>CM070874.1:13576208-14776208 GCA_036365515.1 Torymus aiolomorphi
TTACATTCTTTTTACGTGAATTTCAGGTATAGTCAATGTATTTACACGTTTATTTATTTATTTATTTCTAGATAATATTTAGAATTACATTATTATATATTTACGTAAGTAAGTAAATCCTACCGAGGCAAATAGTATTGCCTGTGTGTAGGTCTGGTACATAGAAAAGAAAAACTTACAAACTAAATAATATATTCTTACATACCCTAGTATGTATTACCTATAATGTTAGGCGCATAGAGATTTATTATACCATATAACAGATAAATATTAACAAATTTTGTTAAAATGAAATTATTATATTGAATTAGTTATCGCCTCTTTTGAAATGAACATTTTGAATTTTTTTTTTTTATAATTTGTCTACTAAATGACATAACTTTGAGATCTTTAGTAAGCTTATTAAAGCTTCATCATAGCTATTTTTATCACTAATTTTTTTATCACTTTTTGGTAATTGAATTGATTTATTCCTTCTCTTGCTCATATTGTTTATATAATTATTTCTTAGTCTTGTGTAGTGGAAAGATATTGATTCTAACTGGAATACTTTTCTTATTTCTAGAGGTGGATTAATTCGGGAAAATTTATTTTTATTTATGATTTTCAGTATTTTGTTTTGTGTTGATTGTATTAGTTTCATGTTTTTTTTTGTATGCAATACCCCAAGCAATTACTCCATAATTAACTAAACTATGAAAGAAAACATAATGCATTTGTTTTGCAATATTTATTTAAATTATGAATTTGGTATTTAATAAAACAAAGTATTGAAAATTTATGTTAAATTTATAAAATATATATGTCTTATGAATGTCATGTGATTATATTTTTGTTATTACTCAAGTAAAATATAAAAGTTAAAAAGTAAATTTTATGCTTTGAATAGTAGTTAATAGTTGATTATTTAAAAAACATCAACTGGAATTAAAGTATTAATTTATGTTTATCTATCTAATGATTCATTCATTGTTTTTCAAATTTTAGGACAAACGAGAAGACAGAGAAGTTTTGAAACTTTTTAAGATTTTGGAGTATTCAACAGAACTTGGACAAAGTCAGTTAGATCGTGCTGAGCAGCTTGGTGACTGTCACTTGCCAAGTTTGAAAGCTAATGTCGATGTTGCACTGAGTATGTGTGAAAGTGTTCTCCAAAAAGAAGAGAAATATGATACTGTATGTTTGGTAGGAAACATTTTTATTGAATTTAAATGCATTACAGTGTTTTTATTGATTTGTAGGATAGTAAACTGCAAGTAAATAGAGAAATACGCAAGAATGAATGGGAAAAATTTATAAATGATATGAGTGAAAAATGTGCTAAAGTAGATGAAGAATTTCAGAATAAAGAAAAAGAATTGAAAGAATTTTATGCAGACTTGGAAAGAAAACTACATATCACTTCCTAATTTTGTTGCTATATTTAATAATGCCACTAGAAACTATTGAAGATCATCATATAAAAATAAAACCCACTTCCAAACTTATTAATTTCTTAGTGAAAGATATAAAAAATTGTAAAGAATTACCTGAAAGTATAACTTTATTAAAAAGCAGTTATAAAAATAAATATCCAGAATGTTTTCTTACATTGAATGACATTAAGTGGCTCAGAACATACTTGTCAGAACAACAAAATACTTTTAATAGAAAAGTCTTCATTCACGAACTCTTAGAGGGAATTGATGTGGAGTTACCTCAACCAAAAGTTACTCCGAGAAATCCTGAATTAGATGCAAGAGTGAAAAAATTGCAAGCTCAACAAGATGCCAGAGATTACAAGGCAATGACTAAAGGTGTTGATTCATTTAGGAAACATTTACCAGAAGATACAATTGCCTTCCAAAGTAAGCTATATGTATTATAACTTTTTTAAAACTTATTCCTTAAATAAAATTTGTGTTAAAAATATATAAATATCAAGGAGCGCGGGAGCGCTCCGAAGGCAAGTATCTGTCTAATGCAGAAAAAGCCTGAGGGACGACCGTGCTTCATATACATTGAAATGGATGCACGAGAATTTCACTAATTTTTTGCGTCTTTACATTATGTTATAAATGTACACGACAAATAAATTTCTTCAATCAAATATATAGTTTTTTTTAATATAATAAATATATGTAACTATAAAAATTGTTTTATTTCAGTGAAACTCATAAATAAACAGCTTATTGCTGTTGCCCAATTTGTTTTTTCTGTGATTGCTGGCTTTGCATTTGGTTTTATTGGTGTTGAACTAATAATTGGAAATTTGGATTTTGGCTTCAGATTGTTACTTGGAATAATATGTGCTTTGGTGATAGCTCTTGCTGAAATTTACTTCTTAGCAAAGAAATTGAGCGAAGATTATGATGATGTAGCACCAGGATCCATACCTCAAAAGTTACATCAAGAATAATTTATTGGTAAAATTAATATTCCAATGTGTGATGCATACTACTTAAAAGAATATAGACAATTTATACATTTAAAAAAATGATTAATTATTTATTAACAATTCTCCAAAAACCAAAAACAAAAACAATCAGTGTATGCCTTTAAGCATTTTTAAAAGCTGGCCTCAAATCATAGCATGAAGATTAAATAAGTAATTTATAAATATATATGAATAGTAACTTTTTATAAAACATTTCCTTACATATTACAATTTTTTATATTACAATATTTAGAAGGAATTATATTAAAATAAAAGTTGTTTTTTCATAAATTAAAAAACTGTATTTTTTATTTATTAGATAAAATCATCAAAATTAAAATTTGATAAACTATACATTTTCTCATCTAGCACATTTCACTTGATACATATTAACTAAGATGTTTAAAAAGTAAAACTCATGAGCAAAATTAATTTCACATTATTTTATACTTTGCATTATCTTGGCATAATCGTTGTCCAGTTTTATATTCAATGATTATTTAAATTTCATACAAATTATCTCTTAGATTCTTCTTCACTTTCGCTTTTACTACTTTCATCGGAAGATTCATCATTTCCATTTTTTTTTTCATTACTATCATTGTGTGTACTATCAGATGAATTTCCATTCTCAGCTTTGTCATCACTTTCTGAATTTGAATCACTATCCGATTGGCTATCACTATCAGAATCGGAAGAGGTTTCAGAATTTTTAGCTGCCATCATTTCTTTAAACTGTCTTACTGTTATCTTTCTTGGCATTATTTCACGTAAAAATTCTAAAGTATCTGTGGTTTGTACTACTTCTGCTAAATGTTTATATTCTAAGCTGTTACCTTTGTTCGATTTTTGATGAGCTTCCTCTGCTAAGTAATGTACAAACAGCTCCTAAAAATTCCAATATTTTAGAATTATAGACTACAAAAATGGGTATACTTATAACTTTATCAAAAATAAATTACAGCTGCTTTTGCCACTAAAAAAAGACAGTCTTGACCAATAGCTTCAACCTGAGGGGAGCTTTTCATGATAGTTTTGACCCTGGATATGGGTAATCTTAGGTCTTTGATTGCTTTCGGAGGAGATTGTTGATTAGACATTGTCAGTTTTAAGGAGCAACCTGTGAGCTGACCAAAGCTAACCTTTCAAAACTTCGTTACCTAAAATATTATTATTATTATTATCACGATATCGATTAAAAAATGAAATTCATAGTAATTAATTAATGAAATGTTAATTTATTTCGTAACGAAACCAAAAACATTTAAATGTAAAAACACAATTCATTCCCTTACTTATGTATTATAATACTGTGCCTAACAATTAGCACTACTAAAAAATGATTCAATCAACTTTTACAGATCACTAATCATGTATATATATATTTATTACTGCCTGTTATCTCTAATTGATGAATGAAATTAAAAAACCTCAAACAATAACAAAGCGGAAAAGACCGCGCGATTCTCGCATCCAAGATTAAAATGTCGATTTCCTATTCCCGGTTTCAGTTAAAGCGAGTCCGGGGCAATGTACATACGCGCCGTTCTGCTCTGCTCTGTTCTGTTCTGCTCAAACCCGGCCCAATTTCAGTTCAGTTCCGTTTGTAAGGGTGTGTCCAGAATAGGACGGAAACTGCTCGCGCAAATGTATGCTTTAGTAATTTCTAGTGAAAATTTAGGGATATCTGGTGATTTTGAACCTTAATTACCAGATATCCCTAAATTTTCACTAGAAATTACTAAAGCATATATTTGCGCCAGCAGTTTCCGTCCTATTCTGGACACACCCTAAGCGATTTTCCCTTTATTTGCTTCATGCCCTAATCACATAACCGCGTACGATCGCGTACGTCTACGTACAACCGCGTCCGACGTTAAGGAAGAATCTAGTGATTTTCGCTGTTGCCAACAGCGGCAATGTCAGTGCAATAACTAGTACTTTTGAGGAACAGACCTACTCACACGAAATGCAGTAGATCGGAGTAACGCTTGCTTGTTTATGTCTGTTGTCGTTGGTGTAGTAGCCGACTTTCGTATACGTAGGTCTGTTCCTCGAAAGTACTAGTTATTGCACTGACATTGCCGCTGTTGGCAACAGCGAAAATCACTAGATTCTTCCTTAACGTCGGACGCGGTTGTACGCAGACGTACGCGATCGTACGCGGTTATGTGATTAGGGCACTAGACACATAAGCGCGTTTGCTCGCGTTTGGCTGCGGTCAGCCGCGGTTGGCCGCGGTTGGACGCGATAACAGTGAATGCACATTGTGTGCTGTGCCTTGTGTGCCGTGCGATTTGTGCCGTACCATAAAAAAGTTGTTGTTCGACATCTACAAAGTTTATTGGCACAGGGTTAAGTGGAATAGACCTACACTTTGTCAAAGGTTATGTGCAATGAAATCGGAGCAGAGTGGATGTCTGTTCTCTCTCTTTCTGCATTACTCTAATTATAATTATAATTAAATTAAATTATTGGTGCAAGAAAAAAAAATATCTTGAATGGAATTTCCTTTGATGGATTAATAAATATTTTGCAAGTATTCAAGGCCCACCAGGAATTGGTAAAACAACAACTTTAATCATCGATTTCGCAAAAAGGAAAAATAATTCAAATTAAAAAAAAAAAAAATAATTTATGTTGCAGTGCTCTTTTAGCAATTCTTGTAGGACGATCAGGCCTCAAAGGTATCAGCAAGACGCACTAAGTACAATGTTATCAGCTGATAAACCTGTCAAATATTTTACATTATACATAAATTATTTTTTTTTTAATTTGAATTATTTTTCCTTTTTGCGAAATCGATGATTAAAGTTGTTGTTTTACCAATTCCAGGTGGGCCTTGAATACTTGCAAAATATTTATTAATCCATCAAAGGAAATTCCATTCAAAGATACTTTTTTTCTTGCACCAATAATTTAATTTAATTATAATTATAATTAGAGTAATGCAGAAAGAGAGAGAACAGACATCCACTCTGCTCCGATTTCATTGCACATAACCTTTGACAAAGTGTAGGTCTATTCCACTTTACCCTGTGCCAATAAACTTTGTAGATGTCGAACAACAACTTCTTTATGGTACGGCACAAATCGCACGGCACACGAGGCACAGCACGCAATGTGGATTCACTGTAAGAGCGCACACGCTCGCTTCTCCCATTGGTTGGAAGCGAGCTTAGGGTGTGTCCAGAATAGGATGGAAACTGCTCGCGCAAATCTATGCTTTAGTAATTTCTAGTGAAAATTTAGGGATATCTGGTAATTAAGGTTCAAAATCTCCGCATTTTGAACCTCATTTACCAGATATCTCTAAATTTTCACTAGAAATTACTAAAGCATATATTTGCGCGAGCAGTGTCCATCCTATTCTGGACACACCCTTAGCGGACGCGTACGCCTACGACGCCGATCAGCCGCGGTAAGAGCGCACGCGCTTGCTTCTCGCATTAGCTGGAAGCGGACTCAGCGGACGCGCACGCCTACGACGACCAATGAGAGAAGCGAGCGCGTGCGCTCTTACCGCGGCTGACCGCGGCCGACCGCGGTCACCCGCAGCCAAACGCGAGCAAACGCGCTTATGTGTCTAAGGCCTTAGTGCTGCCATCATTATGTAAGGCCCCCGCTACATAAGAGCGTTTGCACGCGGGCGCACGCGTATGCACGCGTAAGATAACTAGTAATTGTCGATGCAGTCAACGTGAAAAATTTAGTGCCTCCAAAGAAAACAGAGAACGAACAGCTTTTTTTGGAGGCACTAAATTTTTCACGTTGTCTGCATCGAAAATTACTAGATATTCCCTAGTTGCATACGCGTGCGCCCGCGTGCAAACGCTCTTATGTAGCGGGGGCCTAAAGATATTTGCAACTTCGTTCGCGTCGTTCGCAGATGTCTGATTCGCTCGAGCAGTCGCACCGACACCACCCATAGACTTATTCTCAAATGCCCTAATCACATAACCGCGTACGATCGCATACGTCTGCGTACAACCGCGTCCGACGTTAAGGAAGAATCTAGTGATTTTCGCTCTTATGTAGCGGGGGCCTAAAGATATTTGCAACTTCGTTCGCGTCGTTCGCAGATGTCTGATTCGCTCGAGCAGTCGCACCGACACCACCCATAGACTTATACTCAAATGCCCTAATCACATAACCGCGTACGATCGCGTACGTCTGCGTACAACCGCGTCCGACGTTAAGGAAGAATCTAGTGATTTTCGCTGTTGCCAACAGCGGCAATGTCAGTGCAATAACTAGTACTTTCGAGGAACAGACCTACGTATACGAAAGTCGGCTACTACACCAACGACAACAGACATAAACAAGCAAGCGTTACTCCGATCTACTGCACTTCGTATGAGTAGGTCTGTTCCTCGAAAGTACTAGTTATTGCACTGACATTGCCGCTGTTGGCAACAGCGAAAATCAGTAGATTCTTCCTTAACGTCGGACGCGGTTGTACGTAGACGTACGCGATCGTACGCGGTTATGTGATAGAGCAAAAGGCTGCGCGCTCCCATGTGGCCGTGTAAAGCGCTGAAGCCGGGCAAGAGAGAGAGAGAGCAATAGCTGGGGTATTACTCTCTCTTTCTAATGGGCGCTTGGTGGGGGGAGAGTGTTCCCCTCAATGACCTCTCCTCCTCTGCCGTCACCATTTCCCCTCTACCCCCACCACTGTAGGTGTGCGAGAGAGATAGCATTACCCCGCGCCGCCATCTTGAGCTTCACGCCGCCCGTTACCCGTAAGAGCGCGCAGTCTATGAGTATATTTACGCTGTGTCTACAATCAGACGGAAACTGCTCGCGCAAATATGTGCGTTAGTAATTTCTGGGGAAAATTTAGGAATATCTGGTAATTAAAGTTCAAAATTACCAGATATCCCTAAATGTTCCCTAGAAATTACTAACGCACATATTTGCGCAAGCAGTTTCCGTCTGATTGTAGACGCAGCGTTAGGGGCAATGTACATAAGCGCCGTTCTGCTCTGCTCCGCTCTGCTCTGTTCTGCTCAAACCCGGTCCAATTTCAGTTCAGTTCCGTTTGTAAGCGATTTCCCTGTACTCGTTCCAGAATTCTGGATCGGAATAGAGCGGAACGGAGCAGAGCGGAGCAGAGCAGAGCGGAGCAGAGAGGAACGGCGCTTATGTACATTACCCCTAAGGGCCCTAAATCTATGACGCCATACATACGCCACCCGACTAATTGTGTTTCGCCTCCAGTTTTGGCGGGATCGACAGATCAATCTTGTTGAAGCATTGGAATCATTGGCGTCTACGCGCTCCGGACTGCATGAAATACGCGTTGTGCTTTTGGATTGTTGCTCAAAAAACCACGAGTTATCACAAATTTTAGTATCTAGCATTCATCGATAAATTAAAGTTCTCAAAATACAATGAGTGACGAAGAAGACTACGAAGCACTTCGGCAAAAAAATATCGCTGAACGCAATGCTTTCGTAAGTTAGTTTGCATTTGTAAAAATCGTTTTTACGTCATATAGAATCCATCATTTTCAATACTTAGAACGTGAAAGAACAAAAGATTTTTTGAATTAATTCTATTTTAGGTACTAAACTCTGATTTTTTTTTTATTGGAATTTTGTTCAGTAGATAATTTTATGTTTTAGTTAAAAGATTTCTTAAAAGAAATAAAAGAGGACACTGAAGAAATTAATGAATTGGAGAAAAATAGGTTGTCTATCACACAAAAAGAAAATCGTAAACCTCAAACACCAAGAACACCTAGATCCGTAACAAAAAGACGCAGATCTGCAAAGTCACCATCATTCCAGGGACCACGAACACAATTATTAGTTCATAAAAAATACAACACACGAAGTACAAAGAAAAGAAAGCATAGCGATAGTGATGAGGGTAAGAATGATGATGATGAAGACTGGGTCCATGGTAAAGATATAATTGTACCTAAAAAGAGGTCAAATTTAAAAGTAATGTTTTCATGGTCAAGACCTATACAGAGAGATCTTGATCTCATGAAATTCGATTCCAGTGGGGAAGAGAGTGACAGTAGTGAGAACTCTGAAGAAGATTTTTCTGAGCCAAAGAAGAAGAGAATTCAAAAAATGTCTAAGGCGCCATATGATCCTAGCACAATTCCTTCCCCAGATGAGATCTCGCTAATAATGTTGGACAACATAGCTGAAAAAGCTAGTGGAAAGCAATATGATGCAGTTAATGGAACCTCTTGTCATCAATGCCGTCAGAAAACTAAAGATACCAAAACAGTGTGCAGATCTGGCGAGTGCATTGGTGTCAGAGGACAATTTTGTGGCCCCTGTTTGAAGGGAAGATATGGAGAATCTGCCTATGATGCTCTAAGAGATCCAGTATGTCAAAATATCTAATTTAGTAACTATAATTCAATAAATTCACATTTTGATTTATATAACTTTTTTAGCACTGGGCATGTCCACCATGTAGAGGATTGTGTAACTGTAGCATTTGCAGAACGCGTAATGGACAAAGACCAACAGGCATACTTGCTCCTTATGCAAAAGAAGAAGGATTCAAGTCAGTTAAGGATTACCTGCAGGCTGTAGATTTTGAAGATTAGAATGTTGTTCTATTAAATACAGAAAAAATATGCTTGGACAAAATTAAATTGTTAACAATGTCTACCTAAAAAGCTGTATACAGCTATGATTTTGTAAATGTTAATCTTTTCAAAGTGATAATCTTGTTGAATATAATTGTTAAGCTTGCCGTATTTAAATGTGATATGTAAGTTAGTAATTTTAAGTTTTGACATTTCCTTTTAAGAATGCTATTTTTCATAAATATTAATAATTAAATAGATTATAAGAAATCAACTTTGATAGGAAATATTTCTTTTTGTATTATACATGACTTAAAAAGTGTGACTTAAAAAAGATTTTTTAATAAAAAAAAAATAAAAAAATGGATGATTGAGATCTTTTTTTCATTTAATATAAAAATAAATTGAAAACTTAATTTCAATTGTAATCAGTGCTACCACTACAATATCAAAACTGCGCGGGGTGCGCAGATTCTTTTTTTTCAAGGCGCCAACAGTCCCCTCCTTGGGAGTCTCCCTTCTCCCAGTTCCCTGTACACGCACACAACTTTGTGTCCTCGTAGACGTCGGCTCGCTCTTTACCATCCCAAATTTCATCTCAAGCTGATCATTATTTGCGTGTCAATCGTCAATTTCTAAATCAAGGTACTTTTTTTTATCATTCATTTATACGTTTACTATATTTTTGGGTTAGATAAATAAATAATGTTAAACATTGTCATTAACTCTGCCTTAACGTTGATTTCCGAACGGTGAAAGACCGATCAATAAAGCACATGGTTCAGCCTAAAAAGATAGAAGTAGTTTTTATTTCACAATATAAGAGATATATTATGGAGTCCTCAAAATTGTCGTAATTCAATAATAAACGACGGATTCTCACCACTATACGAAATAAGTCTGTTTGGCTACTGATTTTACGAAGTTAACCTATGGCTAAACTGACAAACCATCTGGTCAATTAAAATTTTTGTTTGCAATCTTAGATTTGTATTAGATTCTTTTAAATATTATATTTTATTTTTATTAAAAAAATTTATTCCAAAATATATTTTGAAATATAAGTTACATATTCTTCTTAGCTATCATGATGGAGTGTCGGTGACGGTTCCTTTCCTTTCCTCCATTATAGGAGCTTTATGAACCTTAATCATGTCGACGTTTCTTGGACTTGTCGAAGAAATACCTGGCATCTCCATTGATTGCTTTGATGAGGAAAATTTGAATTCATCAGCTTTTTTCTTGAGTCACTGTCACCAAGATCATATGAAAGGACTAAATAATCATTTTTTTGAAAGTTTAAAGACAAAAAATAATTATTTTTATTGTAGTCATATAAGTAAATCATTCTTGGAAAATAGGTTTTCTAATTTAGATGCTAAATATGTCAAAAAATATCTTATAGAGTTGCCTTTAGATGAATCTAGAATTATAGAATACATGCATAATCGTATTTCTGTATCAATTACAGTAACTTGTATTTCATCAGGACATTGTCCAGGATCTGTTATGTTTTTGTTCGCTTTTAATGATAAGAAAATTTTATACACTGGTGACTTTAGAATTAATAAGGAAGATTTTTCCAAATTAAAATCCTTACATTATGGTAAATATAGTATTCCATTAAAGATAGATAAAATTTATTTAGATACTACATTTTTGAGTTTAAGTTTTCGAAGTTTTCCAACTAGATTAGATAGTTTAAGAGAATTATGTATAGTGGTTAAAGATTGGATAGAAAAACATCCAAGAAATGTTGTTATTTTAGAAATATCAGCTTTGTACGGCAGTGAATTCATTTATATAGAATTATCAAAGTTATTAAATAAAAAAATTCATGTTAAAAATAATGTTTATAAAGTTTATAGTAGAATGGATGTATTGGCTAATCATGTTACTGATATTAGTGAAATCACATCTATTCATGCATGTATGAATAAAACACAGAGTATGAAAAATTTTCTAGGTTTAATGTGTAGACCAGATGTATGTCAAGAAAATATTTTAACCATTGTACCTTCAGTTCGAAAATGGATTGGAAAAGATACGTCATGTATTATTGAATGGGACGAAGTTAGAAAGCAAACTAAAAATGTTTGTTATTCAACTCATGCTTCTTACGATGAACTTGAGGCCTTTATTCAATATTTCAAACCAAAAGAAGTGTTTCCTTGTGTTTGCGATAAAACAAATGAAAAAGAAATTTATAACTTATTAAAGCTCATCATGCAAAATTATGCTACAAATATATCATCTTTTAAAAAAACAAGTAAATTAACTTTTTCGAATTATAAAACTTACGAATTTACTAATTTTAACTCTAGCCTACTTAGTGATGATGAAGATAGTACTTAATCAACATGTCATTTATGTATAAATATATATTAATAGCTGGAAAAATATAATATTGTAAATAGTTTTTAAAATATCTAAAAATAGATGTTAACATTTTATATCCTTTGTACAATAAATTGAAAATATTTTTCAATTAAAATGTGTTGTAATTGCATCTATTTGATCTCTAATTTTGAAATACAATTTAGAAAAAAATGGCAACTACTGCACTGGGACAAGAGAAAGTATGGATTGACAAATCAACTTATGATAAAGCTGAGCGCCTTCATCACGAGAAACTTGCCAAGGTAAAGTTTACTTTTTAATTGAGTTGATCACTGAATCCACAACAAAGTCAACAATCTGGATTAACTTTTTTTTATATGTAAATGTTTTTTTTTTAATATTTCAAAAAGATGAAGAAACTTTAGACTTCACTATACTTATCCTTTTTTTATCCTTAGCATCCATAGCTATTTTGTTTTATTGTACATTTCTTTTCATGCTCTTATTTATGAATACTAAAATTACTAACAAATGCTTCAGGGAATATCTGGTGGTTGGATTTAACACACTCATAATTTATATATTATTCATTTGTAAAACTAATATATTTGAAATTTAACATCAATCATTGTGTATCAAAATCAGCTCTGTATGTATTTGTAAAATATATGTATTAAAGTATGCATTATCACAAGAACTGGAATCACATATTATAAAATAATATTTAGATAAATAATTTTAACTATATAATGTTATAGCATAACGCAGAAAAAGTCAAAGGTATTTCAATTAATTTGTACATTAAAATATGTTATTAGATTTGTAAAAGTAATATGATTTATATACCACATAATATATTACATTATTGAGTTTTAATTAGATAGCTAAAATATTCAACTATTTAGTGTTTAAAATTAATTTTAGTAATAAATACTGTTTAGGTTTACTATAGTAAGATTTTAGAAGGCACAAAAAGTTTATATTCTATTTATAAAAGAAAAATCACAAGACATATTTATTGACATGAATTTAAATGGAAAAAATTAGAAAAATATTGAATAATTGTATTAAAAAGTAGGCTTCACGTGTTCTTAAGCTAAAACTTTGTAAAGGTGCTGCCACAGAAGATTATGGATGACAGTAGCATTATCCGTAACGCTTCTGCAAGTATTGAACTTCAAGCTTTATCAAATACTAACTCTACATCAAAGAAGTCTAAAAAAGTTAAAGATAATAAATTAACTGCACAAGATAGTGTTGCTACTGAGGCAACAAAGAACTCAAAGAATTCAAAAAAAAATAACAAGAAAAAAGAAGAATTTGTAAATGAAAATCCAAAAACTACTGAAGCAACTGATAATGTTGGATTGAAAAGTAAGGATTCTGAAGCAGTTAATACTGCAGTTAGTACTAAAAAGTATAAAGCAAAAGAGGCTAAGGAGAAAAAAAATAAGGCTGATAAAAAACATATAACTTTTGAGGAAGACAAAAACAACCTTCAAGAAAATAAAGATCAGTTGCTAAGACAGGTACAAGTCAATGAGCAGGACCTGTGATGGCTTCTTAAAAAAATATTTTTCATAAATGTCAAATAGATTTTTTTATTGTCAAGTAGTACTTATTAAATATAGTATGTACATTATTATCTTTTGCAAACTCATGAACTATGTGACCTTATATAAAACAAACATTTTAAAATTATTTTTAACTCAATATTTTTATTGTATGATTTAAAATTTTTTATTTTTTTTTTTACATCGGTAGAATTAACATACAAAGTTTTTTTAGTTCAGTTTTTGTGATGGTGTTGATTTTTCTCATAAATGCATCATCAATCCACTGTTATTGCATGCTTTAATATTATACTAACACTGATTTCTTTGTGCTTATAAACAATTTGCATGTTGTCCAGTGTTCTTTAATTATTGCAAAGAATGCCCTCATCTGTAAGAGTGTGAAACTTGTATAATTGAAAAGAATCTATAACTAAAATTATATGAAAATAATATAGGCCTATAAAAAAAGATAAAAATGGCATGCTCCAGAGACTACACCACCATATCTCAGTGTATTTTGGCCCCCTAAACATAATTCCAAGGTCGGAATTGGTTCACCCTGTCTGGATTTTTAGTTATCTGAGGTATAAGATTTTTAAGGTATCTAAAAAAAATAAAGGGGAAAAAATGTTTTTATTGCCTTTTCCTGCAAAATAATGACCTAAATGCGTGAATTTTCAATACTCGTATATGAGCAATTTTATGGAACTGGGTACTACCCTAGCAGAAATAGGATTGGCACATAACTGTTAATAACTGTAAATAACTGCAAATAACTGAAATAAACAGTTAGGTTTGAGAGAGTATAATCAGTTTTTAGCAGTTATTTGCAGTTTTTTGCAGTTATTTACAGTTATTTTGCAGTTTTTAAAATATGTATACACACCTTGGTCAGTAAAAAAGAAAGCCTCAGATCACATGTGATGTGAGACATTTCTTATTTTACTGGCCTAGGTCTATAATATACTATTTCTGCCCTCCGGCCGGAAAGCACCACCTTCCCGGCCGCTGCGCGAAACGAAGTTGCCGCTTTCGAGCGCCGTCGAGCAGAAATAGTATAGTATATTACGCAACTAGGGAGGTAAAGAGTTGGCCAGTCCAGAGCACGTGTAAATTGCCACCCGAGCTGAAGGCAAGGGTGGCAAATATGTGCTATGGGGTGGTCCTCTTTATCCCCGTGTTGCGTATACGATTTTTTGTACCGCAAGCACGATTTTCGCGTTTTTTGAATCTATTAATAGAGCCGAAAGCGACCGCTTGTCGACCAGCGGGCGGTAAAAGCTGAAAAGCGCCCGCTGCTCACCTTAGCGGGCTGTAATAGTATATTACGATACGTGTGACTAAAGTGGCTCTTTTTGGCACGGCGTGAGGTTAGTGTCCGAGCGCAGCGAGGGCGCTAAACGCCGTGCAATAAAGAGCCACTAAGTCACGAGTATCGTATTAGTACATTACGATACATGTGCCTTAAGTAGCCCATTATTGCACGGGGTGAAGTTAGGGCCCGAGCGCAGCGAGGGTCCTATCACGCCATGTAATGGGCTACTTAACGGGATTCCATAGTCCTACCATTACCGACCGAGCAATTCACACAGTTTCAAGCTGATTAAAAATAAAATACGTCGAATCACAAAAAATCAAGAGAACACTCTTCTGTATTTTTTAACGTTCTATCATCCAGTCAAAGTTTGGAGTCGAAATATCAAGTCATTTTTGCAAAAACTTTGAACAAAGCGAAATTTAATTTCGTTCAAAGTTTTTGAAAAAACGGCTTGATATTTCAACTCCAAACTTTGACTGGATGATAGAACGTTAAAAAATACAGAAGAGTGTTCTCTTGATTTTTTGTGATTCGACGTATTTTATTTTTAATCAGCTTGAAACTGTGTGAATTGCTCGGTCGGTAATGGTAGGACTATGGAATCCCGTTAAGACTCTAGTACCGTACAATATTTTATAGCATAGCCTAACCTAAGCCCGCTGTCACGCCTATCCGTGCGCTAAGCAGTCCTTTTTTGCACCGTGAGGTTAGCGCACGAGCGTAGCGAGTGCGATATACACGGTGCAATAATGGACTACTTATCGCACGGATAGGCGTGACTTACGTGCGGGCTTAGGTCACACTGTGCTATAAATTTTATAGCACGGTGTGACCAAAGCCCGCACTTTAGCCACGGATAGGCGTGACAGCGGGCTTTGGGCAGGTAGTGCTATAAAATAGTTTATACCACTCTAACCTCAAAATCACAACTTCGGTATGATTTTTCGGCGCTCGTGGTATAAAATACCGTTCGAAACTAGTGCGTAAGTCGATTATTTAGCTGGTGTGACTTTTTGCACTCGCTTCGCTCGTGCAAAAAGGCACACCAGCTAAATAATCGACTTCCCCACCCGTGTCGAAATGTACTAATACGATACTCGTGACTTAGTGGCTCTTTATTGCACGGCGTTTAGCGCCCTCGCTGATAATAATAGTTATTAATAGTTTTAAATTGTTTTGAATGAATTTAAATTTTAAAATCATTCTTAAATCATTATTATATTAAATCATTATTAATTTGAACTTTAAAATCATTATTTTCAATTATTAAAAATTTATAATAGTTATTAATAGTTATTTACTTTTTTTTACTGATCAAATATTGAAATTTGTACGACGATCCAAAAAACTTATGAAAGTAAATAACTATTTATAACTATTTATAACAGTTTTAAACTTTTATAAAAGTCTCAAATTATGACTTTATAATCTGCCAATATCAGTTATAAACTTTTTTAAACTTTTATTATAGAAGATCATTTTCGCCTGGGGTAAAACAGCCATTACTGGGACACTTACGGTCACCTAACTTTTACACATATGATTTAAGAATAGTGAATTGTTTTTTTGTGAAATAAAAATTGCAACAGATAGTTTATACTTCGTTTAATTGATTTCATGAATAAAATAATGTTATTAAAATGTTATATAAGTTAAAAAAAATACATTTAATAGGTAGTTTATTCGCTTTTGAGTGAGACACGACTTTTGAGGTAAATCCTATAGTGGGACAAAGAAAAGCCCAATACTGGGGCAATATTAACCTTATGGGTTAATCGAACGTCATCCTAAAGTGGGACAAACTACCGATAGTGGGGCAATTTAAGGACGTTCTCCGAGAAAACGATTTTCTTGTAATTTTCGTGAAACTTGCAGAAAATGTTTGATTTTTAGTCCTTAGTACATGCTTCAAAGCCCCGCGTCCAAAGCGGTATTTAAAATAAAAATATTTGATTTCAAAATTTCAGCGTTAACATGGAATCCCTATCTAAGCTCGTTGGAAAAATACATTTTAATATACTGTAAAAAAAGTTTTCTTTGTGATTTTCTTTCAACCGTGGGATATAAAACTAGAAATCGAGAGGAATAATATGGTATAATTTTCAATGTGGCAAGCGGTATTAATTTCAGAGACATAGCGACATAAAGAAAAACTACCATGTTATTTGTATATCTATATATAGTCACACCGTGTAAATGGTATTTATTTCAAATATCATATTGGCACCTTTATTCTTACACCGTCATTTTTTATTATTTTTAGAGTAGTGTATAGAGACTCACGAAGGGTTTCCATCATAAATAATATTTTTAGATTACAATTTTTGCGATATTGATGAAGTTGAGCCGGAGAACGTCCTTAAGGTTCTATTAGATACACTGTCTTCAAAGAGCATTGTATATTATTTTTTCTTTTAAATTCATAACTTTTTAAATCAAAATAAATTATGTAATGTAAGTTAAAATTTATTAGATTATTGATAGTATTTATTACTGTCCCGGTATATAGGGCGCACTTTTTACGTTGTCCCAGTAATGGCTAGTTTACCTTAGTACATCGTACTATATTGTTAACTTTCTTTTTTAAAATATCTCAAAAATCTTATACTTTAGATATCTCAAAATCCATATGTGGTGGACCAATTCTGACCTTGGAATCATGATGCTTAGGGGCCAAAATACACGCGATGACATGGTGGTCTAGTCTATGGTGCATACCACTTTTTCGTTTTGTGGGCCTGTGTATAATTAATCAACTAAAATTATTAAAATTTTCAAACATATAATAGAAATGATCTTATATTATTAATTATGATAGCATGTGATATGTGTACAAAATAGTATATTATGCAACTAGTGTGTGAAAAAAGTCACACACGAGTTGTATAAGCTATTTTTTTATCGACTATGCGTGGAGTCCGTGCGTGAAGTAAAATAATCCGTGTGTAAAGTAAATGTTATTAGTCCGGGCGCTGATGACATCTGAGTGTAAATTTTCAGCTCCCCTCAGTAACTTGGGCTTATTTGATGTTTTTATGATTACGGAGCTCGAAGCCCGTCAGTTTTTTGTTATAAACAAATTACTGATTTGCAATAAACAAAAAATTGTTTTTTGTAATTGAAAAAAAAATGCGTTGCATTTTTTAGGTATTTTGGAATCGAAAGTATTATCCCTAGTCAGAAAGATCAATTAAATCCTATTTGGTAATCGGTAAATATGATAAAATGAGAAATTTTCATCCGCGATATACCATACAAATCTAATTTAATTCACAGGATACCAAATTTTAAATTGGAACAAATAGTAATCGATTTCTTACGATATAGTAAGTAGGATTAAATAGTTATAGACACACACTACATTCTTTACAAATCGGTTGAAATAGGATCATATATCATATATATCATATATTGAAAACACAGCCAAAGTTGTATAGGATCAAATACGATTTTTACTATTGTGGATAATATGTTGTATCGCATTTAATAGGGAGTGTTCTACTATAGTATAATTGGACTGAATGATCTGCTAGCATTCCTAATCGAAATATGATCAAATAGGGGTTTCTATAAATTGGATGTAATCGGTTTCGAATAATATAGCTTACAAACGTTGGATTTGATAAGATTTTGCTACTCTGACCTATATGGGATTGAATCGGTACCAGTGACTATTATCGCATTTAATAGGTTTTTATGGGCCGTTTCCGAATAGAGAATCGTTTCGATAGTAGCAAATGCAATGGTATTTAATAGGGAATTACTATACAACAAGATAATTCAATTTGATCCTATAAGATGATGATCGAGGCAATGCGATTTAAAAGTTATAATTAATGCTATCTTATATAGGATTAAATTGTTTGTTAACTATTTTCATAGTACAAATAGTATCGAATAAGGATATTCGAAGTAGGTTTTAATAGGATCCAATCGTCTTAAACAAGAGCCGTATTCCCGAATCGATTTGTATAGGATCAAATACGATTTTTACTATTGTCGATAATATGTTATATCGCATTTAATAGGGAGTGTTCTACTATAATATAATTGGATTGAATGATCTGCTAGCATTTCTAATCGAAATATGATTAAATAGGGGTTTTTATAAAGTGCATGTAATCCGTTTCGAATAATATAGCTTACAAACGTTGGATTTGATACGATTTTGCTACTCTGGCCTATATGGGATTGAATCGGTACCAGTGACTATTATGGCATCTAATAGGTTTTTATGGGCCGTTTCCGAATAGAGAATCGTTTCGAAGGTAGCAAATACAATGGTATTAAATAGGGAATTACTATACAACAAGATAATTCAATTTGACCCTATAAGATGATGATCGAGGCAATGCGATTTAAAAGTTATAATTAATGCTATCTTATATAGGATTAAATTGTTTGTTAACTATTTTCATAGTACAAATAGTATCGAATAAGGATATTCGAAGTAGGTTTTAATAGGATCCAATCGTCTTAAACAAGAGCCGTATTCCCGAATCGATTTGTATAGGATCAAATACGATTTTTACTATTGTCGATAATATGTTATATCGCATTTAATAGGGAGTGTTCTACTATAATATAATTGGATTGAATGATCTGCTAGCATTTCTAATCGAAATATGATTAAATAGGGGTTTGTATAAAGTGGATGTAATCGGTTTCGAATAATATAGCTTACAAACGTTGGATTTGATACGATTTTGCTACTCTGGCCTATATGGGATTGAATCGGTACCAGTGACTATTATGGCATCTAATAGGTTTTTATGGGCCGTTTCCGAATAGAGAATTGTTTCGATGGTAGCAAATACAATGGTATTAAATAGGGAATTACTATACAACAAGATAATTCAATTTGACCCTATAAGATGATGATCGAGGCAATGCGATTTAAAAGTTACAATTAATGCTATCTTATATAGGATTAAATTGTTTGTTAACTATTTTCACAGTACAAATAGTATCGAATAAGGATATTCGAAGTAGGTTTTAATAGGATCCAATCGACTTAAACAAAGCCGTATTCCCGAATCAATTTGCATAGGATCAACACGATTTTTATTATTGTGGATAATATGTTGTATCGCATTTAATAGGGAGTGTTCTACTATAGTATAATTGGATTGAATGATCTGCTAGCATTCCTAATCGAAATATGATCAAATAGGTGTTTGTATAAAGTGGATGTAATCGGTTTCGAATAATATACCTTACAAACGTCGGACTTGATAAGATTTTGCTACTCTGACCTATGTGGGGTTGAATCGGTACCAGTGACTATTATCGCATGTAATAGGTTTTTATGGGCCGTTTCCGAATAGAGAATCGTTTCGATGGTAGCAAATACAATGGTGTTAAATAGGGAATCACTATACAACAAAACAATTCAGTTTGACCCTATAAGATGATGATCGAGGAAATGCGATTCAAAAGTTATAATTAATGATATCTTATATAGGATTAAATTGTTTGTTAACTATTTTCATAGTACAAATAGTATCGAATAAGGATATTCGAAGTAGGTTTTAATAGGATCCAATCGACTTAAACAAGAGCCGTATTCCCGAATCGATTTGCATAGGATCAAATACGTATTTCACTATTGTGGATAATATCTTGTATCGCATTTAATAGGGAGTGTTCTACCATAATATAATTGGATTGAATGATCTGCTATCATTTCTAATAGAAATATGACTAAATAGGGGTTTTTATAAATTGGATGTAATCGGTTTCGAATAATATAGCTTACAAACGTTGGATTTAATACGATTTTGCTACTATGACCTACATGGGATTGAATTGGTACCAGTGACTATTATCGCATCTAAATGGTTTTTATGGGCCGTTTCCGAATAGAGAGTCGTTTCGATGGTAACAAATAAAATGGCATTTAATAGGGAATTGCTATACAACAAGATAATTCAATTTGATCTTATAAGATGATGATCAATGCAATGCGATTGAAAAGTTATAATTAATGATATCTGATATAGGATTAAATTGTTTGTTAACTATTTTCATAGTACAAATAGCATGGAATAAGGATATTCGAAGTTGGTTTTAACAGGATCCAATCGTCTTAAAGGAGAGCCATATTCCCGAATCACTGTGCTAAAATCGTGAGCAGTTTTTTCATATTGATTGTTTTTAGATTATATCTTATTCTTATTATATTCGAGAAATCTGTTTATTTTGTGTTTAATAAGGCATCAATATAATTGGATTTATGATCTCTTCGTATCTAAGATAGTAATTTTAATGTATTTGTTAACAAAAAAATTTGTTAGCATATGCTGAATGTAATACGATATTTATTTATTTTTTTAAAAAACAATAATAACTATTATTATTTTGTTCTCATGGTTATGGAAGTATAAAAAAATATTACCTCATTTTGTATTATTTTACATTATTTTTTTAATGTTATATGATATACTGGTATTACAAAATATAATATATCTATGGTATTACAAAATATAATCTTCAAATCGGTACTCTTAAATTGTTCTACTGATTGTTATAGCCTATTTTACTCTCCATTATAACTCATTAACGGATCCTTGGCATCATATTCAATTTCATCTAAATTTTTATCTACCTGGTCAATTAGCTCTTCATTTTCTAATCCTGTCAATTCTTCTTTAGCAATCTCACTATCAATTTCATCGCCACCACCTACAGTTTTATCGCCATCATCTACAGTTCCATCGTCACCACATTTTTTGTTTTCACCTACAGTTTCATCGTCATCACCTACAGTTTCATCGTCATCATCTACAGTTTTATCGTCACCAACTACAGATTGTGTTTTATCATTATTTCTATACTCTAATTCAGCATCATCTTCTATTTGTGCATTCTCTGTATTATCTTCTATTTCTGTATCATCTGTATCATCTGTATCAGCTTCTTCTTCTGCATACTCTGCATACTCATCATTTACAGCAGCAGCTTCTTCTTCTACATTTTCACTTTCTAAATCCTTTTCAGGGTCACTCTCCTGTTCATCTTCTTCCTCTTCTTGCTCGTCTCTGTCTTTTTTGCTGGCCTCTGTAATATTTATTTATAGTTATTTACAGTTTACTACAATTATTTATAAAATCGAGTTGAGAGTCTCAAAAAGAAAAAACCAATCTTACTAAAATTAAAAGTCTTTTTCTACGTGTTCATAAGTTCAATCAATAGAAACAAAGATGCCATCTAGTACGTCATAAAAATCTTGTCTATATTAAAAAAATTATACTAATCCCTACTAAGTATTATAATATTTGGCTTACAGATACATTAAAGCTTCATTTTAAACAACATTAATGTTGTTAATAATATTGATAGTAGTTTTTAGAACATATTAAAATAGGAAGATAATAAAACTAAAGAGCTAAATAATTAGATAAACTAAATCAGACACTATGTAACACGCAAACAAAGTCTCTGCAAATTATATTAAAAAAAATCTGTCCATTCAATCATTAATGGGTAATTAATGCTTTTTAAAATAATACATACTCTTTTTCTTCTCTTTTTTCGGCGCTTTTGACTTCTTTAAATCTGCTATCAATTTTCCTACATAAGTATGGACACTCATTATATGTCCCAACTTGTTGCTCTCGCTTAGATTGTTGAATTTACTAGTTTTCAAGAAATGTTGTAGCGCCTCTGAAAAAGATATTACGTTGGTTGAGTAAATTTAAAAAATTTGTAAAATTAAAAGAAAGTTATAAGTACATAAATTTTATTTTGTAAGTTTTATTTTTATTGGAAATATCAAAACATAGAGGAAAGTTACACACCCTTGGGCATCGCCTAAAGCGAAAATATAATTTCATTAAACATATTTCGTTCCCAATATTTTAAATACCGAATTCACAAAGTTACCGATGATTTTACCGATATGAAAATTGAAAAATTTTCAAAACCTGAAATAAGATGCAACTGTTACGAGTGGTAGCTTCCAGAGAGAAAGGGGGTGCGGCCATGAACTCGAAAACCACGCGGTACCGATTCATGCACATCCTCTCGTGAATTGGTCGTGCCGCTCGTCCTCGTTCCTCGTACCTCGCTTCTGTCCTCTCTGCCCGTTCTCTCTCTAACCGTTCCGAATACGTTTCCCCGGGTTTTATGTCTCTGCCTCGGGGTTCATAAGTGGGGGATCATTGCTCATCGGCCGTTCGTTTCTTCCCCCTAATTTGATGTCGAGATCTCGTGCCGGTGATTCAGTGCCTCGCGGATTCGCTGTTCTGCTGACTCGCATTGGTTGATGTCATGCGCCTTCAACAATCTAGGTCCTCTATCAACACTCGGCATATTGCTGAACCGGAGTTTGTGTTGGGCTACGTGTCTTCGTTCTTCGAGCGTCTGCATGAATCGGTAGCGCATGGTTTTCGAGTTCATGGCCGCACGCACTTTCTCTCTGGAAGCTACCACTCGTAACACAACTAAGTATTGGCTTAACTTAACTCTCTAAAAAGCATACATATATTAAAATTTCTTTGAAATTTTTTTTTTTTTGCGTTACTTCAAGAACCCTGGTTTTATATTATATTATTTCTCAAATTATAACATGTGAAGTAAGTATCGTAAAAAATTTATTTATATGATGCCGAAGCCATCTTAAATGACGAAAGTTATGAAAAAGTATACCTCGAATGGCGTCTATTTTATTGGGATCAATTTGTTCCCATTTTTTTCTCCTTCAGATCTTCTTGATCCTCTTCCAGTGACAGTGCTCACTTTCATAATTTCGACTCCGATCACTTCCCGAGCCATCTCGCGTACAAACAGCACTGGATCCACGAGTGAAAAAGCAAATTGCCATGACGATTGTCTGGCATAAACTCCTTTACCAATATGTATCTATAATAAAGTACAATCATAATAGACATTGAATGATTACAACAATTTTAGAAAACATAATAACACATTTTAAGAACAGAAAAATTGGTATAGTAATATGTTATATATATATATAACTATATATTGTTGAATATATTACTGAATAATTTATATAAAAAAGAATAATAAAAAATAATAAAAAACAATCCAATCTATATCTTACCATCATGGTTTGGCTATCCATTGATCCGATAGCTGGATAAATCCCATCCGCAACGGCAACACTTGCGTTGCTTTGTCTTAGATCTTTTACTATGTCTAAATAAAAAAAATATAATAAATTTATGATTTAATATTTAATAATGTTTTCTGTAAAATTAAACAAAATTTATAAAATTTCATGTCTCAACTCCATCCTCTCTTAAGAAAACGATGGCCGGATGTTATATAACACTTAAAGAGTGATTTTGGTTGGTCTGTAAGGAATAGGCGCGAAAATTCGCTACTTCCGCTACATTTGAATTTTTGAAATTGAATTTTTATTCTTAACTATTTAAAACTAAATAATTAAATCTAATTAGAATAAAAAGATTAATTTTGTCATGCTTTGAAAAATGATGTGATTATCCTATCATTTAAACGAATTCAAATGAAATTATAATGAAAAATTATATATTCATAACCTAAAAAAAAAAATAGTACGCGCGCAGCGCGTTTGGATTTTGCTAGTTAGATAAAAGAGTAAGTAATTGTTAATAGTAGGGTGAAATAGATAATTCGTTATTGTTTTATTCAAACTATAGAACTTAAATGAACCTTATTGAAAATTACAGAAAATTGTTTTAGAAGGATTAGTATTTATAAGGTATGTTAAAATAACGCGAATATATGAGATTGTTAATATTAATCAATATAAGTAACTTTGTTTACATATGTAAGTAATATACAAATACAATAAATAATCACTCTTCTTAGATTTTTTCAATTGTATAAGTACCTTTGATGTATTGTTTTCTTTGATTTACTTCAGTGAATTAATACGGCTAACAATTTTGTCGCAAAATTAAGTACTTTGTCTTGATAGTTCTTAAACTCGCAGTACTTTAAATTCCATGGTATTTTGAGGCAGTAAGCTATTTAACACTTTCTTTTTTTATAAATTTCTGTAGGTATTCTTTATAAATATATTATTTTAATTGCATCAGTGTAATTTTAAATAATTTTTACAACATCGTTAGGATGTTGTATAGCTTCTACACATGGAGAAAAAATGTAAAAAAAAAAATGTAAAGTTTTGCAATGTTACTGACTGCAAAGTGAAAATCCATAATGAAAAAAATTTTAGTTTAGCATATCATTGTCAGAAGTAATGTATTTATATTACTTGAAAATAATTCTAATTATATTTTCATTTTCACAATGAAAATTTTATGATATATTTAAAATCATAGAAATTATATATTTTTCATTACTGCATCTGTGCCTTACCGCGTACTGTGTACGTGTGTGTCGCTAACAGATGTTACAAAAAACTATATCCGAGTACAATCGGAAAAAATCTATTTACTAAAAGAAGACAGATTTATTATGCATGTTGCATTCAGGTGAGTGTTGCAGTGAGCATCATTATGTATACAGGACATAACCTAAAATAGAATAATCTTATTTAACCAAAAATATTCTTCAGATTCTGACCCCAGAAACTGTCGCCCAGTAAGCGAGGTTTCTGGCCAAAATTTTCACCAGAACCTGACCAATTACCAGAAAATACCACATATTCTGGTCAACTTATGGTTAATTTTCTACCAGGGACCCGATATCCAAATTGTTAGCTTATTACTAAAAAATAATCAATAAATCTTAATAGATTTCATTTCAAAATATAATTTTATCATTGAAAAATGCCACAAAAAAATCATGATAAAATACAAAGATTTACCTTATGTAGCGCCCTCATCATTATATATATATATATATATATATATATATATATATATATATATATATATATATATATATATATATATATATAAGTTATGCTGTGTAATATTTATTATTAATAAATATATATATATATATATATATAATAAATATAAAATTTAATGTAAAATTTAATGTAAAATAAATCAAATGTATTATTTATTTCTCTAATTGTAATTATTATTACATTTTAGTACATTATGACACGGGTGTGGAAGGTGATTACTTACCGCATGAGACGTTTTTACGATCGAAGCGAGTGAGAAAAGTCGAATGCGGTAAAAATCACCTTACGTACCAGCGTCATACAGTATTTTATACCGCGAGAGCCGAATATAATCATATTAAAGTTATGATTTTGAGTGTTTATTACGACGATTATTATTATGATGTTTATTACATAAACATTTCTCTCCGTGGAGGAGTTATGCGAAATACAATAATACTGTACCACTCGTAGAAATCGTCTCTATCGAAAATAGCGAGGAAATTAGTAAATAGCTAGTGAAAATAGCTAATTTCTGGGTAGTGATGAAACGATTTTTTTGGTCATATCCTCCATAATACAGCAGATGGCGATTAGTTATCGAATTGACCCTTAGTTCCAACTTCAGAGCGTTATCAAAAATATTATTGGTTCAAATATATAGAGCCAACTTCACAGCACCTGCTCTTATTAGTTAAAACCATCTCTGCGCGTAACGCGCATTTATAATCCTTGTTCTCTATATAATGGAGATAAGGGAACCTTAAAATGTTTTTACAAAATTTTGTCTATAATCGGATCATGCACTTAAAACCAAATATTAAAAAAGATAGCTAACCGAAACGTAAACACGAATTATTGGTATTTAATTCATTTATGGTACTGTTTCGAATGAAAACAATGATTTTTTCCGTTTGATTCTCTCTCTCGCTCCTTACCATAATATTGGCCAACTGATATCTTTTAAATACTCATGAATAAGCTTATGTAAATTTGTGAAAAAACTGAATCTATTATCCTAATATGACCGAAAAAATTGTTTCATCGATGGATAGAAATGGCCAAGAAATGTATCTAGTTTTTGACGATTATTGATAAAACTAGCTATTTATTAGATAATTAATGGAATCGATTTCCACCAGGGACATGCTTATCTATTATACTATCTACAGATCCCTTGCCGTGTTTAGCAACAGGCAATAATCATTTCATATGATATAATGATAGTTTTAATTCAGACAATTAAATGGCTGTATTGTAAATGACAGTCCAACTTTCATTATTATACTAAACCATACATATACGAATGACCATTATATTAGAGATGGTACTGTTAACAGGCATATCATATAAAATGATTATTTTCTGTTACTGGATACGGTAAGGAAGCTGTAATAGATGGTGTAGGTAAGCACGTACAGCATTATTTTACTTCGCAAACTTGTGAAGAATAGATACAAAATGCTAATGATTTCTTAAAAATTATTCAAGATTATACCGATGCAATTAAAATAATATATAGAAATTTATAAAAAAGAAAGCATTAAATAGCTTACTGCCCCAAAGTATTATGGAATTTAAAGTACTGTGAGTTTCAGAACTGTCAAGGTAAAGCACATAATTTTGCGGCAAAACTGTTAGCCATCAATTAACTGAAGTAAAAACAATAGTACATTACGATACTAGTGGCATAAGTTGCACTTTACGGCACGGCGTGTATAAACGGCTTAACACCGTGGCATAAAGAACGACTTATGACACGTGTATCGTACATTATTTTATAGCACTGACTGCATAAATCCGCCATGTTTTGCACCGTGATAAGTACTGTGCAATAATGGACTACTTATATCACGGATAGGCGTGACATAAATGCAGATTTATGCCACGCAGTGCTATAAAGAAACAAATACATCGAAGGTACTGATAAAATTAAAAAATCTCAAACGACAAAAATTACTTATTATGTATGAATGTATGTGTGCCCAAGTATGTATTTGTATATTACTTACATATGTAAACAAAGCGATTTATATTAAGACAAAATCTGATTGCACTTAATTTTTGTTTCACTTTCTATGGGAAAAAGTGGCCAACCTCACATACATGATTTGGTAGGTATAATGTTACCCACTAGGGTAAGTGTCTCGATTTGTGTGCCTGAACCAATTTGTGTACTTTCCATATAAAATGCATATAAAGCATACAAATAGGTTTAGACACATAAATCAGCACCCTTACCCTATCTCTAACAAAAAAGTTCATCCAAAAAATTGGGTTTTTGAATAAAATTCATTTTTTCTAAAAGGTGCATTTTTTAGTAAAATCTGCATACCACATATTTCAATTTTTTTTATTCATAACTCTTCAAATCTGTTTAAACATGTTTAAAACCGTTCAAAACTGTTTAAAATCGTTCATAACTGTTCAAAACTGTTTTAAACTGTTCTAAACAAATTCTTGTTGATTAATACTATTTTCATACAAAAGTTCAAAACCGTTTAAAACTGTTCAAAACTGTTTAAATCTGTTCAAAACTCTTCAAAACTGTTCAAAACTGTTTCAAACGTCCAAAATTACGTACTTTTGAACAATTTTAAACAGTTTTGAACAGTTTTAAACAGTTTGAACAAATGATATTTCCACTAGGGTATCATGCAGGGCGGAAGAAGACGTTAAAATGTATAAAATAGTGTATAGTTTACTCGTAAGTTTAAACAATCTTTAAATAGCAGCAAGCAGTTTAAAAAAAACCTTTAAAAATAAAGTTTCAAAGTCAGAATATTGAAAACAATTTTGAACATTGCAAACCGGATGCAATTTGTGGTGCAATCGAAAAATAAAAAAAAAAATGAGCGTAGTCGGACTGTTCCATTGGAAATAGCTTCGATCCTATATAAAATAATTTTATTAAAAAATGTATATACTTTACCATATAGGTTTTTGAAGTTATTTAAGACGTTTTTCTGCAAATCCATATTCGTTTTTGTCATTTCTTTCAACATATCACTTTTATTTTTCATTTCCAACTCAAGTGCATCAACATTTTTTTTCAACAATGAATTCTCTTTCAATTTCTCATTATATTTCGTCTTTGTACTTTCAAGTTCTTTTCTAAGCTCCTATAAATCATATTCATAAATTATATTAGGCATTTACTGTTCTTTAGATTCTTTAGATTACTATTCAGGAGATGTTGGAGCCAATTGTAGATTTATAAATTGATTTGTTTTTATTTAATGTAATTTGTTATTGGCTTTATGAAAATCATTGGCATCATCCATTGTTTTAAGGAGGTTCATGTGCGACTCCCTAGTTAGGCTATAACTCAGAAGTTTATAAAATGTATTTTTTCTTAACCATGTGCACGAATTTATGAATAATTAGCTAGAACTTTCTGAGTTTTGAATAATTTTGAATTTTTCCTTTAAGTCCCCATGAAATTAGTTAAGGGACAAAATGAGGCCTTCAAAACTAAAATGGGTTGAGAAACAAAAAAGATAATCGTTTGTAGTAACAATATTTACTTTCGAAAATATCGAGGTTTTGTGAAAAAAGTTACCTTACTCATGTTTATTACATTATGCTGTTTTCGAATTTCAAGTAACCTCTTTAAAACACTGCTCTAACTAAGGAGTCGCGTATGAACCTTTTTAATCGTTTTTAATAGGTTAAAGAATATTAAATTTCTTAAATAATGATTGAATATCAAAACTTTAAGAAAATGTAAATTACAATTAAGCATGAATTCCGTAGAGGTTCTGATTTCCCTATAATAGTATACATAACTGAGATTATTATTAAAAGGGGTTAGAGTAATTATCTTATGAATATCTTCCCAAAACTGATCCTAACGAAAAAGACATTGACAGATGGATAGCTTAACAAATGTACTTACACTTAGTGATTTATTGTGGTTATCATCCCCTTTGTTCTATAAAAATAAAACAATCATTGTGTATCTCATATATCAGAAATATATTTGCAACATAACAACAAATCTTAGTGTAATGTGTGTGTGTGTGTGTGTGTGTGTGTGTGTGTGTGTGTGTGTGTGTGTGTGTGTGTGTGTGTGTGTGTGTGTGTGTGTGTGTGTGTGTGTGTGTGTGTGTGTGTGTGTGTGTGTGTGTGTGTGTGTGTGTGTGTGTGTGTGTGTGTATAAGTTCAGAGATATCATACGCTAATTTTTAATATTAAACTTACTCTTTATACTTCACTATGCAACAAACAATCCGTTGCTTTTCAAGACAACGCTTTCTCAAATAATTACCTACTCTCTAAATTCGAATAAGTGAATTTCACTTATTCAAATTTAGATAGTAGTATTAAAAAGGAGACTTCTTTGCCAAAAATATCCGATTAAATCCAATTCATTTCATATTTATTTTCATCAAAATCGTAATTTAGATTTAATTTTATACAAACGAATGCGAAATTAATTGGATTCACTTTTGACACTTTTGACAAGGTTAATATAAAAATCAGCTACAATAATTTAAGCTAGTGTTTTGCTATTTCAGAAGCATAATTTAAATATTTCTTTAAATATTATTGTTAAAAATTATTGTTAAAAATAGTGTAAGAGAATAAGGGAGAAGAAAGTATTCTATCATTCAATTACTTATTTCATGTATATGAAAAATGTTAAGAATTTTTTACATTATAAAATATTTAACAAGTGATTGATTTAAGTATTTTCCGTTATTATTTTTAATAAAATAAGATTAATTAAAGTGTTGAAAATAACAAAAAACTATCAAACATACACCATTTTGTAAAGAACATGAAAAAAGGTATAAAATGTGCGAAGCAAGCTTTGAATTGAGTAGTGAATTATAAATTTTATTGAAATTATATTGAGAAACCGTTGAAGAGGGTCGGATACTTTCTAAATGATGGAAAATCGATTTTGCTTCCTCCTAGAGGAAGCTTTGTGATAGTAATTTTTTGAGTTGTTGTAAAAACATGTTATAAGTGTTATTGGAGGTGTTAGGAACCAAAATACATGATTTTTGAAAAATGTCTGTATGGATGTATGTGTGTGTGTATACCTGGATCTCAGCTTCTACTCGATTGATTTTAATCAGACAGGTGTCATTTTTTTTTGTTTTTTTTTGTGTGATGGCGGGTCAAAAATCGGTTTTCGATTGGGCTGATTCGTTTTTGTTTTATTTCGAATTTTTGATTTTCTCAAAATTTATTTTTGACTTTTTTTAAAAATCAGATTTAATTGCTTCCTCAAAGAGGAAGCTTTGTAACGGTGAAAAAAATTTTCGAAAAAAAAAGTCTTTAAAAAGATGTTTTTTATGGTGGTATATGTGTATATTATTTGATTTTGATGATTTTTGATTTCGTGGATGTATGTATGTGTGTGTGTGTGTGTGTGTGTGTGTGTATATTTCAACTCTTAATATCTCCGAAACTAATCAACCGATTTTCGTCGGGTAAAGCTTATTCCCTCCGTCTTGCGGCAAAAGGAAAGTACCCTGATGGATTTGGGATTTTATTGATTTTCTTTTGTTTTATAACCAAAAAACGATTTTGAATTTTTAGTTTTTTTGATTTTTTCGTATCTTATAGTAATTATTACATAAAATAATAAACTTCTCTTAAAAGGTATTCAAATTACCTACATTTTCTTTTTTTAAACTTTAAAATATCTTCACTCTGTCATTTGTTATTAAGGAAAACATTTTTATATTTCAAAAATTAATATCTCAAAAAATATTATATTTATCGATTTGACAAAAATACCTAGTTATTAGACTAACTGAAGACTATATGTGGTTAAAATTTCAAGAGATTATCTTCATTTGTTCCTTAGAAAAAAATTATTTTCCAAAGAACAATTTTGAATTTTTAGTTTTTCCGATTTTTTCATATCTTATAGCCATCATTGAATAATATAATAAACTTCTCTTAAAAGGTATTCAAATTACCTACATTTTCTTTTTTTAAATTTAAAATATCTTCACTCTGTCATTTGTTATTAAGGAAAACATTTTTATATTTCAAAAATTAATATCTCAAAAAATATTATATTTATCGATTTGAAATTTTAACCAGTTATTTGAGTAACTGGAGGCTATATGTGGTTAAAATTTCAAGAGATTGTCTTCATTTGTTTTTTAGAAAAAAATTATTTTTGAAAAAATTTGCGTTTTCGTTGTCGCACGATAACAAGAGCAAAAATTATCCAATTGTCCTGAAATTTGGCACAGATGTAGCTTTTATATATCTTCAGATCGAGTTCGTTGCTCAAAAAAATCGGTCCACTTTCGCTCCCGGATCAAAAACGCGAATGTGGTATTTTCGGCATAGAACGGATATGAGGAAAAATAGTACTTATACGCTCCATGTGAGTAAATTTGGCCAGCCCACAGCTCGTATTTGCCTAAGTAAATCTGAATCTGGATACATGACCCTCTTCTAGTTAGTCTAACCGTAAAATATAAAGTATTAAATTTTAAATATTAGAAGTAAAAATTAATTAAAGGGATCAATAAATGAAGTTTGAGGAAGCTACGTGCCAATGAATTGGCAGCGGTTTTTTTTAATCGGATGGGTAGCATTCGAAAGAGCGTAAAAAAACCTATAATTTAAAAAAAACAAAAATTCTCTAGCTATCAACGGTTCTCTTGTTATTGATAAAAATGTGTTTTTTTTTAAAGCCTGTAACTCACAAACTAAACAGTCCATTTTTTTGAGAAAAATCACGATAATACACAATATAAATAGCTATAATCTGCAAAAATTTGAATCCATTTCTTTGGTTATTTTTTGAGATAAAATTGAAAAATGAAAAGAAAAACGCTTTCTCTAGGCCCGACGTTAACGGAAGTAAAATTGACTTAATCGCTTCAAAATTCCTTGTAGAGGTAGATTTTGTATAGTTCTCGGTCGAGTTCTTTGGGCAAAATATTTGGTCTAAAAATTTCAGAGGTATTTGAGGTTAAAAATTTTTTGACATTTTTTAAAATCGGAATTTCTCGAGAACGGCTCTATGTATCTGAATGGGGTGGGTAGCATTCGAAAGAGAATTAAAATGCCTACATTTTCTAAAAAATTAATTTTCGATCTGTCACGGTTCCTCAACTATCATCAATAACAAAAACGTGTTTTTTTTTTTTTAAACTCATAACTCCCTAATGATGTTATCATCATTATATTATAAAAGTATATAGTATTGTCGTCAAAATGTAATATGTTTTAATTTTCAAGGTTGAATTCTTGAGTTTAATTAAGTATTCAAAACTGATGTAAAAAAGTTGAGTAAAAAAAAGTCACTTTTTAGGACCTGTTTTTAGGTAGGAAAACGTCGAAAATCATTCATGTGTTACAAAAATTAATTTAATCTTTAAATTCAAAAAGATTTATATTTTATTTTTAAAAAACGCGCAGTGATATTTACCGCTAGGTGGTGTGGAATGAGGAAACGTCATTGAGTAAGTATTCGATGATGTTTGTTTTAATTTTTAAAAACCAACCTATAAAATTAATTAATATGTTTAAAAATTATATCTATTATAATCTATTATAATTATGAATTATGCATTATGAATGCATTATATTCTGCATTATTATAATTTATTTGTGAGTTATGAACTTTTTAAAAAAAAACACGTTTTTGTTAATAACAAAAGAACCGTGATAGCTATTTTTTTTATTATAAAATATAGATATTTTACTTCTATTTCAAATGATAACTTTATTTATCGGCTCAAAATTTATATAAATTTGATCTAAATAAATAATAATTAATAAATAAATTTAAAAATAAATAATTTTTAATATTCATAAATGAATTTAATTATAATTATGCAATAAATTGTTTTTAAAAAATATAAATTTTGTTATTAAAAATTAATTAAAGGAATCAACAAATTAAGGTTGAGGAAGCTACGGGCCAATGAATTGGCAGCGGTTTTTTTTTATTATTTTAATATAAAAACACTTGTATAATAAATCCCAATTCGTATTAAAGCATTATCTAATTTTGTTCTAAAAATATAGTCAAAACGGTATTAAAGCTGTTTATTTGTTGATCGTTCAAATTGCGTTTATTTCCCTCATATACCGTAAAATGTGGTTCAGCGAGCACTTGTGGGAGAAACCGAGCAGCTTTTTAATATCGAATAACAGTAAAAATTTTTTAATTTGTCGATACAGTATTTAAGTATATTAAGTACTATTTAAATTTCCCGTACGGTGGGTGCCACTTCTGGCAGCGCTGTTGGTCTGTAAGGAATAGGCGCGAAATTTCGCTACTTCCACTACATTTGAATTTTTGAAATTGAATTGTTATCCTTAACGATTTAAAACTAAATAATTAAATCAAATTAGAATAAAAAGATTAATTTTGTCATGCTTTGAAAAATGATCTGATTATCCTATCATTTAAACCAATTAAAATGAAATCATAATGAAAAATTATATATTCATAACCTGAAAAACAAAATAGTGCTCGCGCAGCGTTTGGATTTTGCTAGTGTATCAAAAAATATACTTTCGTATAGTTAAATAAAACCGCTGCCAATTCATTGGCACGTAGCTTCCTCAAAATAATTTTTTGATTCCTTTTATTAAATTAAAATTCGAAAAATAAATTTTTCAAAAAAAAATTGGTAAAATTTTATGGAAAATATTTACTTGTAATTTTTTCATGGCTATTCATTAAGGTTCCATTTGTAATTTATTTGTTTGTGATTTTAATTCTTATATGAATGGAAAACAATCTTCTTTACACAAAGCCATCCTCAAGAAATACAATTTAAAAATGTCTAGAAAAATTTTAACCTCAAATATCTCTGAAATTTATGAACCAATCATTTTGCCAAAAGAACTCATCCCAGAACTATCAATAATATACCTCTACAATGAATTTTGAAGCGAATAAGACAATTTTATTCTTGCAATAGTTGAACATACAAAACACATTTGTTTTTATTTTTCAATTTTTACGTTTTTGTTAATAACAAAAGAACCATGATAGCTAGAGAATTGATTTTTTTTAGAAAATATAGGTAATTTAATTCTCTTTCGAATGCCACCAACCCCATTTCGATACATAGAGCCGTTCTCGAAAAATTACGATTTTTAAAAAAATTGAAAAAAATTTTAACCTCAAATATCTCAGAAATTTATGGATCAATCCTTTTGTCCAAAGAACTTACTCGATTGGTATACAAAATCTACCCCTGCAAAGAATTTCAAAGTGATTAAGCCAATTTTACTATAGTTATTGAACGACAAAAAAAATCACTTTTTTTATAAATTATTTTTTTTCTCAAAAAATAATGAATAAAATAACCTAAAAATTTAGTAAGTTATAGTACTTAATATCCTTTATAACCAAAAAAATATTCATGTTAATATTTTTTTTTAATTTTGAAATATAACCTATTTACAAAAAATTACGTTTTCATCAATAACTTATGACGAAATATAGCTACCGACTTTTTTTTTTTAAATTGTAGATAATTTTATCCTGCATACAGAGAATTCATGCTATATGAACAATATTTGTTCTAAATATTAAAAAAATCGAAAATAAAAATTTTGAAAATTAAAAAATGGCTATAAAAAAAAAAATTAAATTTTACGAAAATAGAATACTGACCCCAATTCTGGAAGAAAAATCTAAAAAAATGATCACTCTCCCGTTAAAATCGGTCGAGTAGATCATTAGATATCAGCATATACGGACACGGACACACACACACACACACACACACACACACACACACCCACCCACCCACCCACACCCACACACACACACACACACACACACACACACACACATTCATATGGATATTTTCTAAAAATAGTGTATTTCGATTCCAAATTTGCTAAATAACATTTCTAACACATTATCTCATAATCTTTTTTTTTTTACTATCACAAAGCTTCCTCTAGGAGGAAGCAAAATATATAGCTTACTGTGGGTTAATGGTGTAGTTTTTGTTTCTGTAATTACCTTACTTATACTTATATCATTCTGTTTTGGTTTTATTTCTGATGCAACCTTATTTACACGTGCAGTCGAAAGATGCTGTTTAGTTTTTGTTTCTGCAATCTTATTTATTGATGATAACATTTTGTTACTAGTATTTCTAACAGCTGATTTATCATTAGGTTCAACTGCTTTTTTCGGTACTTTTATAACAGCTGATTTAGTATTAGATTCAACTGCTTTTTTCTGTACTTTTGTAACAGCCGATTTATCATGAGGTTCAACTGTTTTTTTCTGTACTTTTGTAACAGCTGATTTATCATGAGGTTTAACTGATTTTTTCTCTAATTTGATCTTAGAAATATCGACTCCCTTACCAATTTTCACATTCTGGATTACTTTTGGTTTTTTCTTTGGAGGTTCCTATAAATATGTAAAAGATTATCAAAAGTACCGACAAAGCATACAAATAAAAATTATTAAAATTTATGTGAATTTTGTTAATAAATATAAATAAACACAATGATGTATATTAAACGGACGTGCAGTGATCGATTTCTCGCCGTAGGGCGCAAAGTAATGCCTTCTTAAGGGGATTATCGTGATTTTAAAATGGGTACACTATTTAATTTTGATGTCATAAATTATTAAAATATAATAATGTAAGTACACACGGATATGAAAGCCAAATACTTTCTGAACCGAAAAAAACTTTTGTGATAAAAAACATAAAAATTGCCAAAGGCGCGCAAAGCGCTCCTGGAAACACTATTACATTAGGTTAAATTACTCTTGATAGTAATTATTCATTTTAATAATAAAAATGCCTTAATAAATAGGATACTCGTCCCGATTCGTGTGCCCGACCCTATTTGTGTGCATTATTACTTAACCTATTAACGACCGGAAAATCCCTCAATTTTTGACTCACTTTCGAGCTTCATTCCCAATATTGGAAAAGTGAAGAATACGTATACCAGAGCCGTTTATATTAGTATCTTTGAGTTATTTATATATTACCAGCAAGTTCAAGCACGCTGCGCGCGCCCCTTTACCTTGCTCATGCCTATACAATAAATTAATATTGAACTATTATGAACTATATTATGAATTTGAAATTTATTTTACTTTTTAACATTAGCAAATTTATCTAATATTTATAATTGAAACTTGTATTTATTTCAGTTTATTTTTACAATACAAAAATTTGGAGGTTAGAAATTAAACTGTAATCAGAACAGTATTTATAGGTCTTCATTGTTCACTGCAGATAAAATTTTAATACTTTTTTGCAGGGCCGGGTTACGAGACCAGGCGCTCCCACGCCAAATTCAAAATTACAGAAATTGTCTTCTTTGTAAAAATGATATCTTTTGAAAATGATCACATATTTATGAAATTTCCAAGACGTGCAACAATAAGCAAGACAATTATTTAAACAATTTTTAAACCCAAGTAGGCGGGGAATATGAGGTCCAGGCATATAAGGGAGTCATGTAGACATGAAAATCATTTTTTCATTATTTAAATCATTTTTAAACCGAAGTTGGCGGGGGATATTATAGGTACACGCACATAAGGGAGTCATGTAACCTGGTCTTGTAATCCGGCCCTGTAATTATATCCCAAAGATATAATTATTATATACACACACACACACACACACACACACACACACACACAAAATCACATTTATTGATTTTGATACTTCGAGAGAGCGAGAGAGCGAGAGAGCGAGAGAGCGAGGGAGAGAGAGAGAGAGAGAGCGAGAGAGCGAGAGAGCGAGGGAGAGAGAGAGAGAGGAGAGAGAGAGAGAGAGAGAGAGAGAGACGTGATTCCATGTCAACTGTTGAAGGCCACAATCTTAAAATTGCTCAAAATTTTTTTACTCATTCCAAATTAGCCTCAAAACATAACCCTAGAGTTTTGGAGGAAAATATTCAATCGTCCAAAAGTTAGAATTAATTGAAAATTTGAAAATTTTGAACTTTTTTATAAATCTTCAATTTTTATGATTTTTTTAATAAAAAACTTGAAACTTTTTATATAGCACATTGACTGAGAAAAAGTTTGCAAATTGTAAGTAGAATTGCTCAGAATTTTTCCAAATCGATGATAACTATGTTGCTAATTTATACGTAACAAAACACCATTCAAAATACGCTTAAGGCGAATACGCCGTTCTCAATATCCCTCACTAAAGGCTAAAAATTTATACAAAATCTTACTTCTAAAATCAGACCTTCATGGAAAGATTGCAAAACAGAAAAAAGTTACAGGCAATTAAAACTGTCCAAACAGTGAATAATACTATTATAGTACTGTTGTAGTACTGTTATAGTACTTTACACCTCTCTAGCCTCAAAATCATAACTTTAATATGATTTTTCGGCTCTCGTGGTATAAAATACTGTATGGCACTGGTGCGTAAGGTAATTTTTACCGCATTCGACTTTTCGCACTCGCTTCGCTCGTGCGAAAAACGTCTCTTGCGGTAAATGATCACCTTCCACACCCGTATCGTAATGTACTATTTCGATCTGGAAAAATTCTGAGCAATTCTACTTTCAATTTGCAAACTTTTCCTCATTCAATGTGCTATACAAAAAGTTTCAAGTTTTTAGTAAAAAATTTACAAATAATTCTAACTTGAACGATTGAATATTTTGCTCCAAAACTCTAGGGTTATGTTTCGGGGCTAATTTGGAATAAGTAAAAAATTTTGAGCAATTATAAAATTTTGGCCTTCAACAGTTGACATGGAATCAGCCATATACTTGTATGTTCATATGTGCAAATAAGAATATGTACATGTAAATTTACAATTATACAAGCATAGACTTATAAAAATAGAGTACATATTTACTGCACTCTTTAACAATTACTCATTAACAAATTACAATAACGTGCAATAGGCTTCTTCTCCTCCTCTCATTTCATACTTTCGTTTATTTCTTTATTATAATTTTCTTGTATAATTGTTATTTAAGACTATAATAATCTATAGTTATGCAGGAATCTTAAATGCAACTGATTTCATGCATTTCATGACTTTCTTCACGTAATTTCAATAATCAAAAATAACTTTCAATAATGAAAAATCAATAAACAAAGATAAAAAATTATTTTTTTTCACAATAACTTTTCTTTTTGTGACCTATTTTAATTTATACACCGTTTAAAATAATTATTTGGGGCAACTTTTTTAATGCATAAAATAGAATTTTCAAATATCGCGCTTTGAAGGAAGTCATTTTTTGGGGCTAGACTGTGTGTGTGCGTGTGTGTGCATGTGTGTGCGTGTGTGTGTGGGTGTGTGGGTGTGTGGGTGTGTGTGTGGATGTGTGTCTGTATTTCTTCTGATTTGGAAGTACCATCCGGAGGATACTTCGAAAAATAGGCCATACTTTGTCTAGATTTAGATAAATATTTAATGCGCATAAATAATTAATTTTAAGGCAACCTGCTCAGGGCCTGTCCCGCTCCGCGTCACCGGTCTCGGTACGGCTAGACTGACCGAACCCTGTACAGGGCCTACACAATTGAACCAGCAGGCCTGGATGAATTTCTACTTGGGGCTGTGACTACAATAGCGTGATAGCATGTTCTAGATATCACGCGTGATGTCTGGAGTGATGACCAATTCCAGCTTTGCTTGAGTGGCCGAGAGTATCAAGTCCGCTCGTGGGGGGGGGGGTCCAGAGTTTCGACGATTCACTATAAAATTGAAGTCAACTATAGACGTTTTTCAGTTCGACTATGGTAAAGCAGATTGTTCTTAATTTCGAAATTCTAAATTACGAAAATCATATTTTCGAATGTAGCACTTCAACTACTGTCCAAAACATCGAATTTGATCAATACGATCTCAAAGCAAATATAGCCTGTTTCTAATGATTTATTTCGAAATATCTATATTGTACCCTTATTAAAATTCTATTAATGAAATTAGATGTTTTGGACAGTAGGTGAAGTGTTACATTCGTAAATATTATTTTCGTAATTTAGAATTTCGAAATTAAGAACAATCTGCATTATCATAGTCGAACTGAAAAACGTCTATAGTTGACTTCAATTCTATAGTGAATCGTCGAAACTCTGACCCCCCCCCGCTCGTGCCAAACTGGGATTGGTCGTCACTCAAGACATCACGCCTAACAGAACAAGCTATCACGCTATTGTGGCCACAGCACATCAGCCTGGGAGCGAGTCCACATAAGAGGCACAGGCGCGCAGGCACACGACTCTGAGCCAATCGGAGCAAAGCCTCCAAGCCTGAGATTGGCTTCGATTGGCTCAGAATCGTGTGCCTGTGCGCCTGTGCCTCTTATGTGGTCTCGCTCTGGGAGGTACAATCGCACGGAATGATATAAAGGCCTCGACATGAGGCTCCCGGCACATAAACGCGTACGACCGCGTTCGACTGCGGTCATGCGCACGCGCTCGCTTCTCTCATTGGTTTGTCCGTGGTCGTCGTAGCTCCCAACCAATGAGAGAAGCGAGCGCGTGCACATGACCGCGGTTGAACGCGGTCGAACGCAGTCGAACGCGGTCGTACGCGCCTATGTGCCGGGAGCCTGAGAAAAGAGACAACGAGTGAATACAAGGAAATATCATTGGCGGTGTGTGTGTGTGTGTGCGTGCGTGCGTGCGTGCGTGCGTGCGTGCGTGCGTGCGTGCGTGCGTGCGTGCGTGCGTGCGTGTATATGGAACAGAAACGCTGTTCCTCACTGTTCCCTATATATAGATATACAACCAATGCTATTCCTTGTATTCACTCGCCTCTGCTCATGTCGAGGCCCTAATGGACGATGTGTAGATAAAGAGCCCCTATTATTAAGGTCCAAGAAATGTTGGAATCCACAAAATATAAAGAAAGATTATACAATTACAGAAAGGGCTTTGTTTGTTTTGACATTGCTCCAAAACTCCAAAACAGCTGTGAATCTTGTCTATTGATATAAATACAGGTATAAGTTATTTTGTACAGTTAAGAAAAATTACTTTTCACTTATTCTAACCTTTACATATCTATCTGTCAGTTGCCGTAACTGCAGTTTGGTTATATATTGTTTACAGTCACTATCTTTGAACCTGTCAAATGAATTATTTATGTTTCAAACTATAAATCTATATGCTTTTTTTTTTTAACCTAAGAATGAATTTAGTTAGGATGTAAGTAAAGACCGGCTTATACTAGCACGGCTTTCCTATCAATACATTATTTGTGGATTCTTTCTTAAGAATAGTTATTCTATTAATTTTAAAGATAATCAGCTGTTATTTCACATAAACATTTATATGAAAATCCAGATTAGTTTTAACTATAGGCGAGTATTTTTTTTTCCAAGTAATTTATTGATGCTATGAGCTTGCCGGGCGAAGCACAGAAACTAGTCTGGGAGGAAAATCTTCAATAAAAAATAAGTTCTGTAATTCATATTAGTATGCAATACAGGGTGCAGTTTGGGAATGTACAAAGCTGTCTAAAAAGGTACACTTTTGGAGAGAATTAAAAAGTGGACCCTTTTTAGGCAGCTTTGTACATTCCCAAACTGCACCCTGTGTTGCATACTAATATGAATTACAGAACTTATTTTTTATTGAAGATTTTCCTCCCAGACTAGTTTCTGAGCTTCGCCTGCAAGTTCATAGCATCAATAAATTACTTGGAAAAAAAATACTCGCCTATAGTTAAAAGTAGTGTAGATTTTCCCATAAATGCTTGTGTGAAATAACCTGATTATCTTTATAATTAATAGAATAAATATTCTTAAGAAAGAATCAACAAATAATGTATTGATAGCAAATCCGTGCTAGTATAAGCCTGTCTTTACTTACATCCTAACTAAATTCATTCTTAGGTTAAAAAAAAGCATATAGATTTATAGTTTAAAACATAAATAATTCATTTGACAGGTTCAAATATACTGACTGTAAACAATATATAACCAATTGCATTTACGGCAACTGACAGATAGATATATAGAGGTTAGAATAAGTGAAAAGTAATTTTTCTTAACTATATCCTTACAATTTTATCCTAAAAGACATTAATTTTAATTATGCTCATAAAATAGACCTATAATTATTACATTAGATGACTTAATATATAAAATAAAGAGATTCATTCCTGGTTGTGTTTATATGTACTTGCTTGAGTATAATATATATTCAAGCAAGTACATATAAACACGAACACGAATGGATCTCTTTATTTAATAGATTAAGTCTGGGTAATAAAAGAGATCCGTTCCTGGTTGTGTTTATATGTACTTGCTTGAATATATATTATACTCAAGCAAGTACATATAAACACAACCAGGAATGAATCTCTTTATTTTATATATTACGTCATCTAATGTAATAATTATAGGTCTATTTTATGAGCATAAATAAAATTAATGTCTTTTAGGATAAAATTGTAAGGATATAGTTAAGAAAAATTACTTTTCACATATTCTAACCTTTACATATCTATCTGTCAGTTGCCGTAACTGCAGTTTGGTTATATATTGTTTACAGTCACTATCTTTGAACCTGTCAAATGAATTATTTATGTTTTAAACTATAAATCTATATGCTTTTTTTAACCTAAGAATGAATTTAGTTAGGATGTAAGTAAAGACCGGCTTATACTAGCACGGCTTTCCTATCAATACATTATTTGTGGATTTTTTCTTAAGAATAGTTATTCTATTAATTGTAAAGATAATCAGCTGTTATTTCACATAAACATTTATATGAAAATCCAAATTAGTTTTAACTATAGGTGAGTATTTTTTTTTCCAAGTAATTTATTGATGCTATGAGCTTGCCGGGCGAAGCACAGAAACTAGTCTGGGAGGAAAATCTTCAATAAAAAATAAGTTCTGTAATTCATATTAGTATGCAATACAGGGTGCAGTTTGGGAATGTACAAAGCTGTCTAAAAAGGTACACTTTTGGAGAGAATTAAAAAGTGGACCCTTTTTAGACAGCTTTGTACATTCCCAAACTGCACCCTGTGTTGCATACTAATATGAATTACAGAACTTATTTTTTATTGAAGATTTTCCTCCCAGACTAGTTTCTGAGCTTCGCCCGGCAAGCTCATAGCATCAATAAATTACTTGGAAAAAAAATACTCGCCTATAGTTAAAAGTAGTGTAGATTTTCCCATAAATGCTTGTGTGAAATAACCTGATTATCTTTATAATTAATAGAATAAATATTCTTAAGAAAGAATCAACAAATAATGTATTGATAGCAAATCCGTGCTAGTATAAGCCTGTCTTTACTTACATCCTAACTAAATTCATTCTTAGGTTAAAAAAAGCATATAGATTTATAGTTTATAACATAAATAATTCATTTGACAGGTTCAAATATACTGACTGTAAACAATATATAACCAATTGCATTTACGGCAACTGACAGATAGATATATAGAGGTTAGAATAAGTGAAAAGTAATTTTTCTTAACTATATCCTTACAATTTTATCCTAAAAGACATTAATTTTAATTATGCTCATAAAATAGACCTATAATTATTACATTAGATGACAATATATCAAATAAAGAGATCCGTTCCTGGTTGTGTTTATATGTACTTGCTTGAATATATAATATACTCAAGTAAGTAGATATAAACACGAACACGAATGGATCTCTTTATTTAATAGATTAAGTCTGGGTAATAAAAGAGATCCGTTCCTGGTTGTGTTTATATGTACTTGCTTGAATATATATTATACTCAAGCAAGTACATATAAACACAACCAGGAATGAATCTCTTTATTTTATATATTAAGTCATCTAATGTAATAATTATAGGTCTATTTTATGAGCATAAATAAAATTAATGTCTTTTAGGATAAAATTGTAAGGATATAGTTAAGAAAAATTACTTTTCACATATTCTAACCTTTACATATCTATCTGTCAGTTGCCGTAACTGCAGTTTGGTTATATATTGTTTACAGTCACTATCTTTGAACCTGTCAAATGAATTATTTATGTTTCAAACTATAAATCTATATGCTTTTTTTAACCTAAGAATGAATTTAGTTAGGATGTAAGTAAAGACCGGCTTATACTAGCACGGCTTTCCTATCAATACATTATTTGTGGATTCTTTCTTAAGAATAGTTATTCTATTAATTTTAAAGATAATCAGCTGTTATTTCACATAAACATTTATATGAAAATCCAAATTAGTTTTAACTATAGGTGAGTATTTTTTTTTCCAAGTAATTTATTGATGCTATGAGCTTGCCGGGCGAAGCACAGAAACTAGTCTGGGAGGAAAATCTTCAATAAAAAATAAGTTCTGTAATTCATATTAGTTATATTCATATCACAGTTTGGGAATGTACAAAGCTTTCCAAAAAGGTACACTTTTGGAGAGAGTTAAAAAGTGGACCCTTTTTAGACAGTTTTGTGCATTCCCAAGCTGCGCCCTGTGTTGCATACTAATATGAATTACAGGACTTATTTTTTATTGAATATTTTCCTCTCAGACTAGTTTCTTGCTTCCCCGGGTAAGCTCATAGCATCGATAAATTACTTGGAAAAAAAAATACTCACCTATAGTTAAAACTAATTTGGATTTTCGTATAAATGTTTATGTGAAATAACCTGATTATCTTTAAAATTAATAGAATAAATACTCCTAAGAGAGAATCCACAAATAATGTATTGATAGCAAAGCTATGCTAGTATATATAACCATGTCTTTACTTACGTCTTAACTAAATTTATTCTTAGATTAAAAGAAAGTATATAGATATAGTTTAATATTAAAACATAAATAGCTCATTTAACAGGTTCAGTACAGATAATGTCTTCGCCATCTACAGTATGGCAAATTACCTGATTTATGTGTAATTTAAAATAAATATCAGTTAATGCTACAGAATTTCGCATTAAAAAAAGTTTTGTTTTCACTTTACTCTGAGAGAAGGATTTAATTATGTTTAATCAAAACATTATATTTAAAATGTACTGAGGAATATATTAATTATTAATAACGCATATTAATTATTAATATGTGCATAATTATAGTAAGACTTTAGATACTATTTATACTACATATTAACCATAAATAAGTCATTCTCTCAGTGAAAGTCATTACTACCATAAAAAAATATCTTTAAAATACTGTAGAGCTTTAAAAAATAAAAAACAGAAAAATGAGCTATTACCTGATTTTAATTTTTAATGTGAAGCTACTATGTAGATTCTTTTGAATAAATATTTTATAATGTAAGGAAAGATAAGAATACCTGTAGTAACTTTGCATTTGCATCTTGATCAATCACATAATTGTCCAATGAGTTATGAGCTTTTCCCAAGTTTAAAAGAGTGTGACATTTTTGGACTGGTGGACCCGTCAACCGTTTGTTGTCAACATATTGCGTCAAAGTTTCGTAGTTGTCTAAAAATAATAAACCAAATTATTGGCATTATTTTTACATTTAAACAAAATTTGTTATTTGTAAATTCTAATAATACATACCACTAATTTCTAATATTACAGCTTGATGAATGACGTTTTGAATCTTTACTGAGTATTTGTTGGTTTTCTTATTCACATTACAGATTTGGCAGTTTTTGTATTTTCCATCTTTGATAATTCTTATTATCGCAAACATTGTTACACAATGAATCCTGAGATATACTATTAATTGCTTCGATACGTATTAAATTAAGACGTAATTCTTGCAAATTTGCAAGAAAGATTTGAGATTTCGTACGTTATAATGAATTAACAAACAACGACGAACAAAGCGTGCTCGCTTCCTGAGACCGTTGAAGTCAGGCACGGGAAAATGAAACATGCGGATAGTAGAGTTAGAGGTTTGCGGTGATTGTGATTGGTCGCTTAGTCTGCGCTGATTGGCCGCTTCGTCTGCGTGCGCGAGCAATAGAAATAAACAGTTTTCACCACGCAATTGTTACAAGTTGTGTGTGTGTGTGTGTGTGTCTGTGTGTGTATGTATGTGGGTGTGGGTATGTGTGTATGTGTGTGGGTGTGTGTGTATGTGTACTAACGATAACTTTTGAACGATATTTTTCGTTTTTATAGATTTTCTTTTTTTTTATACAAAAAACGATTTTTAATTTTTCGTTTTCTTGATTTTTTAATATGTTATACAGCTATTATTATTTAAGGAGGTTGGCTATATACCGCTGCTCGCGCGGGGCAGGGGGAAGAAGTCCCCTCGCACCGCGCGCGCGGCACCACTGACTGCGCACCCCCTCCCGCAGCCGACGAACTCGATGGTTTGTTTACTTTTTGCCGCAGTACTCAAAGTCGGTGTAGGTTACGTCGTTTTCAGATTTCGTATACACATTTGCCTGTATATTTTCTATATTGCCAGTAGTTTTTTGGTTCATTGTTACCTTTTTTAAAGAATCGCATCCTAAGTGTCTTGTGTTTTTACTAAGATTATGGTTTTACTTCCATAAGAACCCGTGTATAAGAGTTGAACTTTGAAGTTGAATTATTTCATAACCCAGTTGACAAACGATCTCAAATTTCAAGATATTATTTGCACTTGTTTTCGAGAAAAAAATTATTTTAGAAAAAGAGTACGATTTCGTTCTTCTACAATAACAGAAGTGCGTATTCTACTAATATACAATATATATATAAAAATGTTTAAAATGCGAATCACAATATATTATGATTAAAAAATCTGCTGCTATAGTAAGGTAAACAAATTTTTTCAGAATTTAATTATGAGCGATGAAGAACCAAAAAAAAAAAAATATAAGGATATGAATGAAATACACACTCGTCATATTCAAACAAGACAAACGTGGCAAACTAAAATGGAAATTGGTAAGACTCGATGCATAAAATGCATATAAATAAATGAATTGCACAATATATGTAATTAGTAGGGGAAATATTCTTCTTTCATTTAATCAGAAAGAAACAACCGCTGACAATTCATTGGCACGTAGCTTCCTCAAAATAATTTTTTGATTCCTTTTATTAAATTAAAAATCGAAAAATAAATTTTTCACGCAAAAAATTGGAAAAATCTACACCTCTTCTTTTTCACGAAAAAAATTGGAAAAATCTATACCTCTACAATGAATTTTGAAGCGAATAAGACAATTTTACTCTTGTAATAGTTGAACATATAAAACTAATTTTTTTCATTTTTCAATTTTTACGTTATTGTTAATAACAAAAGAACCGTGATAGCTAGAGAATTAAATTTTCTGTCCTCCGGCCGGAAAGCGCCAACTTCCCAGCCGCTGCGCGAAACGAAGTTGCCGCTTTCCGGCGCCGTCGAGCAGAAAAATAGTATACAGACCTTGACCAGTAAAAAAGAAAGCCTCAGATCACATGTTTGTCAACCTCGGCTTCGCCTCGGCCGACAATTACATGTGATCTGAGACATTTCTTATTTTTATTGCCTAGGTGTGTAATATACTATTTTTTACAAAATATAGGTAATTTAATTCTCTTTCGAATGCCACCCCATTTAGATACATAGAGCCGTTCTCAAGAAATTACGATTTAAAAAAAAAAAATTTTTAATTTTAACCGCAAATATCTCCGAAATTTATGGATCAATCCTTATTTGCCCAAAGAACTCACTCGATTGGTATACAAAATCTACCCCTACAAAGAATTTCAAAATTAATTAAGTCAATTTTACTATAGTTATTGAACGACAAAAAAAATCACTTTTTTTTATAAATTATTTTTTTCTGAAAAAATAATGAATAAAAAAAAACTAAAAATTTTGTCAGTTATAGTACTCAATATCATTTATAACCAAAAAAATATTCATGTTCATATTTTTTTTAATTTCGAAATAACCTATTTACAAAAAATTACGTTTTCATCAATAACTTATGACGAAATATAGCTACCGACTTTTTTTTTTTAAATTCTAGATAATTTTATCCTACATACAGAGAATTCATGATATATAAACAAAATTTGTTCTAAATATTAAAAAAATCGAAAATAAAAATTTTGAAAATTAAAAAATGGCTATAAAAAAAAATTAAATTTTACAAAAATAGAATATTGACCCCAATTGTGGAAGCAAAATCTAAAAAAATTATCACTCTCCCGTTAAAATCGGTCGAGTAGATCATGAGATATCAGCGTAAACGGACATACATATATACACACGCACACACACACACAAACACACACACACACACATCCATACGGACATTTTCTAAAAATAGTGTATTTCGATTCCAAATTTGCTAAATAACATTTCTAACACATTATCTCATAAACTTTTATTTTACTATCACAAAGCTTCTTCTAGGAGGAAGCAAAATATTGATCCAGTCTTATGAATATTTGAAAAATTATTTCAAATAAAGATAGATAGAAAAATAGATGTATAAATACGTAGATAGATAAAGGTTTACTTATTTTATAAATATGAAAAAAGATATTCAAATTATACCTCTAAAAAAAATTCAAAGCGATTAAGCCAATTTTACTCTAGTTATCGCGTGGCCAAGGAAATCACTTTTTTTTTTATTTCTTTTTTTTTTTTTTAAATAATCAAGAAATTTACTTGAAAATCAATGAAATTATAGTATTCTTTATTCTTCATAACCAAAAAATATTCATGTCAATGTCTTTTTTAGTTACGAAATATAACCTCTATTTTCAAAAAATTACTTTTTCATCAATAACTTAGGACTAACAACGGATAGCTACATAATTGCTTCCTCCTAGAGGAAGCTTTGTGATAGTAAAAAAAAGTTTATGAGATAATGTGTTAGAAATGTTACTTAGCAAATTTGGAATCGAAATACACTATTTTTAGAAAATGTCCGTATGGATGTGTGTGTGTATGTGTGTGTGGTGTGTGTGTGTGTGTGTGTGTGTGTGTGTGTGTGTGTGTGTGTGTGTGTGTGTGTGTGTGTGTGTGTGTGTGTGTCCGCATACGCTGATATCTCATGATCTACTGGACCGATTTTAACGGGAGAGTGATCATTTTTTTAGATTTTGCTTCCACAATTCGGGTCAATATTCTATTTTTGTAAAATTTAATTTTTTTTTTTTTTATAGCCATTTTTTAATTTTCAAAATTATTTTCGATTTTTTTAATATTTAGAACAAATATTGTTTATATATCATGAATTCTCTGTATGTAGGATAAAATTATCTACAATTTAAAAAAAAAGTCGGTAGCTATATTTCGTCATAAGTTATTGATGAAAACGTAATTTTTTGTAAATAGGTTATATTTCGAAATTAAAAAAAGATATAAACATGAATATTTTTTTGGTTATAAAGGACATTAAGTACTATAACTTACTAAATTTTTATGTTTTTTTATTCATTATTTTTTGAGAAAAAAAATAGTTTATAAAAAAAAGTGATTTTTTTTGTCGCTCAATAACTATAGTAAAATTAGCTTAATCACTTTGAAATTATTTGTACGGGTAGATTTTTTATACCAATCGAGTGAGTTCTTCGGGCAAAAGGATTGAGTCATAAATTTCGGAGATATTTGAGGTTAAAATTTAAAAAAATTTTTTTTTAAATCGTAATTTCTCGAGAACGACTCTATGTATCTAAATGGGGTGTCTAAAAATCTAAAAAATTAATTCTCTAGCTATCATGGTTCTTTTGTTATTAACAAAAACGTAAAAATTGAAAAATGAAAAAAATGAGTTTTATATGTTCAAGTATTACAAGAGTAAAATTGTCTTATTCGCTTCAAAATTCATTTTAGAGGTATAGATTTTTCCAATTTTTTTCGTGAAAAAGAAGAGGTGTAGTTATTTCCAATTTTTTGCGTGAAAAATTTATTTTTCAAATTTTAATTTAATAAAAGGAATCAAAAAATTATTTTGAGGAAGTTACGTGCCAATGAATTGGCAGCGGTTTTTTTTCATTAAAATTGTAGAGAATGTTAGCCTTTGTAGATCAAATTTGTAACATATAAACAATATTAGCTTTAAATAGTAAAAAAAAAAAAATAAAATTTATAAAATCGAAAAAGCGGTAAAAAAAAAAAAATCAACATTGGCAAAAAAGGGGTATTCACCCCAAATGTGTAAGAAAAATCGAAAAAATAAACCCTACCCAGTGAAAATCGATCGAATAGATCATGGTATCAGTGCGTAAGGTAAAATAGCCATTACTGGGACACTTACGACCACCTAACTCTGATACATATGATTAAAAAATAATGAATTGTTATTTTTCTGTGAAATAAAAATTGCAACAGATAGTTTATACTTCGTTTAATTGATTTCACGAATAAAAGAATGTTGTTAAAATGTTATAAAAGTTTAAAAAATATATTTAATACGTAGTCTATTCACTCTTTAGTGGGACACGATTTGTCGAGATACATCCTAAAGTGGGACAGATAAGCCAATACTGGGACAATGTTAATCTTATGGGAAATCACACTTTGTCCTAAAGTGGGACAAACTGCCAATAGTGGGACGATTTGAGGTTATATTAGTGAATATGTAATACTCGATTATAATAAGTTTTCAACGGTCTACCAATACTTGGCCACATAAATTAAGTAAAAAAATAAGGGTTTGATACGACACTATAAATATTGATGTCAAAATCACGGCAAAAGATACTATGTAAATGCAGTCCCAGTATAGGCAACACTACATGAAAAACTTATCTCAAAGTAGGACACCTAATTTTGGAACATATAATTATTAAAATCGTTATAATCAATATTTATTTCATTTATAAACGTACTAAAAGTATGTATAAAGGTTATTTTATTCATTATTCAGCGAAAATTCATAAATTAAGAGACCAGAAAAGTTGTACTAACGCTCGTGAAAAGCAAGCAAAATGGCGAGGTCATACATGATTGATAAACCGTATTGAAAGAACACTGTTTATTATTTTTTCTTTTAAGTTCGTAACGTTTTCGAATCAAAATAAACCATGTAATTTAATAAATTAGAACTTAAAAATGATTAAAGAAATTTTACTTTTATGATCTAAGTTCATATGTATTAGATTATTAATACTATTTATTACTGTCCCGGTATAGGGCGCACTTCTTACGTTGTCCCAGTAATGGCTATTTTACCTTATATGCATTAAATTCTGAGGTGAAATACTGCAAATAGCAGTTGGTTTTATTCATAACAAAATTCGAATTTTATTAAAATAAATCGTAGGAGAAGAGGTTAAAAAAACACATTGGCACGTTCACATGTATCACTGTACGCTATAAATTGTATATAAGGTACCCGCAAGATGAAAATATTAGACGCGCACCGCAGGCCTAATTTTTTAATCTTAGATGCGCCTTCGATCAAAAGAAAAAATTATTTATAAAATAATATCTTTACACTCAATAGTCTATCGCAAGACTATAAAATTACACTATAAGTATATATATAATTTACACAGATTATTTAATTACTTCCAGGGCAACAATATTTAAATGAATTGAAACCCAAATCCAGTTCATCAGATGAAAATAGTACAGAGGAGGAGAAAGAAAGTATTAAAATTGGTGCACAAAGGGATGAGAAAAATACAGATGTCGACATCGAAAGTTGTAGTTCGGAAGCAGTACAAGCTCATAATGAAGAATTACCATATGAGTATCACTTACTAAACGAACACCCTTATACTGATCAAAACTATAGTGATTCTCCATTGCATTGTGATCATGATGACATAACGGAAGAAGCAATAAAAGACGATAATTCCCATGATTCCCAAATATTAGAAGAACACTTTTCTCAGTCTTCATGCGATAGTTTTTCGGATACAGACGACAGTATACAAAATGAACATGACTTGGATACATCTAAAAAAATTACTGAAATGCTTAATATTATCATGTTTGAGAAATCAAAAATAACTTTAAAAGAAGTTCTTGATATGATTGAATGCATTTATGTGAATTTTAACCTGTCGAAAGTAGTCAGAGATGCAATTATAGATTTAATTAAAGTTTTAGCTGGACCAGAATTTACTTCTATAAATATTAATTCTTATTTCATGTCTATGTTGTACAAACCTTCCAAAGACGTTAAAATATATACCTTTTACTGTCCAACATGCAATACGGCACTTTCGGAATCAGTCTCAAAAAGCCAATTAAAAAAAAAAAAAAATATTAAATGTCAAAATTGTGAAAAATTATTTATATTATCAACAACCAAAGACAACTACTTCGTAAATATTGATGTAGAATATCAAATTATGAATATTTTAAGTAATCAAGATATATTACAAATTACCATAGAAAATGCGTTGAAATTACAAAATAAACGAAGTATACTTAATGATAGCATTTGCGACATTCATGATGGAGATGTGTATAAAACTAATGGTTTTTTTGATCATAAAAATAAAGAAGATGTTGTTTTAACTCTTAATGTCAATAGTGATGGTGCATCAATGTTTCAAACCACAAAAAAAAGCTTGTGGCCAATTACCTTAATAATTAATGAACTACCATTAAAACAAAGGTTTAAAAATCTGATTTTAGCCGCAGCATTGTACACTGATAGAGAACCAAATGTCAATTTAATGAATATATTTATGGAATCTTTTATAAAAAACATGTATAACCTGATGTCTCAAGGAATTAGTATCCGTAACGAAAAAGTAATGAGAATGTTAAAATTTATGTAATACCATTATTCTTTGCAGTAGATTCAGTAGCACGTCCAATAATATCAGCAAGAATTCAATTCAACGGGTATTGGGGATGTCCATGGTGTTATATATATGGTTTTTACGCAGAAGGTTCAATGAGGTATCCAATGGAACAATCTAAAAGCGCTGTAGCACGTACCTACGATAACTACTTTAAAGATGTCCAAGATTCGAAAATTAATTCAAAGCCTACGAGAGGTGTAAAAGGAGAATCAAGACTTTGTTCCATTTATATTTCTTTGACCCAATTTGGGGCTTTCCTTGTGAATACATGCACGGTATTATAATAGGTGTTACAAAACAATTGTGGGAAAAGTGGACAAGCTCAACATGTACATTTAAATTAAAACCATCAACAACGAAAGAAATTGACAAAAGATTGACGTCCATAAAACCAACAAAAGATATGTATCGGATTCCACAACAATTAAAAAATAAGTCAACATGGAAAGCATCTGATTGGTTGAACTGGCTTATTTTTTACAGCATTCCATGTCTCCGGGGTATATTATCGTTGGACGCGTTCAAATCATACGCATTGCTCGTTAACGGAATCTACTCTTTACTATCAAGACATATATCTAAAGATACTCTTACACAATGCAATAAAGATTTAAATGTATTTGTGGAAGATTGTGAAAAATTGTATGGAATATCATTTATAACTTTTAATATCCATGCATTAACGCATGCATGTAAAAGCGTACAGAAAAGTGGACCGTTATGGTCTACTTCTGCATTCCCATTTGAAACTGAGATAGGACGTTTAAAAAAAAAAGTCATTGGATCTAATGGTGTTGTTGAACAAATAAGTAATAGAGTAATTGAAAGTATTGAATTGGAAAAGCATTTAACCGAACGACAAGAAAGTGCTTGTACGAATTTTTGTTCACAACTAATGAGCAAATATAAAGACATAAAAACATTTCATAGATCTAATGAGAACGCCATCATTCCTTACGATAGTTTTAGTTTATCAAAAAATATGTATAATCGATGCATTTTTAAAGGAACTGTACTTCATTCAAAAATATATGAGCGACCAAAACTCACCGATAATACATTCATTCAACTGAAAAATGGAGTAATTGCTCAAATAATGTACTTTTATTTAGTTGAGAATGCTTGCTACATTAACGTAAAACGTATTGATACAGAACATATAAGAATCGGCAACGTACATATTAAACACATCCAAATCATAATTAATAAGAATAATAAAAATGAAGATTTTTCAATTAATGAAGTAGAAAAAAAATTAGTCCACGTAGAAACAATATGTGATTTGGAATATGTGTGCATTCCTACTGATATACTTGATGTTCTGTAGATTTAACTATGAATATTGACACTATGAATGTCATAAAAATTTCCATATTTATACAGTATACATTAAATAAAATGCAATGAGAATGTTTCAATAAATCAAAACTAAATTCACAAAATTTATTGTATTTATTCAGGATTATCGATTACCGTTTAGTTGAATAATAGTTATATATAGAAAAAATAATGAAGATTTCTATTCTGTTCTAATATAAATGATTTGGAGTAAACAATCTTATTTATAGGGCGTTGGTTTGAACATCGTTGTTTCCTACTATTTAGACCGATTCCACAAAGCCTACTGGCCTAGCCCATATCCTTCAACACCTTTATCTCCATTTTCCTACTATTTTTACACATATCCTATAAATTTTCCTGTAGACCTCTTCCTAATGAGGAAAATCCATCCCAGGTCAATGTATTGGAATAATTCAGTTTGGAAGTATATAAGGTTCTATTTCGTAGGCTTACCTCCCACTCAATTTGTCAGAAAGCCAATTCAACACCTAATAACCGATCACACGACATAGTCACAGAACAAAGTGCGATCACCCATTGAAGTAGTAATCGCGACCATGGCTGCTTAACCTCAGTGATCCCCCCAAGGTGGCAAATGCGCTACCTGTCAAACTGTCGGTTAGAAATGACTATAATGAATTTAATTATAGTTGAAGCTATTATTAAATACTATATATAGTTGAAATTTGTAAACATTTTGCTATCCCGTAAATTAAAAAATTCAATCATATTACTTGTATATTAAACCCTTCTGCATCAAACCACCTCAATTTCTCAATTTATGGTGAAGCGTCGTTCGCATATTTATTCCCATTACAATCACGTTTAAACGATAAAGTAATATTAAATATAATTTACCACCTATTATCTTAAATATCACTTTCCCTGTGTAGACAGATTTAGATATATGCCGATTTAATAACGAGAGCTACTATTTAATCCTATATAGTAGTAATATGAAAATATTTATGGCTATGTTGAAATTCAAACTCGTTATTTGCATATTACACACTCATGCACGGAAATTGCTAAATTTTCCAATGTAATGACTAAGTTTATTCGCATATTTATACCTATAATCGTGACGAACATATAGTAAATATTAAATACAATATACTGTCTCTTAACTTAAATATCACTTTTCCCCATTGAAAGCGATTTTGATTTATAATGAGTTAATAACGAGAGCTACTATGAAATCCTATATGGTTGTAATGTATTTATATATTTTGGTATGCATAGGAGATAGTGAAATCCAATCCTACTAATTGCATATTAAAAAGTTGTGCATCGAACTTCCTTGATTATCCAATTTATTGTTAAGCTTCTTTCGCATATTTATTCGCATTATAATGACGTGTAGAAGGTAAACTGACATTTAATACGATTTATCGCCTATCGTTTTGAATATCGCTTTTCGACTTCAATCTCACTTTTACCTATTTAGACCAATTTAGATTTATGACGAGCTAATAACCAGAGCTACTATTTAATCCTACATAGTAGTAATATGAAAATATTCGTGTATGTAGGAGATTGTGAAATTCAATCCAATTATTTGCATATTACGCGCTTATGCAGGGAAATTCCTACATCTTTCAATGTAATGTTTAAGCCTAATTCGCATATTTATTCCTATAACCGTGACGAACAGATAGTAAAGTAATATTAAATACTATTTACAGCCTATCGACTTGAATTTCACTTTTACCCATTTAAACCGATTTAGATTTATGACAAATTAATTCAGAGCTACTATTTAATCCTATATAGTAGTAATATACAAATATTGATCTATGTAGGAGATTTTGAAATTCAATCCCATTACTTGCATATTACACGCTTATGCACGGAAATTCCTACATTTTCCAATGTAATGTTAAGCTTGATTCGCATATTTATTCCTATAACCGTGACGAACAGATAGTAAAGTAATATTAAATACTATTTAGAGCCTATCGACTTGAATCTCACTTTTACCCATTTAAACCAATTTAGATTTATGACAAGTTAATCCAGAGCTACTATTTAATCCTATATAGTAGTAATACGCAAATATTCATCTATGTAGGAGATTCTGAAATTCAATCCCATTACTTGCATATTACACGCTTATGCAGGGAAATTCCTACATTTTCCAATGTAATGATTAAGCTTGATTCGCATATTTATTCCTGTAACCGTGACGAACAGATAGTAAAGTAATATTAAATACTATTTAGAGCCTATCGACTTGAATTTCACTTTTACCCATTTAAACCAATTTAGATTCATGACAAATTAATTCAGAGCTACTATTTAATCCTATATAGTAGTAATATGCAAATATTCATCTATGTAGGAGATTCTGAAATTCAATCCCATTACTTGCATATTACACGCTTATGCACGGAAATTCCTACATTTTCCAATGTAATGATTAAGCTTGATTCGCATATTTATTCCTGTAACCGTGACGAACAGATAGTAAAGTAATATTAAATACTATTTAGAGCCCATCGACTTGAATTTCACTTTTACCCATTTAAACCAATTGTTATTTATGACAAGTAAATAGCGAGAGTTACTATTAAATCCTTTATAATTGTAATATGCAAACATTTTCTATGTAGGAGATTGTGAAATTCAATCTTATAACTAGAAAATAAAACTTATCTGCACGAAAACTCCTATATAATCGGATTTGTTTCTATATCTTAGTCGAATATTCACTCCTATAAAAAAATAAATAAAATTGAATGTCGGTTGTGCGAATGAAAAAATCTAATTTAATCCTTTTACAGATGTAAATGAGGATAAAATGTTAATTGTCCTATTTTGAGTAATCCCATTATATCCTATTAAAGAAGTAGTTGTGATAAAATTTTAATTAGTTCTCATGACGTTTGAACCTTTTTAGTGAAATGGCAGATATAGCTATTTCGTCTCTTAAGCAATTTGAATAATCATTACACCAATTTAATTCTATTTATGTTTAGTGTCAAAAAGTCGAATTTATTTCGATTTATGAACATGAAAATTTTACAACGCATATTCGTCGATTTCATCCTATTTTAATTTTCATACATAAAATAACATTAAAGTCAAATCTTCCTATTAAAAACCACTAAATTTTTAGTGTAATAGGATCATATCAGCTTTACTACAATTTAATTTAGTTGTTAAATCATATAATTAACCATATAATCATATTTGAATGAGAAAAAAGTCCAGTCCGATTTAATCCTACGAATGTTTAATAGGACGACTTTTTCTAAATCGGTAATTCTATTTATTCCTATTTACTTTAAATCGGACTCAAATAGGATTTAATTGATCTTTCTGACTAGGGTTCAAGTCTGATATAAAAGCAATCGAAAATGACATAAACCAAAGAAATTTTTCTTTGTAGGAGATTGTGAAATTCAATCTTATAACTAGAAAATAAAACTTATCTGCACGAAAACTCCTATATAATCGGATTTGTTTCTATATCTTAGTCGAATATTCACTCCTATAAAAAAATAAATAAAATTGAATGTCGGTTGTGCGAATGAAAAAATCTAATTTAATCCTTTTACAGATGTAAATGAGGATAAAATGTTAATTGTCCTATTTTGAGTAATCCCATTATATCCTATTAAAGAAGTAGTTGTGATAAAATTTTAATTAGTTCTCATGACGTTTGAACCTTTTTAGTGAAATGGCAGATATAGCTATTTCGTCTCTTAAGCAATTTGAATAATCATTACACCAATTTAATTCTATTTATGTTTAGTGTCAAAAAGTCGAATTTATTTCGATTTATGAACATGAAAATTTTACAACGCATATTCGTCGATTTCATCCTATTTTAATTTTCATACATAAAATAACATTAAAGTCAAATCTTCCTATTAAAAACCACTAAATTTTTAGTGTAATAGGATCATATCAGCTTTACTACAATTTAATTTAGTTGTTAAATCATATAATTAACCATATAATCATATTTGAATGAGAAAAAAGTCCAGTCCGATTTAATCCTACGAATGTTTAATAGGACGACTTTTTCTAAATCGGTAATTCTATTTATTCCTATTTACTTTAAATCGGACTCAAATAGGATTTAATTGATCTTTCTGACTAGGGTTCAAGTCTGATATAAAAGCAATCGAAAATGACATAAACCAAAGAAATTTTTCAAATTTAGATACAAAGGGTAACGTATTACACGTAGCTGGCAATGACAAAAACAGTAAAGTAACGGTCATCATGCAAATAACGGGTGAAATGCACAAACATATTAAAGAAAATAAAGACAGATTATTCGTTGGTTATCAGAATTGCAAAGTTTACGATATAATAAATGTGAAACCATGTTATAAGTGTGGTAGATTGGGTCATAATGGCCAAAGGTGTAAGAAGAGCCCAACCTGTTTAAAATGTGCGGGAACGCATCTAACAGAAAAGTGCACATCAGAGAAACAGTGCTGCGTCAACTGTAGCTTCTCAAATAAGACATTTGGAAACGACTATAATACTGATCATGTTACCACTGACAGACAAGAATGCAAAATTTTGAATGCTAAGGTAAACAAGGCTATGAACACTACTGAATATATAATAAAACCTGACTTACCGAGATACCTCGGTAAGGTAGATAACTTCAAGAAACGGACGCAAGAGTTAACTAAATCACCAACTACATTACAAACTCAGGTGGGCGGAACTGAATTAATACTGGCAAAACCCAGGCTTGCAAGTTCGTCTTCACTTACATCGATAACAACAAGATCTAGATTCTACTCACAACAAGACCTCAGCCTGAGTTCGCCTACCAAAAATACGCAAGAGGGATCAACAAACTTTTAATTTAAGTGATACAAACTTTGGCAGTGAGATTGAAAATTTTAAAAAACTCTATTGCAAAAGTGTTAATAGGAAACATGAACTAAAAAATAAACTAAAAAATATATATAATAAACAAATGTATACATATTGTTTTACTTGCGTTAAGTTTTGAGAATTCTATTGACAATATTAAATGTTTAAGGTTTAAATATTTAATACTTAGTATATAAGCTTTAGTGTATAAGTATAGTCTTAAGTATTCATGTACCAGCCCTCGTACAGGTAGTTAATATCTATCTCTGAGGACTTTACTCTATGTAATTTTGTTCTGGTTTAATAAATAAATAAATAAATAAAGTTAAAATTATAAATAATACAGTTAGTTCAATACATAACTATAAAGTTTTGTTACTTTCATAAACAAAAAAGTAATAGCTTTCATATGAGCTGTCATGAGAGTTCGTGTTGAATCTTTGAGTGTTCATCGTGTGAAAGATACATGCAGTACACATTCCCAAATAGATAACATCTAGTCTAGATTGTATAAAAATATACCATAGGAGTTTTTTATTTGGCGCACTGAAAAAAAATGTTGTTTTATCTAACATAAGAATTGTAATTCTAAATAAAGATTAAAAATTTATCAAGAGACTTCATAAACAAACATAAAATTAGTCTTCATTACTTATGTAATTAAATCCGTTTTCAAAGAAATCAAAATTTATGTAAATAAATAAAATCATTTTGTACAAAAACCTTAATAAAAATAATAGACAATACAAAATTTTTCATATTTGTGTCAAGTTAAAACAACTGTAATGTAAACTGTATATTCTTTATTGTACAAAATAACTTACTCCTGTTATTTATAATTGACACAATTCTCAGCTGTTTTGTAGTTTTGGAGCAATGTGAAAACAAATAAAGCCCCAACTGTAACTGTACACTGAAAAAAAAAGGCTATTTCTGCTCAGGACCCAAGCGAAATCTGCTTTGCTAACCCAAGCAAGCGGCGTAAAGCAACTTCTGCTCATCGACCCAAGCAGTTTTTACTTGGCAGTAAAATGAGATATTTGCTTGGCAGAGGGCAGGTAGAAATTAACCTAAGAAACAGTCGAAAATAATGGATGTATGTAGCTCACGTCTAGGCATCAAACGTATCCATAGCGTGGTCTAGGTGTACGAGGTCGCCGATGATGGAGTCAAGGAAGTGCGTTCCGTAGGTTTTTGCGTCTAGATGTCGGAACGTACACAATGCGTGGTCCAGGTGTTCAAGGTGGCCAATAATGGAGTCTAGGTGGCGCGCTCCGTAGGTTTTTGTGTCCAGGTGGTGGAACATGTCCAAGGCGTGGTCTAGGTGTTCGAGGTCGCCTATAATGGAGTCAAGATGGTGCGCTCCGTAGTTTTTCGCGTCTACGTGTCGAAATGTATACAATGCGTGGTCCAGGTGTTCGTGATCGCCGATGATGGAGTCTAGGAAGTGCGCTCCGTAGGTTTCTGTGTCTAGCTGTCGAAATGTACCCAATGCGTTGTCTAGGTGCTCGGGGTCGCCGATGATGGAGTCTAGGTGTGCGCTCCGTAGATTTTTGAGTCTAGGTGTCGCAACGTACTCAATGCGTTGTCTAGGTATTCGGCGTTGCCGATGATGGAGTCTAGGAAGTGCGCTCCGTAGGTTTCTGCGTCTAGGTGTCGAAATTTACCCAATGCGTGGACTAGGTACTCGGGGTCGCCGACGATGAAGTCTAGGAAGTGCGCTCCGTAGGTTTTTGCGTCTAAGTGTCAAAACGAACACGTCCCGACACCTAGACTCAAAAATCTACGGAGCGCACGTCCTAGACTCCATCATCAGCGACCACGAACTCCTGGACCACGCATTGTATGCGTTCCGATACGTAGACGCGAAAAACTACGGAGCGCACGATCTAGACTCCATTATCGGCGACCTCGAACACCTAGACCACGCCTTGGACATGTTCCACCACCTGGACACAAAAACCTACGGAGCGTACACCTAGACTCCATCATCGGCGACCCGGAACACCTAGACAACGCATTGGGTACATTTCGACACCTAGACACTGAAACCTCCGGAGTGCACTTCCTCGACTCCATCATCGGCGACCTCAAACACCGAGACCACGCTTTGGATTCGTTACGACACCTAGACACAAAAACCTACGCAGCGCACTACCTAGACTCCATCATCGGCCACCTCGAACACGTAGATCATGCATTGGATACATTCCGACACGTAGACGCGAAAAACTGCGGTGCTGTCAGGTAATGTATGCTTTAGTACCGCCCGGTCGGTAACGCTTTGAGAATTAAGTAGATCGCACTGGAGACACAGGCTTAAATTGTTTTTATGCCAAGCAAAAATTGCTTTGGAGGTGTAAAGCAAAATTCACAGTGGGGTCTACAGCTATTTTAGACTTTTTTTTCAGTGTATATTCTTTCTTTATTTTGTGGATTTCAACATTTCTCGGACCTTAGGGAGAATGTACATAAGCGCTGCGCTACGCTGCCGCATTGATTACTTGTAGACCTCGTCGCTGATTGGCTAATATTTAAAGTTAGCCAATCAGCGACGTGGTCTAGAAGTAATCAATACGACAGCGTAGCGCAGCGCAGCGCTTATGTACATTCTCCCTTATATAATAGGGGCTCGATGACCACATGGTCCATTACATTGTTCCGTGCGGTTGTGTATTCGCCTTGTTAAGAGTACAGGTAGCGCCCTTCTAGTGGTCATTTTTGGAAGCTTAAGTGGTGTGTACCTAAGGCCCGTTAGGCCTATTACACGCAAAAAAATACAAGGAACACATACAAAAATAACATGCTTATTCCTCGCTGTTCCTCGTATATATAGATATACTAAGCCATGTTAATTCTTATATCTGTCACTAGTCCTTTTTGCATGTAACGGGCCTAACATTGCATTGTTTACGGAAAAACTAGAAAACAACGAAAAACGGGTTTTAAACGGTAATATAATGTAAGGGTATTATAATAAAAAGTTATTTATATTATTTTTCCCAAATTTTAAAACGCATAACAAATTTTTGAAAAAATTTTCGTTTTTATGTTTTAAAATTTGGGAAAATTAATATAAATAACTTTTTACTATAATACCTTACATTATATTACAGTGTAAAACTCGTTTTTTATTGTTTTCTAGTTTTTCCGTATACAATGCAATGTTAGGTACCCACCACTTAAGGTGGCTCCGGCGTTTTTTTAAAAACATAAGAATCAAAAAATAAAAATCTGAATTGAAAGGTGAAATCTCAAGCTATTTAATGGCGTGCGTCTCGAGTAGGGTCACCGAGTAAATGAAAAAGAAAAAAAGTTTGAAAATCGTACTTTTATTACAGGTCTTATGGGAGAGTACAGTTTTCGAATATTAATTTTCTTGGTACGAGTTCAATAAACATAAGTTCTTAAAAAATTTACTTGTAAATAACTGTTCATCATCTATAGTTTACAATGATGTATTGAAAAATAACGATTGCCGACAAAACTTCGAAGAAATCTTTACGTATAAAATGAAAAGCCGCTCTTCCTGTGTATAAGATATATCTATATACACTCCCAGGGCCGTAGTACTTGATCAATAGTGATGAATAACTTTTTTATCTTTTATATTGTAGGGTGCTTAAATGCTTAAGAGATACTTTATAACTTACTATTAACTGTTCTTATTGCAATTTGATCGATTCTCTAAGTAAAAATGCAATGCACCCTAAAGAGCCTCCCATAATGATACGGCCCAGCGCGCCGGAGCCACCTTAAGCTTCCGAAAATGACCACAAGTAGGGCGCTACCTGTTACTCTTAACAAGGCGAATACCGACCGAGTAAAAATTCATCTAGGCCTGTCGGTTCCATTATGTAGGCCCTGTGTAGGGTACGGCCAGACTGGCCGTACTCAGGCCGGTGACGCGGAGCGGGATAGGCCCCGTGCAGGTTGCCTTTAAATTAATTTTTGATGCTCATTAAAAATTGTTAATTTTTAAACTTATTTATTTATTTATTATTTATTTATATAAAATTTATATAAATTTTGAGCTGATAAATAAAGTTATCATTTGAAATAGAAGTAAAATATCTATATTTTATAATAAAACAAATAGCTATCACGGTTGTTTTGTTATTAACAGAAACGTATTTTTTTAAAAAAGTTCATAACTCACAAATAAATTATAATAATGCAGAATATAATGCATTCATAATGCATAATTCATAATTATGATAGATTATAATAGATATCATTTTTAAACATTTTAATTCATTTTGTTGGTTGGTTTTTTAAAAATTAAAAAAAAAAATCATCGAATGCCTACTCAATGACGTTTCCTCATTCCACATCACCTAGCGGTAGATATCACTGCGCGTTTTTTAAAAATAAAATATAAATCCTTTTTAATTTAGAGATTAAATTAATTGACGCCAATACTATATATTTTTATAATATAATGATTATAACATCATTGGAGTTACGAGTTTAAAAAAAAAAACGCGTTTTTGTTTTTGATGATAACTAAAGAACCGTGATAGATAGAAAATTAATTTTTTTTGAAAATATAGGTATTTTAAGGTGACTCATGCGTTTGGTGCCGTATCAAGTCGGGGCCCCGCAAGGGGCTTCTTTATGATTGCCAAATTAAGTTAACTTATTTTACGTAAATTTATTGTAAATAACTTCTAAATGTTCAAACAAAAAAAAGATTTTATAAATAAGTAACAACTTTGCTAATTTGTCGCTACATTTATATGACTGGTCGTAGTGCACATGCGCAGTAGCACATTTGTAACGTTTATTGTTAATATCTTTTTTGTTTGATCGTTAACCTATAATTCTGATAATATCATTAGATTCTTCACAAAAAAATCTTTAATTTCATACATTGTACATTAAAAACTGCTTTTTTACAAGTTACTACGAAGCAATAAACTATTCATTCCCATAAGGTTATGTGTTAAACGTACCTATTTATAAACTTAGTTTTTTCGATAATTTGGTTGTTGACCTACAATTTTCTTAGTACAGATCGAAAGTTTAATGTCTAAAGAACATATTTGTTAAGTTTAAGATGTATCTGCTTTTTTATAAGAAATCGCATGAGCCACCTTAATTCTCTTTCGAATGCCACCCACCCCATTCAGATACATAGAGCCGCTCTCGCGAAATTACGATTTTTAAAAAATGTCAAAAAATTTTTAACCTCAAATATCTCTGAAATTTATGGACCAATCATTTTGCCCAAAGAACTCAACCAAGAACTATAAAAAATCTACCTCTAAAAGGAATTTTGAAGCCATTAAGTCAAGTTTACTCTTGTAATCGTTGGACATACACTAAAAAACGTCAGGGAGAAGGAACGTACCAATACTGGCAGTGTAGCTCTACCCGCGCTTCGCATAACGTCTCGTCCAATTTTGGGAGAATAATTACCCCTAACCGATGTTTATGCGCGGTTTATGAGAGTTTCGCGCTCCATCTATCAGCCGTTTCCCATGGCAACGGTACACTCAGTCGCCCGTTTTGGGAGAAATTTTACCCCAAAATAACTTCGCGCAACTCTACCTGTCTTTGGGGCAGCGACTTTCTCAAGTGGTAGACCCGCTCTCTCAAAGGTTTTTCAGTGTACAAAACTGATTTTTTTCATTTTTCAATTTTTTACTCAAAATCTAGCCTACAGAATATATTCTAATTTTAACAGATTATAGCTATTTATATTCTGTATTATCATGATTTTTATAAGCTTCTAAAAAAAAACACATTTTTGTTAATAACAAAAGAACCGTGATAGCTAGAAACTTTTTTTTTTTAGAAAATATAGGTATTTTAATTCTCTTTCGAACACTACCCATCAGATTCGAATAACTCGATTCTATCATTAAAAAAAATCAAAAAACAGTTTTGAGAAATCGAAAATTTGAAAAAAAAAAACAAAAACGCATCACCCCAATCAAAAAACGGATTTTTGACCCGCCATCACGCAAAAAAAACAAAAAACATGAGACCTGTTCGGTCAAAATCGACCGAGTAGAAGCTGAGATCCAGGTGTACACACACACACACACACACACACACACACACACACACACACACACACACACACACACACACACACACACGCACGCACGCACGCACGCACGCACGCACGCACGCACGCACGCACGCACACACACACACGCACGCACGCACGCACGCACGCACGCACACACGCACGCACGCACACACACACACACACACATCGGTCGGAGGTATTTTTTCTCTGGGGTTTCCAATATCGGTCGGAAGTAGGCCCATTTTCTGAAATTCCTTAAAATTCTCTATTTATCCATATTTTTGTAGGCTGAATCGGATAATATTAAGTTCGTTAAAAAAAAAAGAAAAATATAGAAAAATTGAGAATAATTTTTTTCCCTCTGGGTTTGGATATCGGTCGGAAGTAGTCCCATTTTATGAAATGCCTTTAAAATTCTCTATCTATCCATAGCAGTTAGTACTTAATACTCAAATTTATTTTGAAATATTTTGAATATATGGAAACCCTTTATACTTTTTACATAAACTTTTATAATGTTTATAATTTCGTTTAATTATATTTTATAAAAAAATAATATGTCCCTGCAAGAATATTCAGCATAAGAAATGGCCGATGGTCATAATTCTGACTAGACAATTAATCATAATTAATACGGGGGAATTCGTCCTAATTATGACCATAATTATGGTGAACGAGATGCTGAACGATCGACAAACGTATACAAAGGTCACGTGACCTCCGTCGCGATCGTCGCTCAGGTTGTTTATACCGAGCGATTCGGCAATTCTAACCTTAATTTCGAACCTTCTGGCTGTGTTTTTCTCCCAGTGTTCTCTCACACTTATATATACATATACACACACACAGTCTCCGCTCTGGTAGATCGTTATATTACAGCTATTAGTATCACAGTCACAGAGGTATTATAGGTAGGGTATAATAAGGGAAGTCAGGCCTCCGGCAGTCGCAGAGATAGAGAGAGAAGATTGCGGGACGTAGGTCTCTCTTATACTTGCGCGTGCGCAGTACGCGCAGAAAGTGAGCGTCAGCTTGCGTGACGAGACAGATAGCTACGTCCCGCGATCTTCTCTCTCTTTCTAACGTTCGGATATTTTCATTTACGGGCAGCCTTATATCTCCCCTGCTCCTTCAGCATAATTATGGTCATAATTATTTACTATACCGAGTGACAATTTACCGACGCACCACTTCTCAAGCATTGTAATAAATGATTGAATTGAAATATCGACACCGGGTAGGCGGCATTTTACGTTTTTTAAGCCCCTCTATCGATTGGTCTAATCTATTCTAGGCCAGAATAAGTATTAACAAAGTTACAAAATTTTTTTCACGGAAATAATTTTTTTTTTAACTTTATTTCTACGAATTCGGAAAGAACAGTCGTTTCTGATATTAATTCGTTAAATGCGTTAGAGTTAATTAAATGTACAAAATCATAATTTTTACGCTGCAAACCAAAACGAATGTGGATGAGACTTTAAACGTTCGGCAGAGTTAAATGAAATGAAACGCGCAACTTCTCGACGTGTCAGAGAGAAGAGGTTAGTTTGACTGTTGACATAACAAGCTTATGCTCATTGCTCAGAGATGTCGCCAGTATGTACGCTTCAAGATTTTTCGTAAATCGAAAGACCGTTATAATTATTGAAAAAAAATGTCACAAAGATTAAAATAAAGATATTAAACATTTTCATGATCGTTGTCAGTGTTATTAAAAATTCCTATTCAATTAAAATTCTATAAATACATTAAAAATTGTTTTTCTATTAATAATTATTAAGCAAAAAGTAGAATCCATTCGCGTAAAAATAAAAACCCTGGGGCTAATGTGTTGAAAAGCTGTTATTGAAACTTCATTTCATTATCATTTTTGAAAAAATGTACGACTTAAAATCTGTGATTAAGTTTATACTTTAATTACTTTTATAATTTATACGCTGACAAAATAACATATTTTAAATAGTTTTTATAACGGATGTTCCGGAATCACCAGAACATTCGTATGCACTCAAAATGTACTCGAGTTGGGGATCATAACCGAAACTTGCCGACAAATTGCATATATTCCATTAATCTATGTGCATAAGGAAAACAATTTGATTTATTATATGATCAAGCAAACGCATTTATTTGGCTTTATTGTCTTTAATACCGAGCCTGACCGATGATGGAGTGAGTCTAAAGTGGTGCGCTACGTAGTTTTTCATGTCTAGTTTTCGTAACGCATCCTAACGGCGGAATAGGATTTTTTTTGCGATTTTTTCGTTTTTTAAGGGTAGTTTGGGGGCGTTCCACTGTACCTGCATCGTTGCCAATTTTTTTGTAGCTACCTTGCATGCTCAAAATTTCATTCCGATAATAAAATTAACGCGATTCTCAAAAACGGCGGAATAGGATTTTTTTTGCGATTTTTTCGTCTTTTAGAGGTAGTTTGGGGGTGTTCCGCGGTACCTGCATCGTTGCCAATTTTTTGTAGCTACCTTGCATGCTCATGACAATAGCGTTTTTCGGTTCAGAAAGTGTTTACCTTTCTTATCCGTGTGTACTTACATTATTATATTTAAATAATTTATGATATAACAATTAAATAGTGAACCCATGTAAAAATCACGATAACCCCCTTAACTCTATTTAGCAGTTTCCCTGACATGTTTCGATAAAAGTCACTTTGTTTTTTTAGATATTTTTTATTTTTATCGTTCCCATATAATCAGGAAAATTTGAGGAAAAGTACAAGCGGTTGCCATCGGGAGGAATATCTACTGCCTTGCATTTCGGTGTGGAAAGTACATTCTTACGTCGACATTAATTCGACGGTCGAGATTGTCCATGTAATCACAATTTCATTTTTTAAAGCTGAATCGTTCGATGTTTCTCTCATTAACGTAGGGCACCTATATGAAAAGTTCGAGAAGTATCAGACTTTTGAAAACGATCCATACGAGACGGAATAACCGGTTTACTTTATTTAGCAGTTTCCCTGCAATATTTGCGTACTAGTAACTTTGTTTTTTTATATCTATTTGATTTTTCTCGTTATCATCTGTTCAGGGTGATTCCAGGAAAAGTTCGAGTGGTGCCATCGGGAGGAATATCTACTGCCTTGCAGATCGGTGGAAAGTACATTCTTACGTCGACAAAACTTCGGAGATCGAGATTGTCCATGAAAACACCATTTCATTTTTCAAAGCTGAATCGTTTAGCGTGTGTCTCATTAACGTAGGACAGCTGCACGAAAAGTTCAAAAAGTATCGCACTTTTGAAAATGACCAATACGACACAGAATAACCTGTTTACTCTATTTAGCAGTTTCCCTGCAATGTTTGCGTAAAAGTCACTTTGACGTAGGCTCAGAGTCGGCGGAGAGCATGAAAGGAATTAAATATAGGATAGGTAAAGGTTAAATTATTGCGTTTAAACAATGAATTAAATTTAATATAAAATTTGATAGCGGTAGGGCAGTGTTAAATTAACGAAACAAATTAAATAACTTAATAATAATAAAATAGTGGCGTTGGCGTTACGCGGTCGCGTCGCGTCGCGGGCTCGCGAGGCTCTCACCAGGGTGTTCCTGGAATGTCTCGGTGACACCGAGCGAGGCTCGAGTTGTCCCCCCCTTTTTGCCCTTGCGCGGACGGACGTCCGCATTGGGCGAGGGTCAGGGCACTCCAGGAGCCGATAGCGACGAAGTCGCTGCTGGCGAGGAGGCGAGGGCCGGCCAAGGCTAGGAGGTCCTTCTCCGGCGGAGGGCGGAGGACGAGTGTGCTCCGAAAAAACCGGGGCGCCAAAGAATACATCGGCCAAGTCGTGACGCTCGCGGAGCGGATCGATAGTCGAGAAGTTCGGGGAAAAAGTCGCGCTCGAACTAATTCTCAAAAAGTCCTACCTTTTTTTTTAAAATACAGAAAAGAAACGGAGTCCGCAATTGTGGTGGACGTCAACTTGGTTTTTTTATATCTTTTTGATTTGTATCGTTCCCATCTAATCAGGAAAATTTGAGGAAAAGTTCAAGCGGTGCCATCGGGAGGAATATCTACTGCCTTGCATATCGGTGGAAAGTACATTCTTACGTCGACGTAACTTCGGAGGTTGAGATTGTCTATGAAAACACAATTTCTTTTTTTAATGCTGAATCGTTTGGGGTGTGTCTCGTTAACGTAGGACAGCTGCACGAAAAGTCCAAGTAGTATCAGGTTTTTGAAAATGAACCAACGAGACGGAATAACCTGTTTACTCTATTTAGCAGTTTCCCTACAATGTTTGCGTAATAGTCACTTTATTTTTTTAGCGATAATAAAATTAACACGTATCTCAAAAACGGAGGAATAGGATTTTTTTTAGCGATTTTTTCGTCTTTTAGGGGTAGCTTGGGGGCGTTCCACCGTACTTTTGGGGTAGCCAATTTTTTGTAGCTTCTTTGCATGCTCAAAATTGCATTCCGATAATAAAATTAACGCGATTCTTAAAAACGGCGGAATAGGATTTTTTTTTGCGATTTTTTCGTCTTTTAGAGATAGTTTGGTGGCGTTCCGCGGTAGCTGCATGGATGCCAATTTTTTTGTAGCTACCTTGGATGCTTATGACAATAGTGTTTTTCGGTTCAGAAAGTGTTTGCCTTTCTCATCCGTGTGTACTTACATTATTATATTTAAGTAATTTATGATGTAACAATTAAATAGTGAACCCATGTACAAATTACGATAACCCCCTTAACTCTATTTAGCAGTTTCCCTGACATGTTTCGATAAAAGTCACTTTGTTTTTTTATATCTTTTTGATTTTTATCGTTCCCGTATAATCTGGAAAATTTGAGGAAAAGTACAAGCGGTTGCCATCGGGAGGAATATCTACTGCCTTGCATATCGGTGGGAAGTACGTTCTTACGTCGACATAACTTCAGAGGTCACGATTGTCTATAAAAACACAATTTAATTTTTTAATGCTGTATCGTTTGGCGTGTGTCTCATTAACGTAGGACAGCTACGCGAAAAGTTCAAGTAGTATAACTTTTAGCCATGAGGCATGCCCTGGTTTTCAAAAAACAAAAACTATCCCAAAAAATTTGGGCTAGCGTAAATGAGATCTCAAGACGGGCTTCGCGCGCCTCTATTTTCTCTCGAAACGATATCACTTCCCAAAATTTTCCCTAAGAAATTCCTTGGTGTTGTCACGAAGACGACCCTAAGAGCGTCTGATTGTCCTGGAAAACGAAAATCCTTCTTAAAAATGGCGTCGGTGCATATCTGATCTCAAAAACGAGCTTCGAACGCGTGGTTATGCTCTTACAGTATGTCTCGACTGCATAAACGTGCGAACACTTTTAAAAATCGAAACAACGGCTCGAACCTTACTATAGCGTAAAACGTATCACGAGGACGAGCTTCGCGCGCCTGTATTTTATCGTGCGAAAGAAGTTTATTGTAAAATAGGTAGCTTAGAGTTTTCATTGCGCAGATACGGGGACGGCGTCAGATACGAGGGCAATTGCTGTTAAAAAACGAAAACCCTTCTTAAGAATGATTACGGGATAAATCTGACCTGGAAAACGAGCTTGGGGTGCGTGGTTATGCTCATGCACCATGACTCGTCTGCGTAAACGTGGGACCACTTAAAAAAATCAAATGGCGGTTCGATGCTCACGATAGCAGGAAACCTTATCAGGAGGGCGAGCTTCGCGTGCCTATATTCTTTCCTGTGATAGAAAATCGCCGCCCAAAAAGGTAGCTTAGAGATATCATGACGCAGACACGGAGCCGACGCTAGACGCGTGCGTCCGCTTTTAAAAAACGTTTTTACTGTTTGAACTATTTAAAACTCGCGGTAGCGTTAATCTTATCCCGCAGACGACTTTCACGCCGCTGTATTTTCTCCCGTGACAGGAAATCACTGTAAAAAATGTAGCTTAGGGATATATGCTACGACGCAGACAGGGACACAACGTCAGGCGCGTGCGTCAGCTTATAATAAACGAAATAATTTGTTAAAATTCGCTATAGCGTATAGGAGTAAGATGAGCTTTGTGCGCCTGTATTTTCAGAGATGCCGTCACGCAGACAGGAAGACGGCGCCTTTATTTCAAAAACGAAATAATTCATCAAAACTCATGATAGGGAAAATCTTATCACAAGGACGAGCTTTGATCGCCTGTATTTTCTGCCGTAGAAGTAAATCACTCTCAAAAAAAGTTTGCTTAGAGACGCTATGACGCTTTAACGCATACAGGGACACAACGCCAGTCACGTGCGTCCGCTTTAAAAACAATAACTCTTTAAAATTCGCCATAGCGTACATGAGCCATGCCATGACGCAGACATGGAGCCAGCGCCAGACGCGTGCGCCCGCTTTTAAAAAACGAAATAACTGTTTAAAACTCACGATGGCATAAATGAGATCTCAAGACCAACTTCGCGCGCCTGTATTCTCTGCAGAGATGCCATAACGAAGTGAGGAGGACAGCGCCAGACGCGTGCGCCCTTTTTTAAAACCGAAATACCTTCTTAAAACTCGCAGTAGCGTAATCTTATCATGCAGATGACCTTTGGGCGTCTGTATTTGCTCCCGTAAACAAAAAGCACCATCAAAAAAAGGTAGCTTAGAGACGCCACGGCAGACAGGGACACAATGGCGACGGTGTAAATGCGATATCCAAAATGAGCTTCGAACGCGTGGTTATGCTCGTTTAGCATGACTCGCCCGCTTAAGCGTGCGACCACTTTTAAAAAACCAAATTTCTCCATAAAACTCACGATATCGAAAAAAGATCTATAGTGATAATGACTATATGCTATAGTAAAGTACACTTTAGTATAGGTATCTATATTTTATTTAAAAATTAACAATAACTTCATAGTAAATACAACTACTAATTATAGTAAATTAGATTTACCCCAAACGTACTAATGAAACTTATATTAAATCGCAAGCAGAGGGAGCTTGAAGAGACCATAGATGTGCGTGTATCCTAAACGGCCGAATTAATTTTTATAAAGTAACCAGACTCGAGCGCGAATTGACAATAAGAAGAAGATGGTTGGAAAGGACGTGCGAACGGTATGCTAACGGAATCCAATTATTGCGATAAATATTCCCCGAGAGCGCCACTCGAGGGATCTTTTCATCACATCTCGCAGCACATACAGCAGTACGCACTTCTGTGCATTCTTTTGATAGGGATCTTTCATGCGAGCTGGTATTAACTGTAAGAAAATAATATTAGTTAGAAAAAATTATAATAATTAATGAAACAATTTATTTTACCGTTGATGTTTGAGCAAATGCTCAACGTGCCCCCCATTCTGCTCAATTAACAATCTAACGCGGCGAGTAAATGATCGTCGCACATTTTGTAACATCGGTGGGGTTATAGCTGCTATGACATCATTAATACGATCTTGCATATTTTCCACCGTCGTTGGTGGAGTTGAATAAACGTGGTTTTTTATGTGACCCCAAAGAAAAAAATCGAGGGGAGTAAGATCAGGAGAACGTGGCGGCCAACGTACATCACCTCCCTGAGCAATTACTCTCCCAGGGTATTGTTGTTGCAGTAATCGTAAGCATGCTCTTGCTGTATGAGCCGGAGCTCCATCATGCTGAAAATAAATTTCGTTTGGCAGCTCATCAAACGGTATATCACGAAGAAGCCGAGGAATTAATCTTCTTAAAAAGGACTTGTAAAGTCTGCCTGTGAAATAAAGAATAATAAATTTAATGGTACATAAGAGTGCATAAATTACTTACAAATTTGTTCAATTTACCTGTCAAATTCTCTTCAAAGAAAATCGGGCCTATAACTCTGTCATTTAAGATCCCGGCCCAAACATTGATCTTCCAGCCTTTATGTGGTCTCGTGATAATAAAATGCTCGTTTTGACGAGTCCATTGCCGTAGATTTTGTTTATTAACAGTCCCTCGTTCTGTAAATGTTGCCTCATCAGAAAATAAAATTTTCCTTGCAAAATCAGGCTCCAGTTCCTCCTGCTGAGCCACCCATCTTCCAAATTCCAGTCTCGTATCAAAATCTACATTAATAATTTTTTGGTGGAGCTGGGGCTTGTACGAAAACATTTCTTGTTTGACTATTTGCCGGCATGTTTCCTTATTTACACCTATAAAATTTGTAAGCATGTAATTTTTTTTCATTAGTTAATAAATAGATAAGCAAATTAGTTTTTATTTAATCCTTAGATATACTTAACTTACCAACTTCTACAGCGAGACGCCTGACACTTCTCCTTGAATTTTCCTCCATGCGGTGGATTATTTCCTCCCGCACGGGACCATCCATTGCAGGGCGCGGCTTCGGCTGTTTAGGTCTCTCCAACATACCAGTTTCTCTGTATGTACGATGGAGCCTAAAAATCATGTGGTAATTTTATCTTTTTGTAACACATGACGATTTTCTTCAGTTTTCGACCTAAAATGAGGTTCTAAAGGGAATTTAAAGAGGTTCTAAAGGGAGATTTTTTCGCGCCCGGCGTGCGCGAAAAAATCCATTCGCACCCGCTACTCTAAAATTTAGTAAAATAGCAAAAATGAAACTTGACTGTAAATTTAATATATAAATGCTGTAAATCAATAGATGAGTCACAGAAAAAAAGATCGCAAAACGCACTCGCGTTCGGCTCGTGCTAGATCACCTACAACTCGTACTGCGAACTCCACACTCGGTCTAAGAAAGCTCACTTTGCGCCCTAGGTACAAAAGTACATATATACATTCTATTGCTGACTTAAAGTCAGCAATAGAATGTATATAAAAACAAAAACTTTGAATGTTGTTCGAACATTACTGTTGAAGAGTTTTTTAAAAAGCAGTAGAGAACCTTAGAGTATAAGATATTGCGCAGATTTACAAATAACTTCATTACATCGAGGTTCCCTACGAAGACTTCAGCACGTTTTTGGCCGCTTTATGAAGACTAACACTGAAAAAAGTAGTCCATAGTGATAATTACTATAAATTATAGTAAAGTACTATTTAGTAGAAGTATCTATGAGGCGTTTCACGTCAACTGCCCCAGCGCGGCGCGCGAGCGCCAAATCGTACTGTTTCCAGCTCATGTTTAAGTTACTGAAATGTACTTGAAAAAATTTTATGATAAGCATATCCAATGTATTTTTTCCTCAGCTTTCTGAATTCTGAATAATGCATGGAGTAATATTATAATATAATATTATAATATAATAGGTAAAGAATTAAAGATTATAAAAGGTTATTATATAGGCAACGAGGCGGGCACAGTTCGCGCGCTGTTCCGCGTAGTACCGCGCGCAGGAAAGGCGGTGCGTCTACTCTTTCGCGTTCTATATCTCGCAGAAAACATCTTGGGCACTCTTTGGAAAATATTCTTCCCTACGTAAAAAATGCTCAGCTTTCGATCTAGAGGGTCAACAAAAATATTAAAAATATCGTTTTCGAGATATAACACGTTTTGTACTTTTTGAAGGTGAAAATGGAAAATTTCAGGAAAACTGCCTACACCATGGGAAAGTTGAGAAAAAATACATTGGATATGCTTATCATAAAATATTTTCAAGTACATTTCAGTAACTTAAACATGAGCTGGAAACAGCAGGATTTGGCGCTCGCGCGCCGCGCTGGGGCAGTTCACATGAAACGCATCCTATATTTTATTTAAAAATTACCAATATTTTAGTATTTTCAAATATAATTTTATAATAAATACAACTATTAATTATAGTAAAAAGAAAAAAAAGTTAAATTAGACATAATATATCGATGCCTCCTATTCATATAATCATAACTCGTGCGACAACTCTACGAAATTCAAATTCAAAATTGCGTGCAATATAATTCCAACTAAAAAATCTATGGAACAAAATGCTAACTTATGCACCCATACGTCTCATGAAAAAAAAATCATGAATGAGATGTACGGTGATCGTTGGAATATACTAAGATTCCCCCACAGAAGGTGGTCAACAAGATCGACAGATCATTCCATCTTAGATTTCTATCTGTGGGGGAGAGTTAAGTACCTGGTTCATAAACAGGTAAGTGAAAACATTAAAATTTATTTTTTATCTACATTAAATTTTATTTATGAACAGTTGTTATTTTTCATTGCAGACTCCAAATCGACGCTCCTTACGTATAACTATCACGATTCAGTTTCAACACTAGTCCATTTCAGCGTTTGCGACGAAGACTAGTACATCTCGTTGATTCGCGTCGGAGACTAGCGCGATCCGCTTGATTGCGACGAAGACTATCACATTTCACTGCCTCTTATGTAAATTAACACGGTGACGCGAAGTGCTAATTTTCGCGGCAAGATTGTGAATCGCGTTACTTTTCGTCGTGAACTCGCGAATGGTGCTAGTTTTCACGGCAAGCTTGTGAATCACGTTACTTTTCGTTGCGATCCCGCGAATTGTACTAGTATTCGCCGCAAGCTCGTGAATGATGGTAGTTTTCGTCGCAAACTCGCGAATTGTACTAGTATTCGACGAAAAGTCGTGACTTATGCTAGTTTTCGTTACAGTTCTGTAAGGGGAGTCGAACATAACCCCGACGAATGTAAGGCGACCATTAGGGATGTGTGTGCCTCCTTGACGCGCGACGAGATACGGAAGGGAAGGCTCAGCATTATAAATAATAATATAATAATACTATTCTGAATCGCGTAGTCAATGTTATGTAATGAAGATAAACAGACGTCTAGATGAATAGTCAATATTGTCTCTCACTTGGATCGCGGATGCACAGTAGTCAACAGATTCTATCCGTATGATCTCGCCCTCTCTCTTTCAGTAGAATGTGACATACGACTTATTAAACAGCTAGTATAGCTCAGTACCTTTTATACAACAAGTAGTCTTATTATTTATACAACCACTCCATCTTTAATATCAGGATATACATGCATGCATACTTAGCTCAACGAGAAATCATTGTTGTTTGATTTACACATTTTAATCGAATATTCTATATCTCTCATTTTCAATGAATACTCTCAGAGTGTTTTTTGTTCGCCGAGAATCCATCTCAGAGCTATTCTCGATTGTCGAACAATAATCTCAGAGTGGTTCTTGATCGTCGCCAAATATTCTTGGAGTGTTTCCTGCCCGGGTAATACTCTTGGAGTGATCCTCGTCCGCCAAGAAATTCTCTCGGAGTAATTCTCGACCGTCAAGAAATTCGCTTGGAGTCAATCTCAACCGTCGAGAAATACTCTCGGAGTGTTTCCCGACCGTCGAGTAATACTCGCGGAGTGATTCTTCACCGTCGAGAAATACTCTAGGAGTGATTGTTGCCAGTCGAGAAATACGGTTTGAGTGATTCTCGAGAGTAAATACTCCCAGAGGGTTTTTCGATCGTCGAGAATCAATCTCAAAGCTATTCTCGATTATCGAGCAATAATCTCGGAGTGGTTCTTGATCGTCGCCAAATACTCTTGGAGTAATTCCCGATCGTCGAGAAATACTCTCGGAGTGATTCTTGAACTGCGAGAAATACTCTCGGAGTGATCCTCGTCCGCCAAGAAATATTCTCGGAGTAATTCTTGACCGTCTAGAAATTCGCTTGGAGTCAATCTCGACCGTTGAGAAATACTCTCGGAGTGATTCTCGATCGTTTAGAGATAATCTCATAGTGTGTTTTGATCGTCGGTAAATACTCCCAGAGGGATTTTCGATCGTCGAGAATCAATCTCAGAGTTATCCTCGATTGTCGAGCAATAGTCTCGGAGTGATTCTTTTGGTGTGATTCTCGAACTTTGAGAAATACTCACAGAGTGATTCCGATTGTCGCGAAATACTCTTAAAGTGATTCTCAACCGTCGATAAATTCTCTAAGAGTGATTCTCAACCGTCGAGAAATACTCTCGGGGGGTTTTTCGATCGTCGAGGAATACTCTCGGGGATGTTATTGACCCCCAAGAAATACTCTTGTAGTGATTCTCGACCGTTGAGAAATACACTTGGAGTGTTTATGGCTGAGCGATTTTCGACCGTCTAGTAGTACACTTTTAGTGATTCTTGACCGTCGAGAAATATATACACTCGGAGTGATTCTCGATCGTCGCGAAATACTCTCGCAGTGATCCTCGACCGTCGGGAAATCGTCGCGCGGTACGAAGAAAATCCAATTTTGAAGTTACAGGCGAGGAAAAGCCAGTTTCACTTGTCCCAGCCGAAAAAAGCCAGTTTGTGCCGTCCCTGGACGTAAAATCTCAACTGCCGACATTTCGCACGAGAAAAAAATTCAATTCTGTTAGCGCAAATAGTTTTATACGTTCGCGTTTTTATAAATAATGTTGTATTATATGATTCTAAATTTTAATTATCATAATACAATTATTACATTAATACTATATTAATAAGCGGTTCTATAAGAATCCCGATTGAGTGCAATAATAATTCCATTTTTTTTAGCTGAACATTTGTCAAAATTACCGCAATAATCGTTAATTAATAATCGTTCATGATAGTGTACGCGCAATTGTACATTTATTGTGCTAGATATAGGTACACTTATACTTACGCTGTGCAACTCTCATAAGAGCGTAATAGCCCCGGCGAGTGTCCCTACTGCGTCAAACGCTTTGAAGGCTGCGTGTCGCGCGTCTGCAGCTCGGAGCCGTCCCTTATTTTTCGGGTATATCCGAAAGCGCAATAAACCTACAACTGTTAGTACATTGATTCCAGAATCCTAGTACCGCTTATTAATAGTATTAGGTGTCATTTTATGATGATAATTAAAATTTGGAAGCCTGATACAACATTATTTATCAATTCGCGTACGTATAAAAGTATTTTCACTAACAGAATTGAATGAAATGTCGGCAATTGGGATTCTTGGTCCAGGATTGGCACAAACTGACTTTTTTTCTTCTCAGACAAGTGAAACTGGCATTTCTTTGTATTGGAGCGCGCAAACTGGCTTTTTTTTGCGACACAGCCGTTTGTTGGCTTTTCTTCGCCTTAGATGCGTTTTTGGCTTTTCTTCGCCTGTAACTTCCAAGTTGCCTTTTCTTCGTACCGCGCGACGAAATACTCTCAGAGTGATCCTCGACCGACAAGAAACATTCTTGGAGTGATTCTCGATTGTCACGAAATACTCTCAGAGTGATTCTCGAAGACGAGCTTTGCACGCGTGATTTTTCTTTTATAGCTGAGGCACTGCTCTAAAATCCAATATGAATCGTGCGTGGAGTCGCGTTTTTGAAGACGAGCTTCGCACGCGTGATATTTTTTTATATAGCTGAGACTGCTACAAAACTAAAAATGAATGGTGCTAGGGGTTGTGCTCTCAAAGACGAGCTTTGTACGCGTGCTTTTGTTTTATCAAGCGAAAACACTGATTCAAAATGAAATCTATATCTTTCGAGGGATCGCACTCCCGAACACGAGCTTCGCACGCGTGCTTCATGCCTTTTAAAAATCGAAAACACTGATTCAAAATAAAAGTTGACACCCTACGGGTATTCGCTCCGTGTGTGACAGATTCTATACACACAAATAGCGCAGCCTTACGGGCAATAGCCGCGATTTGCAGGGACAAAATGCACGGGACTCTTATGGGTACACAATTAGAATAAAATCTGTTCAGCTAATAAATTGAAGAAAATTCTTATAACTTTTTATAATAAATGAAAACAAAATAACAATGAAAGAAAAAATTTTTGAGATCCCATGGATTTTCCAGAAACTTGTAAGAAATTATTTTCGTTACATGCCCATAAGAGCCATATGTGTTGTGTCCCTGCAAATTGTGCAGATTGGCCGTCACGCTGCGCTATTTCTAAAAGTAAGACGACATATACTATGCACGGAGCGAATATTCAACATTGTGATTTCCGGGGAGTAGGAAATAAAGTTTTCTGGCTTGTGGAGCTGGATGAGCTGGCTGGGCAATCCTCAGAGGAAGCTCCGTCACCTTACCGGGCTTGGATACAATTCTCGCTTTGCGCGGCTCACTACGCTGCTTGCAGATAAATATTGAGAACTTTACGAAGGCCAAAATCGCTGACTTGCTGAACTCTTAGCGACCGCCAACACCGAAGAAGATGAAGACAGTTGCAAGGCATCAGAAAGCCGAAATGTAACCACGAAAAGAGAAAACGCAGGGCGAATGCTTGCACTTTCCGGCGCTATTCCTTGCTAACCCATCCTGAGCATGCGCTGGTTAATATTGCAAGCTTAAGTGATACAATTTAAGTCCCTAAATCCACCTAACTCGTCCATAACGCGTTGCAAATCTGAATGTTAAATGATAAAATTTCAATCCCTAAATTCACCTACCCCACGCATAATGATCAGTTACAAATAAAAAACGTAAACGCTAAACCCCGAGGCCCTAAACGCACCTACTCCATGCGTAACGAGTTATAAATAAAAAACGTATATGCTAAACCTCAAGCACCTTAACCGATAGACCTTACGCATAACTAGTTACAAATCCAAAACGTTAACGCTGAATCCTAAGCTTACAAGTTCTTCAAGCATATCCGTTCCAAAAGCTTATCTGCTTGCATTACTAACTTTTCTCTATTTTTTAACAGAATTTTGACGCTGCATTACTAACTTTTCTATTTTTTAACAGAATTTTGACGCTGTTTAGTTAGAGAAAATAATAAATAAATATAAATAAATAAATAATAATAAATAGTACAGATTAATAGATTTCTCAGTGAAGTAACGTAGGTAACCTTGACGGAGTTTCCATTTGATAATTCAAGGTTACATACGTATTAAAAATATACAGATGAAGCTGAAAAGCAACAAGTGAAGCTGATCATATCGTCAAGAGCATCTATAAGGTTATATGAGAACAAAATCTACAGCCGAAGCTGAAAATCGATAAGTGAAGCCAGACAAAGCCTCTAGCATTTAACAGAACTATTAAAATCTGCTTCAATAGTTCTGTTCAGCGCGCGCGATCAAAGAAGCATGCGAGGGCGGCACTGTGTCCTCTTTGTTTTATTTTTTGCACGCCGCCGTTCAAACTCGAATTTTTTATCCTTCCAACCGCTCCATTAGACAGAGAAAAAAAAATAGTATTTCGTAATACCTGTAACATACGATGCGACTAACATTTAAGTACTATATGTGCATATAATATATTATTATGATTGTATGATTGAAAATAAATATTAATAAAGTTGAATTGTGTTCAGCGTCCTTAATTTTTTTTTTCTATTTTTTACCTCTATATTCTTTTTACTTGTATATTAATAAATGAACTTATAACAGCTCCTTATAAAGTATTTTTAGATAAGCAAATTATAAATAAAATTAAGTTTTATGTTTTAATTGTTACACAAAAATCATTGATCATTGGAAGACGAGATTATAGTCGCAATTAAGAAATGGCATATAAAAAACCTGATAAGCCCCTTTTCTATGAGGACAATAATCGACTATCCAATTAACCGATTCTGATGCTGGTTCAAAAGAAAAAATTAACATATCAGTTTTGATAGGCCATGTCACAGTAACTTGAATAATTGTGTTACGCACGTATCACAGTGAACTATTTATCTTGACTAACACAACAACAAAATGAAACACAGTAAAAGTTTTTTTTTTTATTAAAACAGTTTTATTTAATATCTATAAAATAGAACATTAACATAACAAGTTGCCCTTTCTGCTCTTACGCGTAGCATTTCTACTGATAAAAAAATAATAATAATAATACTGGGCGACACCGATTAAATAAATATATCAGACATCGACGGACTTAACATTATTAGCGATACTTAAACGAGATATACACTTGACGCGATCTTTAGACACGAACACTGCTGAAAAAAGCGATATTTTTTATTTGTACCAAAAAAATATGCACTATATATAATATACCTGTCAGATTTAATAAAGATGGAGAAAAGAAAACAATGTTCAACAACGATAGGGTAGACCAGTGTAGACCTATACATACTATATACGACGGTTACCGTGTTACACAAAGAAAAAAATACGTTGGATACATAATTATATCTTATAATTTTTCCATTATTCACTCTATAAATAATAATTTACAATTTGTTTTGTCAGTATTTACACGCTATTCTGTATCATTATCGGTATATATATATCACAGAGTGCACCAACGCGAGTGCAGATGCATCATGATCAAATATCTAATATAATGGGGTGACACGGACGAAAAATGAGACGCACTCTCGGTCACACACGCTGTTTGTATATTATTATACATGTTAGAAGTGCACATCGATCGAATTCAGCGATTATAAATAAATAATTTAAACGCAGGCTACACAACAAACATAGGTACCACTAACATTTCTGATCGCGCCCAATATATAAAATTACACTGAGAAATTTATTTCTACATAACACGAATGATAGATTATACTGTTGTAATTGCAATTGCACTTCATTTTACAAAAATTACAAAAATATATTAAACATATTAAATTATAGTATAACATTGCAAATTATAAAAAAAAACGAAAAGTTTATTATTATTTTTTTCTTTCATGCGTTCGCATATGTCGAACATAATTCGAGGCATGCCCTTCGTATTTGCAAATTGTACATTTTTTTTTTGGCCAACTTTATTGTGTACGCGACTAATATGCTGGCTTAACCAATTCTTATTTGTGAAATTAGCCGAGCAGGTCGAGCAGCAATACCTCGCCTGACGGCCAGATACTGTAATGTCTGATTTTTTTTTCTCGGCCATTTTGTGACGCGCAATGTGGGCTTGTCTTTGTTTTGTTGTAGCAAACGTACTTGGACAATCTTGGATTTGGCAGTCATAGAAAGGCCGGCAGTGGCTTTGGATGGTTTCGTATACCGCCGAATTTTGCGATATGCTGTTAACTGCCCTATCCTCTTCCGCTTTACAGTGGCATGGGCGAAATCTATCGGCCGCCACATTCCAAAGAGAACTGCCGATATTTACTGCCTCTGCCAGGTTTACATTTAAATTTATAACTTGGTGGAACACATTCGGGCCAACATACACAAGGTCTCCCGACTTCTGCCCCAGTGTTTGAAACCTAACCGAGGTAGTTGTCAATAGGCCAGGTGTCAGTAACAATCTTTTGTGTTGAATCGGTAGAGGACACCCATCTCGCCATTCGTCTCTATCTCTTGAATCTAGTCTTCTTTGGTTGCTTATAACTCGATGGACAAATTCTTCCAGCTTTACGTTGTCGCGCGGATCAACCACAATCCAAATTTTGGAATATCTTTTTTCTTTTAGTGCCCAATGAATGATGTTGCAGCTATCGAGATAGCCGTCCTCAGGATGCATCTAAAACATACATCCATACAGACATTTTTCAAAAATGATGTATTTTGATTCCTAACACCTCCGAAAACAATAATAACATGTTTTTGAAGAGAACAACTCAAAAAATTACTATCACAAAGCTTCCTCTGGGAGCAAGCAAAATCAATCATTAGAACGCTGTAAAAAAAACCATTTTGATAAACGCTGTGAAAAAAAAAAACCATTTTGATAAACGCTGTGAAAAAAAAAACATTTTGATAAACGCCGTGAAAAAAAACCTTATTCCTGTCTATCATGGAATTCCCTATGAATTCTGCAATCTATAACTAATTAATTAAACCTTCTGAGGTATTTCCATGCATTTGAACATTAATTTAATTAAACCTCAGGATACCTTCAGGGTTTTTCTACCCACTAAGCATGTTTTTTAGTACTCTTCCGGTGAACGGTAACAAGCTTATGCCCAGACAATAACTTCCGTGCGAATTTGAATGTACCTTTTTTTTCGCCCCGCTGAGGACGTTTTTGTGTACTAGTGTTGTGTACGGCGGCAAGCTGATGCCCAGCCGATAACTTCCTTGCGAATTTAAGTTCACCTGCGTATAATTCCTGCGGTTTGGAGGGAACGGACCAGAGAAACGACACGCCGGCTCGCACAACAAGTCAACTCACCGCGCATCCTGCGATTTAAGGTGCCAGGCACTAGGCAAGGAAGGAACCGTTCCTTGAGAACGAAATTTTTTGGGAATCCTTCTATCCGGGCAGTTGGTGATGGTCTTCTGGTCATCAGCGTGTCAAAAGAGCCACCAGGTTCTATTTGTGAGACAAACTATGATTTGCGTCGAAATCGTTTCCTATTGTACAGTGAAGTAGTCCTCCAAATGTGTTCAGAGGATAAAAAAACATCCCAAGTACACTCAAATTTACGCTACAGAAGTTATGATTTGCGTGCACTCAAATACGTGCTTAAAGGATAAAAAAACACAGGTACAGTCAAAATCGCTCTTCAAACTATGATTTGCAACGAAATCGTCTCAACGGCATCAGCGTGTCGAGACGCATCGAAATAGTTCTCAACAACCTCTCAGGTACACTTACATACACGAGGAAGTTATTTTCTGGGAATAAGCGTGTCGCTGTATACCATAACAGTCTTCAAAAACATGCTCAACGGTTCAAAAACCCCCAGGTAAATTCAAATTCGCGCTACAAACTATGGTTTGCGACGAAATGGGCTCCTGCGTATCAACCCGTCGTGAAACCGATATAGTCCTCAAAAACGTGCTTAGCCGGTTGAAAAACACACTCGGTACACACAAATTCTAGAGGAAGTTATCCTCTGGGCATGATTGTTTCGCTATCCACCAAAACAGTCATCAAAAACGTGCTTAGCCAGTTGAAAAACACTCGAATTCACGAAGAAGCTATCATCGGGGCATGAGCGTTTCGCTATCCACTAAAACCAGAGGTGAGCCAATAAATCGGGGAAATCCACATGATTTAAGTGAATTTGATTGACTTAACCATAAAACTAACTTATCCGATTTAAATGATGTTTCATTAACGAATCCAATTTATATGAATGAAGATTGAATTATAATTCAGAAAATTTTAATCATGATACACTAAATTTCATATTTGAATCATGTTAGTTTTGCGGGCGATTCAGGCACACCTCTGATCAAACAGTCCTCAAAAACATGCTTAGCGGGTAGAAGAACTCCCAGGTTCAGTTGAAACCGCTCTACAAACTATCATTTGCGATGAAAATGTCTCCTGGGTATTAGCGTATCGCCGTACATCGAAATAGTTCTCAACAACGTACTCAGCGGGTCGTAAAACCCCCTGTTACACTCAAATTCGCGAGAAAGTTATCTTCTAGGCATAAGCGTGTCACCGTACACCGAAATAGTACTCAAAAACGTGCTTAGCGAGTAAAAGACCCTCTAGGTACCCTGAAATTTAATTAAATTCATGCTTAAATGCATGAAAATACCTGAGAATGATTTAATTAATCAGTTATAGACCATAGAATAAACAGGAAATTTAATGATAGACAGAACGAATTTTTTTTTCACAGCTTTCTAATTAACGATTTTTTTTCACGGCGTTTACCGAAATGATTTTTTTTTCCCAGCGTTCTAATGGAAGAGCTTTTTTTCACGGCGTTCACCGCCATGCTTTTTTTTCACGGCGTTTTCCAAAATGGTTTTTTTTTCACAGCGTTTTCCGAAATGGTTTTTTTTTTTTTCACTGCATTTTCGAAAAAGGTTTTTCTTCACAGCTTTATTTATGGGTTTTTTTCACAAGCTTTTTTTTATATAATACATATAATCAAATTTACAAAAATGTATCAAATATGCAAAACTATTAGCTTTTTTATAAATCGGAGAATTGAATTTTATAATCGTTCCGCAACATTTCTTTAATGTTTTAAAAATTGTGCGTAGTTCAACACACTTTTTTACATCTATAAATATATATGTTTTATTAATTATTCATAATTTTTTATTTTTTAACATTATTTTTGTATGCTTTGATGTAAAATAATGTTGAAAAACATATATATTTGTTATGATTAAAAAAAATTATATTTCTAATCTAATAAAAAATAACATAAAAGAAATTACTTCAGTGAATGACGATTCTCCAGCTAAATAAAAAGTTGGTTCGTTGATTCCAACTGATTTTTCCAATTCTGGATTGTATTCTGGTTTTATGTTCAAAGGAACATTTTTCAGCAACAAATTCGAGGTTTCTTCGAAAAGAATATTGTGCCCATAAAGTGGTTTCATCGTCCCTTTTCCTATTTCATCAATTCTCCTTTCAAACTCATCTTCCAAATCTTGGATCGAATCCAAAGATAACTCAGAATTATCTGAACCTTGTTTCTAAATTATATGTTGATATAATATGTATATTTTTATGAAAGTTGAATTTTTAATTATTTTTTCATAACAGCGTGCGCGGAGCTCGACTTTAGAGTCATTTGTTTTGGCGCTAAAGTCATCGATTTAGACATGCTCTCTCACAGCGTGCGCAGGGACATTTGAAGCGTGCGTGGGGAAACCTATCATGTCGCTGTCATTTGTTTTACATATGTATGATTACGAAATTGTATATCATTAGTGCAAGACGTCTTGTTTATAACCTATTGGTACCTAACCGAAAAGTAAACATGAGTGATAATAGTTCTTGTGATACAGACGATATATCCGATTATGGAGATGAAATTCCACCCGAAATCGCTGCAGCAGCTAAAGAAGTAACTTTAGATCTATTGCCGGACAAATCAAAACGTCTATATGTTGCAACATACAACAAGTTTAAGGTTGTATGACCCGTAACATCCCATTCAAAAGTTAGTTTTTGACGTTAAAACTGCGATAATTAATTATGTAAAGTAAATAATCGATTTTGAGTTTTCGCGATCTATGTATAACTGTAATAAGAATATTATAAGCTTTAAAAATTTGAAATCGAAGCAAAATTGTAGAATTGGCATATCTCGTTTTAGAATCGTGAAAATGATCAAATTTGAGCATTTTTCTCATTTTCACGATTTTAAAACGAGATATGCCAATTCTACAATTTTGCTTCGATTTCAAATTTTTAAAGCTTATAATATTCTTATTACAGTTATACATAGATCGCGAAAACTCAAAATCGATTATTTACTTTACATAATTATTTATCGCAGTTTTAACGTCAAAAACTAACTTTTGAATGGGATGTTACGGGTCATACAACCTTAAGTCTTGGCGTTCAACAAAAAAAACCACAATGCTCGTTGAAGAAATATTTTTAACTTATTTCAAAGAATTGGCAATGACACTTTCTCTTCCGACACTATGGAACCGTTATTCAATGTTGAAGACTACCGTAAAAACTTTTGATCATATTGATATAAGCCAATATCATCAACTTTTAGCTTACATCAAGAAAAAAAATGCTAAATATTCGAAAAAAAAAATCCAAGACTTTCGCTGCGGAAAACGTTAGTAGATTTTGTAATGATGCTCCCGAAGCACATTTAGTGAAAAAAGTAATTTATTTATAAAAAAATTTTAAATTTTATTTCATTTTTCAACAATTTACGAGATTTCGTTGTAGGTTGTTCTTATTTTTGGAATTCTCGGTGCGTTGAGAAGAGGAGAATTAACTAATATAACAACCGATGACATTGAAGATGATTCGACGAGATTATTGATAAAAATTCCAGTAACGAAGAATAATGTCCCTCGTTCTTTTGCAGTTCGTGGAAAATTTTGTCAAATATGTAAAAATTACATGAATCTTAGACCAACTGAAATCGATAAACACAAAAGATTCTTCATACATTATATAGACGGAAAATGCACACGACAGCCGATTGGTCTCAATACAATCGGTCAAATGCCAAAGCAAATAGCTGATTGGTTAAAATTACCAAATCCTCACTTATACACTGGTCATAGTTTCCGAAGAACTTCAGCAACTTTGCTAGTCGATGGAGAAGGTGATCTTACTGACTTAAAAAGACATGGCGGTTGGAAATCGTCTACAGTAGCTGAGGGCTACATTAATGAATCTATGAATCATAAGGAACAAATTCATAAAAAAATAACTAAATCGATCGTCCTAAAACCTACTGAAGTTGTAGTGGCAGATAACCATATACCGCAGTGTGACAATCAAGTAGCATCTACTTCTGGAACAGAAATTACAGTTGATCAACCCAAAAATCTATAACAGTTTCGTTAAAAAGAACCAGATTTGATTCAGAAGGTCGAGATGATGATAATGAACCACACGCTGAGGATGAATTTTATCGATTAACCGAAACGCAGCATGCTACATGTGGTTCACCGTTGAAAAAACGTAGACAAAACAGTGATGAAAAAAGCGAACAATCATTTACTATTGAAAGCAGCGACAAAAATATTTCTTTTCATTTTAATAATTGTAATGTTACAATTAATGTACATAATCATCATAATTAACTACAATGTACGATACACTATATTTTTGTTTTAGTTTAATATTTTTTGATAAAAGATGCCATAATTATCTATTAAAAATAATTCATTTTTGTATTTAGTTTAGTATAATGTCGAGCTCAGCGACACTTGTTATGAAAATTAGTACACGCAACTCGTGTTCCCCTCGCACTAGTTGCGTAATGTACTAATTTATAATAATAACATAGTACATGCAAAATTTTCTCTAACTGTTGCGCTGAACCACGAAATGATTTTTCGACTTTGTCATTGATCCAGAGATTTTTTGTGCAGGCTTCTCTGATACTTTGCATTACAAATTCATGTTTGTGTTTTTGCAGGATAGTTTTCATTTCTGCATCAATCGAATTTCTTTCTTTCTGTTCAAGAACATCTCGAAACTGTAATAAAAATTCTATGTATTTTAACAATAATAATATTTCACGTTATAGATTCAGAATCGGTGATTAGCAGTTAAAAATTTCTCTTCATTGCTTTACCAGAATGCTTTCTCAAAGGAAATAGTCTTATAAGACCTGTAAATAAGCATATATCAAGAATCTGTGTTTAAAACAAAAAACATTTGTAAAATGGTTATTTAATCGAAATAAGATTTTAAACCATCCATTTCATTCCAAAATTTAATCAAATCTAAGTTAAGGGGGCTAGCCTGGAATAAAATGATGAACAAATAGAAATTTTTTCCCTGCATTTTTAGATTAAAAATTCTTTTGGTAATATTCTCTCGTAACCCGTTTTAGGAAATTCGATTTCGTTTTTCATTGGGAATAAAAAAAGTAAAACGGAAAAAAATCGAATTTTTGTGAAATTTATTTTGTTTTTATATTAAAAATTGGTCGAACTCTTATTTTCAATTTTGAAAATAATTACCAACATTCCGATAAAATTTTAATTTAAAGGTTTATTTATTTATTATTTATTATTTATTTATATTATTATAAATAATTTTTATAATAATATTATAAAAATATTATTATAAATAAATAAATAAATTTTTTTTTTTATATTATTACAAATAATTATTATTATTTATTTATTTATTTATTTGTTTATTTATTTATTATTTATTTATTTATTTATTATTTTTATTTTATTTTAATATTATTCGAAAACTGTATGTATTATATTTTTTATTCATCTTACACAATTTTTTGCGCGATCTTTGAATTCAAAATCAAAGACGCTTTACTGATAATTTTTTGAAACCATTTATATTTTTACGAGTAATACTCTAGATGTATTACCAATCCAATAAATTCCTGATTTACCAGTACGGTGCTATATCAATTTAATTGTTTTAGCAAAAGTAAAATCATATAAAATATTGTAAAAAGCCTGAATGTTTCGTACAGTATGTTATTATGTTATATTGTTATAAACTGCGTTTACACGGACGAGTCGCGCAACATGAAAGGCACTTCTACAATGAAACCATGAACATCGATTTCTGATTAATGAATGTTATTTAACAATAATAATTTTATGCGATAGAATCATAGATAATATATAATATAATATATTGTATATCATATCATGAATAATATATCATATCATTATACATTAATTTTTCAATAATATAAACCTGAATAAGTAATAATTAAATGATTTCATGAATTGAAACTAATTATTAATTAACAGCCCTAACAAATAACTCCAGACTCATAATAATGTTAAACGAATAATAATTAATCTACAATCAATTATTCTATCCACAGGTACTCTGCTCTGCAGGTCTCTAATCTACAGGTACGTACTGGTGATTGTCACCGTGTACGTTGTGCCGTTAAGCTTGTATTTGAAAGTTACCAAGTACTCTAAAAGCTTCGTAAAGATTAAGTTATATATTGAGTCAATTTGATCATACTTTTGCTCTAGCACCAAGCCGTCGCTGCCTAAGTTGAATCAGACTTTATTTATTAGAAAGTAAAACTTAGAATCACGCGTGGTCGATTAATTGTTCGAGAATGTACAAAGAGATTGTGTTAAAACAAAGTTAATAAACAACCAAAAATTAAGTTAACTATCTTGTGTTCGAGTTTTATTTAAAACTTTACGAGACTTCTTGCGCTTCAGCGCTTAATTGAACAACTTAAATTCCACGTTCGTGTTGGCCAATTAAGCACTCTTAAAAAATAACAATATCTTGTGGTTGGGTGGCTAGAAAAAGTGATTTAAGCTATCATACAGAAGTGAAGCCCTGCTTTCCTTATTTAGTGAATCAAAGAATTATGAATAGTGTTAATATTCCATTCATTTAGGTCTTGCACTCCTTGAGAGCTTGTTATCATGAACATGTTTGTCCAAGAATGCGTTTCAATTGCAGTTTGAAGTATAACATAAACAAGACAGTGCCCTCAATAATATTGTAATTAGATCTGCCCATCAGTAAGTTTAAAAAGGGTAGACGGCTCTAATTAATGCAATATCTGAGTACAACAATGGCAAAGACCATTGAGGCGAGGACTTTAAGTAGAAAATCATAATTACAGCTGATAGATGATGACTTACATGCAAGTTGTGCACATTAACTTCAGTAAGTTTTTTAAATACATTCAGTTAAATCTGTCATTTGCTTAGATTTTCATTTCACTTGAGATCAAAATACACTTTGCGGTTATTTCAGTGAGATTTACTTTTTTATTTTTATCTGATGAAAAATATCTTATGTATATTTTGACTAGATAAAGAGTACATGCTAAATTTATTAATAGTGATGTTATTTCTTTGATTATTCAGCTGTAACTTCTCTAAAAACATTGTTATCGTTTGACGCAACACAAAACTATTGAAATCGAAGGATCTCTGTATAATATGTCAAATACTTCTCAATTACTGGTTACAATATGTAAATGCCTGTAACTTATAATAGGCACCTGGAATTCCAGGAAGTGCCCCAGAACCACCACTGTTTACCTACTGAGGTAAGTATACGAAAATTGTTTTGCAAACTATAATGTTCATTATTTTAGAATTCATTTTTTAATAATTTTCAGGCAGGACACATAGCGCTGCTCTGGATCGCTTTGACCAAATGAATGAGAGTTCGGAGGAGATCTTGTTTATATAATACTTAATAAAAATTGGAGAAATATTGATGAGTTCCGATTTTGTTATAAAAAATAATTTAGTTCGTATAATCAGTGAAAATAAAATAAAAAAATGAATAAAACTGGAAAATTGATAAATAGTTTTATTTGTGCAACAAAGCATAGTCAACTAAATTTTTAAATTATTATTAGAAAAATTATTACTGTATATTAGATAGTACTTGAAATAATATTTTTTTTTTAATAAAATTAATTTTAGCTATGAATATAAAAAGATTTTAGAATGAAATGTATTTCAAAAACTTTAAACACAGTTTTCTCATATATTTAAGTCTTGTGATTTTTAGAGCACTTAACGCAGGTTTACTTTTTTTTGGACCGTAAGATAAAGATAAGTTAAAGTGAATGTTATGTAGGTGATATTTACTATAATATGTAGATAAAATACTAATATTATCAACTTTATTGTTATTAATAATTAAATTCTTTTTTTTTTTTTTTCAGAAAAGTAATTTCTGTTGTCTGTAGTACTCACAAAAACAAAATAGTTTAAACCCTCGAAGATCCTTAATAATAATCTGTTGTTAAATAAATTCAAGTTTTTCACAAATTAACTTTAACAAGGAGTTTTTACAGTAATGGATAAGTTCAATGTGGCAAAATGTATAATACATCTACTTTATATATAAAAAGTTAAATTTAATAAAAATGAATAGATATTTTCACTAACAATAATAAATTTATTTTTTTTAAGGCTTTTAACTCAGGCTTGCCCCTTTAAGCCATATCTAAGTTGCAGGTAAAAGTTCAGCTCATTGTGTCCATCCGTTCAAGAGTTATGTTGGGGACAAAAATCGGATACACATCACATTCATAAATACATATAAAACATACATTGTTTTAAAACGTATTATTCCAGCTCCATTCTGAAAACATCGAAATTCATAGAAAACATTTTCACCGTTACAAAACTTTCTCTTTGAGAAAGCAAAATGGTGATATTTTTAAAAGCGTACGCAATTTTATGTTAAAATAATGCGTATTGAATTAATAATTTAAATACGATAAAGTTACGACACAAGTCATAGATTATTTAAGAACTATCGATGAAAAACTAAAAGATATATTTTACAGAAGAAGAAAACACGAAAAAATCTATTTTTTCTATTTTTTCTATTTTTTTCTATATTTCATAATTTTATAACTCGTTTTGAGCTATATTTATAGGTAAGCTATTGTGTCAAGAATATACCTTTATTTTTGAATTTTATTTTTGCAAAGATAAAAATTTGAACGTTAGCGAGAAATACTCATATACTTTATAATTAGACATAAATAACTACTTACTTATTTATACACAGTTGCATAGAGACATAATTCGTAAATATTTATACATACTTCTATAAAGGATATATAAACCTACATAACTACATACTATACACATACCACGTGGACTTTGTGCTTGCTGAATGATGATTTTCCCTTTTCCCCTTTCATCATCATAATCGCCTCCGATAATTCCATGGCTTCATGGATCCGCACCAACCCAATATCTTCACCACCACAAAACTCGGAAAATTCATCAAACATTTTTTTTCCACGATAATATTCTACCGTTCTTCTTCTTCTTCTTATTTCCTTTGGCTTCGTCTTGATGCTTAAGGTAGCAGCGGCGACTTAAGCCAAATATTCTACCGTTGAATAAATAAACAATCGTGAATTAACAATCTTAGCTTCGTTTAACGATAGTTATCGTTGCTTAGCAACTTATTCGAATCTGCCAAATATTACCGCACTGGTACAAATTGCTTGCAAATGCCAGTAAAACAAAGAGTTAGACAAAAAAGAGTAATTCTATACAGAAAATTATAATTCGGATTGACTTTAAGTAAAACAGATACCAATTTTTTTTATAAATTATTGTAGCGTATTCATCGTAAGTGTGATAAATCCAAAAATAATTTATATTATTTCATACATATTTTATTAATATGAATACTAATTTATTGCGAATTTAATATTATGTACTTTGCCTTGAAAAATACTATCTGATGTAAAACAAACATATTGTTCGTCGTGCAAATTACAAAGATTTTTTAAATAAAGGTTTTCCTTTAATATACGGTAAAAACGTATTTTCAAAAAGAGTAAATATACTATTGTTATAAATGAATAACTGCAAATTATCTTTTATTAAAAATATAAATAATGTGTCAAAATAAACATAATACATCTATTATATGTATAAAAAGTGACATTAAATAAAAAACCGCTGTTAACTGCTTTAGCAGAATGATTTCCCAAAGAGAATCGCTAAATAACATCAAACAATCTTTTTAAATGTATATTTTAATGTAAAATTTCATTCTTTGTGCATATCTGATTTTCCATAAATTCAATATTCAAAATGATCAAGAAAATTATATTTAAAATAGTTATTTAGTAATTATTAAATTGCAAATTGAAAAAATTAAAGTATTATCACGTGCTATTATTGAATTTATAAATAATTGCATTTCTTCGAAATTTCTTCAGCATTTTCTTTGGAAACCTGCTAAGTCGGCGTTTGCATCAAAATGCTAACAATTCAGCGAAGACTGCGAAAATCCATTAACTCGTAGGATGGTTTCATGAGAACTTCAAAAACCATATAAATCGGCAAAGGTTTCAAATAACCTTTAACATTATTTCCGTTTCTCCCATATTTTTCATGATGGTTTTTACCGACTAAATATTATACGTTTTAACGGAAGCAATATAGATACATAAGTAATTTAAAGACCTTTCTAAAAATGTGACTACCGACCAATCTCTAAACCCAACGCCGTAAAAAAATATTTTCGATTTTTCCATATTTTTCTTTATTTTTTTTAACCGACTTAATATTGTTAGATCGGGCCGACAAAAATATGGATAGATAGGCAATTTTATGTCCTTTAATAAAATGTGCTTACATCAAACCGATATCCAAACCCGGCAACGAAAAAAAATTTTTAATTTTTCCATATTTTTCTTTATTTTTTTTAACCGACTTAAAATTGTCCGATCGAGCCAACAAAAATATAAATAGATAGGTAATTTCAAGATCTTTAAGAAAACGTGACTACTTTTGGCCGACATGTAAACCAAAGGCCGTAAAAAAATATTTTCTATTTTACCAGATTTTTCTTTATTTTTTTTCACCAGCTTAATATTGTCCGATCGGGCGAACAAAAATATGGATAGATAAGTAATTTCAAGTCCTTTAAGAAAATGTACTTACATCCGACCGATATCCAAACGCAGCGAGGAAAAAAATTTCAATTTTTCCATATTTTTCTTATTTATTTTTTTATTACACAGTATAAGGATTGTGTGGATTTATGTAATGTATCAAGTTCAGATATTATAAAAATAATTAAAACACGTGTTCATCTATAATTGTTAGGTAACACTTTTACTAACATATTCTACTTTTTAATAAACGAAATATACGAAAGTTTGTCAATGTTCCGATTTCATAAAACGAGGTTATACATGACAAAAATCAGCAGGCGAAGCTGAGATTCAACAGGTGAAGCTGAATCGAGCTATTATGTAATCTACTATTAAAGAGTTGCATATGATTATGCAATATCGGTTGAAAATGTTAAAGCTCGATCCGCATATTATGCTAGTAATAAAATAGATTAAATGTATGAAATTAAAGTATTACAAAGTTACATAAATTTTAAGGTAATAAATCTAATCGTAAAAGATCCATTATAATATTTTATTTTCGTAGCAGCTTTTATTTAATAAATTATTTTTTAAATTAATGGTTCATTGACTGCACAGATTGAGACATAGGATATTAACAGGATAAATATTCTGTTCGAATAAATACAATTAAAAAAGAAAATTGTAGAAAGAAAGGCGATTTTTTATTACACAGTATAAGGATTGTGTGGATTTATGTAAAGTATCAAGTTCAGATATTCTAAAAATAATTAAAACACGTGTTCATCTATAATTGTTAGGTATACATATTGTACTTTTCAATAAACGAAATATACGAAAGTTTGTCAATGTTCCGATTTCATAAAACGAGGTTATACATGACAAAAATCAGCAGGCGAAGCTGAGATTCAACAGGTGAAGCTGAATCGAGCTATTATGTAATCTACTATTAAAGAGTTGCATATGATTATGCAATATCGGTAAAAAATGTTAAAGCTCATTCCGCATATTATGCCAGTAATAAAATAGACTAACTATATCAAATTAAAGTATTACAAAATTTCATAACTTGTAAGGGAATGAGTCTAACCAAGAAGGTGAACTGTAATATTTTATTTTCGTAGCAGCGTTTATTTAAAAACTTATTTTTTAAATTAATGTTTCATTGATTGCCAAGATTGAGACATAGGATATTAACAGGATGAATATCCTGTTCGAATAAATACAATTAAAAAATAAATTTGTAGAAAGAAAAGCGATATCGCAAGAGAAAATCGCCGAAAACCTCGCGTTATTATCACGTTACTTGTCGCGTGAGAACTGTTCTGATTCTACTAGGGATTTTTGCTCTCTCAAAGAGAAAGCTTGGTAACGGTGAAATTTTTCGACCCCGAGATTTCGATGATTTTCGACATTTCTGAGCTCCCTGAGTCGAAAAATGCGTTTTCTAGAAAATGTCTGTGCGTATCTTTGTATGTGTGTATGTGTGTGTGTGTGTGTGTGTGTCTGTGTGTGTGTGTGTGTGTGTGTGTGTGTGTGTGTGTGTGTGTGTGTGTGTGTGTGTGTGTGTGTATGTATGTAATGAATTTGTCCGCGGCATAACTTGAAACTGGACAGAGGTATCAAGTTTATCTTTGGCAGATATCTGAAGTTCATTTTGAAGTTGTGCAAGTTCAATTTTATATAGTTGATTGGATAATATTAAGTCTGTTAAAAAAAATAAAGAAAAATATCGCCGGGTTTGGATTTTTGTCGGATGTAAGGGCATTTTCTTAAACGACTTGAAATTACCTATCAAATCATGTTTTGTCGTCCCGATCGGGTTATATTAAGTCGGTTAAAAAAAAAAGGAAAATATGGAAAAATTGTTTTTTTTTTCTTGGCTGGCTTTGCATATTTGTCGGATGTAAGAGCATTTTCTTAAAGGACTTGAAATTACCTATCAATTCATATTTCTGTCGCCCCGATCGGGTAATATTAAGTCAATTTAAGAAAAAAAAGGCGCTATAAATTCAATAAATAGCACGTGATAATACCTGTATCTTTTTAATTAGCAATTGAATAATTACTAAATAACTATATTAAATATAATTTTCTTGATCATTTTGAATATTGAATTTATGGAAAATCAGATATGCACAAAGAATGAAATTTTCCAAAAGATTATTTGATGTAATTTATCAATTCTCGTTGAGAAAGCATTCTGCTAAAGCAGTTAGCAGCGGTTTTTTTATTGAGCTGGCTGCACTGCTATTCCGCGTGGATAGTGTGTCGATAATGTAGGAACCTTATTTTTTTTCATTATCATAACCTAACTATCGGTTACCATCTGAGCTGCGTCAGACTCAACAATTTACTCCGACGTCCTCTTAAAGCTCCTTCAAGCCTGATTTACGAATTTTTCGGAATGACCAGAACAGTCATACGAACTAGAGTTTACTAGTCGATCGCAGCGGTCGTAGATAGAATATTTTCGCCCGGCGTTGGCTAACTTCAGAGTTTTCATGGTTGAGAGTCGCCTGATAAAAATGATTCATTTCGGAACGCACGAACAAAATCACTATCAGTATAAACTAGTTATTTATTTTATCAAATAATGGCGCGACCAGTATAATTTCAAGATAGAAAACAAAAAATAATGAAAATAACAAAAATGATGCGAGAAAAGTTTTTTGAAAATGGAATATTTATATTCATTAGAGAACACAATTTGTTTTAAATTGTCGAAAACAATAACTTTATACAGTATAGGAATAAAAATGTTTATAAAGAGGAATTATGCACATAATTAATATACTCGAATAATAAATTATAAAGACCAAAAATGATTCAACTGAAAAGCTTGTTATGGACCCTTTATTATTTATCAATTATTGAATTCTCAATTGAAGAAAAAGTCGTTTTTTACGACATAGCCCAAACTGCGGAGCGAATTGGTACAAGTAGTGGTACTAATCGTACACTTTTTTCCAAAGCAGTTATTTTTTCCTATACTAAAATAATTAAGTCTACTGAGGTACTAATACTTAGTTTAGTGTTATAGCTAACTCAAAAACTTGTTATGGATTATTATTGTTAGTCATTCATCTATACTCAATTGAAAAATAATCGGTTTTTACGAAATAGTCCCAACCACCAGACTGATTCGTGGTTATTCCGTACGTACATTTTGAAATCTTCTAAATCGTCATACTAATTGTATATATAAATTAGCCCCGACAGAATTGTACGAAATAGTCTCAAACTGCTGAAAATCGTACGAGTGCAAGTACTAATCTGAAATTTGATGTATCGAGGTCTACTGGCCGTCAAAATTTTTTTTTACTTTTCCTGGAATCACCTTGAGCAGATGATAACGAGAAAAATCAAAAAGATATAAAAAAAACACAGTGACTATTAGGCAAGCATTGCAGGGGAACTGCTAAATAGAGTAAACAGGTTATTTCGTCTCGTATCGATCGTTTTCAACAGCCTGATACTTCTTGAACTTTTCGTGCAGCTGTCCTACGATAATGAGACAAACGCCAAACGATTCAGCTTTCAACTCTGAAGTTGTGTTTTCATAGACAATCTGAACCTCCGAAGTTACGTTGACGTAAGATTGAACTTTCCAGCGTTATGCACGACAGTAGATATTCCTCGCGATGACACCACTCGAGCTTTTCCTGGAATCACCCTGAGCAGATAATAACGAGAAAAATCAAAAAGATATAAAAGAACACGGTGACTATGAGGCAAGCATTGCAGGGGAACTGCTAAATAGAGTAAACAGGTTATTCCGTCTCGTATCGATCGTTTTCAACAGCCTGATACTTCTTGAACTTTTCGTGCAGCTGTGCTACGATAATGAGACAAACGCCAAACGATTCAGCTTTCAACTCTGAAGTTGTGTTTTCATAGACAATCTGAACCTCCGAAGTTACGTCGACGTAAGATTGTACTTGCTAGCGTTATGCACGGCAGTAGATATTCCTCACGATGGCACCACTCGAACTTTTCCTGGAATCACCCTGAGCAGATGGCAACGAGAAAAATCAAAAAGATATAAAAAAACAAAGTGACTATTACGCAAATATTGCAGGGAAACTGCTAAATAGGGTTAACAGGTGACACCGACTCGTATGGGTCATTCTCAAAAGCGCAATACTTGTTGAACTTTTCGTGCAGCTGTCCTACGATAATGAGACAAACGCCAAACGATTCAGCTTTCAACTCTGAAGTTGTGTTTTCATAGACAATCTCAACCTCCGAAGTTATGTCGACATAAGATTGAACTTTCCAGCGTTATGCACCACAGTAGATATTCCTCGCGATGGCACCACTCGAGCTTTTCCTGGAATCACCCTGAGCAGATGATAACGTGAAAATCAAAAAGATATAAAAAAACACGGTGACTATTAGGCAAGCATTGCAGGGGAACTGCTAAATAGAGTAAACAGGTTATTCCGTCTCGTATCGATCGTTTTCAGAAGCCTGATACTTCTTGAACTTTTCGTGCAGCTGTCCTACGATAATGAGACAAACGCCAAACGATTGAGCTTCCAACTCTGAAGTTGTGTTTTCATAGACAATCTCAACCTCCGAAATTACGTTGACGTAAGATTGTACTTGCTAGGGTTATGCACGGCAGTAGATATTCCTCACGATGGCACCGCTTGAACTTTTCCTCAAATTTTCCTGATTATACGGGAACGATAAAAATAAAAAAGATATAAAAAAACAAAGTGACTTTTATCGAAACATGTCAGGGAAACTGCTAAATAGAGTAAACGCGTTATTCCGTCTCGTATGGTTCCTTTTCAAAAGCCTGATACTACTTGAACTTTTCGTGCAGCTGTCCTACGATATGGAGACATACGCCAAACGATTCAGCATTAAAAAAAGAAATTGTGTTTTCATAGACAATCTCAACCTCCGAAGTTACGTCGACGTAAGATTGTACTTGCTAGCGTTATGCACGGCAGTAGATATTCCGCACGATGGCAGCACTGGAACTTTTCCTGGAATCACCCTGAGCAGATAGCAACGATAAAAATCAAATAGATATAAAAAAACAAAGTGACTATTATGCAAATATTGCAGGGAAACTGCTAAATAGGGTTAACAGGTGACACCGACTCGTATGGGTCATTCTCAAAAGCGCAATACTTCTTGAACTTTTCGTGCAGCTGCCCTACGTTAATGAGAAACACGTCAAACGATTCAGCTTTAAAAAATGAAATTGTGTTTTCATAGACAATCTCGACCGCCTAAGTTATGTCGACATAAGATTGAACTTTCCAGCGTTATGCACTACAGTAGATATTCCTCGCGATGGCACCACTCGAGCTTTTCCTGGAATCACCCTGAGCAGATGATAACGAGAAAAATCAAAAAGATATAACAGAACACGGTGACTACTAGGCAAGCATTGCAGGGGAACTGCTAAATAGAGTAAACAGGTATTTCCGTCTCGTATCGATCGTTTTCAGAAGCCTGATACTTCTTGAACTTTTCGTGCAGCTGTCCTACGATAATGAGACAAACGCCAAACGATTCAGCTTTCAACTCTGAAGTTGTGTTTTCATAGACAATCTCAACCTCCGAAGTTACGTTGACGTAAGATTGTTCTTGCTAGGGTTATGCACGGCAGTAGATGTTCCTCACGATGGCACCGCTTGAACTTTTCCTCAAATTTTCCTGGTTATACGGGAATGATAAAAATGAAAAAGATATAAAAAAACAAAGTGACTTTTATCAAAACATGTCAGGGAAACTGCTAAATAGAGTAAACGCGTTATTCCGTCTCGTATGGTTCCTTTTCAAAAGCCTGATACTAGTTGAACTTTTCGTGCAGCTGTCCTACGATAATGAGACATACGCCAAACGATTCAGCATTAAAAAAAGAAATTGTGTTTTCATAGACAATCTCAACCTCCGGAGTTACGTCGACGTATGTACGTACTTTCCAACGGTATGCAACGCAGTAAATATTCCTCCCGATGGCACCGCTTGAACTTTTCCTCAAATTTTCCTGATTATACGGAAACGATAAAAATCAAAAAGATATAAAAAAACTAAGAGACTTTTATCGAAACATGTCAGGGAAACTGCTAAATAGAGTAAACGCGTTATTTCGTCTCGTATCAATCGTTTTCAAAAGCCTGATACTTCTTGAACTTTTCGTACAGCTGTCCTACGATAATGAAACATACGCCAAACGATTCAGCATTAAAAAAAGAAATTGTGTTTTCATAGACAATCTCAACCTCCGAAGTTACGTGGACGTAAGAACGTACTTTCCACCGGTATGTACGGCAGTAAATATTCCTCCCGATGGCACCGCTTGAACTTTTCCTCAAATTTTCCTGATTATACGGGAACGATAGAAATAAAAAAAAAGATATAAAAAAACAAAGTGACTTTTATCGAAACAAGTCAGGGAAACAGTTAAATAGAGTAAACGGGTTATTCCGTCTCGTATGGTTCCTTTTCAAAAGCCTGATACTACTTGAACTTTTCGTGCAGCTGTCCTACGATATGTAGACATACGCCAAACGATTCAGCATTAAAAAAAGAAATTGTGTTTTCATAGACAATCTCAACCTCCGAAGTTACGTCGACGTAAGATTGTACTTGCTAGTGTTATGCACGGCAGTAGATATTCCGCACGATGGCACCACTGGAACTTTTCCTGGAATCACCCTGAGCAGATGGCAACGATAAAAATCAAATAGATATAAAAAAACAAAGTGACTATTACGCAAATATTGCAGGGAAACTGCTAAATAGGGTTAACGGGTGACACCCACTCGTATGGGTCATTCTCAAAAGCGCAATACTTGTTGAACTTTTCGTGCAGCTGCCCTACGTTAATGAGAAACACGTCAAACGATTCAGCTTTAAAAAATGAAATTGTGTTTTCATAGATAATCTCAACCTCCGAAGTTATGTCGACATAAGATTGAACTTTCCAGCGTTATGCACCACAGTAGGTATTCCTCGCGATGGCACCACTCGAGCTTTTCCTGGAATCACCCTGAGCAGATGATAACGTGAAAATCAAAAAGATATAAAAAAACACGGTGACTATTAGGCAAGCATTGCAGGGGAACTGCTAAATAGAGTAAACAGGTTATTCCGTCTCGTATCGATCATTTTCAGAAGCCTGATACTTCTTGAACTTTTCGTGCAGCTGTCCTACGATAATGAGACAAACGCCAAACGATTCAGCTTTCAACTCTGAAGTTGTGTTTTCATAGACAATCTCAACCTCCGAAGTTACGTTGACGTAAGATTGTACTTGCTAGGGTTATGCACGGCAGTAGATATTCCTCACGATGGCACCGCCTGAACTTTTCCTCAAATTTTCCTGATTATACGGGAACGATAAAAATCAAAAAGATATAAAAAAACTAAGAGACTTTTATCAAAACATGTCAGGGAAACTGCTAAATAGAATAAACGCGTTATTCCGTCTCGTATGGTTCCTTTTCAAAAGCCTGATACTACTTGAACTTTTCGTGCAGCTGTCCTACGATAATGAGACATACGCCAAACGATTCAGCATTAAAAAAAGAAATTGTGTTTTCATAGACAATCTCGACCTCCGAAGTTATGTCGACGTAAGAATGTACTTTCCACCGATATGCAAGGCAGTAAATATTCCTCCCGATGGCACCGCTTGAACTTTTCCTCAAATTTTCCTGATTATACGGGAACGATAAAAATAAAAAAGATATAAAAAAACAAAGTGACTTTTATCGAAACAAGTCAGGGAAACTGCTAAATAGAGTAACCGCGTTATTCCGTCTCGTATGGTTCCTTTTCAAAAGCCTGATACTACTTGAACTATTCGTGCAGCTGTCCTACGATAATGAGACATACGCCAAACGATTCAGCATTAAAAAAAGAAATTGTGTTTTCATAGACAATCTCGACCTCCGAAGTTACGTCGACGTAAGATTGTACTTGCTAGCGTTATGCATGGCAGTAGATATTCCTCACGATGGCACCGCTTAAACTTTTGCTCAAATTTTCCTGATTATACGGGAACGTTAGAAATAAAAAAAAAGATATAAAAAAACAAAGTGACTTTTATCGAAACAAGTCAGGAAAACTGTTAAATAGAGTAAACGCGTTATTCCGTCTCGTATGGTTCCTTTTCAAAAGCCTGAAACTACTTGAACTTTTCGTACAGCTGTCCTACGATATGGAGACATACGCCAAACGATTCAGCATTAAAAAAAGAAATTGTGTTTTCATAGACAATCTCAACCTCCGAAGTTACGTCGACGTAAGATTGTACTTGCTAGCGTTATGCACGGCAGTAGATATTCCTCACGATGGCACCACTCGAACTTTTCCTGGAATCACCCTGAGCAGATGGCAACGAGAAAAATCAAAAAGATATAAAAAAACAAAGTGACTATTACGCAAATATTGCAGGGAAACTGCTAAATAGGGTTAACAGGTGACACCGACTCGTATGGGTCAATCTTAAAAGTGCAATACTTGTTGAACTTTTCGTGCAGCTGTCCTACGATAATGAGACAAACGCCAAACGATTCAGCTTTCAACTCTGAAGTTGTGTTTTCATAGACAATCTCAACCTCCGAAGTTATGTCGACATAAGATTGAACTTTCCAGCGTTATGCACCACAGTAGGTATTCCTCGCGATGGCACCACTCGAGCTTTTCCTGGAATCACCCTGAGCAGATGATAACGTGAAAATCAAAAAGATATAAAAAAACACGGTGACTATTAGGCAAGCATTGCAGGGGAACTGCTAAATAGAGTAAACAGGTTATTCCGTCTCGTATCGATCATTTTCAGAAGCCTGATACTTCTTGAACTTTTCGTGCAGCTGTCCTACGATAATGAGACAAACGCCAAACGATTCAGCTTTCAACTCTGAAGTTGTGTTTTCATAGACAATCTCAACCTCCGAAGTTATGTCGACATAAGATTGAACTTTCCAGCGTTATGCACCACAGTAGGTATTCCTCGCGATGGCACCACTCGAGCTTTTCCTGGAATCACCCTGAGCAGATGATAACGTGAAAATCAAAAAGATATAAAAAAACACGGTGACTATTAGGCAAGCATTGCAGGGGAACTGCTAAATAGAGTAAACAGGTTATTCCGTCTCGTATGGTTCCTTTTCAAAAGCCTGATACTACTTGAACTTTTCGTGCAGCTGTCCTACGATAATGAGACATACGCCAAACGATTCAGCATTAAAAAAAGAAATTGTGTTATCATAGACAATCTCAACCACCGAAGTTACGTCGACGTAAGTACGTACTTTCCACCGGTATGTGCGGCAGTAAATATTCCTCCCGATGGCACCGCTTGAACTTTTCCTCAAATTTTCCTGATTATACGGGAACGATAAAAATAAAAAAGATATAAAAAAACAAAGTGACTTTTATCGAAACATGTCAGGGAAACAGCTAAATAGAGTAAACGCGTTATTTCGTCTCGTATCGATCGTTTTCAAAAGCCTGATACTTCTTGAACTTTTCGTACAGCTGTCCTACGATAATGAGACAAACGCCAAACGATTCAGCATTAAAAAAAGAAATTATGTTTTCATAGTCAATCTCAACCTCCGTAGTTACGTCGACGTAAGAACGTACTTTCCACCGGTATGTGCGGCAGTAAATATTCCTCCCGATGGCACCGCTTGAACTTTTCCTCAAATTTTCCTGATTATACGGGAACGATAGAAATAAAAAAAAAGATATAAAAAAACAAAGTGAATTTTATCGAAACAAGTCAGGGAAACTGTTAAATAGAGTAAACGCGTTATTCCGTCTCGTATGGTTCCTTTTCAAAAGCCTGATACTACTTGAACTTTTCGTGCAGCTGTCCTACGATATGGAGACATACGCCAAACGATTCAGCATTAGAAAAAGAAATTGTGTTTTCATAGACAATCTCATCCTCCGAAGTTACGTCGACGTAAGATTGTACTTGCTAGCGTTATGCACGGCAGTAGATATTCCTCACGATGGCACCACTCGAACTTTTCCTGGAATCACCCTGAGCAGATGGCAACGATAAAAATCAAATAGATATAAAAAAACAAAGTGACTACTACGCAAATATTGCAGGGAAACTGCTAAATAGGGTTAACAGGTGACCCCGGCTCGTATGGGTCATTCTCAAAAGCGCAATACTTGTTGAACTTTTCGTGCAGCTCCCCTACGTTAATGAGAAACACGTCAAACGATTCAGCTTTAAAAAATGAAATTGTGTTTTCATAGACCATCTCGACCGCCTAAGTTATGTCGACATAAGATTGAAATTTCCAGCGTTATGCACGACAGTAGATATTCCTCGCGATGGCACCACTCGAGCTTTTCCTGGAATCACCCTGAGCAGATGGCAACGATAAAAATCAAATAGATATAAAAAAACAAAGTGACTACTACGCAAATATTGCAGGGAAACTGCTAAATAGGGTTAACAGGTGACCCCGGCTCGTATGGGTCATTCTCAAAAGCGCAATACTTGTTGAACTTTTCGTGCAGCTGCCCTACGTTAATGAGAAACACGTCAAACGATTCAGCTTTAAAAAATGAAATTGTGTTTTCATAGACCATCTCGACCGCCTAAGTTATGTCGACATAAGATTGAACTTTCCAGCGTTATGCACGACAGTAGATATTCCTCGCGATGGCACCACTCGAGCTTTTCCTGGAATCACCCTGAGCAGATGATAACGAGAAAAATCAAAAAGATATAAAAGAACACGGTGACTATTAGGCAAGCATTGCAGGGGAACTGCTAAATAGAGTAAACAGGTTATTCCGTCTCGTATCGATCGTTTTCAGAAGCTTGATACTTCTTGAACTTTTCGTGCAGCTGTCCTACGATAATGCGACAAACGCCAAACGATTCAGCTTTCAACTCTGAAGTTGTGTTTTCATAGACAATCTCAACCTCCGAAGTTACGTTGACGTAAGATTGTACTTGCTAGCGTTATGCACGGCAGTAGATATTCCTCACGATGGCACCGCTTAAACTTTTGCTCAAATTTTCCTGATTATACGGGAACGATAGAAATAAAAAAAAAGATATAAAAAAACAAAGTGACTTTTATCGAAACAGGTCAGGGAAACTGTTAAATAGAGTAAATGCGTTATTCCGTCTCGTATGGTTCCTTTCAAAAGCCCGATACTACTTGAACTTTTCGTACAGCTGTCCTACGATATGGAGACATATGCCAAACGATTCAGCATTAAAAAAAGAAATTGTGTTTTCATAGACAATCTAGAACGATAAAAATCAAAAAGATATAAAAAAACAAAGTGACTTTTATCGAAACATGTCTGGGAAACTGCTAAATAGAGTTAAGGGGGTTATCGTGATTTTTACATGGGTTCACTATTTAATTGTTATATCATAAATTATTTAAATATAATAATGTAAGTACACACGGATAAGAAATGTAAACACTTTCTGAACCGAAAAACGCTATTGTCATGAGCATGCAAGGTAGGTGCAAAAACTTGGCAACGATGCAGGTACCGCGGAACGCCCTCTAACTACCTCTAAAAGACGTAAAAATCGCAAAAAAAATCCTATTCTGCCGTTTTTGAGAATCGCGTTAATTTTATTATCGAAATACAATTTTGAGCATGCAAGGTAGCTACAAAAAAATTGGCAACGATGCAGGTACAGTGGAACGCCCCCAAACTACCCTTAAAAAACGAAAAAATCGCAAAAAAAATCCTATTCCGCCATTAGGATGCGTTACGAAAACTAGACATGAAAAACTACGTAGCGCACCACTTTAGACTCACTCCATCATCAGTCAGGCTCGGTATTAAAGACAATAAAGCCAAATAAATGCGTTTGCTTGATCATAGAATAAATCAAATTGTTTTCCTTATGCACATAGATTAATGGAATATATGCAATTTGTCGGCAAGTTTCGGTTATGATCCCCAACTCGAGTACACTTTGAGTGCATACGAATGTTCTGGTGATTCCGGAACATCCGTTATTAAAACTATTTAAAATATGTTATTTTGTCAGCGTATAAATTATAAAAGTAATTAAAGAATAAACTTATTCACAGATTTTAAGCCCTACATTTTTTCAAAAATGATAATGAAATGAAGTTTCAATAACAGCTTTTCAACACATTAGCCCCAGGGTTATTTTTTTTACGCGAATGGATTCTACTTTTTGCTTTATAATTATTAATAGAAAAACAATTTTTAATGTATTTATAGAATTTTAATTGAATAGGAATTTTTAATAACACTGACAACGATCATGAAAATGTTTAATATCTTTATTTTAATCTTTGTGACATTTTTTTTCAATAATTATAACGGTCTTTCGATTTACGAAAAATCTTGAAGCGAACATACTGGCGACATCTCTGAGCAACGAGCATAAGCTTGTTATGTCAACAGTCAATCTAACCTCTTCTCTCTGACACGTCGAGAAGTTGCGCGTTTCATTTCATTTAACTCTGCCGAACGTTTAAAGTCTCATCCACATTCGTTTTGGTTTGCAGCGCAAAAATTATGATTTTGTACATTTAATTAACTCTAACGCATTTAACGAATTAATATCAGAAACGACTATTCCGAGTTATTTTCGTCTGTTCTTTCCGAATTCGTAGAAATAAAGTTAAAAAAAAAATTATTTCCGTGAAAAAAATTTTGTAACTTTGTTAATACTTATTCTGGCCTAGAATAGATTAGACCAATCGATAGAGGGGCTTAAAAAACGTAAAATGCCGCCTACCCGGTGTCGATATTTCAATTCAATCATTTATTACAATGCTTGAAAAGTGGTGCGTCGGTAAATTGTCACTCGGTAGTCCCACTAATCTCGTTATCCCTTCAGCATAATTGTGGTCAAAATCCGATTTAATTTATATTTAAGTTTTCATTTCAAACTTTAATATGAATCAAATCGGATATAATAAGGTGAGAAAAATATCAATTAATTTTGATAAAAACTGATTTAGATGAATCAATTTTAATAGTTTTAAATCTGGTATTTTCGTATTAAGATTTCCGATTACTTCATGTTGGATTTTTTAATCGAATAGAATCTATTTTAATAAGATAGTTTTTGCAGGGCTTGCTTACTTAGTTGTTCAAACAATATTTCCACGAAATACTCTACAATTAATAGAAATTATCTCGATAATAATTTCTCAAATCATTATATTTATTTGTAATTAATTATGTGTAGAGTTAGCAATAAAAATTTTTTATTGTTATATCGTCCAAAATCATACATTTTATAACATTTTTCAACAGCTCATAATTCTTCCTAATTACACAGTGTTTAATTTTTTTAAAACAAAATCTTTCGGCTATGGGTCAAAGTTCTAAATTTAAGTAAGGTAAATGTAACACCTAGAAACACTTCGTCAAATGTAGACCCTCGGTAGAAACACTTATATTATTTCAATATAAAAAGAAATGCTTTACACTTTTAACATAGAAGAAAAATGTTTTTAATTTTAATCGGTATTTATGTATTCATAACTAAAATTGCAAACCTTTCTCTTTAACATAACTAGAAGAAATAACTTGTTTTATTGAGTGTTCATAGAAAATTAAAAACACGCTTCTACTTAGGCAGGAAAAGCAAGTTATACGCACAAAAGGGAAGGCGCCCAGGCAGGCTGACAATAAATTTAATATTCAAAAAATTCCTAAACCTAAGTAGGCAGGAGAGGCGAGTTTGCGCATAAAATGGAGGTGCGCCCGCACGCTGATACCAATTATCGAATAATATTAATACTGAATCGAATAATTTTTAAACCACAATAGCTGGCGGGGAAGCAAATTCAAGGCACGATAGTTAAGGTGTGCAAACAGGCTACCTATATGAAGTTAGTAATCGAATTATTTCTAAACCAAAATAGGAACTGTATAATTAAATTATTATTAATAAATTATTAATTAAATAATTCTCAAACCAAAATAAGCGGGGGAAGGTAGTTCCGTGCTTGAAAGTGAAGCCACGCTGACAATTAGCTACCTATAAAATTAATAAGCAAGTAATTTTGAAACGTAAGTTGTAAATAGGGGAAGCGAGTTTGATGCAGAAAGTGGAGCAGCGCAGACGGGCTACTAAAAGAAAAAATCATAATTAGATAATTCCTATACCGAAAAAGGCGGGGGAAGAATATTCACATATTAAACTGAAAACGCGGAGACGGGCAACCTATCCAGTCAAGAAGCAAGTAGTGATTTTTAAACGTAAGTAGGCAGGAAACCCGCGTTCGACGCTGTAAACTGGAACCGCGCAGACGGGCTATTATTAATAATATTAATAATTTAATAATACTTAAAGCAAAACAGGCGGTGGATGCCAGTTTCGTACCTGAAAGTGGAGGCACGCAGTTTGACGCAGAAAATTGGAGGCGCGCAGTCGGGCGAATAATAAGATTATCATTCGAATATAACTAGTTCTTAGCCAAAAAGGGCGGGGCAAAGAAATTTACACACAAAAGTAAGGACGCAATACGAACTACCTATAAAATTCATGAGTAAATAATATTTAAACGTAAGTCGGTAGGGGTAACGAGTTTGACGCAAAAAGTGGAGCATCCCATCGGGATATTAATGCTAAAATTAATAATTAAATAATTACTAAACCAAAATAGGCTGGGAAAGGAATTTCCACATTGTAAACTGGAAACACGTAGACGGACAACTCATGTAATTGAGAGGCGCAAGTAGTTTTAAATCTAGGTAGGAAGTGGCAGCTAGTTCGACGTAGTACAGTGGAGCAGTACAAATGAGCTATGAATAATGAAATTAATAATTAAATAAATTTTAAATCAAAGAAGGCAGGGATGCCAGTTCCGTGCTTAAACATAAAAGCACGCAGATCGGCTACCTATAAAATGAAGAAGCAAATAATTATTAAACATATGTACGTAGAGGAATCGAATTTGACGCAGAAATTGGAGCAGCACAGACGGGCTAATAAAAAATGAATAATTCAATAATTCCTGAACTCAAATAGGAGGGGGAAGCGATTTCCGTGCTTGTAAGCGAAGGCACGCAGACAGGCTACTTATAATATTAATGCGCGAAATAATTTTTAAACGTATATGTAAGTAGAGGAAGCAAGTTTGACGCAGAAAGTGCAGCAGCACAACCCGGCGAGTAAAAAAATTAATAATTAAATAATTACTAAACCAAAATAGGCTGGAGAAGGAATTCTCACATTGTAAACTGAAAACGCGTAGATGGGCAACCTATGCAATTGAGGAGGAAGATAGTTACAAATCTAAGTAGGGAGTGGTAGCCAATTCAACGCAATGAAGTGGAGCAGCGTCTTAAACGAGCTATGAATAATAAAATTAATAATTTGAGAATTTTTAAACCAAACCAGGCGGGGGATGGGAGTTCCGTGCTTGAAAGTGAAGGCACGCAGACAGGCTGCCTATATTAAATTAATGCGCGAAATAATTTTTAAATGTACGTATAGGTAGAGGAAATGAGTTTTACGCAGAAAGTGCAGCAGCGCAGACGGGCTAATCAAATAGTACATTACGATACATATGACCTAGGTAGCACTTTGTTACACTGCGTGAGTTAGGGCCCGAGCGTAGCGAGGGTCCTAATTACGCCGCGTCAGAGTGATACTTAGGTCACAATTATCGTATAGAATTTTATAGCACTGCCTACCTAAGCACGCTGTCTCACGCCTATCTGTGTCCGCAGTTGTCCTTTGTTGCACCCTGAGGTTGCAACAAAGAAGAAATTCCTTCCCCAGCCTATTTTGTTTTGGTAATTATTTAATTATCAATTTTTTATTAGCCCGTCCCCGCTGCTCCACTTTCTGCAAAAAACTCGTTTCCTCTACCTACCTACATTTAAAAATTATTTCGCGCATTAATTTAATAAGTAGTATGTCTGCGTGCCTTTACTTTCAAGCTCGGAACTGGTATCCTCCGCCTGGTTTGTTTTAAGAATTCTCAAATTATTAATTTTATTATTCAAGCTCGTCTACGCTGCTCCACTTCATTGCTTTAAATTGGCTGCCACTGCCTACTTTGATTTAAAACTACCCTGCGTCTCAATTGGATAGGTTACCCACCTGCGCATTGCACTTAAAAATGTATGGAACTTCCAATCCTTCGCCTTTTTTGGATTAGGACTTATTTATTTATTAATATTTTTATTAGTCCGTCTGCGCTGCTTCTCTTTTCGCATCAAACTCGATCGCTCCCCATCCTACATACGTTTAGAAATTGCTTCCTGCAATCATTTTGTAGGTAGCCTGTCTGCATGCCTTCACTTCACTGCGTTGGAGTGGCTGCTACTGTAAACTTAGATTTTAAACTCGCTTGTTTCTCAATTGCATAGGTTGCCCATCTACGCGTTTTCGGTTTACAATATAAAAATTCCTTCTCCAGCCTATTTTTATTTAGTAATTCTTTAATTATCAATTTTTTTATTAGCCCGTCTGCGCTGCTCCACTTTCTGCGTAAAACTCGATCCCTCTACCTACGTACATTTGAAAATTATTTCGTGCATTAATTTCATAGGCAGCCTGTCTGCGTACCTTCACTTTCAAGCACGGAGCTCGCATTCTCCACCTGGATTGGTTTAAGAACTCTCAAATTATTAATTTTATTATCCGTAGCTCGTCTACGCTGCTCCACTTCATTTCGTCGATTTGGCTGCCACACTATACCTATGTAGATTTAAAACTATATATCTTGCTCCTCAATTGCATAGGTTACCCGTCTGCGCGTTTGCATTAAAAAATTCCATCCTCCGTCTTTTTTTGTTTAGGGCTCATTTAATTATTAATTTTTTTTATTAGTTCGTCTGCGCTGCTCCATTTTTTGCATCAAACTCGATCGCTCTCCAACCTACATACGTTTAGAAATTGCTTTCTCCATTAATATTGAGGTAGTCTGTCTGCGTGCCTTCATTTACAAGATACGAAACCCGCACCCGCCTAGTTTGATTTCAGAATTGTTTAATTATTAATTCTATTATTCATAGCTCGTCTGCGTTGCTCCACTTCAATGCGTCGGAGTGGCTGCTACTGTAAACTTAGATTTTAAACTCTCTTGTTTCTCAATTGCATAGGTTGCTTATCTACGCGTTTTCGGTTTACAATGTAGAAATTCCCTCCGCAGCCTATTTTGATTTAGCAATTATTTCATTAACAATTTTTTATTAGCCCGTCTGCGCTGCTCCACTTTCGGCGTCACACTCGCTCCCCTACCTATATGAGGCGTTTCACGTCAGCTCTCCAGGCGCGGCGCGCGAGTGCGAAATCTTGCTGTTTTCAGCTTGTGTTTGAAGGGCTAAGATGTATCTAAAAAAAATAATCCCCAAGTGATTTTGATGTATTTTTTCCTCAGCTTTCCGATGGTGCTATTAGTTTCTCATAATTTTTCAATTCTAATCTAAAAAAAACATAAAACGTGTTATATCTCAAAAACTATATTTTTAATATTTTTTCGACCTGCTAGATCGAAAGAGGAGGAAATTTTACATGGATATAGCCTTTTTCTACATAGGGGTTTTTTGATTTTTTCGAGATATTATTCAAGAAATACTTAGAATTGAAAAATTTTGAGAAACTAATAGCACCATCGGAAAGCTGAGGAAAAAATACAGCGAAATCACTTGGGGATTATTTTTTTTAGATACATCTTAGCCCTTCAAACACAAGCTGAAAACAGCATGATTTCGCGCTCGCGCGCCCCGCCTGGAGAGCTGACGTGAAACGCCTCATATAAGTTAAGAAATGGCTTCCTGCATTAATTTTATACGTTGCTCATCTACACGTTTTCAGTTTACAATGTGAAACTTCCTTCCCTAGCCTATTTTCGTTTAGTAATTATTCAGGAATGCTACTCTCTTTTTTTTTTTATTTAAGAGGAATAGAGGAAAATTATAACAAAAAAGGGGCAAGATTTTCATGAAAAAGAGGAAACTGAATCAATCAATTAGGCGTTTAATAGAAAATTGTAGGCGGGGGATGCGAGTTCTACGCCTTTACGGGTCGGCGTCAGACATGCAATCAAGTCAAAATAATTATTTAAATAATTCCTAACCCCAAGTAGCGGGCGATGCGAGTTCCACGCGTATATGGGAGCGTGTCAGACGTGTATACATGGCAAAATAATTATTCAAATAATTCTTAACCCAAAGTAAGTGGGGGATGCGAGTTCCACATGTATGCGGGTGCGCGACAGACGTGTATACGTGGCAAAATAATTATTCAAATAATTCGTAATCCCAAGTCGGCGGGGGATGCGTGTTCCGCGTGAATACGGGAATAAGGCAGACGTGTATACATGACAAAATAATTATTTAAATAATTCTTAACTCCAAGTAGGCGGCGGATGCATCCGTATTCACGTGGAACTCGCACCTTCCGCCTACATATGGTTAAGAATTACGCGAATAATTATTTTGCCTTGTATGCACGTCTGACACGCTCCCGCATACGTGAGGAACTCCCCCCCCCCCCCCCGCCACCCACCTACTTGCGGTTAGGAATTATTTAAATAATTATTTTGCCTTGTATGCACGACTGACGCCTTCCCGTATACGCGTGGAACTCGCATCCCCCGCCTACAATTTTCTATTAAACGTCTAATTGACTGATTCAGGTCACCTTTTTCATGAAAATCTCCCCTTTTTTGTGATAATTTTCCTCTATTCCTCTTCAATAAAAAAAAAAGAGAGTAGCATCCCTGTTTAATTACTAAACCAAAATAAGCTGGGGAAGGAATTTTCACATTGTAAACTGAAAACGCGTAGATGAGCAACGCATAAAATTAATGCAGGAAGCCATTTCTAAACTTATATAGGTAGGGGAGCGAGTTCGACGCAGAAAGTGGAGTAGCGTACACGGGCTATGAATAATAAAATTAATAATTAAAGAATCGTTAAACCAAACTAGGCAGGAGATGCAGGTTCCGTGCTTGAAGAAAAGGCACGCGGACAGGCTAAACCTAAAAAATTAATAAGAACAAATTTTTTAACGTATGTACGTAGAGGAAGCGAGTGTAATGCCGAAAGTGGAGCAACGCAGATGGGCTAATAAAAAATTGATAATGAAATAATTACTAAATCAAAATAGACTGGGGAAGGAATTTCTACATTGTAGACCGAAACCGCGTAGATAAACAACCTATGGAATTGAGAAACAAGATAGTTTAAAATCTAAGTTTACAGTAGCAGCCACTCCGACGCATTGAAGTGGAGCAGCGCAGATGAGCTATGAATAATAGAATTAATAATTCTGTGGCTTCCCGGAAAAACCACGTAAGGGATGAGTTTTTCAAAATCGGTTTTATGCCTTTTTTCTTATCTTTAAACAGTCCTCTATCATTTAGCCGTGACAGAAATTACGGAAGTGCACTCGTTGTCTTGAACCAGCAGAAGGAAAAACCACATATCTCCATTTTTTTTCAACATTTTCCCGGAATAACCACGTATCTCAATTTTTTTTAAATAATTACCGGAAAAACCACGTAACTCCATTTATTTTTTAGAATAATTCTTGGAAAAACCACGTAACTCCACTTTTTTTTTTTAAGAATAACTCCCGGAATAACCACGTAACTCCACTTTTTTTGTAGAGTAATTCCCAGAAAACCCATGTAATTCCACTTTTTTTAAGAAAAACTCCCGGAAACCCCATGTAACTCCACAAAAATTTTTTTTTATTCCCGGAATAACGACATAAGTGAAATTCGATTTCTAAAACATGAACGCTATTTTCTCTTGTTACTATGGCAAAAAATATGTTATTTACATTAGCATTCATAGACACAGTGTTTCATTTAAGGGGGTTCTCCTCGGGCACTACAGTTTGTTGCTCAGCGAGAGCACAAACTATACCATGGGCGTCGTTCTGTCTCTCTCGCTCTCGTGCACGTCGTCTGCTATTTGTGTTTATAATCATTAATATCTTTTTAAAAAGATCGGCTTGACACATATTTGATAATCTTAAAAACTATGTTTTTCTCTTTGAAGTCCAGTTTTTTTGATGAGTAATTCTATTACTTTCTGTCACAATTGATAGCACTCATTTACTCTCATGTAAAAATAACCATGTTCAAGAATTTTTTTCTCAAAAATTTGTTCCGCAATGTATGTAAACAAACATATGGTATCATCAAGGAACGCGGGAGCGTTCCGAAGGCAAGTATAGAAGAGCCTTAGGACGACCGCGTGAATATATACTTTGAAATGGATGTACGAGAAATTCAATGCGATTATATACCTATTGCGTTAGTTTCAACTATATAACATATCCCTCTTAATCGAAAGCCATTTCATTGCTCTACTCAAATCGAAAGGTTTCATTTAAAAAGATTGTCTCATTCAAAAGATTTAGAGATCTGAATATTTTTATGTACGATTTCCTTTCCGATTTTTTCTCCACATTCTTCAGTCTGCACAAACTATACATTTTTGTCCGACCGGTACATAGTATAGCATTTTTGTCCGGCCGACTAGAAGAGAGAGAGGGAGGAAAGAGAGAAGAGCGACGGAGAGAGAGAGAGAATCCGTATATGGTATATATATATATCTGGTCAATCAACCTAACCTTGTTACTTTATGTATACATACATAATAACTTTCAATATTTACGCATTAGTTCCGTATACAATCATCATCATTTATACAAGTCATTTATACAAGTTACATTGAAAAGACTTTTTACATCGTTGAAATTCGATTTAAATTGACTTGGTGTATATTATAATATATATATATATATTCAGATATATTTTCAGATAAGTAGCAAACTTTTATTATAAAATAAAAAAATAATGTTCTTAATATAAGTATTGTTACTTTGTGAAATCTTTTTTTTGTTACAGATTATATCAGAAAGAACAAGGATAATTGACAAGTAGATTATGATTATGATTAAATAGTTTGCAACATATATAGAAGAGTTCAAAATTATTATTATTATGCATTATACATTAAGGCCACTAAAAGATTATTTTCAAGTCTGTCAAAGAATGCAACCACCTGTAATAGAAAAAAAGAAATACTGTTGCAGATAATATTTCTCTAGCAGAGCCTCGTTCTACTTTATGGTGTTTTAATTATGGATGCTTTACTGGCCCTACGATTTCTAAAGGTAAACTAGCATTATTAAAACCCGGAAATAGTGATATATAAGATCAAAATGTTTCAGAAGAGTTCTCAGTAAATATTGTGAAAATGTCTACAGATAAAAGTGCTCAGTTAATCTAATTTTATAATTTTCTCACGGTGGGAGACGTCAAAATGTTTCAGAGGAGATCTCAGTAATTTTTCTACACAAGATTCAGATAATTATTTCAAAAAGTATACAAGAATGTTACGGAAGCTTTTATTATCAGAAATTCTTAGTTCATAAACTGATACAAGATGTGTGGCAATCATGAGTTTCTACTATAAAAGAATGTCGAGAAAGCTTTCTTTTCCCAATGATTCTTAGTTCATAAACTTTTGTTTTTAATTTTGCAAGATGTATCTGATTGCTTATTAATTCAAGTGGTTTCTAGTTAAAATTTAAACGAATCTAAGTGTCGAATATAATGTAATTATATAGTGATTCCCGGTTGTAAATATTCACCTGGTTTTCACCTGAATTTCCACCTGAATTATCACCTGAATTTCTACCTAAATTTTACGTGAAATTCGTGTAAAATGTATGCGAAAACCACCCAAATTTTATGTGATTTATACCTGTATTTCACGTGTCAAAATTCTAAAAACGTCAGGTGAATTTCACGTGATTTTCACCCGATGCTCACGTGAACTTCACCGGAGATAAATTAAAGCTTCCTTCTTGTGACATCGTTTTTTCAGGTGAATTTCACGTGATTTACATGTGAATCCACACGAATTTCACATTTATTTCACCTATATTCCGTAGTATTTTCGGGTGAATTTAACCTGAAATTCACGTGATTTTCACCCAATATTCACGTAAACTTCACCACAGATAAATTAAAGCTTCTTTCTCTTGTTATCGTTTTCTCAGGTTAATTTCACGTGATTTTCACCCAATATTCATGTGAACTTTATATAGACCCTATTGAAAATATCCATCGGGATTTCCATATAGAAATATACATGGATTTCATATGGACATTCATATGGAAATCCACCTGAAAATCTGTTACAAAACGTCATATGCAAATCTGTATGAAAATCCATGTGAAAATCCATATGAAAATCCATGTACAAATCTATGTAGAGATGCAATTAAAAATCTGCCCTGAACCTGGATTATTTATGGACATACTACTGCAGATACGATTTGAACTTCGCCGAGAACCATCATTGGAATATATATAAAAAAGGCTATATCGGTATTAGTATATATAACTAATGGATATGATACATACCTAGCTGCAACATTACAATAAGATATAAGATCACTGATGATATTTTGCTTAATGTGGAGAAAGAAGTAACGACGTTTAACGAGCCTCGTGCTCGCGCTACTCGACAACGACCCGTGATATCAAATTCACACGAGGCCGGAGCCGAGCGCCCCTACGTGTACTCGATTATTAGCAGCTACCATGAATAGTTGGGACGGGCGGTTAAACTCGACGACAGCGCGAGAAGTCGACATCTTGGCGATGATGGTGCTCTTCAAAGAAACAGCTCAAATTTTTAAAATCGTTTATGCTTTGTAAGTTTACTGATAATTATTATTTCACAAAATTTTTTCAGATTCTTTATTAAAAATCCTTAAAAATGAGCCCTACTAAAACAATATTGGCGAACAACCCTCTTTTGTAAAGAATTGTATATTTCTTAAATACCAATAGAAACCAATCATTTGTATTTCTGACAACCAGATGGATTTGAGATTTTAATGTTATTCATATATCTAATGTTATAGATCTTGTCAATAAGTTTCTCAAAGCAGAAAAAATACATTCAACATCTATTTTCAACAATATTTTCACCAGGCTTGTAAGTAAAAATATTCATCTTTATTTTCCTAAATTTTCAATGGGAGCCGGTTACACTGTTATTAAACTCTATATGTATTTTTCATATCTACTCGAAAGAAAATTTCATAAGTTATCGAGTGTTATGTGTGCCAAATGAAAAAGTATATTACTATAAAAAAGTTTGAATCAAAGTAGTTGAAAGACAATTTAGCAATTGTGTATTCCGATGCCCAGACAAGACTTCTTACTCAATTATTTTCAAATAAATTATGGTTTTCATATTAAGTCTGCGCTTCATGTAATTTCATAAATTATGTAATTTACAATCTTATAAATCATTAAGATCCATAATTCAATTATTTATTTGTGACTTATTCACTGAATAGTTTATGAAATTTCATAAAGCGAGGGCTTAATAAGAACACCATATTATATTGGACTATTATTGAGTAAGAAGTTCGTGTCTGGGCATCGGAATATACAATTGTTAAATTGTCTTTCAACCACTTTGATTTAAACTTTTTTATAATAATATACTTTATCATTTGGGACACAGAATACTGGATAACTTATGAAATTTTCTTTCCAGTAGATATGAAAAATACATATAGAATTTATTAACAGTGTAACCGGCTCCCATTGAAAATTTAGGAAAGTAAAGATGAATATTTTTACTTACAGGCCTGTTGAAAATATTGTTGGAAATAGATGTTTAATGTATTTTTCCTGCTTTGAGAAAACTTAGTGACAAGATCCATGCCATTAGATATATGAATAACATTAAGATCTCAAATCCGTCTGGTGGTCAGAAATACAAATTATTGGTTTCTATTGATATTTAAAAAATATAGAATGCTTTTCAACAGGGTTTTCTAACAATGCTTCGAGGCTTATTGGAAAAGCTCTTAAATAAGGACTCAATAAAGCTTTTGTCGCATGCAAAATATTCTGCTTTATCAAATGGATCATAATTCATAATATAAATATAACTATATTTTTAAAATAAAAAACAAATTTTTTAAAATTTTGAGCTGCTGACTTCATGTGAAATGCATTATAAATACCTATACTATATAATGTAATGTCATATGAAATGTCAGTATTCTTTCATACTGCTAACAAAAACAGATTGAATATTAGTTGATTCATTACACGGAGCAAAATTTATTTCTAAACTTTAATCTTTATAAGAAAATTTATTATTTTTATAGTAGTGCTGGGACATACTCAACATGGGGGATTTATCTTGTTTTAAATATTAATTTTTATTATTTTTGTAGCAAATTTTACTATTTCAAATAGTACTTTTTATGACTGCTGCAAAAATAATAAATATTACTATTTCAGATAATAAAATTTGCTACAAATGTAGTAAAAATTATTCTTTAAAAAATAAAATTTGCTATGAAAATTATAAAAATTACTATTTATAACAGTAAAGATCCTACATGTCGAATGTGTCCCAGTACTAAACTATAAAAATAATAAATTTTCTTATAAAAAGAGTAAAGTTTACAAATAAATTTTTCTCCGTGTACAAGAAAATAAAAAGCATATATTATTATGGCCAATTCACATATAATTATAAAATAACTTCACATATTAAAGATTATTGACATGCGTGTGCCTCTAAGTTACTGTTATATAACTTACATCGAAAGAAGAAATCCATACATTGTTGCTAAATGCTAATTAATCATTAGAATATAGCTTACAGATTGTAACCTAAATGCAGCAGTAAATTTAAACACATTATACTTATGACATAGCCTTTTGCAAACTATAAGCTATGAAGGTAAACTCCAAATTATGAGGTAGGAAATGGAAAAAATTGGACATCCGACAAACTATATTGGATATGCTAGTTTATTCCAGCCTAACACCAGGCTGGAATGAACTAGCGTATCCTATATAGTTCATCTATTGTCCAATTTTTACAATTTCCTTAATCATACTTATACGAACAATTTAAAACACACCGTACAAATTATGAGGAATTTTATAAACTCTAATTAAATGTTCTTATTATAAATAACTAAAAAATAATTATCGAACAATCATTCCCAATTGAAATATGTCAAGTTGAAATTACTATAATAAGATACGAGGCCAGGCAAGAAAATTTTTATAATAATGGTTCACCTATTATTCGTTAAACATAAGTGTGGTATTATAAGGACAGCAGTGATAGTGTCAGATCTAAAATCATATGAACTGTCAGTGTTCTTTCATACTGCTACCTGAAACATAACAATATAAATTGAATATTAGTTGTGCGTGTCTTGGAACTGTAAATAGTCATTCTGTTTTTTCTTTTTTTTTTTGAAGTTAAAGTTATAGTTATGCTTTGCAAGTATTCTACATATAGAATATTACAAGTTATTGTTATATAACTTTCATTGTTAGAAGAAATCCATACATTATTACTAAATGCTACTTGATCATTAAAATATAGCTTACAGCTTGTACTCTAAATACAACGGCAGTAAATTTCAAACAATATTATATTTATTACATAGCCTTTTACAAACAGTTAACTGTATTTCAATGGTAAAGTATAAATATTATATAATTATATAACAATAATTTATACTTTTATATGTGGAAAACTTTTAATCCATAAATATTAAATTATACAAAACAGAATAAACAATGTCAATCGAACACATGCACCTGTCAATACTCTTTAATATGTGAAGTTATTTTATAAATATAAGTATAAATATAAATATAAATATGTTAATAAAAAACCTTTTATTTTTAACAATAAATCATTGGGAAAGTACTTACTATACCAAGTGTCATCCTTGGAAATGCATATACAGATAAGTCGCACCCAGTCAACCCTATAGAAGAATAAACATTGCTTGAAGTAACATTAGCTAACTATTAAATATTGGAATGTTACTCACCAGTTGAGGAGACGGCAACAAACTTGCAAAAAGGACTTTTCTAGCATCAAGTGCATTGTAGCAGGGATCACTGGATCAGGAAGAAGAATTTGCCATGACTGTCAGAGGAGGATGAAATAGCTTTCGCCATCAGGTAATGCACAGCTCCCTCGTAGCACAACTAGCATAAGAAAATGAAGAAACACGAGACAGACGCAAAAATACATGAAAAAGTGGGTGCACTGATCTCACCTAGATGTAAACGTGGGAAACATAACCACGAATATCACACCTTACTCGACCGGCAACGTCAGCACAACACTCGTCACAACCTCGGAGATGACAGCGTGGATAGCAGCAGAAGGTCTTTCTCGACGTAGATGCAGCCACCAGTAACCACCACACTCTCACGTTCGAACTTACGTCGTCGTAACCCTTGAAGCACGCGAGAGCACCGGTCTATTAGACGACGTTCGATAACTGCCGCCGGCCGCGCGTACATGTGTAGAAAGGAAGAGAGAGAGAGAGAGAGAGAGAGAGAGAGAGAGAGAGAGAGAGAGAGAGAGAGAGAGAGAGAGAGAGAGAGAGTCAGCTGTCAGTGAGGCTCCTGTCACATAGGCGCGTACGATCGCGTTCGACTGCGTTCGAGCGCGTTCGACCGCGGTTATGCGCACGCGCTCGCTTCTCTTCGTCCGCACGCGATCAAACGCTCTTATGTGCCGGGAGCCTTATGCGCACGCGCTCGAACGCAGTCGAACGCGATCGTACGCGCCTATGTGACAGGAGCCTCACTGACAGCTGACTCTCTCTCTCTCTCTCTCTCTCTCTCTCTCTCTCTCTCTCTCTCTCTCTCTATTACTTTCTACACATGTACGCGCGGCCGGCGGCAGTTATCGAACGTCGTCTAATAGACCGGTGCTCTCGCGTGCTTCAAGGGTTACGACGACGTAAGTTCGAACGTGAGAGTGTGGTGGTTACTGGTGGCTGCATCTACGTCGAGAAAGACCTTCTGCTGCTATCCACGCTGTCATCTCCGAGGTTGTGACGAGTGTTGTGCTGACGTTGCCGGTCGAGTAAGGTGTGATATTCGTGGTTATGTTTCCCACGTTTACATCTAGGTGAGATCAGTGCACCCACTTTTTCATGTATTTTTGCGTCTGTCTCGTGTTTCTTCATTTTCTTATGCTAGTTGTGCTACGAGGGAGCTGTGCATTACCTGATGGCGAAAGCTATTTCATCCTCCTCTGACAGTCATGGCAAATTCTTCTTCCTGATCCAGTGATCCCTGCTACAATGCACTTGATGCTAGAAAAGTCCTTTTTGCAAGTTTGTTGCCGTCTCCTCAACTGGTGAGTAACATTCCAATATTTAATAGTTAGCTAATGTTACTTCAAGCAATGTTTATTCTTCTATAGGGTTGACTGGGTGCGACTTATCTGTATATGCATTTCCAAGGATGACACTTGGTATAGTAAGTACTTTCCCAATGATTTATTGTTAAAAATAAAAGGTTTTTTATTAACATATTTATATTTATATTTATACTTATATTTATAAAATAACTTCACATATTAAAGAGTATTGACAGGTGCATGTGTTCGATTGACATTGTTTATTCTGTTTTGTATAATTTAATATTTATGGATTAAAAGTTTTCCACATATAAAAGTATAAATTATTGTTATATAATTATATAATATTTATACTTTACCATTGAAATACAGTTAACTGTTTGTAAAAGGCTATGTAATAAATATAATATTGTTTGAAATTTACTGCCGTTGTATTTAGAGTACAAGCTGTAAGCTATATTTTAATGATCAAGTAGCATTTAGTAATAATGTATGGATTTCTTCTAACAATGAAAGTTATATAACAATAACTTGTAATATTCTATATGTAGAATACTTGCAAAGCATAACTATAACTTTAACTTCAAAAAAAAAAAAGAAAAACAGAATGACTATTTACAGTTCCAAGACACGCACAACTAATATTCAATTTATATTGTTATGTTTCAGGTAGCAGTATGAAAGAACACTGACAGTTCATATGATTTTAGATCTGACACTATCACTGCTGTCCTTATAATACCACACTTATGTTTAACGAATAATAGGTGAACCATTATTATAAAAATTTTCTTGCCTGGCCTCGTATCTTATTATAGTAATTTCAACTTGACATATTTCAATTGGGAATGATTGTTCGATAATTATTTTTTAGTTATTTATAATAAGAACATTTAATTAGAGTTTATAAAATTCCTCATAATTTGTACGGTGTGTTTTAAATTGTTCGTATAAGTATGATTAAGGAAATTGTAAAAATTGGACAATAGATGAACTATATAGGATACGCTAGTTCATTCCAGCCTGGTGTTAGGCTGGAATAAACTAGCATATCCAATATAGTTTGTCGGATGTCCAATTTTTTCCATTTCCTACCTCATAATTTGGAGTTTACCTTCATAGCTTATAGTTTGCAAAAGGCTATGTCATAAGTATAATGTGTTTTAAATTTACTGCTGCATTTAGGTTACAATCTGTAAGCTATATTCTAATGATTAATTAGCATTTAGCAACAATGTATGGATTTCTTCTTTCGATGTAAGTTATATAACAGTAACTTAGAGGCACACGCATGTCAATAATCTTTAATATGTGAAGTTATTTTATAATTATATGTGAATTGGCCATAATAATATATGCTTTTTATTTTCTTGTACACGGAGAAAAATTTATTTGTAAACTTTACTCTTTTTATAAGAAAATTTATTATTTTTATAGTTTAGTACTGGGACACATTCGACATGTAGGATCTTTACTGTTATAAATAGTAATTTTTATAATTTTCATAGCAAATTTTATTTTTTAAAGAATAATTTTTACTACATTTGTAGCAAATTTTATTATCTGAAATAGTAATATTTATTATTTTTGCAGCAGTCATAAAAAGTACTATTTGAAATAGTAAAATTTGCTACAAAAATAATAAAAATTAATATTTAAAACAAGATAAATCCCCCATGTTGAGTATGTCCCAGCACTACTATAAAAATAATAAATTTTCTTATAAAGATTAAAGTTTAGAAATAAATTTTGCTCCGTGTAATGAATCAACTAATATTCAATCTGTTTTTGTTAGCAGTATGAAAGAATACTGACATTTCATATGACATTACATTATATAGTATAGGTATTTATAATGCATTTCACATGAAGTCAGCAACTCAAAATTTTAAAAAATTTGTTTTTTATTTTAAGAATATAGTTATATTTATATTATGAATTATGATCTATTTGATAAAGCAGAATATTTTGCATGCGACAAAAGCTTTATTGAGTCCTTATTTAAGAGCTTTGCCAATAAGCCTCGAAGCATTATTAGAAAACCCTGTTGAAAAGCATTCTATATTTTTTAAACATCAATAGAAACCAATAATTTGTATTTCTAACCACCAGACGGATTTGAGATCTTAATGTTATTCATATATCTAATGGCATGGATCTTGTCACTAAGTTTTCTCAAAGCAGGAAAAATACATTAAACATCTATTTCCAACAATATTTTCAACAGGCCTGTAAGTAAAAATATTCATCTTTACTTTCCTAAATTTTCAATGGGAGCCGGTTACACTGTTAATAAATTCTATATGTATTTTTCATATCTACTGGAAAGAAAATTTCATAAGTTATCCAGTATTATGTGTCCCAAATGATAAAGTATATTATTATAAAAAAGTTTAAATCAAAGTGGTTGAAAGACAATTTAACAATTGTACACGGAGAGAAATTTTAGAGTAAAAATTACCAAGGTGCCTTGGTAGCGCATGGATAGACTGTCAAAAGCCGTGATATTCCCAGGTTTCTAATACAATTTATAAGTTTCCCAGGAAAAACTACCATAACCACTTAAAAAAAATACCAAATTATCGGAATAAAAATTACCAGACACACTGGTAAAAATTGAGATCTAGTCATTTTTACAGGGTAACCTAAGAATTTTTACTAAGAAAACTGATAAATTTTGCCAAATAACCTGGTATTTGTGTATTCGCGCATGCGCACTGCGCATTATTGTGTTTCAGAAGATTGATACTAGAGGCGTGCGCGACGTTAAAATGAAAACAATACACATATTTTCAGTAAGTAATAACGGCGATTCAAATGACTGTTGGTAACAGCTTCCGTGGCGCAGTCGGTAGAACGTCGGACTCTCAACCCAAAGATCGTCGGATCGAATCCCGCTTCCGTAAAAATTTTTTTTCAGTTTAATGTTTTTTCATCCTTGTTTCTGTTTCTATTTCTATATTAAAATACTATATATCCATCAATATGGATAAAAAAAGTTAATTTTTTTAATTTAAATTAACTAAAAAAAAATTTTACCAAGGCACTTTGGTAAAAAGTTTGAAATTGTCAGTCTGTCCATCCATTACCATAGAAACTGGTAATTTTGCCTCGAATATTTGTAATTTTCATTACAAAATTTCTCTCCGTGTATATTCCGATGCCCAGACACGAACTTCTTACTCAATAATAGTCCAATATAATATGGTGTTCTTATTAAGCCCTCGCTTCATGAAATTTCATAAACTATTCAGTGAATAAGTCACAAATAAATAATTGAATTATGGATCTTAATGATTTATAAGATTGTAAATTACATAATTTATGAAATTACATGAAGCGCAGACTTAATAAGAAAACCATATTTTATTTGAAAATAATTGAGTAAGAAGTTCTTGTCTGGGCATCGGAATACACAATTGCTAAATTGTCTTTCAACTACTTTGATTTAAACTTTTTTATAGTAATATACTCTTTCATTTGGCACACATAACACTCGATAACTTATGAAATTTTCTTTCGAGTAGATATGAAAAATACATATAGAGTTTAATAACAGTGTAACCGGCTCCCATTGAAAATTTAGGAAAATAAAGATGAATATTTTTACTTACAAGCCTGGTGAAAATATTGTTGAAAATAGATGTTGAATGTATTTTTTCTGCTTTGAGAAACTTATTGACAAGATCTATAACATTAGATATATGAATAACATTAAAATCTCAAATCCATCTGGTTGTCAGAAATACAAATGATTGGTTTCTATTGGTATTTAAAAAATATACAATTCTTTACAAAAGAGGGTTGTTCGCCAATATTATTTTAGTAGGGCTCATTTTTAAGGATTTTTAAAAAAGAATCTGAAAAAATTTTGTGTATAATAATTATCAGTAAACTTACAAAGCATAAACGATTTTAAAAATTTGAGCTGTTTCTTTGAAGAGCACCATCATCGCCAAGATGTCGACTTCTCGCGCTGTCGCCGAGTTTAACCGCCCGTCCCAACTATTCATGGTAGCTGCTAATAATCGAGTACACGTAGGGGCGCTCGGCTCCGGCCTCGTGTGAATTTGATATCACGGGTCATTGTCGAGTAGCGCGAGCACGAGGCTCGTTAAACGTCGTTACTTCTTTCTCCACATTAAGCAAAATATCATCAGTGATCTTATATCTTATTGTAATGTTGCAGCTAGGTATGTATCATATCCATTAGTTATATATACTAATACCAATATAGCCTTTTTTATATATATTCCAATGATGGTTCTCGGCGAAGTTCAAATCGTATCTGCAGTAGTATGCCCATAAATAATCCAGGTTCAGGGCAGATTTTTAATTGCATCTCTACATAGATTTGTACATGGATTTTCATATGGATTTTCACATGGATTTTCATACAGATTTCCATATGACGTTTTGGAACAGATTTTCAGGTGGATTTCCATATGAGTGTCCATATGGAATCCATGTATATTTCTATATGGAAATCCCGAGGGATACTTTCAATAGGGTCTATATAGAGTTCACATGAATATTGGGTGAAAATCACGTGAAATTCACCTGAGAAAACGATAACAAGAGAAAGAAGTTTTAATTTATCTGTGGTGAAGTTCACGTGAATATTGGGTGAAAATCACGTGAATTTCAGGTTAAATTCACCCGAAAATACTACGGAATATAGGTGAAATAAATGTGAAATTCGCGTGGATTCACATGTAAATCACGTGAAATTCACCTGAAAAAACGATGTCACAAGAAGGAAGCTTTAATTTATCTCCGGTGAAGTTCACGTGAGCATCGGGTGAAAATCACGTGAAATTCACCTGACGTTTTTAGAATTTTGACACGTGAAATACAGGTATAAATCACATAAAATTTGGGTGGTTTTCGCATACATTTTACACGAATTTCACGTAAAATTTAGGTGGAAATTCAGGTGATAGTTCAGGTGGAAATTCAGGTGAAAACCAGGTGAATATTTACAACCGGGTTGGCTTATGGCAATGGGTGCCTATAAATAAAATAAAGTATCGGTATGATGTGTTAAATGAAGTGTTGATAACAAATTTCTAACCTCTACTTAAAATCAGAATTTAAAATATTGGTCAGAGCCTTGGTTAAAAAAAAACATTTTTTGTCTATACTTCAAGAAACTTTGTTGATATTGGCGCTGTGCATATTTATTTACTTAAACATCAATTAAAAGATTATGTTAAGTGAACAATAAAATAGAGAAAAAAGAAAAAATGATGTGTTATTGTTGTGAATAAAAGTGCTCAGTTAATCTAATTTTATAATTTTCTCATGGTGGGAGACGTCAAAATGTTTCAGAAGAGTTCTCAGTAAATATTGTGAAAATGTCTACAGATAAAAGTGCTCAGTTAATCTAATTTTATAATTTTCTCACGGTGGGAGACGTCAAAATGTTTCAGAGGAGATCTCAGTAATTTTTCTACACAAGATTCAGATAATTATTTCAAAAAGTATACAAGAATGTTACGGAAGCTTTTATTATCAGAAATTCTTAGTTCATAAACTGATACAAGATGTGTGGCAATCATGAGTTTCTACTATAAAAGAATGTCGAGAAAGCTTTCTTTTCCCAATGATTCTTAGTTCATAAACTTTTGTTTTTAATTTTGCAAGATGTATCTGATTGCTTATTAATTCAAGTGGTTTCTAGTTAAAATTTAAACGAATCTAAGTGTCGAATATAATGTAATTATATAGTGATTGGCTTATGGCAATGGGTGCCTATAAATAAAATAAAGTATCGGTATGATGTGTTAAATGAAGTGTTGATAACAAATTTCTAACCTCTACTTAAAATCAGAATTTAAAATATTGGTCAGAGCCTTGGTTAAAAAAAACGTTTTTTGTCTGTACTTCAAGAAACTTTGTTGATATTGGCGCTGTGCATATTTATTTACTTAAACATCAATTAAAAGATTATGTTAAGTGAACAATAAAATAGAGAAAAAAGAAAAAATGATGTGTTATTGTTGTGAATAAAAGTGCTCAGTTAATCTAATTTTATAATTTTCTCATGGTGGGAGACATCAAAATGTTTCAGAAGAGTTCTCAGTAAATATTGTGAAAATGTCTACGGATAAAAGTGCTCAGTTAATCTAATTTTATAATTTTCTCACAGTGGGAGACGTCAAAATGTTTCAGAGGAGTTCTCAGTAAATATTTTTCTACACAAGATTCAGATAATTATTTCAAAAAGTATACAAGAATGTTACGGAAGCTTTTATTATCAGAAATTCAAGATGTTTCAAGATGTTTTATATTTTAAAAGAATGGAGAAAGCTTTTTTCTCTCAATGATTCTTAGTTCATAAACTTTTGTGTTTAATTTTGCAAGATGTGTCTGATTGGTTATTAATTCAACTGGTTTCTAGTTAAAATTTCAACGAATCTAAGAGTTGAAAATATAATGTAATTATTATATAGTGATTGGCTTATCGTGATGGGCGCCAAATGTTTCAGAGTAGCTATCTGTTCTGTGAATTACCGTATATGAAACCATAATATATAAATTACTGTAATGGCTACTTTTTTATCTGCAACCAATATTTTAATTTGCTAGCGGATTGTGTTGCAGTAGTGTGGCTAGTTACAATGTATTTATTTTATAACTCTCTCCCGCTCCCCTCTCTTTCTCTCCCTCAACATATGTCAAACTCTGTACCAAGAACTTTAATGAGAGCCTAAATATTTTTTTTAAACAATCAGTAAAACAAATAGTGGCTAAGGCAAATGTATGAGTTTTCTCTGTATAATTAATCAACATCTGTCACACTCTGAACCAAGAACTTTAATGAAAACCTAAATATTTTTTTAAAACAATCAGCAAAACAAATAGTATTATTAATGTAACAACACAATTTGTCTAGTCCTTTTATTTTTTCTAGTCTCATCTATTCAATAAGCACTCTCTACAAATGGTAATAATTTTTTTCATGACTGTACTAATAATAATAGTGTTGATATTTAAAACTTTCTACGAAAGTGTAAAATAAGGCAAGTATAGAAGTTTTTTCTGTATAATCTATGTATAATCTAAATATAAAACTTTCTACGAAAGTATAAAATAAGGCAAGTATAGACGTTTTTTCTGTATAATATACTCTTCCTCTCTCTCTTCCCCCGCCCTCTCTCACCCTCTCTCCCCCTCCCCTTTCTTCCTCTCTCTCTCTCTTAACATCCGTCAAACTCTGTACCAAAAACTTTAATCACAGCTTAAATATTTGTTTAATACAATCAACATGTTTAAAAAAAAAAATAATTCCTTAAGTACGTTACGTACGTTAATTAAACACAAGAAAGTACTGAAATCAATTATATTGTAGTCAAGTACCCATAACTTAACTTGACTGACATAATACAACTTTTCGTACCTACCCTGGCGGAAGTAAAAACTGCACATATCTGCACATATTTGCACATATATGTACAATTATGTAGATTTCTGCACATTTTTGTAAATTTCTGTACATGTTTGCACATTTCTGCACATTTCTGCACATTTCTGCACATTTCTGCACATTTTTGCACATTTTGTCCACTTATTAGACTTTTGTACAAAAATATGCAAAAATGTGCAGAAATATGCAGAAATGTGCAGAAACGTGTAGAAATGTACAGAAATGTACGAAAATGTGCAGAAATTTGCAAAAATATACAAAGATGTAGGTACAATTCAATATAATTATCAGATGAAAAATTAATGAGCTTCATAAATGTATAAAAACTTTGTTAATCATTAATATAAATATTTCGCATGTTCATTAGAAATTGTTTATTATCAATTAAATTGCATTTTAATTATCGCAGAAAAAATCTTACATAAAATTTTCTCTCTGACCGAGAATCGAACCCACGACCCTTGGGTTACTACACACGCACGCAAACCGTTACGCTATCGCTCGCATTAACGAATTTGGGCATTTTCATCTACATAAGGTGCATTATCCGTATTTAATTGATATTACATTTTGATTATTCATCTAATATATTAATGATTTTTAATAATTTTTTATATTTACACAATATTTTAAGAAAATGAATAACTTAATGATAAGACATTAATTAATTAAATTCGATTTACTTAACAAATTTAGTGCCGGTAAAGTAGAAATCAGACCAGTACTGAAAATATATTCTCTAAATTTTCTTCTTTGGTATTGGCTTTATTCTAGAGTGTTATCAAAAAAGAAGTTTATATTTTTCAAATTTTCGTTCTGTAAATATTTTCTTACTTTAAGAAAATGTTTTTTGAATTAAAGAAAATGAAATTCTTGTTTCGTTTAGTATGATAAATAAACATTCATTTGTACATATTAGAGTACATTTCTGTACATTTCTGTACATTCCCGCACATAACCGCACACTTCTGCACATTTCTGCACATTTTTGCACATTTCTTTACAAAAGTCTAATAAGTGGACAAAATGTGCAAAAATGTGTAAAAATGTGCAAAAATGTGCAAAAATGTGCAGAGATGTACAGAGATGTGCAGATATGTGCAGTTTTTACTTCCGCCAGGGTACTCAAAAATATTCAGCTAGTGGGCATGAAGTACTATTTAACACCCAAGAGGCGTAATAGCTCTCATACTCCTACAAAACTTTATAGAACCTACGCACTTTACGTCCGTGTGGGCAAAAATTATTTAAATTATATATAATTCCCCCGCCCTCTCTCACCCTCTCTCCCCCCCCCCCCTTCCTTCTCCTTCTCTCTTAACATCCGTCAAACTCTGTACCAAAAACTTTAATCACAGCTTAAATATTTTTGTTTAATACAATCAACATGTTTAAAAAAAAAAATAATTCCTTAAGTACGTTACGTACGTTAATTAAACACAAGAAAGTACTGAAATCAATTATATTGTAGTCAAGTACCCATAACTTAACTTGACTGACATAATACAACTTTTCGTACCTACTCAAAAATATTCAGCTAGCGGGCATGAAGTACTATTTAACACCCAAGAGGCGTAATAGCTCTCATACTCCTACAAAACTTTATAGAACCTACGCACTTTACGTCCGTGTGGGCAAAAATTATTTAAATTATATATAACTATCTTTTACTTCGTCGAGTAAATGTATACTGAACAAATTATATGTATGTAGATTCAAATTCTTCATTGCAAATCAAACAAACGAAAGTTGTGAAATCAATTACCGATAGTCAAGTAATGCAAACAACTCTCCGAAACAACTGTATGACTGATCTCAGAAATATATTATTCTAATTTGTTCATTCTTCTATACAAATTAAACACAAGAAAGTACTGAAATCAATTTATTGTAGTCAAGTATACCCATAAGTTAACTTGACTGAGATAATAGAACTTTTAGTACCTTGCGTGTAAAATTACATTTCACGCCCACGTTGTAACTTCAAAAATATTCACCCAGCAGGCATAAAGTACTACTTAACGCCTAATAAGCGGAATAGCTCACATATTCCTACAACACTTTATAGAACCTACGCACTTTACTCCCGGGTAGACGAAAATTATTAATTAATTACTATTATGCCTTCTTTTTATTTCTAAAATTAATAAGAATTTTATCAGATATTTACGAAGTCAATGCCTATATAAAAAAATTACATAGTTACCAACACATCCCCATTTTTCATTATTTTTTCTCAATTTTGAAATTTCTATAATATTACGCATCTTGGGAGGACACGAGAAGTCTAGAGCTGCTCTAGCAGGGGTGGTCGCCCAATCTTCCATACATACTTGGCGGGCCCGACGGTTTGCAGTTTAAGGTGTAGACATTGTCATTTTCATATGAATATTCATACGTTTAAAGATCAGATAAAATGTATAAATCAATTGCTTCTAGATATTAAATACTGATCCGTGAATATATTACTCTTTTTAAATAGAAAAGTCCAAACACAGATGAAAATTTCATATGAGATCTCATATGAGAAATCGGACATCAGATCCCATATGAGATCACATATGAGGTCCCATAATATATAAAATTGCAGATGACATAACATATATGAGTCTTATCTGATGTCATGTCCGAAATACTCATAACATGATGTCTTATCTGATCTGATGTCGGAAATACTCATATAAGATCTCATATGATATTTACACGCGGGAAAAGGATAAAAATAGGTGGCTCATAAAATAGTTAGTAAAATTTAAAGCTCTTTTGAATAGACTATGAATTTATATGTATCTTTTTATTTCATTCCCATATAAAAAAGACGAACACAAGGAAAAATATTTTAGGTAATAAAAGTAAATCATGATTATGCACACAGTACATGTAGGGATATTATATTTAAACGGTATTTATGGTGGACTTATAGGTATATGCAAAAATCTAGTATTCTACATTTACAAAGCTCACCGGTAAACTGCAAACCGTCGGGCCCGCCAAGTATGTATGGAAGATTGGGCGACCACCCCTGCTAGAGCAGCTCTAGACTTCTCGTGTCCTCCCAAGATGCGTAATATTATAGAAATTTCAAAATTGAGAAAAAATAATGAAAAATGGGGATGTGTTGGTAACTATGTAATTTTTTAATATAGGCATTGACTTCGTAAATATCTGATAAAATTCTTATTAATTTTAGAAATAAAAAGAAGGCATAATAGTAATTAATTAATAATTTTCGTCTACCCGGGAGTAAAGTGCGTAGGTTCTATAAAGTGTTGTAGGAATATGTGAGCTATTCCGCTTATTAGGCGTTAAGTAGTACTTTATGCCTGCTGGGTGAATATTTTTGAAGTTACAACGTGGGCGTGAAATGTAATTTTACACGCAAGGTACTAAAAGTTCTATTATCTCAGTCAAGTTAACTTATGGGTATACTTGACTACAATAAATTGATTTCAGTACTTTCTTGTGTTTAATTTGTATAGAAGAATGAACAAATTAGAATAATATATTTCTGAGATCAGTCATACAGTTGTTTCGGAGAGTTGTTTGCATTACTTGACTATCGGTAATTGATTTCACAACTTTCGTTTGTTTGATTTGCAATGAAGAATTTGAATCTACATACATATAATTTGTTCAGTATACATTTACTCGACGAAGTAAAAGATAGTTATATATAATTTAAATAATTTTTGCCCACACGGACGTAAAGTGCGTAGGTTCTATAAAGTTTTGTAGGAGTATGAGAGCTATTACGCCTCTTGGGTGTTAAATAGTACTTCATGCCCGCTAGCTGAATATTTTTGAGTAGGTACGAAAAGTTGTATTATGTCAGTCAAGTTAAGTTATGGGTACTTGACTACAATATAATTGATTTCAGTACTTTCTTGTGTTTAATTAACGTACGTAACGTACTTAAGGAATTATTTTTTTTTTTAAACATGTTGATTGTATTAAACAAAAATATTTAAGCTGTGATTAAAGTTTTTGGTACAGAGTTTGACGGATGTTAAGAGAGAGAGAGGAAGAAAGGGGAGGGGGGAGAGAGGGTGAGAGAGGGCGGGGGAATTATATATAATTTAAATAATTTTTGCCCACACGGACGTAAAGTGCGTAGGTTCTATAAAGTTTTGTAGGAGTATGAGAGCTATTACGCCTCTTGGGTGTTAAATAGTACTTCATGCCCACTAGCTGAATATTTTTGAGTACCCTGGCGGAAGTAAAAACTGCACATATCTGCACATCTCTGTACATCTCTGCACATTTTTGCACATTTTTGCACATTTTTACACATTTTTGCACATTTTGTCCACTTATTAGACTTTTGTAAAGAAATGTGCAAAAATGTGCAGAAATGTGCAGAAGTGTGCGGTTATGTGCGGGAATGTACAGAAATGTACAGAAATGTACTCTAATATGTACAAATGAATGTTTATTTATCATACTAAACGAAACAAGAATTTCATTTTCTTTAATTCAAAAAACATTTTCTTAAAGTAAGAAAATATTTACAGAACGAAAATTTGAAAAATATAAACTTCTTTTTTGATAACACTCTAGAATAAAGCCAATACCAAAGAAGAAAATTTAGAGAATATATTTTCAGTACTGGTCTGATTTCTACTTTACCGGCACTAAATTTGTTAAGTAAATCGAATTTAATTAATTAATGTCTTATCATTAAGTTATTCATTTTCTTAAAATATTGTGTAAATATAAAAAATTATTAAAAATCATTAATATATTAGATGAATAATCAAAATGTAATATCAATTAAATACGGATAATGCACCTTATGTAGATGAAAATGCCCAAATTCGTTAATGCGAGCGATAGCGTAACGGTTTGCGTGCGTGTGTAGTAACACAAGGGTCGTGGGTTCGATTCTCGGTCAGAGAGAAAATTTTATGTAAGATTTTTTCTGCGATAATTAAAATGCAATTTAATTGATAATAAACAATTTCTAATGAACATGCGAAATATTTATATTAATGATTAACAAAGTTTTTATACATTTATGAAGCTCATTAATTTTTCATCTGATAATTATATTGAATTGTACCTACATCTTTGTATATTTTTGCAAATTTCTGCACATTTTCGTACATTTCTGTACATTTCTACACGTTTCTGCACATTTCTGCATATTTCTGCACATTTTTGCATATTTTTGTACAAAAGTCTAATAAGTGGACAAAATGTGCAAAAATGTGCAGAAATGTGCAGAAATGTGCAGAAATGTGCAGAAATGTGCAAACATGTACAGAAATTTACAAAATGTGCAGAAATCTACATAATTGTACATATATGTGCAAATATGTGCAGATATGTGCAGTTTTTACTTCCGCCAGGGTAGGTACGAAAAGTTGTATTATGTCAGTCAAGTTAAGTTATGGGTACTTGACTACAATATAATTGATTTCAGTACTTTCTTGTGTTTAATTAACGTACGTAACGTACTTAAGGAATTATTTTTTTTTTAAACATGTTGATTGTATTAAACAAATATTTAAGCTGTGATTAAAGTTTTTGGTACAGAGTTTGACGGATGTTAAGAGAGAGAGAGAGGAAGAAAGGGGAGGGGGGAGAGAGGGTGAGAGAGGGCGGGGGAAGAGAGAGAGGAAGAGTATATTATACAGAAAAAACGTCTATACTTGCCTTATTTTATACTTTCGTAGAAAGTTTTATATTTAGATTATACATAGATTATACAGAAAAAACTTCTATACTTGCCTTATTTTACACTTTCGTAGAAAGTTTTAAATATCAACACTATTATTATTAGTACAGTCATGAAAAAAATTATTACCATTTGTAGAGAGTGCTTATTGAATAGATGAGACTAGAAAAAATAAAAGGACTAGACAAATTGTGTTGTTACATTAATAATACTATTTGTTTTGCTGATTGTTTTAAAAAATATTTACGTTTACATTAAAGTTCTTGGTTCAGAGTGTGACAGATGTTGATTAATTATACAGAGAAAACTCATACATTTGCCTTAGCCACTATTTGTTTTACTGATTGTTTAAAAAAAATATTTAGGCTCTCATTAAAGTTCTTTGTACAGAGTTTGACATATGTTGAGGGAGAGAAAGAGAGGGGAGCCGGGGAGAGTTATAAAATAAATACATTGTAACTAGCCACACTACTGCAACACAATCCCCTACCAAACTAAAATATTGGTTGCAGAGAAAAAAGAAGGCAGTACAGTAATTTATATATTATGGTTTCATATACGGTAATTCACAGAACAGATAGCTACTCTGAAACATTTGGCGCCCATCACGATAAGCCAATCACTATATAATAATTACATTATATTTTCAACTCTTAGATTCGTTGAAATTTTAACTAGAAACCAGTTGAATTAATAACCAATCAGACACATCTTGCAAAATTAAACACAAAAGTTTATGAACTAAGAATCATTGAGAGAAAAAAGCTTTCTCCATTCTTTTAAAATATAAAACATCTTGAAACATCTTGAATTTCTGATAATAAAAGCTTCCGTAACATTCTTGTATACTTTTTGAAATAATTATCTGAATCTTGTGTAGAAAAATATTTACTGAGAACTCCTCTGAAACATTTTGACGTCTCCCACTGTGAGAAAATTATAAAATTAGATTAACTGAGCACTTTTATCCGTAGACATTTTCACAATATTTACTGAGAACTCTTCTGAAACATTTTGATGTCTCCCACCATGAGAAAATTATAAAATTAGATTAAATGAGCACTTTTATTCACAACAATAACACATCATTTTTTCTTTTTTCTCTATTTTATTGTTCACTTAACATAATCTTTTAATTGATGTTTAAGTAAATAAATATGCACAGCGCCAATATCAACAAAGTTTCTTGAAGTATAGACAAAAAATGTTTTTTTTTAACCAAGGCTCTGACCAATATTTTAAATTCTGATTTTAAGTAGAGGTTAGAAATTTGTTATCAACACTTCATTTAACACATCATACCGATACTTTATTTTATTTATAGGCACCCATTGCCATAAGCCAATCACTATATAATTACATTATATTCGACACTTAGATTCGTTTAAATTTTAACTAGAAACCACTTGAATTAATAAGCAATCAGATACATCTTGCAAAATTAAAAACAAAAGTTTATGAACTAAGAATCATTGGGAAAAGAAAGCTTTCTCGACATTCTTTTATAGTAGAAACTCATGATTGCCACACATCTTGTATCAGTTTATGAACTAAGAATTTCTGATAATAAAAGCTTCCGTAACATTCTTGTATACTTTTTGAAATAATTATCTGAATCTTGTGTAGAAAAATTACTGAGATCTCCTCTGAAACATTTTGACGTCTCCCACCGTGAGAAAATTATAAAATTAGATTAACTGAGCACTTTTATCTGTAGACATTTTCACAATATTTACTGAGAACTCTTCTGAAACATTTTGACGTCTCCCACCATGAGAAAATTATAAAATTAGATTAATTTCTGTGACTTTGAAGAATATTTGTATATTTTTTTCAGAAGCTTTTTCAGTTTTTTAGTTAAGGTGAAGAGAACTACCTTAATCTCATTTGTCTTGATTTATAACATCGATGCGAAACCTGCGAAACTAAAACTCGATTTACTCGATACAATGAAAAGTGGAGATAAGTGGTTTTTCCTGGAAGCCACAGAATTAAACAATTCTGAAACCAAACTAGGCGGGTGCGGGTTTCGTATCTTGTAAGTGAAGGCACGCAGACAGGCTACTTAAAAATTAATGCAGGAAGCATTTTCTAAACGTATGTAGGTTGGGGTGCGATCAAGTTTGATGCAAGAAATGGAGCAGCGCAGACGGACTAGTGAAAAAAATTAATAATTAAATGAGTCCTAAACCAAAAAAGACGGAGGATGGAATTTCCATACATTTTTTAATGCAAACGCGCAGACGGGTAACCTATGCAATTGAGGAGCAAGATAGTTTTAAATCTACGTAGGTAGTGTAGCTGCCAATTCGACGAAATGAAGTGGAGCAGTGTAGACGAGCTAATAAAATTAATAATTTGAGAATTCTTAAACCAATCCAGGCGGGCAATGCGAGTTCCGTGCTTGAAAGTGAACGCACGCAGACAGGCTACCTATCAAATTAATGCACAAAATAATTTTCAAATGTACATAGGTAGAGGGAACGAGTTTTACGCAGAAAGTGGAGCAGCGCAGACGGGCTAATAAAAAATTGATAATTAAAGAATTACTAAATCAAAATAGGCTGGAGAAGGAATTTCTACATTGTAAACCGAAAGCGCGTAGAGGGGCAACCTATGCAATTGAGAAACAAGATAGTTTAGAATCTAAGTTTACAGTAGCAGCCACTCCGACGCAGTGAAGTGAAGGCACGTAGACAGGCTACCTACAAAATGATTGCAGGAAGCAATTTCTAAACGTATGTAGGTTGGGGTGCGATCGAGTTTGATGCAAGAAATGGAGCAGCGCAGACGGACTAATAAAAATATTAATAAATAAATAATTCCTAAACCAAAAAAGGCGGAGGATTGGAAGTTCAATACATTTTTAAATGCAAATGCGCAGGCGGGTAACCTATCCAATTGAGACGCAAGATAGTTTTAAATCTAAGTAGTTAGTGTGGCTGCCTTTGTCGAAATGAAGTGCAGCAGCGTAGACGAGCCACGGATAATAAAATTAATAGTTTGAGAATTCTTAAACCAAACCAGGCAGGGGATGCGAGTTCCGTGTTGAAAGTGAAGGCACGCAGAGAGGCTGCCTATTGAATTAATGTGCAATATAATTTTTAAATGTAGGTAGAGGAAGCGAGTTGAACGCAGAGAGTGGAGCAGCGCAGACGGGCCAATAAAAAAATGAATAATTAAATAATTCCTAACCCAAAAAAGGCAAAGGAAGGAGTTTCCATACATTTTTAAATCCAAACGCGCAGATGGGCACTCTATCCAATTATGGAACCAGTGATTTTTAAATCAGAAAAGACAGGAGAAGTGAGTTAAAAACAGTAAAGCGGAACCACGCCGACTCACTATTAATATTAAAATGAATAATTAAATAATTTTTAAACAAAAAAGGCGCAGGATGGAAATTCCACATTGTAAACTGAAAACACGCAGTCGAGCAACCTAACCAATTGAGATGCAAGTAGTTTTAAATCAAAGTAGGCAACGGCAGCGGGTTTGACGCAGAAAGTGCAGCAACGGAAACGGGCTAATAAAAAAATCTCCTATTATATTAAAAAGATAACGGTCTGTGGTATGTGGTCTTTGGTCGTCCATCTCCTCCCAACAATGTACATTGAGTAAAGTTGGTACTGTGTAAAGCGTTAAGAAAATGGTTAAGTGAAGGGCTAATAAAAAAATTATTAATTAAATAATTACTATACCAAAATAGGCTGGGGATGGTATTTTCACATTGTAAACTGAAAACGTGTAGAAGGGCAACCAATGCAATTGAGGAGCAAGGTAGTTTTAAATCTAAATTCGCAGTGGCAGCCGATTCAACGCATTGAAGTGGAGCAACGCAGTTGAGCTATGAATAATAAAATTAATAATTTGAGAATTTTTAAATCAAACCAGGCGGGGGATGCAAGTTCCGTGCTTGAAAGTGAAGGCACGCAGAAAGGCTATTAAATTAATGCGCGAAATAATTTGAAATGTACGTAGGTAGTGGAAATGACTTTTACACAGAAAGTGGAGCAGCGCAGACTGGCTAATAAAATAGTACATTACGATACATGTGACCTTGGTAGCACTTTGTTACACTCCGTGAGTTAGGGCCCGAGCGTAGCGAGGGTCCTAATTACGCCGTCCCAGAGTAATACTTAGGTCACAAGTATCGTATAGAATTTTATATCACTGCCTACCTAAGCCCGCTGTCACGCCTATTTGTGTTCTCAGTTGTCCTTTGTTGCACCGTGAGGTTGCAACAAAGAAGAAATTCCTTCCCCAGCCTATTTTATTTTGGTAATTATTTAATTATCAATTTTTGATTAGCTCGTCTGCACTGCTCCACTTTCTGCGGAAAACTCGTTTCCTCTACCTACCTACATTTCAAAATTATTTAGCGCATTAATTTAATAAGCAGCCTGTCTGCGTGCCTTCACTTTCATGCTCGGAACTCGTATCCTCCGCCTGGTTTGGTATAAGAATTCTCAAATTATTAATTTTATTATTCATAGCTCAACTGCGCTGCTCCACTTCATTGCGGTGATTTGGGTCCCTCTGCCAATTTAGATTTAAAACTATCTTGCTCCTCAATTGCATAGGTTACCCTTCTACACGTTTTCAGTTTATAATGTGAAAATACCGTCCCCAGCCTATTTTGGTTTAGTAATTATTTAATTAATAATTTTTTTATTAGCCCTTCACTTAACCCTTTACTCAATGTCAAGTTTACTCAATGTACATTATTGGGAGGGGATGGACGACCAAAGACCACCGACCAAAGACCACAGACCACAGACCATTATCTTTTTAATATAATAGGAGATTTTTTATTAGCCCGTTTGCGCTGCTCCACTTTCTGCGTCGAACTCGCTCCGCTACCTATATAAGTTTAGAAATGGCTTACTGCATTAATTTTATACGTTGCTCATCTACGCGTTTTCAGTTTACAATGTGAAAATTCCTTCCCTAGCCTATTTTGGTTTAGTAATTATACAGGGATGGTACTCTCTTTTTTTTTATTGAAGAGGAATAGAGGAAAATTATCACAAAAAAGGGGAGATTTTCATGAAAAAGATGACCTGAATCAGTCAATTAGACGTTTAATAGAAAATTGTAGGCGGGGGATGCGAGTTCCACGCGTGTACGGGAAGGCGTCAGTCGTGCATACAAGTCAAAATAATTATTTAAATAATTCCTAACAGAAAGTAGTTGGAGCGCGGAGGGGGAGGGGAAGTTCCACGCGTATGCGGGAGGGTGTCAGACGTACATACAAGGCAAAATAATTATTCGCCTAATTCTTAACCATATGTAGGCGGAAGGTGCGAATTCCACGCGAATACGGATGCATCCGCCGCCTACTTGGGGTTAAGAATTATTTAAATAATTATTTTGCCATGTATACACGTCTGCCTTATTCCCGTATCCACGCGGAACACGCATCGTCCGCCGACTTGGGTTTAAGAATTATTTAAATAATTATTTTGCCATGTATACACGTCTGTCGCGCTCCCATATACATGTGGAACTCGCATCCGCCGCGCACTTACTTTGGGTCAAGAATTATTTGAATAATTATTTTGCCATGTATACACGTCTGACATGCTCCCGTATACGCGTGGAACTCGCATCCCTCGCCTACAATTTTCTATTAAACGCCTAATTGACTGATTCAATTTCCCCTTTTTCATGAAAATCTTCCCCTTTTTTTGTTATAATTTTCCTCTATTCCTCCAAAAAAATGAGTAGCATCCCTGCATAATTACTAAACCAAAATAGGCTGGGGAAGGAATTTTCACATTGTAAACTGAAAACGCGTAGATGAGCAACGTATAAAATTAATGCAGGAAGCCATTTCTTATAACGTATATAGGCAGGGGAGCGAGTTCGACGCAGAAAGTGGAGCAGCGCACACGGGCTATAAATAATAAAATTAATAATTAAAGAATCGTTAAACCAAACTAGGCTGGAAATGCAGGTTCCGTGCTTGGAAAAAAGGCACGCGGACAGGCTAAACCTAAAAAATTAATAAGAACAAATTTTTTAACGTAAGTACGTAAAGGAAGCGAGTGTGACGCCGAAAGGGGAGCAGCTAATAAAAAATTGATAATGAAATAATTACTAAATCAAAATAGACTGGGAAGGAATTTCTACATTGTAAACCGAAAATGCGTAGATAAACAACCTGTGGCATTGAGAAACAAGAAAGTTTAAAATCTAACAAGGAAAGTACCCGAACTGTCAAATTCAAAAAAATTCCAAACCCATATTAAAAAGTAGACCTCCATGCGAGATTTACGAAACCATTTTTTTTATCGGCTGAGAAGCGCTTTATAAGGGTTAAAATCACCCCTAAAGTTTACCCCCAAGAAAGGTTTTTTTGATATATCTCGGCTTCTACTTAACTTTTTTTAACGAAACAAAAGGGAAAGAGTTTCTTATTAAAAAGCCAAGAAATCCGTGGTAGTACGAACATTAAGGGTTGCATCCCTTATTTTTTAGAGGGTGAAATTGTGTTTTTTTAAGAATAATTTTTGTTGTGAGAATTCATAAAATAATTAAAAAAGGTCAAAACATTATTTTTACCAACTACAATAAATAACAGTTGGTGTTTTTGGGCATTCTACGCGAAACAACCCCTTAAGAGGTGGTAAACCACCCCTAACACAAATGAATTAGGTATATTTTTTTGATCATTAAAAATATTACTTATGTCGACTGAAATTTACTATCAACTGATAAGAATTTTTCCATCGGTCTTACAGTCTTACAAATTAATTTAAAATAATTAATATTTATGGCAGTCAGATTGCCCTTGTTTATAATCACCCTCGCAGAATCTGAAATAAAAACTTAATTAAAACCTGGAAAAAACTTTGTTAGCAAAGGACGATCTGACTGCCCCCCACCACCACCACCACCTTGTCCAACGTTTCGAGCCCGCTCCGGCTCCTCCTCAGGGACTGAATATATATATTTTTTTGGCAATTATTTTTTTCCTTAAAATGGGTTCTTGAAGTCGTTAATCGGAATCCACAGTTAGATCCACAATAAAAATTTGAAAATAGTGAATTCAATATGGCGAAAAATTTTTTAGAAATATTTTAAATTCCACGAAAAATAGTATGTAGACCCCCTAGTGGAAATTATATTATGTAAATAAATATATAACAATGTAACAATGTTTTGTTATGTTGTTCTATTATTTATTATTTTTTTATCATACACTTGTTTATCGTACGATAATTTCCGCTAGGAGGTCTACATACTATTTTTCGTGGAATTTAAAATATTTCTAAAAAATTTTTCGCCATATTGAATCTACAAAAAAAAGTGGAGTTACGTGGTTTTCTCCAGGAATTATTTTAAAAGATAAGTGGAGTTACGTGGTTTTTTCGGGAATTATTCTTTAAAAAATGGAGATACGTGGTTATTCCGGGAAAATGTTGAAAAAAAATGGAGATATGTAGTTTTTCCTTGTGCTGATTCAAGACAACGAGTGCACTTTCGTAATTTCTGTCACGGCTAAATGATAGAGGACTGTTTAAAGATAAGAAAAAAGGCATAAAACCGATTTTGAAAAACTCATCCCTTACGTGATTTTTCCGGGAAGCCACAGAATTATTAATTCTATTATTCATAGCTCGTCTGCGCTGCTCCACTTCAATGCGTCGGAGTGGCTGCTACTCTAAACTTAGATTTTAAACTCTCTTGTTTCTCAATTCCATAGGTTGTTTATCTACAAAGGTTGTTTTCGGTCTACAATGTAGAAATTCCTTCCCCAGTATATTTTGATTTAGTAATTATTTCATTATCAATTTTTTATTAGCCCATCTGCGTTGCTCCACTTTCGGCGTCACACTCGCTTCCTCTACGTACATACGTTAAAAAATTTGTTCTTATTAATTTTTTAGGTTTAGCCTGTCCACGTGCCTTTTTTTCAAGCACGGAACCTGCATCTCCTGCCTAGTTTGGTTTAACGATTCTTTAATTATTAATTTTATTATTTATAGCCCGTGTACGCTACTCCACTTTCTGCGTCGAACTCGCTCCCTAAGAAATGGCTTCCTGCATTAATTTTATACGTTGCTCATCTACGCGTTTTCAGTTTACAATGTGAAAATTCCTTCCCCAGCCTATTTTGGTTTAGTAATTATACAGGGATGCTACTCTTTTTTTTGGAGGAATAGAGGAAAATTATAACAAAAAAAGGGGAAGATTTTCATGAAAAAGGGGAAACTGAATCAGTCAATTAGACCCCGCGTAAAATTTTACTATGGCCCAAATGTTGGACATAGTATGGGCCAACTATGGGCAAGATGTGGCCTATGAAAAAAAATATATGAGCAAAATATTGGCTTGATAATGCCACGGCGCGGGAGCCACATTTGGGCAATATTTATATATACCGTGGACAACTGTTGACTATATATCAACCATAAATGCCAAGAAATGGGTAAATTCAATCGTTTACTGGACAACAGTGATCTATACATGAGATTTGTATATATCTATGTTTTTGTAATTTTAATGTTCTTTTGTAGTGTGCAGGCTAAATATTTTATATAATAGTACATTTCGACACGGGTGGGGACACTCGCTTCGCTCGTGCAAAAAGTCACACCAGCTAAATAATCGACTTACGCACTAGTTTCGAACGGTATTTTATACCACGAGCGCCGAAAAATCATATCAAAGTTGTGATTTTGAGGTTAGAGTGGTATAAAAATATTAAAATATATATTGTTTAATATGAAATAAAACTATAAAGCATTTAAGTATTAAAAAAGAAATCTGTAAGTATAGTTAGTTTGATAAAAAAGATGAAACCTAAAATAAAATTATACATGAGAAATGTAGGTTTTAGACAAAAATTAAAATACACAATTATTTTAGGAATGAATTTGTTTTATTTATTCATTTTATTTATTCATTTATTTATTTATAAAATACTGCATTTTTTGGCATGAGTTATGCCAAACTGGTAGTGGCCGACGGTGTGGAGAACCTCCGATCTCGTCGAACTGGATGTGTCGGCGCTGAACCCGTGCTCTTCTACAGACGGCGTGGAAGTGTGTGATATAGGTACGGTGCGACTATCTTGGACCCCACGTTCCCCCGCTAATGCGTAAACGACGACGAAAGCTATAGGTGCATGCCTACGGAAAAATACACAAGATAGCTTGCTCTTACGGAAAGCGCGGGAAAAGTGGGAAAAGCGAAACAGGCGGTCCAGCGCTCATTACTCGCCATGGCCCGTGTTTCCCACTTTTCTCGCGCTTTCCATAAGAGCCAGCCATCTTGTGCATTCTTCCGTGGGCATGAACCTATAGCTTTCGTCGTCGTTTGCGCATTAGCGGGGGAACGTGCATTCCAGGATAGTCGCACCGTACCTACACTGAGAAAAATGTTGTAGTAAATTTTATTATAACTGTAATAAAAATTACTATAAAGTATAGGAAGGGTGAGACAAATACACTTTATGCTGCATTTTTATTATAATTGTATGAATAATTACAAAATTTCTTGTAATTTTTATGACAGTTGTTGATTAGAAAGTATTACGAAGTAAAAGAAAAATTGCTATACACATAGCAAAAACTGTGATATAATAAAATTTAAAATATATGCTTTTAATTTTTATTAGAATAGAATATAAATTTTATTTTGTAGCGTTTAAATTTTATTTTGTAGCGTATAAATTTTATTTTGTAGCGTATTAAAAATTACTATAAACATAGTAAAAAGTGCTACATTCAAAAATTGCTACAGGCCATAAGAAAGTTTGCTATCCAACATAGTAAAAATTACTACAGCATTAGTACTTTCTGCGCAGATCAAGGCGCCCACGTGTCTGATTGAGGTTATGTTTCTACGGGAATTTCACTTTGTCTTGCTTTTAAGTTTACAAAACATTCAAAACCTTACTTCAATTATTTTATTTTTATATTATGCACATTAATGATAAGTTTCTTTGTGTTATCAAAGTTATTTATTGTCATTATTTAATATTATCTGAAATTTTCTTGAAATCGATGGTTTGACATGTACAAGTTCCAAAATTTTACACTCAAGAATCCTATTTGGGTAAGTGGTTAGCGCGTCCGATTGCCGCGGTGAAGGTTGCAGGTTCGATCCCAACGCTCGTAAAAAAAATATTTTTATTTCTCATTTTAATTTATTTTCACATTAAATATTGTATGATTAGAGTCTGAAAATAGTTCTCAAAACAGGAAGAACGAGAAAAAATTTAATTTTTTGAAATTTAAGGTCATTCATAAAAATTACTATGTTGCATAGCAAAAATTGTTATAATTTCGATTTGTCCCTCCGTTCCTACAAAATATAGTAATTTTTCTTATGTTTATAATAAATTTTACTACAACATTTCTCTCAGTGTATATCGCACATTTCCACGCCGTCTGTAGAAGAGCATGGGTTCAGCGCCGACACATCCAGTTCGACGAGATCGGAGGTCTTCCACGTCGACGTCTACCTGTTTACCATAACGCATGCTACAAATGCAGTATTTTATAAGTTAATAAATTAATAAATAAAATAAATAAATAAAACAAATTTATTTCTAAAATAATTTTGTATTTTAATTTTTGTCCAAAACCTATATTTCCCATGTATAATTTTATTTTATTTTTCATCTTGTGTTCTTTTATCAAACTAACTATACTTACAGATTTGTTTTTTAATACTTAAATGCTTTATAGTTTTATTTTATATTAAACAATATATATTTTAATATTTTTATATAAAATATTTAGCCTGCACACTATAAAAGAACATTAAAATTACAAAAACATAGAAAACAAGAACATTAAAATTACAAAAACACTGTTATCCAGTATATCGATTGATTTTACCCATATCTTGGCATTTATGGTTGATATATAGCCAACAGTTGTCCACGGTATATATAAATATTGCCCAAATGTGGCTCCGGCGTCGTGGCAATTATCAAGCCAATATTTTGCTCATATATTTTTTCTCATAGGCCATATCTTGCCCATAGTTGGCCCATACTATGTCCAATATTTTGGCCATAGTAAATTTTTTTACGTGAGACGTTTAATAGAAAATCGTAGGCGAGGGATGCGAGTATCACACGTATACGGGAGCGCATCAGTCGTGCATACAAGGCAAAATAATTATTTAAATAATTCCTAACCACAAGTAGGCGGGCGGGGGGGGGGGGGGAATTCCTCGCGTATGCGGGAGCGTGTGAGACGTGCATACAAGGCAAAATAATTATTCGCGTAATTCTTAACCATATGTAGGCGGAAGTTGCAAATTCCACGCGAATGATGCATCCGCCGCCTACTTGGAGTTAAGAATTATTTAAATAATTATTTTGCCATGTATACACGTCTGCCTTATTCCCGTATTCACGTGGAACACGCATCCCCCGCCGACTTGGGGTTACGAATTATTTGAATAATTATTTTGCCACGTATACACGTCTGTCGCGCTCCCGTAAAAATGTGGAACTCGCATCCCCCACTTACTTTGAGTTAAAAATTATTTGAATAATTATTTTGCCATGTATACACGTCTGACACGCTCCCATATACGCGTAGAACTCGCGTCCCCCACCTGCTTGGGGTTAATAATTATTTAAATAATTATTTTGCCATATATACTCGTCTGTCGCGCTCTCGTGTACATGTGGAAATTGAATTCCCCGCTTACTTTGGGTTAAGAATTATTTGAATAATTATTTTGCCATGTATTCACGTCTGACACGCTACCGTATACGCGTGGAACTCGCATCGCCCGCTCCTTGGGGTTAGGAATTATTTAAATAATTATTTTGACTTGAATGCATGTCTGACGCCGACCCGTAAAGGCGTGGAACTCGAATCCCCCGTCTGCTTGGTTTAAGAATTATTTAAATAATTATTTTGCCATGTCGACACGTCTGATGCCCTCCCATATACGCGTGGAACTCGCACCCCCTGCTTACTTTGGGTTAAGAATTATTTCAATAATTATTTTGCCATGTATTCACGTCTGACACGCTCCCGTATACGCGTGGAACTCGCATCGCCCGCTACTTTGGGTTAGGAATTATTTAAATAATTATTTTGACTTGAATGCATGTCTGACGCCGACCCGTAAAGGCGTGGAACTCGCACCCCCCGCTTACTTTGGGTTAAGAATTATTTGAATAATTATTTTGCCATGTATTCACGTCTGACACGCTCCCGTATACGCGTGGAACTCGCATCTTCCGCCTGCAATTTTCTTTATTAAACGCCTAATTGACTGATTCAGTTTCCCCTTTTTCATGAAAATCTTCCCCTTTTTTTGTTATAATTTTTCTCTATTCCTCTTAAATAAAAAAAAAGAGAGTAGCATTCCTGAATAATTACTAAACCAAAATTGGCTAGGGAAGGAAATTTCACATTGTAAACTGAAAACGCGTAGATGAGCAACGTATAAAATTAATGCAGGAAGCCATTTCTTAACATATATAGGTAGGGGAACGAGTGTGACGCCGAAAGTGCAGCAGCGCAGACGGGCTAATAAAAATTGTTAATGAAATAATTACTAAATCAAAATGGGCTGCGGAAGGAATTTCTACATTGTAAACGAAAACGCGTAGATAAGGAACCTATGCAATTGATAAAACAAGAGAGTTTAAAGTCTAAGTTTACAGTAGCAGCCACTCCGACGCATTGAAGTGGAGCAGCGTAGACGAGCTATGAATAATATAATTAATAATTAAACAATTCTGAAATCAAACTAGGCGGATGCGGGTTTCATATCTTGTAAGTGAAGGCACGCAGACAGACTACCTAAATATTAATGCAGGAAGTAATTTCTAAACGTATGTAGGTTGGGGAGCGATCGAGTTTGATGCAAAAAATGGAGCAGCGCAGACGGACTAATAAAAAAAATTAATAATTAAATGAGTCCTAAACCAAAAAAGGCGGAGGATGGAATTTCCATACATTTTTTAATGCAAACGCGCAGACGGGTAACCTATGCAATTGAGGAGCAAGATATATAGTTTCATATCTACGTAGGTAGTGTGGCAGCCAATTCGACGAAATGAAGTGGAGCAGCGTAGACGAGCTACGGATAATAAAATTAATAATTTGAGAGTTCTTAAACCAATCCAGGCGGGGAATGCGAGTTCCGTACTTGAAAGTGAAGGCACGCAGACAGGCTGCTTATTAAATTAATGCGCGAAATAATTTTTAAATGTAGGTAGGTAGAGGAAACGAGTTTTTTTGCAGAAAGTGGAGCAGCGGAAACCGGCTAATAAAAAATTGATAATTAAATAATTACCAAAACAAAATAGGCTGGGGAAGGAATTTCTTCTTTGTTGCAACCTCAGGGTACACAGGACAACTGCGGACACAGATAGGCGTGGCAGCGTGCTTAGGTAGGCAGTGCTATAAAATTCTATACGATACTTGTGACCTAAGTATCACTCTGGCATGGCGTAATTAGTATCCTCGCTACGCTCGGAACCTAACTCACCCAGTGTAACAAAGTGCTACCTAGGTCATATGTATCGTAATGTACTATTTTATTAGCCCGTCTGCGCTGCTCCACTTTCTGCGTAAAACTCATTTCCTCTACCTATACGTACATTTAAAAATTATTTCGCGCATTAATTTAATATAGGCAGCCTGTCTGCGTGCCTTCACTTTCAAGCACGGAACTCGCATCCCCCGCCAGGTTTAGTTTAAAAATTCTCAAATTATTAATTTTATTATTCATAGCTCGTTTAAGACGCTGCTCCACTTCATTGCGTTGAATTGGCTGCCACTCCCTACTTAGATTTGTAACTATCTTCCTCCTCAATTTCACAGGTTGCCCATCTAGGCGTTTTCAGTTTACAATGTGAGAATTCCTTCTCCAGCCTATTTTGGTTTAGTAATTATTTAATTATTAATTTTTTTACTCGCCCGGTTGTGCTGCTACACTTTCTGCGTCAAACTGGCTTCCTCTACCTACATATACGTTTAAAAATTATTTCGCGCATTAATATTATAGGTAGCCTGTTTGTCTGCCTGCCTTCGCTTACAAGCACGGAAATCGCTTCCCCCTCCTATTTGAGTTTAGGAATTATTGAATTATTCATTTTTTATTAGCCCGTCTGCGCTGCTCCAATTTCTGCGTCAAATTCGATTCCTCTACGTACATATGTTTAATAATTATTTGCTTATTCATTTTATAGGTAGCCGATCTGTGTGCTTTTATGTTTAAGCACGGAACTGGAATCCCCGCCTTCTTTGATTTAAAATTTATTTAATTATTAATTTCATTATTCATAGCTCATTTGTACTGCTCCACTGTACTACGTCGAACTAGCTGCCACTGCCTACCTAGATTTAAAACTACTTGCGCCTCTCAATTACATGAGTTGTCCGTCTACGTGTTTCCAGTTTATAATGTGGAAATTCATTTCCCAGCCTATTTCGTTTAGTAATTATTTAATTATTAATTTTAGCATTAATATCCCGATGGGATGCTCCACTTTTTGCGTCAGACTCGTTACCCCTACCGACTTACGTTTAAATATTATTTTCTGATGAATTTTATAGGTAGTTCGACATTGCGTCCTTACTTTTGTGTGTAAATTTCGGTGCCCCGCCCTTTTTGGCTAAGAACTAGTTATATTTGAATGATAATCTTATTATTCGCCCGACTGTGCGCCTCCAATTTTCTGCGTCAAACTGCGTGCCTCCACTTTCAGGTACGAAACTGGCATCCGCCGCCTGTTTTGCTTTAAGTATTATTAAATTATTAATATTATTAATAATAGCCCGTCTGCGCGGTTCCAGTTTACAGCGTCGAACGCGGTTTTCCTGCCTACTTACGTTTAAAAATCACTACTTGCTTCTTGATTGGATAGGTAGCCCGTCTGCGCGTTTTCAGTTTAATATGTGAATATTCCTCCCCCGCCTTTTTCGGTATAGAAATTATCTAATTATGATTTTTTCTTTTAGTAGCCCGTCTGCGCTGCTCCACTTTCTGCGTCAAACTCGCTTCCCCTATTTACAACTTACGTTTCAAAATTACTTGCTTATTAATTTTATAGGTAGCTAATTGTCAGCGTGGCTTCACTTTCAAGCACGGAACTACCTTCCCCCGCGTATTTTGGTTTGGGAATTATTTAATTAATAATTTATTAATAATAAATTAATTATACAGTTCCTATTTTGGTTTAGAAATAATTCGATTACTAACTTCATATAGGTAGCCTGTTTGCACACCTTAACTATCGTGCCTTGAATTTGCTTCCCCGCCAGCTATTGTTAAAAATTATTCGATTCAGTATTAATATTATTCGATAATTGGTATCAGCCTGCGGGCGCACCTCCATTTTATGCGCAAACTCGGCTCTCATGCCTACTTAGGTTTAGAAATTTTTGAATATTAAATTTATTTTCAGCCTGCCTGGGCGCCTTCCCTTTTGTGCGTATAACTTGCTTTTCTGCCTAAGTAGAAGCGTGTTTTTAATTTTCTATGAACACTCAATAAAATAATTTATTTCTTCTAGTTATGTTAAAGAGAAATGTTTGCAATTTTAGTTATGAATACATAAATACCGATTAAAATTAATAACATTTTTCTTCTATGTTAAAAGTGTAAAGCATTTCTTTTTATATTGAAATAATATAAGTGTTTCTACCGAGGGTCTACATTTGACGAAGTGTTTCTAGGTGTTACATTTACCTTACTTAAATTTAGAAATTATTTGATGGCTAACTTTACCTGCAGCCTGTCACCTGCTCCTATTACTATCCTGCGTAGAACTTACATATAAATAATTTTTTTCAGTTTTTATGCTGGTAAAAAAATGATTTAAAAAGATGTTAACTTTGACCCATAGCCGAAAGATTTTGTTTTAAAAAAATTAAGCACTGTGTAATTAGGAAGAATTATGAACTGTTGAAAAATGTTATAAAATGTATGATTTTGGACGATATAACAATAAAAAATTTTTATTGCTAATTCTACACATAATTAATTACAAATAAATATAATGATTTGAGAAATTATTATCGAGATAATTTCTATTAATTGTAGAGTATTTCGTGGAAATATTGTTTGAACAACTAACTAAGCAAGCCCTGCAAAAATTATCTTATTAAAATAGATTCTATCCGATTAAAAAATCCAACATGAAGTAATCGGAAATCTTAATACGAAAATACCAGATTTAAAACTATTAAAATTGATTCATCTAAATCAGTTTTTATCAAAATTAATTGATATTTTTCTCACCTTATTATATCCGATTTGATTCATATTAAAGTTTGAATTGAAAACTTAAATATAAATTAAATCGGATTTAATAAGGTGAGAAAAATATCAATTAATTATGATAAAAACTGATTTAGATGAATCAATTTGAATAGTTTTAAATCTGGTATTTTCGTATTAAGATTTCCGATTACTTCATGTTGGATTTTTTAATCGGATAGAATCTATTTTAATAAAATAGTTTTTGCAGGGAGTTGGACTCGAATAAATAAAAATTGATTGAATATAAGTATATTTTTTAATTCGAAGAGTTTAAGAGCATCATTCAAAGTAAATACACTTCAACAAGTTTCACGGATCTAATATTTTTAATGACAATTAAATTAACTTTTTCTGGTATTTTATGTTTTTAGTCTGTCATTGTTTATAAATATATGCTTGGAAAAAGGTGTGAGAGAAAATTGGAACAACATTTATGAAATGACATACAACATTTATTACATTTTATGAAATTCCATGTTTCAAACGTACTTCAGAAATACAATGCAAGAAATTCATTATCGGCTTGGACATTATGGTATTATATTTACTACATATACTCTTACATTTGTTTTGTAATTCAACATAAATGAGATATTTTATTTTTTTTGTTGCAAATACTTTTAATTTATCAATCACCATAACTTAGTCGCTAGAACAATAATGGTATTTATGCCAAACTGCAATGCGAGACTCACAACCATACATATATTGATGATTTCACTTTGGTATTAGTATTATAGTGCTAGTGATAATAAAATTTATAATATCAATCTCAATTAAACTGATTATAGTCCTACTTCTTCGACAAAATGTAGAATACTTTTGTAACTCAAGCCAGTAGTTGCAAACGAATGTCTTTTATCAGCAATAAGTTTAAATCAATTATGTGGCCAGTTGCGACTTGAATAAATAAAAAGTAATCAAATAAGCATATTTTTTTATTTAAATGATTTCTCCTTTTGCTATTTTGATTTAGAGTTCATCTCTTATTGTTTATGATCGATAGATTTTATTCAATGTATTTTTTAAACTCACTTTAGAAATACTTGACGAGAAATCCATCACCTATTTGCACAACATTGTATTATATTTGCTACGCATTTTCAATGCTGTTTTTGTAATTTAAAATTAAGTTTCCTAAAAAGTTACTTTATATCATAATACATCAAATATTGACATATTATAAAACTCTGATCAGTCACTATGTAACAATATTGGTATTTGTACCTAACCAAAATATGAAGTGCACACAGTACATATTGTACATGTGATTTACGTTCACCTATTTTAAAGAAAATTTTAAGAGAAAAGTTCTTACATATTAAAGCTTGATCCCAGCCAGAAGTTGTAGACGAGTCTGCTGTAACAGCACAAGGTATGAAATTACTTTTCACTGTAATTAGTAGACATTGCAATGGCACTTGGGGATTGTTTTTTTTTACATGATGTTTTTCTTGTTTCTAATATTTTCTTCTGTACTAGCCATAAAACTATTTTATAATTATTTAATAATCTGTTGGCAAAAAGCCGTAAACTTAATTCACATCCTATTGTCCTCTTCATATCTGATTGTCTGAATGAATAATCTTCGGTTTATACTTCTTTGATCAATTTGCATTCTTAATATACCATCTTCTAAAACAAAAAATGCAGTAGTCAACGCAACTGCACTATGTAACTGTTCTTTTTTACATATTGTTCTTCCTGTTTCTCATATTTTTATCTGCACTAGCCACAAAACTATTCAATGATTATTTAATAATCTGATGGTTGAGAACTGAAAACTTAATGCACATCCGTATTGTCCTCTTTATGTCTGGTTGTCTTCATGAATAATCTTCAGTTTATAGTTCTTTGTCCAATGTGCATTCTGAATGTACCGTCTCCTGAAATAAAAAATGCAGCTGAGATCGCAACTGCACTTGGTGATTGCTTTTTTTTACTAGGTCTAGTTCTTCTTGCTTCTAATATTTTCTTCTTCACTAGCCGCAAAACTATTTTATAATTATTTAATAATCTGAAGGTTGAAAACTCTAAACTTAATGCACATTGTTATTGTCCTCTTCATGTCTGATGTCTGATTGTCCGAATGAGTAATCTTCAATTTATAAGTCTTTTGTCAAAGCATATTCGCATTCTGAATGTACCGTCTTCTCTGAAATAAAAAAATGCACAAAGTATCTATTCGAAAAATAATTCAGATTTATCGAAGAATATTTTGAGTATTTGAATGATTATCCAAATACACAAAATAACTTAAATAATAGCATAGGTTACTTATCTGATATTTTCTCCATCGCTTCAAGACGTGTTTCTGCATATTATTCATAATATCAACATCACTTTACTCGTTCACTGCAATTTCTTTAAATTGGAGTAATCGAACTTAACCTGCAACTCAACTTGCCCCAGCGGCCAGACGCCGCGGCCGCCGCGGCGGCTGCTGTGGCAGCTAGTTTCGCGGCTTCGCCGCTGTTTGCCACTGCGCGCTTCCTTCGTTCGATAGCTCATGGCACTTTTGCACAATCGTTTGCCCAACACTACGCCAGCCGGGCCGAAAATTATGGACTTTCCACAAATGAATTGCGGTATGCTGCTGTGTGCTGCACTTGCATTGTGCTGCGTTGTGCTGCGTTGTGCTGTCCGTTCCGCCTCGAAAACGGAGAAGCCCATCGGAGTTTATACTCTGTGGTCTTGATTTCAATCTGCAAAAGTAATCTAGATAGAACATAACCCATGTAATTGCTCCGTTTTTGACGTTGCAATTTTCGATTTTTGTAATTTAATATTTTAATATTATAATAAATTACTTCATTATTAAAAATGGATATTGATAGAGAAAAACAATATTTACAAATATTTCAAATATTAATAAATTTACTGATAAGAATACGTTTAATTAAAAAGAAAAGGAAGATACTTCGAAGATGGTGGACAAAACCTCATTTGTATCCACACATAAGAAATGCAGTGGGAGCATACGATACAATTTTCATTTATTTTCAATTAAATTATAACGAGGAGTTCAAATCATTTGTTGAATGGACATTAAAGATTTTGAAGACTTGCATGACCTGGTAAAACATCGACTACAAAAGCATGTGGGAAGAAGACCATTCATTGCCACAAAACTCAAAAATTGCAACGTCAAAAACTGAGCAGATACATGTTCTATCTAGATTACTTTTGCTGGTTGAAAGCAAGACCACAGAGCATAAACTCAGATGGGCTTCTCCGTTTTCGTGGCGGAACGGACAGCACAATGCAAGTGCAGCATACAGCAGCACACCGCAATTCATTTGTGGAAAGTCCCTTAGAGAAACGCGCATGCGCGTCGCAGTTTCTAGGCGTGAGTGAACGTGACACTTTCGGCCGTGAGAGCAGGGTGGGAAGACAACACTTTCCGACAGGGTATGAGACAAAAGTCGTTTTCTCAGATATGAACGCTATTTGGTCTAGTTACTACGATAAAAAATTTGTTTTTTTTTTAATAGTATTCATAGATGCAGTGTTGCATCCAATCTCATTTGCCTTGATTTAAAATACCGATGCAAAACTGAAAACTCGATTTACTCGAAATAATGAAAAGTAGAGATAATAATTGGTTATTCCTCGGAGCCACAGATTTATATTTATTTACAAAATTCACATAAATCTTAATAATTTTTTCTCAACTCAGTCAGGGTCTTTTTCACGTGTGAAAGTAGGACCGAAAATTTCTCATTTCGAACGTATAAATTTATGGAAGTAAATTTTAAGAAGTATCGATTTCTGCCTTAAAACAAGTGAGAAATGAAAAACTGGTGAGAAATATTTATTTCTGCCCTAAAAGAGATGAGAAATGGACATGTTTCACCTAAAACAGGTGAGAAATGAATATTTCTACTCCCGTAGGGTAGAAATGAATATTTTTAACACACCACATCATAAAGTTCGTACTTTATTCCCGTCGAAGTGGGAAAAAAGAGCTACGTTCATTCCCTACCCCCACTCTAGTCCCCAGCGCAACGCACTGTTTGTGCCCGAGCCTTCGGCCTTCGGCTCGGGCACAAACAGTGCGTTGCGCTGGAAACGAGAGTGAGGTTAGGGAATAAATATGCAGCATTTTTTCCCTTTTCAGCGGGAAACGAGTACGAACTTTATGATAGTTGTGTTAAAAAGTCGTATATTGCACTCGTGAATACAGTGGGTTGTGCGAACCTGCGCGTTTGTCGCCCTCATTTCGCTCAGGCGACAACTCTCGCGCAGGGAGCACACAGCCCACTTTATTCCCTTGGTGCATAATATACTATTTTCACTAGTTTTGGGAAAAAATTATTTTTTTTCAACACATGCATGAACAAGGCGCTTTTTCTGCGTAGAAAAGTGAATCGAAAATCGAACATTTCGAGCGTTTAGCAAGGTCTCCCGCAAGTAGGGGGAGGAAAAGTACTGCAGGAAAAGTACTGTAGCGGGAGGAAAAGTTCTTTGTCTCCCCCTATATGACGACTCGATATACTCGATCTCCCATTCACTTTTCATGCAAAAAAAAGGTCCCATTCCTGCACTTATTAAAAAAAGTACTATGTGTAACAAGTACTAGATTTAATTGTATATTTAATAGTGTATATTTTTGTGTAAAAATTTCAAATTATTTTGATTTTGAACTGCGCTGCGTATGACTCAAAAGGCGCAATCCTCTCTCCGACTCAAATACGTAAAAAAAGGCCTTGTCATGCCTTCGTTAAAAAAAAAAATACGGTGTGTAACACGGGAAGAAAAGCTATTTCTAGCGAGGGTGAGATGTTCATCACGAGTCGAAGTCGATAGCGCCGAAGGCTTATTTTCTCCCCTTGTTGCACAATCTATTATTTTCTGAATGCTTTGCCGGTACTTTTGATAATCTTTTACATATTTATAGGATAGTAGGTAAGCTAGGAGAGTTCTGCCCCCCCCCCACCACTCGGCCACCGGCCGCCCTGTGCAGCGCTCTGATAGGTTGAAAGGGGGGAGGTGAGGCTCCGCCCACTTTCGAGAAGCTTCCATATGTAATGACGTCATCGAATAAAATTTATCCGTATTTTATTGTCACATTTTTGCATGACGGTCAAATGTTTATTTACGAGCGACCCGGGCGGCGGGCGGCGGGCGGCGGCGGCGGCGCGCGCGCGGGGACTAGCATCTTACCGCGTTGACAAGCTGGACGACCGCGGGGATGAGCTGATTCGCGCGGAGATGAGCGTATCATCGCGGTGGTCAGCTGATTTCCGCGGTCATTAGCATATACCGACCCGCGTGTAAGTATATTTACCGCGTTGATGAGCGGACTTTCGCGGGCATTAGCCTACCGTCGCTGGTAAGATATTTACCGCGCGTTTATTTTTTTCGACGTGACCTGCAGGTTTGATGTGGCTCTAAATCAGTAAATGTATTTCGGCTATAGCATGCTATCGCATCTCTTCGTTGTTCCGATATTCGTAGTTGCCTTATCGCTATTAATTCTAAGAACTCCAGAGTATTTCAATTGTGTTCTCATGGCAATCGTTTCCTGACAACGACTCACAAAACTTCATAGTATTTCATGTAATTTTACCCGCTAAATCAAAATACTGTTTTGGTTAACTGAATATACAAACGATAAGAGTGGCGGCGTCGATGGAAATCCTAGATATAATAATTATTGAAGTGACTCATACAAAGGAGGCAAGACGAAGAGTATTTCACTCTTGCCAGTAACCCCGACACGGGCGACGTTATCGCATGCTGTGCAGGTTGAAACGTGCCTTCTCGTGCGAGTATTTTCCGGGCATTAGTCTATCGTCGCTGGTAAGATATTTACAATGACCTCATTGTTTTCAAAAAAGCTACTGAGAAAGAGAGAGAGCGCGAGAGAGGGCGAGAGAGATGGAGAGAGAGAGTTTTCGAGGTGGGTGGCCTGCATCTATGATGTGACTCTAACTCAGTAAGTATATTTCAGCTGGCCCGACACAACAGGATGTATAGTTTTATCTCGAGTGTGCTTCATGCGTCAATAAGGTCGTATTTTTTACGACACTGACCCTTGCACGTGTGTGCGTGTGCACGTTTGACGAAGCGTTGTTCCTTTTTCACATCTGGAGTGCGTGTATAGTGCCGCTAGTCTTTTCGATGCTCACACTTTTTTATAAGATGTGTATTTTGAATCTCAATAATGTTTCGAAGCCGGCAACCCCTACACGGGCGACGTCATCGCATGCTGTGCAGGTTGAAACGTGCATCCCGGTACGAGTATTTTTCGGGTATTAGTCTATCGTCGCTGGTAAGATATTTACAATGGCCCCACTGTTTTCAAACAAGCTACTGAGAAAGAGAGAGAGAGAGAGAGAGCGAGAGAGAGTAAGAGAGCGAGAGAGAGTGAAAGAGCGAGAGAGAGTGAGAGAGAGAGAGAGAGAGAGAGAGAGAGAGAGAGAGAGAGAGTTTTCGAGGTGGCCTGCATGTATGGCGTCACTCTAACTCAGTAAGTATATTTCGACTATAGCATGCTGAACTATAAACTCGGCTGGCCCGATACACATGATGTATAGTTTTTATCTCGAGGGTGCTTCATGCATCAATAGGGTCGTATTTTTTTTATGATGCTGACCCATGCACGTACGTACGTGTGAACGTTTGACGAAGCGTTGTTCCTTTTTTTTTCATAAGATTTGTATTTTGAATCTCAGTAATGTTTCGAAGAAAATGTGCTCACGGGGTAGACGCTGACGTAAACTCCGACGAGAAGCTACACGGGCGACGTCATCGCATGCTGTGCTCAAAAAGGTATCAGATTTCAACCGTTTCTTGTCAACGGCTCCCAAAACTTAATAGTATTTCACGGAATTTTCCGCGGTAAATCGAAACACTGTTTTGGTTAACTGCATATACAAACGATAAGAGTGAGGGCGCTGATGTAGCAAACCCTCGAAATAATAGGCCCATACAAGGAGGCAGGACGGAGAGCATTTCAGTGTTGCTCGGAGACGAGAGCAGAACAGTCATGTTTCGAATTAATACCATAATTAATACCATATATACTTGCCACAGCCAAATATCAGAATATACACAGCATTTTTATTAGTTTATTCTCGTTAAATTTGCTATCTCGAAAGGACATAAGATTACAATAAATTCTTAAAATTTTTAATTCGACGAGGGATCTGGAATTCTTCCATTGTGCAACGAAATTTTAAGTGATCACTATGTCAGCGTTTGACTGTAAAAAAACTTGTGAATATTATGCTAGAAGCATATGGGCTTTTAGCCTATAAAAAAGTAAATCCTGAAGCAATTATGAAGTGGATTAAACTAGGCGGCCAGAATCTAAGAAACTTGAGGAGGCTTTCGCTTAAAAATGGAAACACTGTTGCAGAAAAACAAAGTTTTATATCTACAATTGGATTACTTAAAGGCATTCAAGGTAGATTCAAGCGTTTATTAAAGAGTGGTGCGGGATTGCGTGAAACAAGAAGTGACAGAGTAAAATGGCAAAATGTGGAGTCTGCTTTCAATGATCGTATTAAATCTGGAGCGATAACCAACTTTAAAAATTTAGATATAACTAGATTTATGAAAGATGCTCAAGCATTATTTCAATCTCAAATGAAAAATGTTTTGAAAAAAGAAGAGGCTCTTAAAGTGTATACTATCTTGGCAGCTGAATACATCATAATAAAAGCTGACAAAGAGATAGTAGAAATCAAGTATTTTAATACAAAGGCAGTGCCGATTTTACGAACGACGGATTTAAAACAAATGTTTACTGAGAATGTTCAACAGCGTATTGAAAAAGATATGGAAGAATTTCAGGAGAAAGATTCCGGCTGGACACTTCGACAGATTCTTAATTTATCTGTTCACATTAATAAATATAATCCGATGCGCGGAGGCTTATACATCAGTCTACCTCCGCAAATACAAAAGAAACATGCATGTATCAATGTACGGAATTTTGATGATGCATGTTTCAAGTGGGCAATACTGTCAGCTTTGCACCCTGTACATCACTGACCGAGTATCATCATATAAAGTCTATGAGAATGAATTGAATTTTAATGGAATACAATTTCCTATGAGTCCTAAACAAATTCCGAAATTTGAAAAACAAAATAACATCTCGGTTAACGTTTATATTTTAAAAAAGTCTAGTGGAAATTTTAAAATTTTGCCGCTTCACATAACATCATGTAAGAAGGAAACACATATCAACCTTCTTCTTCTACAAAACTATTACGTAGATGATGAGGAAAGTAAACAGGAGGAAAACTTTGAAGATGATTTATCGATATTCCACTATGTTTGGATCAAAGATTTATCGCGTTTAGTATGTACACAACTTTCAAAACGTAATGGTAGAAAATATTTTTGTGATCGATGTCTACATTATTTCAGAAATGATTCTAAATTGAACTTACATGAACAAGATTGTATGTAACTCAACAAGTACAAAGTAACTTTGCCTACACCAAGAGACAAAATTTTACAGTTTAAAAATTTTAATTATAAAGAAAAAGTTCCATTCGCCATATACGCAGATTTCGAGTGCCTTCTAAAAGCTGTGCAAATTGGAAATGCTTATCAAGAACATGAAGCATTTAGTATTGGATATTATTTAAAGTGCAGTTATGATGACTCCCTATCTCACTACAGTAGCTACAGAGGAAAAGATCCTGCTAAATGGTTTGCAGAGCAGCTGCAAAGTCTGGTAGAAAAAAAATTTGAGACTATCTTCAAGTTCATAGTACCAATGGAAACATTAAATTTAAAACAAGAACAAGCATTTCGAAATACAACATTATGCCACATTTGCGATAAACCTTTAGCAGAGAAGCGTGTACGAGATCATTGTCATCTGACTGGAAGGTAAAGTTAAAAGAAAATTAAATATGCTTCAAGCAGAAATTTTACATATTTTTCTTTTTTTTTTTTTTTTTTTTTTTCTTATGTTTTAGATATCGAGGTGCTGCTCACGAAGATTGCAATTTCAATTATAAAGATTCACATAGTATTCCAGTGGTATTTCATAATTTAACCGGCTATGACTCACATTTTCTCATAAAGGATATTGCCAATAGCTTTCCTGGACGAGTAGATCTTTTACCAGTGAATAAAGAACGCTTCATTTCGTTTACTAAACACATTGATGGTAGTGACATCAACTTTAGATTTATCGATTCCTACCGATTCATGGCATCATCGGTGGATAAACTATCATCATACCTCGAGGAACTTAGAATTTTGCGGCAAGAGTTCTCACGAGATGAACTATTAACTGAAGAGAAATTTCAATTACTCAAACGAAAAGGAGTCTTTCCATATGATTATTTAGACTCTGAGGAAAAACTTGAAGTTTCAAAGCTACCATCGAAAGATGAATTCTACAGTAAACTAAATAGCTGCCACATATCAAATGAGGATTATGAACATGCAAAAAAGTTTGGACAGCATTTAATATATCAAATTTGGGCGAATATTCAGACTTGTACTTAAAAACAGATGTTCTACTTTTGGTAGAAGTATTTGAAAATTTTCGCGATAGCTGTCTGAAAGCTTACGGTTTAGATCCGGCACATTATTACACAACTCCAGGCTTAACTTGGGATGCTATGCTCAAGTATACGAAAATACAACTAGAATTACTTACAGATATTGATCAGATTATGTTCATTGAACGTGGTATACGAGGTGGAGTGAGTCAATGTTCCAACCGTTATGCTCGAGCCAATAACAAATATATGGGCAATGATTATGAAGTAGATAAGGAGTCCAAATATCTCATGTACTTTGATGTAAATAATCTCTATGGCTGGGCTATGCAACAATATTTACCCTACGGCGGCTTTAAATGGATTGATGATGTAGAACGAATAAATTTCAATATTCCGGATAATGCTTCAGTCGGTTACATACTTGAAGTGGACTTGGAATATCCAGAACATTTACACGATACACATAAAGATCTACCATTTTGTCCAGAGCACAAGAAACCACCAGGCTCCTCACAAGCTAAACTTCTTACGACTGTTGAGCAGAAATCGCGATACATTCTATACTATCGCAATTTGAAGCAAGCTCTAGAAAATGAATTAAAACTCAAAAAAATTCATAGAATACTGAAATTTAATCAAAGACCCTGGCTCAAAGAATACATTGATTTAAACAGTAGAATGCGACAAACAGCTAAAAATGATTTTGAAAAAAATCTCTACAAATTAATGAATAATGCCGTTTTTGGAAAGACGATGGAAAATGTGCGAAAAAGAGTTAATGTTAAATTACTAACTAAATGGGAAGGTCGATATGGGGCAGAAGCTCGTATTGCACAGCCAGAATTTCAAAGCAGTACTATCATCGATGAAAATCTTGTTATTGTAGAGTTAGCAAAAACTGAAGTGTATATTAACAAGCCAATTTACGTAGGACTTTGTGTACTTGATTTATCAAAGACTTTAGTATACGATTTTCACTACAAATATATGAAAACGAAATTTGAGGACCGTTGTAAACTACTATATACTGACACTGACAGCTTAATATATGAAATAAGAAATGATGATATTTATGAAGTGATTAAGAGGGATATTGCAAATTTTGATACCTCGGACTATTCATCTAATAATGTATTTGGAATTCCACAAGCCAATAAGAAGGTTGTAGGATTAATGAAGGATGAGTGCAATGGCTGCATTATGACAGAATTCGTTGGACTACGTAGTAAAATGTATAGTGTACGCGTCAATGGCCAAGACCATATGAAAAAAGCTAAAGGTGTGAAAAGTGGAGTTGTCAGCAAAACCATCAATTTCGACGACTATCATCAGTGTTTACTAAATTCAACTACACAATACAGACATCAGTGTATCATACAGTCTAAAGCTCATGTAGTGCGTACTGTGAAACAAACAAAATTAGCTCTAAGTCCACATGACAATAAGAGATATCTCATACCAAATGAAACAGATACTCTACCGTGGGGGCATTATAAAATATATAAAATAGATGAAGATTGATTGTATGTATGTATATAATCAACTTTCATTATATATATATATATATATATATATATATATATATATATATATATATATATATATATATATAGTATATATAGTATATATATAGTATATATAGTATATATAGTATATATATATATATATATATATATATATAGTATATGTATATAGTATATATAGTATATATATAGTATATATAGTATATATATAGTATATATAGTATATATAGTATATATATAGTATATATAGTATATATAGTATATATATACTATATATACTATATATACTATATATACTATATATATACTATATATACTATATATACTATATATATACTATATATACTATATATATATATACTATATATACTATATATATACTATATATACTATATATATACTATATATATATATATATATATATACTATATATATATATATATATATATATATATATATATATATATATATATATATATATATATATATATATATATATATATATATATATATATATATATATATATATATATATATATATATATATATATATATACTGCGTATGACGGCAGTGAAATGCGGCGTCTGCGAACGCATGTAAATGTACGTGTGTGTGTGTGTGTGTGTGTCTGTGTGTGTGTATAAACCTTTAGTTTGTATCGTGTATGAGTTTAATTTTCCTGGAACAAAAAAATTCTTTAAAATTTATGTATTCATAGTTTGTAAGTTTTTGCGTATTCATACTTGTATTTTTACTATGTAAGTTTTTTTTTTATCTTAATAATAATCTGATCGATTGATTAAAATTTTTTACCAAAATAACTGTTATCATTTATTGACCTCACACTCTTCCAGTAAATTATCCAATCCTCTATTTCCTTGAAAAAATAATAGTAGAGTTTCATTTTTGTTCACATACGCACACGCATGACTAAAAGAAAAGAGAAAAAAAAAACACGATGAAACGAGTTGCTTGCAAGTCTATCCCTGACTTTCTTGGAATAGTTATCGATATTTACGGGCTGATCGTGTTTCTCTCTCTTGTACAAAACTTATCAACGCGTACTACACATACCCACCCACCCACCCACACACACGCATACCCACACACCCACACACACACACACACACACACACACACACACACACACACACACACACACACACACACACACACACACACACACACACAACACACACACACACACATGTATATTATAAATAAAATATTGGGCAATAAATAAAGAAAAACTATAATTTTTTTATTCGCCATTTATTTGTTTATTTAATCTTTACACATCTGATTTGCTTATCCAACTATTGTGTGAATTGTCAAATCCTAACCATTTAACATAAATCTGATTTCCTCGTTTCTTAAGCACCTTCTCCACAAGATAGACGTCTGGATAATTAGCCTTGAGCAGCTCTTGTTCATAGAAACCGCCAGCAATAGATTGATCGCGATAGTCTTTCAGCTTGTAAGTAACCGGATTAGTAGCCATAACTTGACTGATTGTAAAAATTTCTGTTGACCAATTAGGTGTATAGCCCTTCTCAAATACTTGCTTTATCTTGCTCACTCTTACTTTTTCTCCAATTTTATTCTTTGGTTTTGTAATTATTTTTGACTGTCGATTAAACCTCGCAAGTATTTCTGCTTCATTGACTAATGTTATATCTTTTGGTTTCATTCCGGTTGTGCGATGTTTGCTGTTATTATACACTTTTAGCAAATTAGGTAAGATATCAAGCCACTTATACTTTCCGCGTAAGCTGAATTGCATCCACATTTTCTGCTTAAGTGTACGATTGAAACGCTCACAAATAGATGCTTTAAGATTACTGTATGTTGAATACAGATTAATTTTATAACTTTGCATGAGACTTTGAAATGTAGCATTGTAAAATTCTTTGCCTCGATCGGTTTGTAAATTTTTTGGTTTGCGACCCTGGTGCAAGATAGACTCCATTGCTGCTGTGACATCAATACCAGTCTTTTGCTTTACAGGAACAGCCCAAGCATACTTGGAAAATACATCGATAACAGTGAGCATATACTTATAGCCCTTGTTTTCTCGAGCATAAGGCTGCATCTCTACTAGATCAGCTTGCCACGTCTCATCTAAACCACGTACGATAAACTTGCGTCGACGATAATTTCGACGTGCAGGCTTATGAAGCTCCTTAACTACTTGCTGCTGCATATCCTTCATCCTGAATTATTGAAATCTCTTGTAATTTTGTCGCTCAGGCAAGGAAAAAGTATTCGAAGAAAATTTATTCATAAAATTTTTCCGCTGTGATTCATTCTTTTGTTTATCTTTTTGACTGTTGTCAGAAAGTTTTTGTATATGGTATATTGCTTTTTGCAGTACTGTTTGATTTATCCATTCTCAACGAGTGGTTGAACGATACTGCGATAAATTTATAATTGAAGAGCTATTTATAAGATCTACATATGCTTGTTTGATAATATATAATTGTGTATATAAGCTTCTTGACTATCTGCTTTCACATCTTCTATACTCTGAATTGATGACTGTAATTTTAAGACTTTCGTATCAATTTCATTTTTTTGAGCCTCAACAATAACGTCTAAATTATCCAAGTCTCCGCGTAATTTCGCAGTTACTTCATACAAGCTTCTCATTTCCATTTTAACTATGCGCTGTACAGTATCCAAATTAACAGCATCACCCGGTTGAGTAGGCTCAGCAATGTTACATAACCTCTTGCTATCAATGTCGTATTGTCCGTCAGAAGTTACTTTGAATCCAACACCTGGAGGACCACGACTGCCTCCACCTCGCTCGAGGTTACGTCCGAATACATCGACACTCATGTTGCAACTGACTGCAATACCATCGTCTTAAATCAATTTATACTTAAATATGTATTATATTTATGTACGAGCACAGGTGTAATAATTTCAGATAATCTCTAAATTCGCATTCGAAAACGCTCTCGATCACATGCTATCTGTTCCCATTCTCCGTAAAGTGCAGCTCGACTGGCATACGACCATACATACATCACATGAATAACTGGTTTAGCATCAAAGTGAACTCTCTTCGAAGACATCTTAATGTATGTAACCTGCTTCTTTGAGTTCTTCAATGATTGAATGAATCTCATTTGTGTGGCTCTGATTACCAGCTTCCAATTCAGCTAAGAGTAAGCGAAGACGATCAACTAATTCATTAGGATCATCCCAGTATACATAATCCATACGCATATCTTTTCTAGCAATCTTATATTGAGGTAAGAGACCTGAGCCTTCAATATGTTTTCTCTTTGGTGATTTATTGAAATATGGAGCTATATAATCTTTATATTTTTTACTAATAGACTTACGTAGAGGTTCTGTTTCACTATAATTCTTCCTAAAAGCATTCGTTACTTCTACGATTTTTCGATAATTTTGTATATCATTCGAACTTATGTGCATCGAATCTGGTTGCTTCTGAAAGAGCAATTCAAGTAGACCAGCTGTTTTTGGATAATTCCCATTTTGTACATTTACATAATCTTTTGTAAAATGTATTGGTGAATCACCAATTTTCATTATATTATCTTCTATTCGTATTCCATATGTATTGTCAAGCGACTTGGCACGTTTTTGAAAAGTCTTTAAATAAGCTTGCTTAAATGATTCTGTTTCGTCTTGTGTAACTGCTTGCGATTGCTCATCATCATCCACATCACTTTCAGCCGTTTCAAAGGATGCATCTACTCCTCTTACCTTTACAGTTTCGTCAAGATCACTTTGTGACTGCTCCTCTTCCTGACTTGAATTTTGTTCTTCAACAGCTGCTTGCTCTTTTGGTTTTATTTGAATTACTTTTTCCTTCTTTGTTTGTGCAGCATTAACGAGTTTTTCAAGTGGGCTTACAATAGGTTTAAATGTTTCACCTAAAATTTTTTCTACATCAGCTTTATCTCGCCTCAACTCCTTGTACTTTCGCATAATTGCTTCTCTTGATTTTATAATTTCATTGAGAACGTTTTGCTCTTTTTGTAAATGTGCCATGCTGACTGATGTACGATTGAAATCATACTAACCTATTTTATTTCAAGGTAGCTATATTTATAAGAAAGTGATCGAAGCCCTTTCTATATAGACCAGTATCAAGTGTCCTATCTTTGTCGATAACAAGAAAGCCATACTTATCATCATTCCAGCAGATTGAACACAAATCTCTAAATTGACTATATGGCATATCTGTATTTACGTGATCATTATATACATGCTTTAAATTCATATCATCTTGACGAAATAATACTAATAAATTAACATTATCTCGTACTAGATGTTTGGGAATGCGTGCATAAGATTGACATAGATAGAAACAATCCACATTTTTGTGGCGTCCCATACAAAAGAAATTCTTGATGTTATCTTGTTTTTCACAGGCTACATCATCAAATATCATAACTGAGTTTGGCAATACATCTTCTGCCGATATTACTTCATCATGATCTTTGAATGGAAAGTATTGAATTTCATTTATGGGCTCCAAGAGAAGTTTAAGAAATTGGTATTTGGGTTGTTCCAGCGATTTTGAGTAAACATATATATTTTCAAATTTTAATCCGTTTGGATGAGTAATAAGAGAAAGTAATGCATTAGTTTTGCCACAGTTTGAGGGTCCACAAAATATACTTCTAATATTATTGGGAAGTAGTTCTCCATGACGCTTTTCTGATTTTTGCCGCACTACTAAACTGTCAAAGTTTATAACTGGCAGCTTGACGTTTTGCTCCTCGAACTCCATACTTTATCTTTGACGTCTCAAATACAACTGACTTTGAGTGCATATATACAGCCTACTTATACACATTTCAACTTAGTATGTATTTATCCTCCGAGACGTTAACATCATGATTGAGCATAAGCAGCGTACACGCAATACTCGTAAAGGTCGAGGCTTAGTAAATACAGTCATTAATAAGCTTCCATTTGAATTACATTTGCCTGGTTATCAATACTGCGGACCAGGGACTAAGCTTACAAAGCGTCTTGCTCGAGGTGACCCTGGCATTAATCGTTTAGACCAAGCTTGTAAAGAACACGATATCGCCTACTCACGAAATCGAGAGAGCGTTGAGGCTAGGAACGCTGCTGATAGAGTATTAGCAGATAAAGCCTGGAAACGTGTTTTGCTAAAGACGCTAGCATTGGCGAGAAAGCAGCAGCTTATACTGTAACAAACGCTATGAAGTTAAAATCAAAATTTGGAATGGGGTTGAAAAAGAAGCCAAATACTACACTAGCTAAAGTAGTTAAAGCAGCCTCGAGGCCGAGCATTTTTAGTAAAAATTCGCGCAAAGTTATTCAAGCTGCATTGAAAAGTGCTCGAGATGTTGTGAAAAGGGCTGGAGGCAAAGCAAAAGTACACATTCCTCGCGTACTACCAGTTCCATCGAAAATTGGAGGATTCCTACCATTTCTGATTCCATTATTTGCAGGCCTAAGTGCAACCGGTGCACTAGCAGGTGGCGCTGCAGGTATAGCTAAAGCAATAAATGATGCAAGAAATGCTAAACGTCAACTTGAAGAAAGCCGAAGACATAACAAAACGATGGAAGCTGTTGCACTTGGTAAAGGTCTCTACCTTAAACCCCATAAAACAGGCTACGGCATCTATCTAAAACCCTATAGTGGACATGAACTTAATAAAAAAGGCAACAAAAAAAAAAACTTCGATGTAAAATTGCCCCACAGAGCATTGACTGATGCTGACTTGCTAAAGTATGCTCGTATTTTACAAATTCCATACTTTCGAGGTGTATTCATGCGAAATACATTACCAGCTAGTGGTCCACGACACTACGAGTCGGCAATCGTTAATCTCGATGATGAACGCGGACCTGGTACACATTGGGTAGCCTATCGGAAAAGAGGTAAAAGTGTTGTGTATTTTGATAGTTTTGGAGACCTGCAGCCACCTTTAGAACTTATGAATTACCTAGGAGTTAACAATGTAAAGTATAATCTCGAGAGATATCAAGATTACAACGCATATAATTGCGGGCATCTTTGTTTAAAGTTTTTGTATAGGGCTATATAAAACAATATATATGTCATACATAGTTAGTATTACTTGAGCAGTCATGAGCGAATCATTGATGCTAAGTTTATCTGGAACGTCATCTGTACTAGAGACTCAATATTTCCCACCAATTGAACTCTTGACAAATAAAAGATACGTTCTAGGGTTGATTGAACTTTTAACCTTTAATTCAATCCCTAATATCGATATTGACAATAACAAGTTTTACGTCGGAGAAGAGATAGTGACATTACCAACAGGTAGCTGGGAGATTGAAGACATTGAACGCCATCTACAGGAAATACTTGCACCTAAAAGCATAGTACTCAGCCTCAAACCCAATAATAATACTCTTCGCAGTATAATCAAGTGCAGTCATATAATAAATTTCCAACCGCAAGATTCTATTGGAAGATTGTTAGGCTTTACGCGACGTACTCTTTCAGCAAATATCACTCACGAATCAGATTTACCTGTATCTATTCTTAAGATTAACGCTCTACGAGTTGAGTGCAATATTACGTCTGGAGCCTATATAAACGGACAGAAAGTGCATACGATTCATGAATTTTTCCCAGCTGTTCCTCCGGGCTATAAGATCATTGAAATTCCAACACAAGTTATCTATTTACCGATTACAGTTAATACTATCGATAATATACAGTTACGCATCGTCGATCAGGACGGAAACTTGGTGAATTTTCGTGGAGAAATTATAACAATTAGACTACACATCAAAGCAGCATCATAATTATGGGAATCGTATACAACAGCAAAGTTGACAAAAGCTATATTAAAGGCAAATCATGTCATCAGAAGATCAGTCGTCAACGAACAGTGAAAGAGCTAACAACTCAGAATATTCGCTTCCTAAAAAGTCTAGGACTGCAGGTCAGAAGAAACGCTGGAGAAAAATAATTTGTCTGTTTTCCTGTGGTTTTTACAGTCAAAGAGATGGATGACATATTAAACGTACAGTCATCTGTGGAATTCGACGAATCTGTCGCTCATTATGAAGTACATGCACATCAGCCTTATACTTCGTCCGCTTTCAACAACAGTGATGAAATTCGTATCGCCATACAGCATCAAGATCTCTACCTTCTACCTTCACGTAGTTCATTACATATTCATAGCCGATTAATAAAAGCAGATGGTACTGCTGCAGTTATCACAAAGCTTGTAAACAACGCTCTCTGTCATCTTTTCGAAGAAATCCGATATGAAATTAATGCCGTAGAAATTGATAAATGTAAAAATGTTGGTTTGACAAGTCTAATGAAGGGTTTGATATCGTTCAATCCTACGCAAAACTTGGAAAACGCAGGCTGGATTGATATTGCAGAAACTCAGCAAATAACTGATAATGCTGGTTACTTTGATGTCTTAATACCATTAAGTATGATTCTTGGCTTTGCGGAAGACTATCGTAAAATTATAGTGAATTGCAAGCATGAGCTTGTTCTTACAAGATCTAAAACTGATATAAATGCTATTGTGCAAACGTAAGCAGAAGAGTTCAAAATTAACCTTGTTAAAATTGAATGGTTAATGCCATATGTGCTATTATCCGATAAGCATAAAATACGTCTCCTTCATTACCTACAGAAGGAAACTCCGATTGCTATGAGTTTCCGTAGTTGGGAGCTGTACGAGTATCCATTACTCCCAACCACATCGCAGCATGTTTGGACAGTTAAGACATCGAATCAATTAGAAAAACCACGATTTGTCATTTTAGGCTTTCAGACCAATCGTAAAGGGCAAAATGGAGCTAACGCTAGCCGTTTTGACCATTGCAAAATAAGTAATGTGAAACTATTTCTCAATTCTCAATACTATCCTTACGGAAATCTCAATCTAAATATTGATCGAAATCAATATGCTTTATTATACGATATGTATGTTAACTTTCAAAATGCGTATTACGGAAAAGAAATTGAACCTATGCTCAAGAAAGGGGACTATATACAGAAAGCTCCTTTAGTTGTTATCGACTGCTCAAAACAGAACGAGTCGCTGAAGCAGGCCCCAGTCGATGTTCGTCTTGAATTTGAAGCTAAAGAAAATTATCCAGCACAGACATCAGCCTACTGCTTGATTTTACACGATCGTATTATCGAATATAATCCCATAAGTGGGGATATTAAGAAATTAGTCTAGAGATTTTGGTGCCATCTTTAAGAAGAGATTGTATTCAATGTATACTTTAATGCTAATATAATATGAAAACTTGTACAACACTTGTAAAAATTATGTTTAATAAACTTCATGAATATCATATATTACTGTTTTAATTTCTTTTACCCATAGATCTTTAGAAATCATTGAACAAAATTGCTAACGCGAAGTATTCGCTTATAGCATGCGGCGTATAAGCTTGGCTGTGCGACGGATGCGCACGCGGCATGACACGATGAGTGCACCGCGGTGATCAGCTGATCAGCACGATAAATATCTTACCAGCGACGGTAGGCTAATGCCCGCGAAAGTCCGCTCATCAACGCGGTAAATATACTTACACGCGGGTCGGTATATGCTAATGACCGCGAAAATCAGCTGACCACCGCGATGATACGCTCATCTCCGCGCGAATCAGCTCATCCCCGCGGTCGTCCAGCTTGTCAACGCGGTAAGATGCTAGTCCCCGCGCGCGCGCCGCCGCCGCCCGCCGCCCGCCGCCCGGGTCGCTCGTAAATAAACATTTGACCGTCATGCAAAAATGTGACAATAAAATACGGATAAATTTTATTCGATGACGTCATTACATATGGAAGCTTCTCGAAAGTGGGCGGAGCCTCACCTCCCCCCTTTCAACCTATCAGAGCGCTGCACAGGGCGGCCGGTGGCCGAGTGGTGGGGGGGGGGGGGGGGGAGAACTCTCCTAGCTTACCTACTTAGGATCCTCCAAAGAAAAAACCAAAAAATAATAGAAAATGTTAAAATTGGTAAAGGAATAGATATTTCTAAGATTAAGTTAGAAAAAAACAACGATAACACAGCTGTTAGAAAAGTTCAGAAAAATGCTGTTGCTCCTGCTAAATCGGCTGTTCCAAAAGTAAAGAATAAAGCAAACATAATTATCACCAATAAATAAGATTCTTTCGACTGCACCTGTAAATAAGGTTACATCAGAATCAATCATGCCAAATTCAGCAAAAAAAACTATACAGAATGATGCACGTATAAATAAGGAAACCAAAACTACATCATCAACCCAAAGCACAGTAAGCTATATATTTTTTATATAACTATACGAAAGTATAATTTTTTATACATTAAACTTTTTCTAAATTTATCGTCGTTCCCGAATAAGAAGGTGCCAACTCAGCGGCCGCTTGTCGAACCGGCCGCTGAGTTGGCACCTTTTTATTCGGGAACGACAGTATGTACTTAAGGCGGTCAGACACTTTTAAATTTTTGTTCCTAAATTATCTGTAAATAATAAATTACAAAAACTACCTAAATAGATTCATTAAATTTCAAGCTTCGAGTAAATTTTGGTCATAAAAAATTATTTGCTCAAATAATTTTGATATACTTACACATCTCTTCAGTCTAAAATAATTAATTTTACTTTTATTGAAAATCCCGTCCGTATTTTATAGTATTTATTTTTTATCTTCATAATAATGGTTTAAATGTCATCTCTCGATTTTGTAAGGAGAATTTTGCAGTGAAGATTTTGAATGTATTTGAAGAGAGAAATGAAAAAATTACTAGAAATCAATACGGTTATATCAAAATATGTACCATAAAATGGGGTAACGCGAACACCTATGGGGTAAACCGAGCACATTTTAAAATTAATATATCGTTAAAAATTAACAAGTTAATTTAAAGTTCATTAAAGGTTCATTTAAAGTTTATTAAAGGGAAATCAGAACCTTTATGGAATTCATACTTTATTGCGTAATTTACATTTTCTTAAAGTATTGATATTCAATCATTATTTAAGATATTTAATATTCTTTATCCTATTGAAAATCCCGTCCGTATTTTATAGTATTTATTTTTTATCTTCATAATAATGGTTTAAATGTCATCTCTCGATTTTGTAAGGAGAATTTTGCAGTGAAGATTTTGAATGTATTTGAAGAGAGAAATGAAAAAATTACTAGAAATCAATACGGTTATATCAAAATATGTACCATAAAATGGGGTAACGCGAACACCTATGGGGTAAACCGAGCACATTTTAAAATTAATATATCGTTAAAAATTAACAAGTTAATTTAAAGTTCATTAAAGGTTCATTTAAAGTTTATTAAAGGGAAATCAGAACCTTTATGGAATTCATACTTTATTGCGTAATTTACATTTTCTTAAAGTATTGATATTCAATCATTATTTAAGATATTTAATATTCTTTATCCTATTGAGAAGGTTCATACGCAACTCCCTAGTCAAATCAGTGTTTTAAAGAGGTTACTTGAAATTCGAAAAAAGCATAATAATGAACATGAGTAAGGTAACTTTTTTGACAAAAGGTCGATATTTTAGAAAGTAGACATTGTCACTACAAACAATTATCTTTTTTGTTTCTCAAGCGATTTTAGTTTACAAGGTCTCATTTTGTTCCTTAAGTAATTTAATGGGGACTTAAAGGAAAAATTCGAAATTATACAAAACTCTGAAAGTTATAGCTAATTATTCATAAATTCGTGTACATGTTTAAGAAAAAATACATGTTTTAAACTTTCTGAGTTATAGCCAAACTAGGGAGTCGCGCATGAACCTCCTTAAAACAATGGATTATGCCAATTATTTTCATAAAGTCAATAACAAATTACAATTAAAAAACAAATCAAGTTATAAATCTACAATTGGCTCCAAAATCTCCTGGATAGTAATCTAAAGAATCCAAAGAACAATAAATGCCTAATATAATGTATAAATATGATTCATAGGAAATAAAAAAAGAACTTGAAAGAACAACGAAGAAATATATTGAGAAATTGAAAGAGAATACATTATTGAAAAAAAAATTTGATTTACTAGAGTTGTAAGAGAAAAATAAAAGTGACATTTTACAAGAAATGACAAAAACGAATATGGCTTTGCAGAAAAACGTCTTAAATAACTTCAAAAATCTATATGGTAAAGTATACACATTTTTAATAAAATTATTTTATATAGGAACGGTCCCACTACGCTCATATTTTCTTTATTTTTCGATTGCACCAAAAATTGCATTCGCTTGCAATGTTCAAAATTTTTTACAATATTCTGACTTTGAAACCTTATTTTTAAAGTTTCTTTTTAAACTACTGCTACTTAAAGAGTTCTTTAAACTTACGAGATATTTTAATAAAAATTGAAATATGTGGTATACAGTTTTTACTAAAAAATGCACTTTTTAGAATAATGAATTTTATTCAAAAACCCAATTTTTTGGATGAAATTTTTTGTTAGTGATAGGGTAAGTGTCCTGATTTGTGTGATTTATATGAATTTTATATGGAAAGCACACAAATTGAGACACTTACCCTAGGGGGTATAAATACCTACCTAATCATGTATATAAGGTTGGCCACTTTTTCCCATAGAAAGTGAACAAAAATTAAGTGCAATCAGATTTTATCTAGATTACATATGTAAGTAATATACAAATCATAATTGGGCACGCATACATACATAATAAGTAATCTTTATCTTTTTAGAGTTTTTAATTTTTGCAGTACCTTCGATGTATTTGTTTCTTTATTTTTACTTCAGTTAATTGATGGCTAACAGTTTTGCCGCAAAATTATGTGCTTTACCTCGACAGTTCTGAAACTGACAGTACTTTAAATTCCATGATACTTTGGGGCAGTAAGCTATTTAATGCTTTCTTTTTTTATAAATTTCTATATATTATTTTAATTGCATCGGTATAATTTTGAATAATTTTTAAGAAATCATTAGCATTTTGTATCTATTCTTCAGAAGTTATGCGAAGTAAAATAATGCTGTACGTGCTTACCTACACCATCTATTACAGCTTCTTTACCGTGTCCAGTAACAGAAAATAATCATTTTATATGATATGCCTGTTAACAGTACCGTCTCTAATATAATGGTGATAAGTATATGTATGGTTTAGTATAATAATGAAAGTTGGACTGTCATTTACAATACAGCCATTTAATTGTCTGAATTAAAACTATCATTATATCATATGAAATGATTATTGTCTGTTGCTAAACACGGCAAAGGATCTGTAGATAGTATAATAGACTCTTGGAAACTACTGTATGACTGTTCTCAGAAATGTATTAAAATTTGTTCATCTTTCTATACAAATTAAACACGAGAAAGTACTGAAATAATATAAAACTTTCTACGAAAGTATAAAAAAAGGCAAGTATAGACGTTCTTTCTGTATAATCTATAAAATAATAATATTTATAATTTTTTAAAAGGAATCAAATAAATACCAGTGAAAAAGTCTTTTACTTCTTTGAGTCATTGTATGCTGAACAAATTATATGTTAGTAAGTACATTCAAATTGTTCACTGCAAATCAAACAAATGAAAGTTGTGAAATCAATTATCGATAGTCAAGTAATGAAAAAACTCTCGGAATCAACTGTATGATTGTTCTCAAAAATGTATTCAAATTTGTGCATTCTTCTATACAAATTAAACACAAGAAAGTACTGAAATCAATTTATTGTAGTCAAGTAACCGTAAGTTAACTTGACTGACATATTTGTGCATTCTCCTATACAAATTAAACACAAGAAAGTACTGAAATCAATTTATTGTAGTCAAGTAACCGTAAGTTAACTTGACTGACATAATAGAACTTTTAGTACCTTTTGTGTAAAATTACATTTTACGCCCACGTTGTAACTTCAAAAATATTTAGCCAGCGGGCATAAAGTACTACTTAACGCCTAACAAGCGCAATAGCTCACATACTCCTACAAAACTTTATAGAACCTACACTGAGAAAACTGTCGTAGGAAAATTTACTGAAAAGCTAATAAAAATTACTATTTTTTATAGCAACGATGGGATATCATGGAAATTTAGGTACTTTTGCTAACTAATATAGTAATTTTTGTAGCCAAGCTTAAACTTAAAAAAAATTGATTTTCATGATTTTATATCTATAGGATACCTAATATTTATACAATATTTAATATATTATTAATTAAATTTAGCTATACAAGAAATAAATAAGGAAATAAAAATTTTTTTTACGGTGGTTGTGTATTCGAACCCTGGACCCTCCGCACGCTAGGCAGACGCGCTAACCTCTTACCCACGTGAGCTTCTTGAGTACAAAATTTTGGAACTGATACATTGGCTACCTTCGCTTACGAGAGAACTTTGATGATTATTTGATAGCAATAAATAACTATGATAATATAAAGAAATAACTCATAGCTCACCTGCACAACGTAAAAATAAAACAACTGAATCGATATTGTCGATGTTTTTGATAACTTAAAAGGAAGATAATCTCAAATTGCGGGAGAAACATAACCTCAATCAGACACGTGCTCCCGGCGTGCACGCAATAAGTACTACATGTAGAGGGCACTTTTTGCTATGTGTAGTAGTAAAAATTATTAAGATACCTTGTAAATATTCCTGAACTATAGCAAAATTTTTTATAATTTGCTTATATCCCCGCGTTGCTATCAAATATAGTAATTTTTGTTAGTTTTTCAGTAAATTTTCCTACGACAGTTTTCTCAGTGTACGCACTTTACGCCCGTGTGGGTGAAAATTATTTTAATTATATAACTATTATGCCTTCCTTTTATTTCTAAAATTCATAAGAATTTTATCAGATATTTACGAAAAGTTAAAGCCTATATAAAAAAATTACATAGTTACCAACACATCCCCATTTTTCATTATTCTTTCTCAATTTTGAAATTTCTATAATATTACGCATCTTGGGAGGACAATAGAAGTCTATATAGAGCTGCTCTAGCAGTGGTGGTCCTCCAATCTCCCATACATACTTGGCGGGCACGACGGTTTGCAGTTTACTGGTGGGCTTTGTAGTATTCTACATTTACAAATGTAGAATACTTACTAAATTTTTGCATAAATTGATTAACAATGTTTATACCTATAAGCCCACTATAAATAATAACATTGGCTCTAATTTTTAATTGATACCGCTTAAATATTATAATATCCCTATACAAGTGCATAATCTCATGATTTACTTTCATTACCCTAAATATTTTTCCTTGTGTCCGTCTTTTTTAAGTGGGAATGAGATAAAAAATGCATATAAATTTATAGTTTACTCAAAAGTGCTTTAGATTTTATTAACCATTTTGTAAGCCACCTATTTTAATTTTCATCCTTTTACCGTGTGTAAATATCATATACGAGATCTCATATGAGTATTTCAGACATCAGATCGCATGTGAGATATCATATATTAATGTCATCTGCAATTTTACTTATTACGGGATCTCAAATGAAATCTCGTAAGAGATCTGATGTCCGATATTCTCATACGAGATCTGATGTCCGATATTCTCATGAGATCTCATATGATATTATCATGCGTGTTTGCACTTTCTATTTAAAAACAGAGTAATAAATTCAATACGGATCAGTATTTAATATGTAGAAGCAACCCATTTATATATTTTATCTGACCTTAAACATATTCATAGAATATTTATATGAAAATGACCATGTCTACACCTTAAACTGCAAACCGTCGGGCCCGCCAAGTATGTATGGGAGGTTGGGCAACCACCACCGCTAGAGCACCTCTATATAGACTTCTATTGTCCTCCCAAGATGCGTAATATTATAGAAATTTCAAAATTGAGAAAGAATAATGAAAAATGGGGATGTGTTGGTAACTATGTAATTTTTTTATATAGGCTTTAACTTTTCGTAAATATCTGATAAAATTCTTATGAATTTTAGAAATAAAAGGAAGGCATAATAGTTATATAATTAAAATAATTTTCACCCACACGGGCGTAAAGTGCGTAGGTTCTATAAAGTTTTGTAGGAGTATGTGAGCTATTGCGCTTGTTAGGCGTTAAGTAGTACTTTATGCCCGCTGGCTAAATATTTTTGAAGTTACAACGTGGGCGTAAAATGTAATTTTACACAAAAGGTACTAAAAGTTCTATTATGTCAGTCAAGTTAACTTACGGTTACTTGACTACAATAAATTGATTTCAGTACTTTCTTGTGTTTAATTTGTATAGGAGAATGCACAAATATGTCAGTCAAGTTAACTTACGGTTACTTGACTACAATAAATTGATTTCAGTACTTTCTTGTGTTTAATTTGTATAGAAGAATGCACAAATTTGAATACATTTTTGAGAACAATCATACAGTTGATTCCGAGAGTTTTTTCATTACTTGACTATCGATAATTGATTTCACAACTTTCATTTGTTTGATTTGCAGTGAACAATTTGAATGTACTTACTAACATATAATTTGTTCAGCATACAATGACTCAAAGAAGTAAAAGACTTTTTCACTGGTATTTATTTGATTCCTTTTAAAAAATTATAAATATTATTATTTTATAGATTATACAGAAAGAACGTCTATACTTGCCTTTTTTTATACTTTCGTAGAAAGTTTTATATTATTTCAGTACTTTCTCGTGTTTAATTTGTATAGAAAGATGAACAAATTTTAATACATTTCTGAGAACAGTCATACAGTAGTTTCCAAGAGTTGTTTGCATTACTTGACTATTGATAATTGATTTCACAACTTTCATTTGTTTGATTTGCAGTGAACAACTTGAATGTACTTACATATAATTAATTGTTCAGCATTGGTATTTATTTGATTTCTTTTACAAAATCATAAATATTATTATTTTATAGATTATTTGTACAGTCATGAAAAAAATTATTACCATTTGTAGAGAGTGTTTATTGAATAGATGAGATTCGAAGAAATAAAAGGACTAGATAAATTGTGTTGTTTTTTATAGATTATCCAGAAAAAAGTCTATAATTGCCTTATTTTATACTTTCGTAGAAAGTTTTATGAAAAAATTAGCTTTTAAAAAACGTGTTGATTCTTCTAAAAAAATATTTAAGCACTCATTAAAGTTTTTGGTACTCAGTTTGCCGGATGTTGAGAGAGAGGGAGAGATAGAGAGAGAGAGAGCCGTAGAGAGAGAGAGAGAGAGAGCGAGAGAGAGAGAGAGAGGTCGGAAAGAGAGGGAGGGAGAGATAGGGTGGGAGGGAGACTAATAGGTACTTGCCTCAGTTTAAACTTTTGTAATATGTTTTTTTAGATAGATTTCACAACTTTTTAAGAGAAAATAATAATTACATAATGTGATAACGTTATGAGAGTTTATTATAGTATATTTTTAATATCATTATTAAATGGCTGTATTGTTATTCATAAAAGTTTTAAATTTGAAGAAACAGTCAAATTTTTCTTCAAGGAGCTCTATAAAATGATTATATTAGTTAAATTTTTTTAAATAATTTAATCAAACATGTATTTTCTTTGGTATGACGATAAATTAACAATATTATTAGTTGTAAAATCATATGAAGAAAAACATAATTCTTTTTATTTTTATAGAAAGTTTTTATTTGTACAGTCATGAAAAAAATTATTACCATTTATAGAGAGTGCTTATCAAATAGATGAGATTAGAAGAAATTAAAGGACTAGATAAATTGTGTTGTTAAAACGTAAATAAAATTTTTTTTTTTAAAAACGTGTTGATTATTTAAAAAAAAATTTTTAAACTCTTATTAAAGTTTTTGGTACAGAGTTTGACGGATGTTGAGAGAGAAAGAAAGAGGGAAGAGAGCGGGAGAAATAGAGGGCGAGAGAGAGGGGAGAAGAAACGGAGGGAGAGTAGATTATACAGAAAAAATGTCTGTACTTGCCTTATTTTATAACTTCGCAGAAAGTTTTATATCAACAATATTATTATTTGTACAGTTAATAATTACATAATGTGATAACGTTATGACAGTTTATTACAGTATATTTTTAATATCATTATTAAATAGTAGTATTGGTATTATTAAAGTTTTAAATTCGAATGTTCTTTTAAGCTTCTTTTTCTATAGAATGTCTTGTGGCTTCTTTAAATTTGACAGACGTGTAATTTATGTATTTGTTAACAGTTCTACTTATAAACTGTTCAATCAAGATCTTCTTATCCATATGATTCATAAGTTCTGGTACTCTGTAAAAATAAAAACAAAATTTCACAAAGTAACAATACTTATTATTATATTAATAACAGTTTTCTACTATATAAAAGTTTGCTACTTATTTGAATATTTATATTTTCATTTCAAAGTACAAATATACTTCTGATCTTGCATGTAATAACCACTGTCGAAGAAAATGAACCTACTATGGAGCGCACCACCTAGACCTCGTCAAAGGCTACCTCGAACACCTGGACCTACTATTACATGCGCCCTGACATCTAAATGCAAAAAACTACGGAGCGCAATACCTAGACATCGTCATCGGCTACCTCGAACACCTGGACCTCCTATTACATTCGCCCTGACATCTAAATGCAAAAAACTACGGAGCGCACCACCTAGACATCGTCATCGGCTACCTGGAACACCTGGACTTCCTGTAAAATACGCCCTGACATATAAATGCAAAAAGCTACGGTGCACACCTCATCGACTATCCCGAACACCTGGACCATGTATTAGATGCACCCTGAGATCTAATCGCAAAAAATTACGGAGCGCACAACCTAGACTCCATTATCGGCCACCCCAAAGACCTAGACCACGCATTCGATGCGTTCCAATACCTAGAGGTAAAAAACTACGAAGCGCACCACCTAGACATCGTCATCGGCTACCTCGAACACCTAGAATTCCTGTACAATGCGCACTGACATATAAATGCAAAAAGCTACGGTGCGCACCACCTAGACATCATCCTCGGCTACTCCGAACACCTGGACTTCCTGTAAAATGCGCGCTGACATATAAATGCAAAAAACTACGGTGCGCACCACCTAGACATCATCCTCGGCTACCCCGAACACCTGGACCTCCTATTAGATGCGCCGTGACATCTAAATGCAAAAAACTACGGAGCGCACCACCTAGACATCATCATCGGCTACCCCGAACACCTGGACCACGTATTAGATGCACTCTGAGATCTAATCGCAAAAACCTACGGAGCGCACAACTTAGACTCCATCATCGGCCACCCCAAAGACCTAGACCACGGATTCGATGCGTTCCAATACCTAGAGGTAAAAAACTACGAAGCGCACCACCTAGACATCGTCATCGGCTACCTCGAACACCTAGACTTCCTGTAAAATGCGCGCTGACATATAAATGCAAAAAACTACGGTGCTCACCACCTAGACATCATCCTCGGCTACCCCGAACACCTGGACCTCCTATTAGATGCGCCGTGACATCTAAATGCAAAAAACTACGGAGCGCACAACCTAGACTCCGTCATCGGCCACCCCAAAGACCTAGACCACGCATTCGATGCGTTCCAATACCAAGAGATAAAAAACTACGAAGCGCACCACCTAGACATCGTCATCGGCTACCTCGAACACCTAGACTTCCTGTAAAATGCGCGCTGACATATAAATGCAAAAAACTACGGTGCGCACCACGTAGACATCATGCTCGGCTACCCCGAGCACCTGGACCTCCTATTAGATGCGCCGTGAGATCTAAATGCAAAAAACTACGGAGCGTACCACCTAGACATCGTCATGGGCTACCTCGAATACCTGGACCTCCTATTACATTCGCCCTGACATCTAAATGCAAGAAACTACGGAGCGCACCACCTAGACATCGTCATCGGCTACCTCGAACACCTGGACTTCCTGTAAAATGCGCCCTGACATATAAATGCAAAGGCTACGGTGCGCACCACCTAGACATCATCATCGGCTACCACGAACACCTGGACCACGTATTAGATACACCGTGAGATCTAATCGCAAAAACTACGGAGCGCACAACCTAGACTCCATAATCGGCCACCCCAAAGACCTAGACCACGCATTCGATGCGTTCCAATACCTAGAGGTAAAAAACTACGAAGCGCACCACCTAGACGTCATCATCGGTTACCCCGAACACCTGGACCACGTATTAGATGCACCCTGAGATCTAATCACAAAAACTACGGAGCGCACTACCTAGACTCCATCATCGGCCACCTCAAAGACCTAGACCACGCATTCGATGCGTTCCAATACCTAGAGGTAAAACGCTACGGAGCGCACCACCTAGACATAATCTCGGCTACCCCGAAGGCTTTACCTCGAGTTCCTCGGGTACAGTTCGGATGAGCCTCGAATTCGCGTGAAGCTAACCGCGGGTGTGCCTCGGATTAGCCTCGGTAGCACCTCGGCTGTACCTCGGCTCGAGCCGCGGCAAATCCGGGGCTGGAGCCGAGGTCCGAGCCGAGATAAAGCCGAGGTCCGAGCCGAGGTCCCAGCCGAGGTAAAGCCGAGGTCCGAGCCGAGTTCTAGCCGAGGCTCGACCGAGGTCCGAGCCGAGTACTCTATACCTTTGTAAAAGTCTACATTGTTATGACTCATCTCGTGCAATTCGATCTTACATGTGAAGTGTCATGACAGAAATTTAAAAACGTCGATTTCTCGAAAACACGTACAAGTGGGTTAGGTCGTTATTCCGGGAAGCCACAGATATTATGTTCATAATATATGTAAATACATATATAGAGATATATACATAGAGAGAGGTTATGTACTAATAAACATATATATTGTATATAATAAAAAATATACATATGTTTATGTCTCTTCTTCTCTCCCTCTCTCTCTATCTATATTTTTATCTTTCTCTTTCTTTTGTCTTTCTTTATTATTATACGGCCATTATCACTGCTTAACTCTTCATGGCCGTTAATTCCTGGTGATTGTATGTGTGTATATATATACATAACATATATGACGTCACAGGAAGTCGGGAAAAACCGGATGCGAGGCTGAATACCATGGAGAAAGTTAAGAAATCGGAAAGCCGACAAAAGAAAATTCAGTCCCTTATATCTTTTGAATGAGATAATCTTTTTAAATAAAATCTTTTGATTTGAGTAGAGCAATGAAATGGCTTTCGATTAAGAGGGATATGTTATATAGTTAAAACTAGCGCAATAGGTGTATAAGCTCATAGAATTTCTCGTACATCCATTTCAATGTATATCATCACGCGGTCGTCCTAAGGCTCTTCTATACTTGCCTTCGGAACGCTCCCGTGTTCCTTGATAAGCATGTCCCTGGTGGAAATCGATTCCATTAATTATCTAATAAATAGCTAGTTTTATCAATAATCGTCAAAAACCAGATACATTTCTTGGCCATTTCTATCCATCGATTAAACAATTTTTTCGGTCATATTAGGATGATAGATTCAGTTTTTTCACAAATTTACATAAGCTTATTGATGAGTATTTAAAATATATCAGTTGGCCAGTATTATGGCGAGGAGCGAGAGAGAGAATCAAACGGAAAAATCATTGTTTTCATTCGAAACAGTACTATAAACGAATTAAATACCAATAATTCGTGTTTACGTTTTGGTTAGCTATCTTTTTTTAATATTTGGTTTTAAGTGCATGATCCGATTATAGACAAAATTTTGTAAAAACATCCAGTAATATTTCAATTTTTGGCAGCCATTCTGCATTTACAAAATCTGATTTCAGATTCCTAATCAGCAAATCCGGAAACCCATAATATACAATTTTTAGGAAATTCCGCTAAAATTTCAATTTTTGGCCGTCATCTTGGGTCTTCTATTTTGAATTTTCAAAATCTGAGTTCAGATTCGTAATCAGCGAATCCATATACGCCTATATACAAATTTCAGCAAAATCCAATAATATTTGAATATTTGGCCTCCATCTTCGATCAGTCATTTTGAATTTTGAAAATCTGAGTTGGAATTCGTAATCAGCGAATCCAAATACCCGTTATATACAATTTTCAGCAAAATCCAGTAGTATTTAAATATTTTGCCTCTATCTTCGATCAGCCATTTTGACTTCTGAAAATCTGAGTTCAGATTCGTAATAATCAAATCCATAACTCCGATATATACAATTTTCAGCAAAATTCAGTAATATTTCAATATGCGGCAGACATTTTCGTTCCGCTATTTCCAATTTTCAATATCTGAGTTCAGATTCGTCATCAGCTAATTCGGAAACCCCATACATACAATTTTTAGCAAAAGCCAGTATAATTTAAATATTTTGCCGCCATTTTTAATTTTTCAAATCTGAATTCAGATTCGTTATCAGCGAATCCAGAAATCCCTTTTATACAATTTTCAGCAAATCCAGTAGTTTTTGAATATTTTGCCTCCATCTTCGATCAGCCATTTTGAATTCTGAAAATCTGAGTTGGGATTCGTAATCTGCAAATCCACATATTCCTTATATACAATTTTCAGCAAAATCGAGTAAAATTTCAATTTTTGTTAGCGATCTTGCGTCCACCAGTCTGAATTATCACAATATATGTTCAGATTCGTAATCAGCGAAACAAAAAATGCGTTATATACAATTTTCAGCAAAATCTAATAATATTTCAATATTTAACCACCATCTTTGAATCCGCCATTTTGAATTCTGAAAATCTGAGTTCGAATTCATAATCAGCGACTCCAAAAACTCCCTATATACCATTTTTAACAAAATCCGGTAAAATTTCGATTTTTGACCGCCGTTATGCGTCGTCATTTGGAGTTTTGAAAATCTGAGTTCAGATTCCTAATCAGTGAATCTCGAAACCCCCTATATACAATTTTCAGCAAGATATCTATAAAAGACGAGTTGTAGTGGGGTAGGTGGAGGGGAGTGGTGGTGGTGGAGGGGGTGGAGGGGCGGAAGGGAACCTCCTTTAAAATAACGTAAAATTTGAACGAATTTCACGGTAAAAAGTGGAGGGGCGGTGGAGGGGGTGGAGGGGTAAGTACCCATTTTTAGCCTTACACCTATATAATATAGGAAAATGTGTGTGTGTGTGTGTGCGTGCGTGTGCGTGCGTGTATGTGTGTGTGTGTGTGTGTGTGTGTGTGTGTGTGTGTGTGTGTGTGTGTGTGTGTGTGTGTGTGTGTTTATGGCGCCCAATACTGTATATTAGTACCTACTGCCCAGAGTTCCCTATGGCAAGTGACTAAAGAAATAATGGACCCTGGGGTTATAGACTCTAGGTCGGGCGGCATAAATCCCTATATTATGGAAGTTTATGTGTCCCGGGCACCATAAATTTTTGCGGGTGTCATAAACCCCGATATATATAAAAAAGGGCGCCATAACGCCTATTAAACAATATATATATATATATATATATATATATATATATATATATATATATATACTTACATATGTAAACAAAGTTATTTATATTGATTAATATTAACCATCTCATATATTCGCGTTATTTTAACATACTTATAAATACTAATTCTTCTAAAAAAATTTTCTGTAATTTTCAATAAGGTTCATTTAAGTTCTATAGTTTGTATAAAACAATAACGAATTATCTACTTCACCCTACTATTAACAATTACTTACTCTTTTATCTAATGTAGTTGAGACATGAAATTTTATAAATTTTGTTTAATTTTACAGAAAACATTATTAAATATTAAATCATAAATTTATTATATATTTTTTTTTTTAGACGTAGTAAAAGATCTAAGACAAAGCAACGCAAGCATTGCCGTTGCGGATGGAATTTATCCAGCTATCGGATCAATGGATACCCAAACTATGATGGTAAGATATAGATTGGATTATTTTTTATTATTTTTTATTATTATTTTTTATATAAATTATTCAGTAATATATTCAACAATATATTGAATAACATATTACTATACCAATTTTTCTGTTCTTAAAATGTGTTATTATGTTTTCTAAAATTGTTATAATCATTCAATGTCTATTATGATTTTACTTTATTATAGATACATATTGGTAAAGGAGTTTATGCCAGACAATCGTCATGGCAGTTTGCTTTTTCACTCGTGGATCCAGTGCAGTTTGTACGCGAGATGGATCGGGAAGTGATCGGAGTCGAAATTAGGAAAGTGAGCGCTGTCACTGGAAGAGGATCAAGAAGATCTGAAGGAGAAAAAAAATGGGAACAAATTGATCCTAATAAAATAGACGCCATTCGAGGTATACTTTTTCATAACTTTCGTCATTTAAGGTGGCTTCGGCGTCATATAAATAAATTTTTTATGATACTTACTTCACATGTTATAATTTGAGAAATAATATAATATAAAACCAGGGTTCTTGAAGTAACAAAAAAAAAAAAAAAAAATTTCAAAGAAATTTGAATATATGTATGCTTTTTAGAGAGTTGAGTTAAACCAATACTTAGTTGTGTTACGAGTGGTAGCTTCCAGAGAGAAAGCGCGTGCGGCCATGAACTCGAAAACCACGCGCTACCTATTCATGCAGACGCTCGAAGAACGAAGACACGTAGCCCAACACAAACTCCGGGTCAGCAATATGCCGAGCGTTGATAGAGGACCTCGAATGTCGAAGGCGCATGACATCGACCAGTGCGAGTCAGCAGAACAGCGAATCCGCGAGGCACTGAATCACCGGCACGAGATCTCGACATCAAATTAGGGGGAAGAAACGAACGGCCGATGAGCAATGATCCCCCACTTATGAACCCCGAGGCAGAGACATAAAACCCAAGGGAAACACATCCGGAACGGTTAGAGAGAGGACGGACAGAGAGAGGACAGAAGCGAGGTACGAGGAACGAGGACGAGCGGCACGACCAATTCACGAGAGGATGTGCATGAATCGGTAGCGCGTGGTTTTCAAGTTCATGGCCGTACGCGCTTTCTCTCTGGAAGCTACCACTCGTTGGTTTTGAAAATTTTTCAATTTTTATATCGGTAAAATCATTGGTAACTTTGTGAATTCGGTATTTAAAATATTGGGAACGAAATATGTTTAATGAAATGATATTTTCGCTTTAGGCGATGGCCAACGGTGTGTAACTTTCCTCTATGTTTTGATATTTCCAATAAAAATAAAACTTATAAAATAAAATTTATGTACTTATAAGTTTCTTTTAATTTTACAAATTTTTTAAATTTACTCAACCAACGTAATATCATTTTCAGAGGCGCTACAACATTTCTTGAAAACTAGTAAATTCAACAATTTAAGAGAGAGCAAGAAGTTGGGACATATAATGAGTGTCCATACTTATGTAGGAAAATTGATAGCAGATTTAAAGAAGTCAAAAGCGCCGAAAAAAGAGAAAAAAAAGAGTATGTATGATTTTAAAAAGCATTAATTACCTATTAACGATTGAATGAACAGATTTTTTTTTAAATAATTTGCAGAGACTTTGTTTACGTGTTACATAGTGTCTGATATAGTTTATCTAATTATTTAGCTCTTTAGTTTTATTATTTTCGTATTTTAATATGTTCTAAAAACTACTATCAATATTATTAACAACATTAATGTTGTTTAAAATGAAGCTTTAATGTATCTGTAAGCCAAATATTATAATACTTACAAGTAACCCTACGGAAGTGTCACTCACCGATTTTCCTGAGTCTTTGCACACGGTTTTTATACCGAAAAATATGAGACACCTTTATGTTTTTAGGTGCCCATAAAGAGTTTTAAGGTTGTGGATAGCCAATTGTGAATTTTTATATACAAGGCAGGCCTATTAAATCTATTCACGCAAATTGCTTCAAAGGCATGGTTCAAAGGCGAAATTTGCCTTTCACCAAAGTTGAACGGTTCAAGAAGGACAATCTGAAAATGATCTGCAATTTGACCGAAAAACAATTTTCAAGGATATTTGAAGATCAAAATCTGACATTTTAAATAGGATCCCCTTTTTTATCATAATGACCTTATAAGATCATTGAATGGTCACTATCATTCTTTCTATTGTAGTCTACTGGAACTCGACCTCTACAAAGGTTTTATGATTTGAAGAATGAAAAGTAAAAATGACTTTCAACTTAACGTTGAAGACGATTTTCGCCTTCTTTAAATGATGCATCTTTTCTAGAGGTCGATTTTCACTAGATTTCCAATAAAAGGATTTTATTGACCATTACATGATCTTATACGGTTACTTCGACCTAATACAAAAAAAAATTCTATATGTATGTAAAATTTCCCATTTTTTACAATTCCTAGGTCAAAAATAGTAGTGTACATGTTAGAGAGTAAAAAAGAGAGATGGTGGTACCGTAAAGTGAAAACAAGAAATAAAAAAAATAGTTTTAGGCGTATTTTGATAAATAAAATAATAATAATTTTTTAATTTTCTTTACATTAAATAAAAAAAATAATAACTTTTTATTTTCTCTACAGTAATATTAATGTATCTATGGTAACTAAAAACTTATTAGTATTTTTCCTGAAATGAATATCAGAGAATGAAAAAAGTTATGAGAATAAAAATATAAAAACTATGAGTTATCTAATTTATAGTATAATTTATTTATAATTAATATGTATTTTTATTATTTACAATAATGCGGATTACTTCTATTGCTTGGGTCAAAGAAATGATCGATACATAGAGCTTTAGTACACCAAGTGCACCTAATAATAGCAATACTACTGCATAGTTGACAAGATTCATCGCAATTTTTAAAACAGTAATCTACTGGAGTTTCAAAATGTGGCGGTTTTTCTACATATCCACTTTTATTCCAAGCATACTGAAACATATTAACGAATCTAGGTGAAGAAAATTGATTATGAATGAGAGATTGAAGTTTCAGTATGTTATTTCGCAAATGTAAATTAATGTCATAACTATTTAAAATAATTAAATCTGAAAAACACCTCAAAAAATGTTTCCATGGTCTAAAGGTGTATACATCGAGTGGTTGTATCATTCCTGTTGTACCAGCCGGAATTGTCAATATTTTCACTTGCTTATTACAAACAATTACATCTTGAAATTTTTTTCAGTTTGTCCTGACCAAGAATCTAAACACAAAACAGAAGTTTCTCCAACATTAGGTAGAAAAGCTTCTTCATACCATTTAATTATTAAGTTTGAAGTTAATTTTCCAGATATTGAAGCAAACACAATAATATTTTCTGCTTTGTATAAATTTTTTTCTACCAATGGTCCGAAATAACCGTTTTTTTCTTGTGTTACTATAAGTAAAGGGGATTTTAAAACTCCACTTGCAGATACAAAAGGTTGAATCGTGTAACTATGAGTAAGCGAATTTAAAGATTGCGCCAATGATTCAATTTTCAAAGTTCCCTTGAAAGACAATGTACGCCCTGCACGCATTTCCAGATTAAAACCCGACTGATCAGTATTATATACATTATCTCTTCCTATTTGTGAAATTTCAAATTTAACTTTATCCGTGAATCGCGAAGTCTCTTCAGATAATGCTACTTTATTTTTCAAATTAGATGTAGTGACGAATTTATTAATTTTCCTTGATACAATTCGATGCTGCTGTTTAAATTTATAAATCCACTTTGAAGATGCTGTAAATAATTCATTTGATAGACCAACATCATCTCTAGATTTAATAGCCCATCTCTTTATATCTAAATCATGAACTGGTAGAGATTTTTCTCGCGCATTTTGAAATTGTTCTAGCACATATTCAGAAATTTTCAATAATTTGTCAAGTCTAGTTCCCCCTTGAGAAATTTATTTCTCCCATCTATATAATGTTTTAACATTATTGACTTTTCTAAACCTATGTTTAACTGTAGTTAGATTAAGACGTCCTTTACTTGAGAACGCCAAAAATTAACAGCATTGGTTTTATAATCTAGATCTATTGGTACCAAAACTTTTTGCTACTTTCTAAATTATTTATTACATTATAATCATCTTCAAATTCTTCTTCTATAGCACAAGCATCAGAAATGACACTTTCTTCATCAAAATTTAACGTATCATATGTTTCTATAAATAAATTATCATTTATTGCATCTTTAATTAAAGTTTCAAGCTCTAACGAAAACTGTTTTTCTTCTTTAGTAATAATTGATTGAATGTCAAATCGAGAATCATTGAAAGCTTTTCCTAATAGCGTTAAAACATTCTTAGGATTGATCATTATTGTGCAAAATATACACTTGTATCTGAAATAAATAATTTTTTTTACACTCCCTGCGCAAAGTTCGATTTCGCACACGCTCTAATGAAAAAAGATGCCCTAGATTAAGCTTGTCACACGTCGTGTCAAAAAATAATGTTTGATACACGAGTGAGAAAGTGGTTGTATCTTCGTGTGGCCTTTTCACCCTTGTTTCGCTCGGGCGCAAACGTCCACCACGAGGATAAAATCACTTTTTCGCACTTGTATCGAAAATAACTATTTCTTTAAATGCATGCATATTACAAATTAATGTAAAAAAATCGTTAAGTACTTATGTAGTATTGCTAATTAAATAATGAAGAGCAAAAATTAAAGTTGTAAACTTTAAATAATATTAAATATGAAAATTTGTAATTATTTGACAGGGTAAAATTATTTATTACAACTCTGAAAAAAATATTTGTTATTTTACAAATGTATAATACGTTAAACTTTATTAATGAAATAATTTTGAAAATGAAGCTTATGACGGCCGTGATGTTATTAAATGTAAAAATGTATAAGACGTTAATGATTTATAACAGTAAATTCATTTTATTTGCGCAACATTTTGATCTTATTAATGATGATCCTTTTTAAGTAAATAAATTTGTTCGTGAAGAATATTTTTTTAAAATTAAGATATTTACCTTTAGATAAAATTTGATGAAACTTTAATTATTAAACATAGTTATTTTTAAATATTCGGAAAATATTGATACAATATTGGTACAATATCGATACAATATCGATATAGAATATCTATATTTTTCTTATTTATAAAAGTTTACGTTATTATAATTTTTTCTCGAAGTATTTAATAGAATGACTTTCACCTTAAACTTAAAATTGAATGCTAATAATTCTAAATTTTCTTTGTTTTATGATTTTACTATGCAAAAATTATATTTATTAAAACTATGCAATTTTTAGTTCCCTTAAATCATTCATATATTTATTTAGCAATAAAAGTAAATAAATAACGAAATGAGATATGTAATAAATATAATAAAAAGCTTTTATTCACCTTTCTCGTCTATTACAAAATTTTGTTGAATAACTTTGATAAACTTCTTTAACAAGTTGTCAAATTATCACTGTTTCTATACTCCACATAATTGCACCACTATAGTTTTTATTGAAAAAATCATGTAAACTCAATTGAAGTAACTGCTTTCGATTTTATCTAAATAACTATTAATTGCTCTATTTTTTATTAATGCATAGGGGAGATCGAGGCAAGTTGGCATACGGGTAGGTTGGCCCAATGCTAATATCTCGTGATTGGAGTAACAGAGGTTAAAACCTGTCAAACTGTCGATGTTAGTCAGGTACATTGGAACGAGGAATATTCGTTTTATTTTTCAGTCGGAAGTTTGAAAATTTTCTCATATACAGGAGTAAATTTTATATTCCAGAAAATTTCCAGTGATTCTTGAAAAGATTATGATTATTTATTTTTAAACGTAATTTAGGTTATAATGATTAATTATTTAATAATTTTAGCACTTTGTATTATTTTCATATTTAAATTTTCAATATTATTAGCATAATTTTTAAATTAAAATGTACCCGTGTTACAAAAAAATAAATAAAGAAAATGTAGAAAGTGGTCTAACTATAGCACCGGTCTCTCCCACATTCAAAAGCTTAGGAATAAAAAAAAAATCAAATGTGGTATTGTTTTTATTTTATTATTCAACAAAAATTTTGCAATACTAAATGAACTTCTTTTTATTGAAAGTGAATTATTTGTTTGGTAAAGAAATTAAAGAAAACTAAAAAATATGTGCAAATACGAGTATGGCAACAATCGTCTATATTACGTTATAAATTTATAATATACAATTCAGGAATAATAGATTTTACTAATCTTAAAATGCAATTATTTAATCTAAAAAAATATTAATTGCAATAGTAGTAATAATTCGTTATTGAATTGAATGCTCAACTGCAAAACATTGGAATAAGAAAAATATTCACTTGTTATATCTTTCTAGTACTAATCAAATAAAGTAGTACATCACGTAATAATTATTACCATTATTATCTTTTCATTATCATTACTATAAACACAAAAATCTGGTGATGAGAACAATAGTTTATAGAATCTGCCTTTACTTCTCTTACCAATAATAATACATTGAAAATGATCTTTTCTTCAACTGTTTTAGTTATGAATTAAATTCAAGAAACAACTTTTTTTGGTGTGTATTTGTTTATAACAATTATGAACAATTATGGATTAATAAAAAGTCCTATTCGATTTATAATTTAAGTCTTTTATACTACCTAACAATGCAAAAAATTTCAGGATTTTACATAAAAAAAGAAAAAAAGAAGAAAAAAGGTGCTAATATATTGGCTCCTGTGACTGCAAGGGTAACCATGTACCTAAAATAGATTTTATGGGGTGCATATCAGTCTAAAATCATTAATATTATCCAAAATTTACGTGTCATATTCAATTTGGTAGAATAGATAAAATAACTTGAAGATGTTTATTATTATTGGGCTATATGGTATTGAGTAAATCGGATTTACTAAATTCATAATTTTGTGACCCTTTTCGAGTTCCAAAATTTCTTTTCCGAGCACACCTATGAGACACGTTTTTTGGCACATTACACCTTATATTATAAGAAGAAATTATGGGTGCATCCATTTTTTTGCTGCATTTCATTTTTCTTATGGGAATTTAACATGGGAAAAATGGACGAAAAGTGCGGTCCTTGTTGATTAACTAATAGTAAGCTATGAAAGTGGCCAACAAACATTCCACAAAAAACGATTACAGTAAAAAAAGAGCTTTAATTTGAGATGGGAATCGTTAAAATCGGTCAATTCGGCGCCAAGTTACGTGCATTTGAAAATCGCTAAAAATAATCAAAAATCATTGAATTACGTGGATTCGGGAAAAATCGCTCATTTTCCTCAGCAAAATATGGATTTCACCCAAAAGTTTTCGATTGGACAACGTTTTTTCCTTATAATATAAGGTGTAATGTGCCAGAAAAAACATGTCTCATAGGTGTGCTAAAAAAAAAAATTTTTTTTGGAACACGAGAAGGGTTACGAAGTTATGGATTTACTGATGATATATTCTCATTTCACGTATAAAAATTCACGATTGGTGATTTACGACCTTAAAACTCTTTATGGGCAGCTAAAAAAAAATACGTGCCTCATATTTTTCGATATAGAAGCCGTATGCAAAGTCTCAGGTAAATCGGTGAGTGACACTTCCGTAGGGTTACTTGTTAGTAGGGATCATTAGTATAATTTTGCTTCCTCCTAGAGGAAGCTTTGCGATAGTAATTTTTTGAGTTGTTGTAAAAATATGTTATAATTGTTGTTCGAGGTGTTAGGAATAAAAATACATGATTTTTGAAAAATATCTGTAAGGATGTGTGTGTGTGTGTGTGTGTGTGTGTGTGTGTGTGTGTGTGTGTGTGTGTGTGTGTACGCCTGGATCTCAGCTTCTACTCGATCGATTTTAACCGGACGGGTCTCATTTTCTTTGCTTTTTATGTGTGAGGGCGGGTCGAAAATTCGTTTTTTGATTTGCCGATGCGTTTTTGTTTTACTTCGAATTTTCGGTTTTCTTAAAATTGATTTTTGCTTTTTTTTAATGATAAGTTCGAGATTTTTGAATCGCATGGATAGCATTCGAAAGAGCATAAAAATACCTATATTTTCTAAAAAAAAATTTCTCTAGCTATCACGGTTCCTTTGTTATTAATGTAACGGAACCGGAAAAATATGTATATATTTTTATGCGATGAACCATAGTCATAACCCTGAACACCTACTACCCTACCGACACTATTGCACCAAGGGTTGTAGATGTGACCTGCGCTTCTCGGAGTCTCAAGCTGTCATAAAACACCGACGCGGCGCATGCTTTAAAATTTCTGAATTCTTAATCTTGTAATTTCCTTTTCCTTAAAAGGCTATATTTAGACTTAATATAAAAACGGACTGTAAACTTTCCTTTCTTCTTGATAAAGACAAACACTACTTTTAAATAAATAAAAATTATATCCGATTATACCTACGATCACAGATACTGTAAAATTATAATACGCAATTGTTTATCGAAGATTATTATATTCTCTTGTACAAAAGTAAGTAACCTCACTCTAATAAAAAAATGTTCAATAGTAAAACCTTTAGTTGAATTACAATATTTCTGCAATACAATTTTATTTAGAAATACTTCAGTTGTATTAATGAGTTAGTTATAAATTAGGGTTAATTTTCTACAAGGATATATTTTAAATAATAATTTAAGTACGAATTGTTAAACAAACCCTTGTGCAATAATCACAATTGTAATTCTTCCTTTATACATTTGACCTAACTAGCAAACCGTTCCAAACGCGAGGTATAAGAGTTTATAAGGTTTTCCATTCACAATCACAAACAAATATAAAATTACAATAACTACTTTAAGACACATTCATGAAAGAATATTTTTCCTACTCAAATAATGAAACTTATTCAACCTTCTGTTTTTCTTCTGCTATAAATAAATAAACTGTTTTATTACATATCACAAATTTAACAAACATTTTTGGATTTTGAACAAGTACATGTGAGTTGGAAATATTCCTTCAAAATGTGGAATTAGCCTTAAGAAGACGATAGCCCTAGCGGATGCGTAATCTTGGGGCTGTAAAACACATGGCCCATACTAAATATAGATACGACGCTTTCCCACGCAGGGACACGCTTTTCCGAGTTTTTCAAAACATGACTTATACTATACATTGAAATATTATTTTACATTATCTCTCAAACCGTTATCAATAAAATTATTTTAACAACAACCGATATTAAATATAACAGTAAGGAAATTAGGAAAAATAATATTAATTATATATATTCTTTGTTAAATTGCAATCAACAGCTTTGTTGTTTTTGTATTAATAATACAAAGATCTAGTAACAAAAACCCAAAAATATAGCTCTATGAGTAACCATATGCATTTTATAAACGCAACCTATAACCATGTAAAGAATCTTTATTAACCAACGATAAATAATTACTATAATAGCTATTATATTATATAAATCAACAAGTTTTGATAACAAAGCATTTAGGTTTTAGTTTATTTTAGATAATTGACTGTTATTATAAATTTATCATATATGATTTCATTGTAAATTAGATTATTAAGTTAGTAAAATTTTGTATTCCGAATAACTATCATTAAAATAGTCGTAGCATTTTCATTCAAGTTGTAATATCTTGCTACATAATTATTTAGTAAGATAAATAATTCAATTCATGGTAGAATATCTAGATTGTTAATTATAGGAAAAACCGAGACAAAGAAGATGTTTGTCAGCTACATCAGCCCCAAAACACATGGCTCGTCTAAAAATAGATTTTTCTCAGTCTTCCTGCGCGGAGACGCATTTTCCAGCATCTTTTGGGACTCAATGTACTATAGCATAAGAATATTATTTTAGAATAACGCTAGATATCTCATTAATTATAATTAGAAAAATAATTTTTGTTTAAGATAAAAGTTGCATTATGTTAAGTAAAAATTAAGAGATGAGAAATCCATTATTATAATATGTTTTTATAGTAATAATAATCCATTTGTCTATTTCTACTAGATTAACTAACTAGACTTTAAGTTTAGATGATAAACTGTTTAGAATTTGAATAATACATTTGTAATTCGTACGATTTCTTAATAATAATTAACTATTATGACTATTTATAAGTAATTTTCATTGTTAATGCAAGTTTTATGAAATATACACATTAGATAAAACATTTTACTGGACAATAGTTGTATTCTAACACATTGTTACTTACGAAAACTAATTAAATTGCAAATATTTTAAATAAATAATAGAAAATCTAAGGAAAATGTATTAATTTAATAAAATAACTTAATAATATGATTGATATATTAGCTAGAATGAATAGTCTAATGTTTTTATAAAGTTTGCATAAGAAATTTCATTGTTTAATGTATAATTAAGTTTATAAAATTTGTAATGCGTTTAACTCCTGTTGTAATAGACCGATAACTTCCGTTCAAATTTGTATTTTCATTTTAGAACAAAATGTAATAGAATAACATATTTTATAATTTATAAACTGCCAACATTGTATAATTTTCAGCAAGTAACAGAAAATTGATCATTTTTGACTCGAAAGAAAGAGAAGGATATATCTTTTGTCTCTCTCATCTCTCTTTCTCTGTCGCACATATATCGTTCCCTCTCGCTCCTTAAAGAAGATACGAGCCGCCGGAAAATACCCTAGAGAAGGGATAAGGGACCGCTCTCTGCCGCTCTCTGTGTTAAAACATAGGATTTTCCCCACTATCACAAAAATCGACGTTTGGAAGGGATGACGCCCCGCACCATTGGGCACCGCTTTCCCGCACCACTCGCTCCATTTAACATTATGGGTATGCAAAGTATCAACCGCCGCCGAAAAATATCATCGATGACTCGTTGACCCAAGATGACGCAACTACCCGATTCGACACCGCAGTTTTTCCAGCCGAAGAAGAGGAGGAGCAATGGATTTAAATACGCCGAACGCGCACTACACGGGAGCAGTTCCCCGGTCAAAAATATCCAGTTGGGAAATCCAACTGGATTTTCCAAGAGGGAAATCCAGCTGGGGAAGAGTGGATTCCAGCTGGATTTTGGTGGATTTCCCGTCGGATTCCCAGTTGATGATACCAAATATTCCCACCCATTTTTAACTGGATATTTAAGTGGATTCCCATCTAGATATAACAGGATTCCTATGCATTATTAACTGGATTTCCATTGAATAGAAAAGCGAAAGTTAGATGGATTCCCATCTATATTAAACTGGATTTTTACATGGATTTCCGCCGTCACGCTGGGATTCCCATTTATTATTAAGTAGAATTTTGAGTGGATTCCCATTTAATAGAAATGCGAAAGTTAGGTGGATTCCCACCAACATTTAACTGGATTTTTACATGGATTTCCGCCTTCGCCCAGGAATTCCCATTTATTATAAGTGGATTTCCATTTAATCCAGTTAAAAATGGGTGGGAATATTTGATATCATCAACTGGGAATCCGACTGGAAATCCACCAAAATCCAGCTGCAATCCACTCTTCCCCAGCTGGATTTCCCTCTTGGAAAATCCAGTTGGATTTCCCAACTGGATATTTTTGACCGGGTCACCACAAGCCTCACAAGCTTTACTGAACTGACCAAGTCAGTCAGATTAACACAAGCCTCACAAGCTTTTTCTGAACTGACCCAAGCAGTCAACAAGAGCCTCACAAGTTTTGTTGATTGTACTGAGACAGTGCTCTACAAGCCTCACAAGCTTAAGACCTGTACAAATTTATAAATAAACATTCAAATTTTACACAAATTCAAATTCTTTTCAAATTTATTATTTAACAAAGAAAAAGAAATTTAAAATTCCAAATCAAAATTTCAAAAGGTAAATAAAAAATTTAAAATACAATAAATATATATTTAACTTTGATCTTCGAATAAAAGTGTTGGCCTGGGTCTTAAGGACTCTAAGGACTTGTTTATTCGAAGAAACGGGTCATTTAGTGTTAAGCCTTAAAGGCTTTTATGCAATTTGACCTAACAAAGAAAATATTATTTATTTTTCAGACTTATTAAAAAATTATAATAAATAATATATATTTAACTTTGATCTTCGAATAAAAGTGTTGGCCTGGGTCTTAAGGACTCTAAGGACTTGTTTATTCGAAGAAACGGGTCATTTAGTGTTAAGCCTTAAGGGCTTTTATGCAATTTGACCTAACAAAGAAAATATTATTTATTTTTCAGACTTATTAAAATTATAATAAAAAATATATATTTAACTTTGATCTTCGAATAAAAGTGTTGGCCTGGGTCTTAAGGACTCTAAGGACTTGTTTATTCAAAGAAACGGGTCATTTAGTGTTAAGCCTTAAGGGCTTTTATGCAATTTGACCTAACAAAGAAAATATTATTTATTTTTCAGACTTATTAAAAAATTATAATAAATAATATATATTTAACTTTGATCTTCGAATAAAAGTGTTGGCCTGGGTCTTAAGGACTCTAAGGACTTGTTTATTCGAAGAAACGGGTCATTTAGTGTTAAGCCTTAAGGGCTTTTATGCAATTTAATCTAACAAAGTTTATTTATTATTCATTTCAAAGCTTGACGCGAACTAAATTCATTTTTGCCAATTTCATTATTTTATTAGTTTGACGACTTGCAGCCCAAATGCGTATTTCTTTTCTATTTAATTAATTAAATTAACGCAGTGGCTTATGAGCATCAGCTCTCGGGAGGAAGGGTGAACCTCAGATTTCCCTGAGATTGGGTAAAATTAGTTCTCCTTGAAACTCATACTCCTGGGCTCTTAACCTTATTTCCTATCCATACAAGGGACGTGTGCAATTGTTCTTAAGGGACATATGTGCCGTACCTGTTGGTCCTGGTAAACATCCAAACTTCCTATTATCAAAAATATTTTAACTCATTTTAAGCGCCTTATACTTCCAACTCAACAGCTCAACCAAGGTTGAATAGCTAACGCAGCTAAGGCCTGAAAGAGCGTAACTCTTCACCGAGTTAACCATCCCAGTCGTGTTGTGTTCTCGGACGTGACATAAGACAATAAAAATTTTGGAGGCCCCGGAGGGATTGATTGTTTGAGAAGGAAGTATAATTAGAGTCGCGTTAGTTATTTTCCTATTTTATTATTTGACAACAATTGTCTGAAAACCAAGCTCATTTACTTTTCTAAACTTAAATAATACGTGAATAAATAAATGAATTAATAAATAATATTAAAATCAATGAATAAATCAGGAAATGAACAAATCGAACTAAGAAAATTATAAATTTAAAAGTTTTTTGTGAATTTAGAAAATCTGTTACTGTTCAGGTAGGAAAGAAATAAGTGAAAGTTTGTGCGCATTCTATTACTTCGGCCGCTAGGAAAGGTACGTGGCAGCGCTGCAGACCGCTTCACCCCATCATTCAGTGGTAAAATCCGAGTCTCACAAGGAGTGCAAATTAGCACTTTTCCTTTCGTCAATGTACTTTCAATGATATCCGGAAATGTGTTCAACATTCGTGTTCGTAGTGTTTTCCTTGTGAATCTTTGAAACCTCAGTTATGTTGCCATTAGTGGGTTTGATTCAACGTGCTTTAAGTTAGTAAATTATTAGTTGCACTTGATCGTCTACGTGTCCATTAATATGGAACGTTCTGCATTTATGTATCTATCAAAACAGTGAATAAATTTCAACTTCAAACATCTTCCATCTCTGATTTCTGTAATTCCAGTAACAATCTGAAAAATTATAATGTCTCTTTTCCCAAGTTCTTTTAACAAACTCCTACTGAATTCTTTTTCATCTTTAAATTATACAAAATGGGTGAAATATACTTATACTAAATATTATTTGAAGAAAATGTTAGTAAAGAGATAAAAAAATAAGTTGGACTAACTAATAAAAGAGAATTGAAAAAAATATATACATATCTAAAATTAAAGAAATTGAACGAAATGAAATAAAAAGAAAAATTAAATTAAAGAATTCTCAAATAACAAAATTTTCAAAATCTAAAATTAAAACATTTTATACAAAAAAAAAACATGTTTGAAAATTTTTCACTAAGTTGAAAAATAATTTTATCATATTAGTTAACGCCCCAAAGCCTTTGTGTCACAAAAAGATGACCACGCGCAACGGCCTCTCGACTAAATCTTTAACTAATGTTATACTAAATCAAAAAAATAATAATTTTGCAAAGTATTGGTTTACGCCCCAAAGCCTCTGAGTCACAAGAAGATGACTATGCGCAACGGCCTCTCAACTAAATTTTTATTAAATCTTTACTAAATCAAAATTTATGAATCCTCTATAAACTAGAGAAGAGAAGTTTTATTAAACTTCTACAAAATTCACTAAATCTGAATCCTCTATAAAAATTAGAGAAGAGAAGTATTATTAAACTTCTACAAAATTTACTAAATCTACAAACTTATGAATCCTCTATAAAATTAGGGAAGAGAAGTATTATTAAACTTCTATACAAAAGTATACTAAATCTAAAAATTTAACTTACTAAATCCACAAACTTAAAAACCCTCTATTATTGAGAAGAGAAGTTAAGAAAAATAATTTCTAAAATTTATTACTGTATTCACTATATCTTAAAGCATTAAAAATTGAAAAGAAACCTCTATTTTAGAGAAGATAAGTCTTATAAAACGTTTATATTTACAAAAAAAGGGAAACTGAAACTACTATGTTATCAGAAAAATTCTAAACCCACTGTTTTCTCTGAATCCACCGTATCGTAATTCTATATTTTGAAAAACAAACAAACAAAAACAAAAATTACAAAAAGATTTCAAGTTTTTAATCTACAAAACTGAATTTTATTTTTCTAAGTCTTTATTTGAATTCAAAAAGTGAAAATAATATTCGCTAAGTTTTTTTTTTTTTTCTAAATCTTTAAATCAATAATAACTATTCAAAAGAAATTTTACTAAATTAAAGTAAATCTGCATTTACCTTTTCTAGCCCTTACTACTTTACAAAGCGAATGATGTTCTAACAATAGGTATATAACTCACAAGACAGTTTTGCATTTGACTTAAGTGAAACTTAATTTGAAAAAAAAAAAAACAAGTCTTCTAAATTACAACTTATCTTTAATGAAACGTTTTCCAAACTATTGTAGATTAAAAATTAAAGGCATTAGAATTCAAAACATATTTAAAAACCTCACGAGAATAAAATTAAAATTGTGAAATTAAAATTATAACTAAATATCGTGGAAAAAAATTTATGCCAATTTGAAAATTAAAGTTTTATTCTTTATTATATTTACCCTTTTGAAAAATTGGTATTTAAAGGGTACGGAAGTGATTCTGCATCTCTGCATTTTGCTATTTATATGAACTTAATAAAAGAAAATCTTCTAAACCCTTTGAATTTTGTCAAAGTAAAAGTTGTATAAAGAAAATTACTATTCTTTCGGAATTCTCTAAATCCTACTATGCTCTTTTAAATTGTTAGATCGTTCAAATTTGTTCTATTTAATTTTGAAAAACTATTACTCTTTCCAAATCCTCCGAATTTTATTATGATAGTTTTTTTTTTATTATTCTACTAAATTGTAAAAGGCTTTTAAACAAAATTATTACACATTCAAGGTAAATTATTTACTTACTATACCAATCTCACTGTATCTTACTATTTCTAAAAATGTTTTCCGTTTGCCAATTGTGCCATAAACGTGGTCACATTGCACCACAATGCTCTACAATAAAGATTTGCCAACTCTGCTCTGGAGTAGGCCATACCGCGACTAATTGTTCTAATCGTCCGATTCAATCCGAAACCCGGTCATTTAATACCGTAAACGACAACATTAAACATTTAGACAAGTTAGATACTGATGAATTTCAAAAAATTTTAGAAAATGATCTATTGGCTAAATTAAATGAATCTTTGCAAAATATTTGTCAATTTTCTACTGAATGTATAACTCAGTACTCAAACAGATTTATTATTAAAGCTAATAAAGTAATGAAAAAATGTGACATAGAATTTATACTAAACAATAACATAAATTTTAATAAAACAATACAGAATGTACTTATTGAACATTTTCTAATAGGACTACAACCTCATTTATGGTCTCACGTTAATCCATGTGGAACTTTCACCGAAACCGTTAAGCATGCTATTTCGGTAGAACAGGAAATATCTAATTATAAATCTCAATCGTCTTCCATTCAAATAAATAAAAAATCCGAAATTTGGTCACCCAATACCTTAAATGATAGCAATAAGCTATTAAATAAATCAGATGCTAACAAGTTTCAAGAAGTTCTAGAAAATGACTTACTAATTAAATTAAACGATTCCTTACAGAACGTTTACCAACTGCCCAACGAAGGTATTATTCAGTATGCGAATAGATTAATTATTAAAACTAATGAAGTGGCAAAAGAATGTGATCCAGAAACTATACTAAATAATAACATAAAATTTGGTAGAACAGCTCAGAATGTACTTATTAAACATTTTATAAAAGGATTAAAATCTGTTTCATATTGTAAACCATGTAAAACTTTGCGTGAAACTGTTCAGAATGCTGTTTCCATCGAAAAAATTAAATCATGTAATAATTCTCAATCATTTTCAAATGAAATTAAGTGCTGTACAACTAAATTACAATTTAAAAATTTATATACGAATAATAATGATGTTTCTTCTAATCTTCAGACAAATAAGAACAATTTTTCTAACAGAAATTCTTTAAATAATGTAATTCATAATTCAAGTAAACGTAGCAATGATTGTAGTAATATTGCTAGTTCCAACAAGTCAATTAAAATTTCAAAATCAAATCCTTGTGATACCAGAAAATCACATGAAACCAATACAAGTAGCAATTCACTTACTGAATCTGATTTTGCAGCACTCGAATATGCTAAGAGATTAAATAATCAAGATAAAATAATTGTAATTCCAAACTCCACTAGTGACTTGGTTGTTTCAAGTGACTCACATAGTACTAATAAAATCTATAATTTTACATCATTTATAATTTTACCAACATCAATCGCGCCTAAAGGCTGCAAGGAAGCAAACCATTTAAAAGCATTTTCTAATTCTCCAGTTTCAAACTCAGATATTATATTTGACGAAGCTTCTGCGCTTTCAAAATATCAAAATATAGGTTCTGATTTTAGCATTCATAACGCTATTGGAAATAACACCAGTTCTCCTAGACATAACTTCCTTTTAAATATAAGTGATGATAAAACCAAATATCAAACAAATTGCATTTCACCTGATTGCAATACGTTTGAAACGAAGGATACAAAAGCATATCACATTTCAAAGCCAGATAAAAATTTACAAAATAATTGTCTTACCAATAAAGGTAAAGTTTCAAAATGTAATTTTATTTTTCAAGCTTTGAAGTATTTTCATAATTTATTAAACAGGACACCTGTGATTCAATTAATGTTCAAGCCACTTAAATTACCATTTGGATATTCACGGGATATCAAACTATTACCTTTCAAGTTCAATATCAACTCGAATGAATCGAAGAAAAATTTGATTACTTGTAATTCATTGCTAAATAATCTGCATAAACAAATGTGTTGCCAGTCCAGCTACTGTATATATAACCATTTCGACATTAAAAATATTATACAGAATTTATTAAAGCATGAATTTAATTCAGAAATAAATCTTGAATTAAAGTTATTACCAATTTGAAAAAAATTATCGTTTTTTTTTTGGTTTTTCTTTTTTCCCCAAATGACATTTAAAATTAGACTAAAGATTGAATTTTTTTTTCTTTTTTTTCTTTCCCTAACCAATATTCTACCAGATTTCCAGCTTATTCTTATTTATAATTTTTAAAATTTAAATCATTCTATATCAAATGTTAATAGTTCTCTCTGATTACAGATGAAGTAAAATAAAAAAAAAATAATAATTATAACAATTACCCCAACCATGAATATCAAATGAGTGTATGCAAGATATATCCTAAAAGGCGTGCTGTAAATTTATATTTGTCAAAAGGTATAATTTGAAAATTTAAATTGATATTGAAAAACTCGAAATTCAAATAATATAACAAATAACATTATTATTGTAATATTAATTATTTGATGGATTCAGGATGCATGGAGATGATTATTATGGGAGAAGAATTATATATATACAAATTATTTTTAATATTCTAAAGACATACATCTTCGAGAAATTCAGAAATAACATATTTATTATTAATTAATTATAAATTTGTTTAACAAAATTTGTTTAACAAACAAACACAAACAATAGAAATAGAATTTTTTTTTTTTATAAAAACAAAATTTGACCTTCAGCACATTTTCTAATTTATTTATTACACAGGCAGATAACAAAGCTTCTGGAATCACAATTTGTGACCATGCAAAAATGTCTTGTTGCACATATACAAAACTCTCTCTATTACGTTTAGATCATGAGAAGTTTTCTTTTTGAAAACCTTAAAGGCTATTGTATCAATTAAATAACGATCAATACGTCACAATCTCAGACAAACGAAATCTAGCACGTGCGGCAAATCCGTTTTTAAAGCTCAGATTTAACCAAATGCTAGTCAGCCAACATAAAGGCATAAAACCTATGTTGCGACTCAGCCTATGAGAGACAAAGTTGTATCTGATGATGACAATAAAAACAAAGAATCTTTATCCTTACTACCTTTATAAATTATTTAGAAATAATGTGCATTTGAATTTCAAGTTAGTTTAAAAATCAATTCAATTTTGTTTGTGATACAAATGATTGATATTTGTTTTTCCTGTTACTAAAGAAGTATTTTTGTTATAACAAATACAAAATTATGTTGATGAATTGCTCGAAAATCAACGTTTCGATATAAAGTCTTATAAATTAGTTTAATTCTTCTAATCAAGATATAAGAAAGAAATATTTTCATTTTTCGTACTTTTACAATAATCATAAAATCCATTTATCATTCCAAATTATATCTTATCATTATTACTCAGAGTAACGCTTGCTACACTTGTTGTAGTAGCAACCGTTTTAGTAGGGGGGTGTAACGGAACCGTCTACGATGGGAAAATTTTTTTTTTTGTATATATTTTTATGCGATGAACCATAGTCATAACCCTGAACACCTACTACCCTACCGACACTATTGCACCAAGGGTTGTAGATGTGACCTGCGCTTCTCGGAGTCTCAAGCTGTCATAAAACACCGACGCGGCGCATGCTTTAAAATTTCTGAATTTTTAATCTTGTAATTTCCTTTTCCTTAAAAGGCTATATTTAGACTTAATATAAAAACGGACTGTAAACTTTCCTTTCTTCTTGATAAAGACAAACACTACTTTTAAATAAATAAAAATTATATCCGATTATACCTGCGATCACAGATACTGTAAAATTATAATACGCAATTGTTTATCGAAGATTATTATATTCTCTTGTACAAAAGTAAGTAACCTCACTCTAATAAAAAAATGTTCAATAGTAAAACCTTTAGTTGAATTACAATATTTCTGCAATACAATTTTATTTAGAAATACTTCAGTTGTATTAATGAGATAGTTATAAATTAGGGTTAATTTTCTACAAGGATATATTTTAAATAATAATTTAAGTACGAATTGTTAAACAAATCCTTGTGCAATAATCACAATTGTAATTCTTCCTTTATACGTTTGACCTAACTAGCAAACCGTTCCAAACGCGAGGTATAAGAGTTTATAAGGTTTTCCATTCACAATCACAAACAAATATAAAATTACAATAACTACTTTAAGACACATTCATGAAAGAATATTTTTCCTACTCAAATAATGAAACTTATTCAACCTTCTGTTTTTCTTCTGCTATAAATAAATAAACTGTTTTATTACATATCACAAATTTAACAAACATTTTTGGATTTTGAACAAGTACATGTGAGTTGGAAATATTCCTTCAAAATGTGGAATTAGCCTTAAGAAGACGATAGTTCTAGCGGATGCGTAATCTTGGGGCTGTAAAACACATGGCCCATACTAAATATAGATACGACGCTTTCCCACGCAGGGACGCGCTTTTCCGAGTTTTTCAAAACATGACTTATACTATACATTGAAATATTATTTTACATTATCTCTCAAACCGTTATCAATAAAATTATTTTAACAACAACCGATATTAAATATAACAGTAAGGAAATTAGGAAAAATAATATTAATTATATATATTCTTTGTTAAATTGCAATCAACAGCTTTGTTGTTTTTGTATTAATAATACAAAGATCTAGTAACAAAAACCCAAAAATATAGCTCTATGAGTAACCATATGCATTTTATAAACGCAACCTATAACCATGTAAAGAATCTTTATTAACCAACGATAAATAATTACTATAATAGCTATTATATTATATAAATCAACAAGTTTTGATAACAAAGCATTTAGGTTTTAGTTTATTTTAGATAATTGACTGTTATTATAAATTTATCATATATGATTTCATTGTAAATTAGATTATTAAGTTAGTAAAATTTTGTATTCCGAATAACTATCATTAAAATAGTCGTAGCATTTTCATTCAAGTTGTAATATCTTGCTACATAATTATTTAGTAAGATAAATAATTCAATTCATGGTAGAATATCTAGATTGTTAATTATAGGAGAAACCGAGACAAAGAAGATGTTTGTCAGCTACATCAGCCCCAAAACACATGGCTCGTCTAAAAATAGATTTTTCTCAGTCTTCCTGCGCGGAGACGCATTTTCCAGCATCTTTTGGGACTCAATGTACTATAGCATAAGAATATTATTTTAGAATAACGCTAGATATCTCATTAATTATAATTAGAAAAATAATTTTTGTTTAAGATAAAAGTTGCATTATGTTAAGTAAAAATTAAGAGATGAGAAATCCATTATTATAATATGTTTTTATAGTAATAATAATCCATTTGTCTATTTCTACTAGATTAACTAACTAGACTTTAAGTTTAGATGATAAACTGTTTAGAATTTGAATAATACATTTGTAATTCGTACGATTTCTTAATAATAATTAACTATTATGACTATTTATAAGTAATTTTCATTGTTAATGCAAGTTTTATGAAATATACACATTAGATAAAACATTTTACTGGACAATAGTTGTATTCTAACACATTGTTACTTACGAAAACTAATTAAATTGCAAATATTTTAAATAAATAATAGAAAATCTAAGGAAAATGTATTAATTTAATAAAATAACTTAATAATATGATTGATATATTAGCTAGAATGAATAGTCTAATGTTTTTATAAAGTTTGCATAAGAAATTTCATTGTTTAATGTATAATTAAGTTTATAAAATTTGTAATGCGTTTAACTCCTGTTGTAATAGACCGATAACTTCCGTTCAAATTTGTATTTTCATTTTAGAACAAAATGTAATAGAATAACATATTTCATAATTTATAAACTGCCAACATTGTATAATTTTCAGCAAGTAACAGAAAATTGATCATTTTTGACTCGAAAGAAAGAGAAGGATATATCTTTTGTCTCTCTCATCTCTCTTTCTCTGTCGCACATATATCGTTCTCTCTCGCTCCTTAAAGAAGATACGAGCCGCCGGAAAATACCCTAGAGAAGGGATAAGGGACCGCTCTCTGCCGCTCTCTGTGTTAAAACATAGGATTTTCCCCACTATCACAAAAATCGACGTTTGGAAGGGATGACGCCCCGCACCATTGGGCACCGCTTTCCCGCACCACTCGCTCCATTTAACATTATGGGTATGCAAAGTATCAACCGCCGCCGAAAAATATCATCGATGACTCGTTGACCCAAGATGACGCAACTACCCGATTCGACACCGCAGTTTTTCCAGCCGAAGAAGAGGAGGAGCAATGGATTTAAATACGCCGAACGCGCACTACACGGGAGCAGTTCACCACAAGCCTCACAAGCTTTACTGAACTGACCAAGTCAGTCAGATTAACACAAGCGTCACAAGCTTTTTCTGAACTGACCCAAGCAGTCAACAAGAGCCTCACAAGTTTTGTTGATTGTACTGAGACAGTGCTCTACAAGCCTCACAAGCTTAAGACCTGTACAAATTTATAAATAAACATTCAAATTTTACACAAATTCAAATTCTTTTCAAATTTATTATTTAACAAAGAAAAAGAAATTTAAAATTCCAAATCAAAATTTCAAAAGGTAAATAAAAAATTTAAAATACAATAAATATATATTTAACTTTGATCTTCGAATAAAAGTGTTGGCCTGGGTCTTAAGGACTCTAAGGACTTGTTTATTCGAAGAAACGGGTCATTTAGTGTTAAGGCTTAAGGGCTTTTATGCAATTTGACCTAACAAAGAAAATATTATTTATTTTTCAGACTTATTAAAAAATTATAATAAATAATATATATTTAACTTTGATCTTCGAATAAAAGTGTTGGCCTGGGTCTTAAGGACTCTAAGGACTTGTTTATTCGAAGAAACGGGTCATTTAGTGTTAAGCCTTAAGGGCTTTTATGCAATTTGATCTAACAAAGTTTATTTATTATTCATTTCAAAGCTTGACGCGAACTAAATTCATTTTTGCCAATTTCATTATTTTATTAGTTTGACGACTTGCAGCCCAAATGCGTATTTCTTTTCTATTTAATTAATTAAATTAACGCAGTGGCTTATGAGCATCAGCTCTCGGGAGGGAAGGGTGAATCTGAGATTTCCCTGAGATTGGGTAAAATTAGTTCTCCTTGAAACTCATACTCCTGGGCTCTTAACCTTATTTCCTATCCATACAAGGGACGTGTGCAATTGTTCTTAAGGGACATATGTGCCGTACCTGTTGGTCCTGGTAAACATCCAAACTTCCTATTATCAAAAATATTTTAACTCAGTTTAAGCGCCTTATACTTCCAACTCAACAGCTCAACCAAGGTTGAATAGCTAACGCAGCTAAGGCCTGAAAGAGCGTAACTCTTCACCGAGTTAACCATCCCAGTCGTGTTGTGTTCTCGGACGTGACATTAACAAAAACGTGTTTTTTTCTTTAAAGCTTATAACTCCTAAAATAAAAGGTCAATTAAAAAAAAAAAATCATGATAATGCAGAATATAAATAGCTATAATCGGTAAAAGTTTGAATTCATTCCGTTGGTTACTTTTTTAGAAAAAAATTAAAAAATTTAAAAAATGAGTTTTGTATGTCCAACGATTATGGGAGTAAAATTGACTTAATCGCTTCGAAATTCCTTGTAGAACTAGATTTTGAATAGCTCTCGGTCAAGTTCTTTGGGCAAAATGATTAGTCCAGAAAGGACCCCGCACACAATGTGTGGGAAAAAATCATTCGGTCAAATTTTGGGGGGTTTTGCCCATGAGATCTTTTGTTCAGGACCTCAAGATCTATCTTTTCCCCAAGTTTGATCCAATTTGACCGAATGATTATTTTCCATACATTGCGTGCGGGATCCTTTCAGAAATATTTGAGGTTAAAATTTTTTTAACCTTTTTTTCAAATCGTAATTTCTCGAGAACGGCATCATGTATCAGCTCCAAATTTATAGACAATTTTGTATGTAATATAGACAATACGTGTGAGAATTTTGATCTAGATCGTTAGATTACTTTTTGAGATATTTGATATTTAAAATGTTCGTATTTTGCAAAGTCATTTTCTTTGTCACACGATAACTAAAGACAACAAAAATTGGTTTAATTATGTTGAAATTTTGTGGAGATGTAGAGTTTATATATTATCGCATAAGTCCTTTAGATAAAAGAATTGTCTCATGATTTTTAGATATATTTAAGGTTAAAGTTTGTTTACGATTTTTTTCAAAATCGTAATTTCTCAATGACGGCTTCATGTATCAGTTTGAAATTTATAGACTATTTTGTATGCGATATAGGCAATACCTGTGTAAGATTTCATTCAGATTATATGATTATTTTTTTAGATGTTTTATATTTATAATTTTAGTATTTTTGAAAATAACTTTCTTTGTTGTCCCACAATATAACTACATTAAATTTGTTTTAATTTCTTTAAAAGTTGGTGGAAATTTAGAATTTGTATATTATTTATTAGAAGAGTTCTTAGAATAAAAGAATTCGTCTATGAATTTCAGAGATATTTGAGGTTAAAACTATTTTAGCCCTCTTTGAAAATCGTAATTATTCGGGAACGCATTTATGTACTCTAGAAAATGGAAATGACATGCGCTATGCGCGCGTGTTGTGTACCTGCTTTTGTTTTGTAATAGTCATTTATTATTTTTAAGGTTAGAACCTTTTTCTTAGATCGGAAATTCCAGAGAGAGCACACAAATACGGATAGGCATACTACTCATAGTACTCTACGTGTGACATTTCTCAAAGAAAATATAATTTGAAGACGATAATATTACAATTAATAATTTTATTTATTTTTCACATAATTTAAAAAAAAATCATACCTATTATTTTATTCATATTGTATAAATAATTTAAAAATTAATACTTTTTAGTCTTCATAAATGTATTTAATTAGAATTGTGTCATAAATTATGGCAAAAATTATAAATTTTTGTTATTAAAAATTAATTAAAGGAAGTAGCAAATTAAGTTTAAGGAAGCCACGGGCCAATGAATTGGCAGCGGTTTTTTTTAATATAGACAAGATTTTTATGACATACTAGATGGCATCTTTGTTTCTATTGTTTGAACTTATGAACACGTAGAAAAAGACTTTTAATTTTAGTAAGATTGGTTTTTTCTTTTTGAGACTCTCAACTCGATTTTTATTTTTATATTTTAGACCCTAGTGAAATAATAAATATTGATAACTGCAAATAATAGTAAATAATTGTAAAAAACTGTATATAACTGTAAATAAATATTACAGAGGCCAGCAAAAAAGACAGAGACGAGCAGGAAGAGGAAGAAGATGAACAGGAGAGTGACCCTGAAAAAGATTTAGAAAGTGAAAATGTAGAAGAAGAAGTTGCTGCTGTAAATGCAGAGTATGCAGAAGAAGAAGCTGATGAAGATGATACAGAAATAGAAGATAATACAGAGAATGCACAAATAGAAGATGATGCTGAATTAGAGTATAGAAATAATGATAAAACACAATCTGTAGTCGGTGACGATGACACTGTAGGTGATGACGATGAAACTGTAGGTGAAAACAAAAAATGTGGTGACGATGGAACTGTAGGTGGTGGCGATGAAATTGATAGTGAGGTTGTTAAAGAAGAATTAACAGAATTAGAAAATGAAGAGCTAATTGACCAGGTAGGTAAAAATTTAGATGAAATTGAATATGATGCCAAGGATCCGTTAATGAGTTATAATGGAGAGTAAAATAGGCTAGAACAATCCGTAGAACAATTTAAGAGTACCGATTTGAAGATTATATTTTGTAATACCATAGATATATTATATTTTGTAATACCAGTCCACCAGATAACATTAAAATAATAATGTAAAATAATACAAAATGAGGTAATTTTTTATATTTCCATAACCATGAATAACAAAATAATAATAATTATTATTGTTTTAAAAAAAAAATAAATATCCTATTACATTCAGCATATGTTAATAAATTTGTTTATTAACAAATACATTAAAATTACTATCTTAGATACAAAGAGATCATAAATCCAATTATAAGGGGAGGCCGAAGTCCCGTCAGTTAGTTTTTCAAAGTTTTCTCTTCGAATAATTAACCGATTGGTCTGAAATTTTCGGAGAATACTTAAAATTTATATACGAAGCGCGCTCAAGTCTTGAAATTAAAAAAAAATTAAGATCTTTCAATTTCGTAATTTATAGGTTATGTTACCCGCGCAAGTTTTTCAAGGTTTTCTCGGCAATTAATTCATTGTTTGAGTTGCGATTTTGAGAAATAACTAAACATTAATATACAAAGCGCGCTCAAGTCTGTAAAATCCAAAAGGATAAGAATTTTTTCATTTATAAAATGAAAACGCGTTTTACTGATTACAGCGCTACCCTCCATTTAAAATACATTGACTCCGGCGTCCCCTTAAACACAAAATAAACAGATTTCTCGAATATAATAAGAATAAGATATAATCTAAAAACAATCGATTTGAAAAAACTGCTCACGATTTTAGCACCGGGATTCGGGAATATGGCTCTCATATAAGTCGATTGGATCCTGTTAATTTTGTACTATGAAAATAGTTAACAAACAATTTAATCCTATATAAGATATCATTAATTATAACTTTTGAATCGCATTGCCTCGATCATCATCTTATAGGATCAAATTGAATTATCTTGTTGTATAGTAATTCCCTATTAAATACCATTGCATTTGCTACCATCGAAACGATTCTCTATTCGGAAACGGCCCATAAAAACCTATTAAGTGCAATAATAGTCACAGGTACCGATTCAATCCCATTTAGGTCAGAGTAGCAAAATCGTATTAAATCCAACGTTTGTAAGCTATTTTATTTGTAACCGATTACATCCAATTTATAAAAACCCCTATTTAATCATATTTCGATTAGAAATACTAGCAGATCATTAAATCCAATTATATTATGGTAGAACACTCCCTATTAAATGTGATACAAGATATTATCCACAATAGTGAAAATCATATTTGATCCTATGCAAATCGATTCGGGAATACGGCTCTTGTTTAAGACGATTGGATCCTATTAAAACCAACTTCGAATATCCTTATTCGATACTACTTGTACTATGAAAATAGTTAACAAACAATTTAATCCTATATAAAATATCATTAATTATAACATTTGAATCGCATTGCCTCGATCATCATCTTATAGGATCAAATTGAATTATCTTCTTGTATAGTAATTTCCCATTAAATACCATTGCATTTGCTACCATAGAAACGATTCTCTATTCGGAAACGGCCCATAAAAACCTATTAATTGCGATAATAGTCACAGGTACCGATCAATCCCATATAGGTCAAAGTAGCAAAATCGTATTAAATCCAACGTTTGTAAGCTATTTTAGTTGGATTTAATTGATGTAAATGAGTACACACATTCAATATTAAATGTATAACGTTTCGATAACTTGATTGTTATCCTTTTCAAGTACTGAAATTTATTAAAGGAGTATTTTCTACAAGTCAATGATAATACATTCGTCACAAATAATAGTCTTACCTATATTAAATTCCATGGATTACATCGCCATAAATTTATAGCCTCGACATAAGAGTTGTTTTTCCTTTTCTAAACATTAAGAAACAAAAATGAAGTTGATGTATGAATTGTTGCACAGAGGTTAGCGTCAATTAAGTATAACTGATACCTTATAGTCATTTATAGTTAAAAATGTAACATTGCACATACTCAATAAATTGGGACAGCAATCGAATAAATTAACAAATATAAAACAACACCAATAATAAGTTAACAGATACAGGTTTGTAAGCTATATTATTCGAAACCGATTACATCCACTTTATAAAAACCCCTATTTAATCATATTTCGATTAGAAATGCTAGCAGATCATTCAATCCAATTATATATTATAGTAGAACACTCCCTATTAAATGCGATACAACATATTATCCACAATAGTAAAAATCGTATTTGATCCTATGCAATTTCGGCTGTGATTTCAACCGATTTATAAAGAATGTAGTGTGTGTCGATAACTATTTAATCCTACTTACTATGTTGTAAGAAATCGATTACTATTTGTTCCAATTTAAAATTTGGCATCCTGTTAATTAAATAAGATTTGTATGGTACATCGCGGATGAAAATTTCTCATTTTATCATATTTACCGATTACTAAATAGGATTTAATTGATCTTTCTGACTAGGGCTGCCTACTTGGGGTTTATAATTGTTTAAATAATTGTCTTTCTTATTGTTGCACATCTATGTAATTCCCTTATATGGACCTCATATCCCCAGCCTACTTGGGTTAAAATTTTTTTTTAATAATTGTTTTGCTTATTGATGCACGTCACGTAATTTCCTAATATGCGCGAACCTTGCGTCCCCAGGGTACTTGGATTTAAAATTGTTTAAGTAACTGTTTTGCTTATTGTTGCACATCAATGTGATTCCCTAATATATGTGGACCTCGCGTCCCCCGGTTTCTTGGGTTTATAATTGTTTAAATAATTGTCTTTCTTATTGTTGCACATCTATGTAATTCCCTAATATGCGGTGACCTCATATCCCCCGCCTACTTGTGTTTAAAATTTGTTTAAATAATTGTCTTGCTTATTGTTACACGTCAACGTAATTCCCTAATATGCATGGACCTCGCGTCACCCGGCTTCTTGGGTTTAAAATTGTTTAAATAACTGTCTTGCTTATTGTTGCACGTCAACGTGAGTCCCTAATATAAGTGGACCTCGCGTCCCCCGGCTTCTTGGGTTTATAATTGTTTAAATAATTGTTTTGCTTATTGTTGCACGTCTACGTAATTTATACTTTTCGTTACAGTAAAGTATCGATGCATTGTTTGTAGGGCCAGCAAGAGAATACTTTGTTGGAGGAGCGGAAAATAACGTACATTTCCGTACGTTATTGTTCTTTAAAAGTTTAAGGTACATTAGTCAAAAATAACGTAGAAAAACCCTAGTTCTAACGTAAGAAATATGAATAATAAATATTATATTATAACAACAAATAACAATAATAATATTATAAATAATATTAATACATAATTTTTCAGAAAATCCGTATGTAATAATTCACTTTTTAAAAGTTAAAAAGTTAAAGTTACTGAGAAAATATTTAACTAATTGTAAGTTTAATTAAAAGTTAATAGATTTAAAACTAACTAAGTTATGTTAAAAGTTATTAAGTTTTTAACTTTCTAACTTAACTTTTAACTTTTTAACTAGTTGCCAACCCTGCCAATTTCAGGCCATAGTTACCGTGCGATAATAAATATCACTTTTTAAATACCAAACTTTTAAATATCGAATATCTCAAGAAGTCATTATATGATCTAATTGATAACATTTTGCACATGTATTGCCTACATTACAAATGTGCATAATGTTTAATTTTTACTGTCGTTCTATAGCCATTTATTTACATTTTAACAAACGAAATTATTTTATTTCCTACGTTTATTAATTATATATATAAATAAATATAGTTTAACATTTTAAAGATCAATACACAAATATTTAATATATAATACTTAAATGGTTTAATCTTTATCAAAACGAAAATAAAATAAATTTAATAATTTAATAACTATAATTATTACTGTAAGCTCAGAAATGTAACCTATAAAAATAATTTCATTTATTCTCCAGATTTCGCCACAAAAAATGTCTAACGGATATGAATATCAATATTTAATCATGATAATTTCAATTTATTTTATATGAAACTATTCTTTATAAATAAACTTAACCAAAACAATCTAACCGTGCTTCATCCTTTGGAAATCGATGAAAAATCAAGGTGGGTTTCTTCGCTTTTGTGTTTGTGCATCCTTCATAAGCACAACGTGCTCGTGATGGTGCCATGATTTATTTACTTCAAAGGCTCAAAAAACCAGTACCTAACTACTTTCAAAGAAAACAAAACCCTTGAACTGAACGGCGCCGTCATAACTGCAACACTCCTATCATCTGTCAGAAAGCTCCTCTCGCAGATATTCCCGCTTTTTTACACTAGGGTAAAAGTGGGTATTACCGCGGTTTTTCAGTACGGGCGTCTTATAGTACACGAATTAAAAGCTTTGTCTCGATGATTTAAGTTGAATTCTTTTTTTAACTCTTCTTTAACTTACCAGAAATGCAAAAATGACTCTTATCATGATAAAAAACGTATAGTTAATTAATAAATGCAATCTAAAAAATAGATCCGGGGCTCATATTACTGCGGGTATGATTGAGTTACCGCGAGGGTTTTACCGTGTGTATGATGAATTACCGCGGGGGTATTACTGCGGAATTTTACCTTGAGCTTGTTATATTCTTTATAATTTTACAACCGAAAAAATGAACATATCTATATATTTTTACATCATATTTCATTTAGAACATAGCAGTTGGCAACTGTTCTCATATATAGTGTAGACTTCTTGATTTCACTGTTTTGAGGTTACGTTGGACCAATGCCGCAGTAACACCACCAATCGTATTTGTATACAAATGACGGTATTACCGCGGATGGCCAGACAATAATGTAGTATATCCATACAAATCATGCTTTATTCTCTTTTTAAGACAATTTCTTATATTAATTAATATTTTATATGATCGAATAAATATTAAATGCCGAATTATACTATGAAAAATGAAATTGCAGAGCGTTTTTCGTCGATCCGCGGTAATTGCAGCGTCCGCGGTAATACCCACATTTACCCTACGTTTCCCGCGCAATAGACGGATCAAGACAGAAACATTATATTACCTATTTTCACATAATATTTTCACATATTTTATATGCAAAACCTTTGATATAAATAAAAACAATAATTCTTTGTAAAATAATATCTTTATTGTGCTTAATTAACAGTTATTTATTATTCACATCTTATACACGTGTGTATATCTACATATATTCGGCGGCCGTCAACGCGCCGCCTCGCGGTTGGGTAACAGAACTAATCGGCGTGTTACCCAAACGCTCTGTCCAAAAGTTTATTAAGGTGATGTGATACCTACGCTATTACTTAATTCTCGGTTCCCGTTTTTCTCCTTCAATTTTAAACTTTTTGAAAAAAACTCTTTGACACGTTTTAAGTTTAATAAAGAACTACAACGTATCAAAGAGTTTTTTTCTTAAAATTAAAAATTGAATGAGAAAAACGGGAACCAAATTTTGGGTAATAGTGTCAGTATTGCATCACCTTAAGGTAGTTCTCTTCACATTGCAAAAACTGAAAAAGCTTCTGAAAAAAATATACAAATATTCTTCAAAGTCACAGAAATGATACCATATGTTTGTTTACATACATTGCGGAACAAATTTTTGAGAAAAAAATTCTTGAAAATGGTTATTTTTACATGAGAGTAAATGAGTGCTATATCAACTGTGACAGAAAGTAATAGAATTACTCATCAAAAAGAAAAACATAGCTTAAGAAATATGAAATTCGGCTCTTACTATTAAGTTTATCAAATATGTGTCAAGCCGATCTTTTTAAAAAGATATTAATGATTATAAACACAAATAGCAGACGACGTGCACGAGAGCGAGAGAGACAGAACGACGCCCATGGTATAGTTTGTGCTCTCGCTGAGCAACAAACTGTAGTGCCCGAGGAGAACCCCCTTAAGGAGTACGCTTCTATATGCGTCTATATTCGTTGGTATATGGTATCAACCTAACCTTGTTATTTTCATACATATATTCAATATACGCATTAGTCCGTATATACAATCATCATTTACAAGATATAAGTATTCATCTATTCATGTATCAATCAACGAGAGAATAATTTTTATTAGATAAGTACTTACTGGCTTAATGTTAAATGGCTCAAATCATTTTTTAAAAATTGATACTTTGTGTGATTGTTTACTTCTACAGATATTACAGAAGAAGAGTTTTTCAAGTAATTTTGGAGATATAGCCAATAATGTTAAGAAGTTCTAATTGGGTACGGTCTCAAAAATCTAATTATGAATTCGCAAATTGAACGATTGTCTTCATGATCCTGGTGGTTATATTATTAATGGAAAGACATTTGTCATCTTCAAGAAGCTTAGTCGAGATCAGAGCTCTGCTGTTGTACATATTTACCCGCAAGCACCAATTATAAGATTATGTCAAATGAAAAAAGTGACAAGGGTGTGTTATTGCGAAAATTTCAACAAATAATAGTGCTCAGTTATTCTCATGTATGATTTTCCCACGGTGTGAGACATCAAAAGTTTAATCTATACAAGAATATCAAGAAAGGCTTTGATCCTTTTTTAGTGATTCGCAGTTCATAAACTGGTTGTATTTTTTTGAAAAGATTATGTGTGGGTAATGATGAGTTATTAATTTACGTAGTTTTGATCAATAATAATTTCAAGAACTTATATCTAACTTATATCTCATCAAAGATTATGTCAAATGAAAAAAGGAAAAGGGATGTGTTATTGTGAAAATTTCAACAAATATAAGTGCTCAGTTATTCTCATGTATGATTTTCCTAGGGTGGGAGACGTTAAAAGTTTAATCTATACAAGAGAATATCAAGAAACCTTTGATTCTCAAGGATTCTCAGTTCATAAACTGGATGTGTATTTTTACAAGATTATGTGTGGATAATGATGCATTATTAATTTACATAGTTTCAATTCAAGAACTTTGTAACGATGCGCGTTTTCTGCACCTCCGTGATCAAAGTCGCGACACGATGAGTCATTTAACAAGCTATGTGGCGGAGGGTGACACGCGAGACCTCGACACTGAGCTATGTGTACACGGTTGTACACATAGCTAATCCCGGGGTTTTGCTTCTGTCGAGGTACACCAACACACTCACGAAGCGAGCAGACGACGACAACGTACAGCAGTCGCACCGCCCTGGAGTCAGCACCGACGGCGAAGAACAGCAGCGTTGAGAGAGAAAGACGGGGAGAGATGAGGCGTGATGAGTACCGAGCCACCTGTTCGCGCGGTCGCAGACGACGCACACGGTAACTAGCACTGTGCGCCGAATGCGAGCGTGCCCACGTGTGCTCGGCCGCCATGATGCTCCACAGCAGCAGCCGAGGAGTCATGCCAGCCACCGTCGCACACACACGCGCCACCCACTACACTGCACGCACATCACGACACCGGCACTAACACATGCGAGCCGCGGAAGCTCGTACAGGCTGCACGACGGCCACGAGGCCGACAACGACGCGAAATAGAGAGAGACGGAGGGCGCGACGACGCACCGATGCTGCGCGGACCGAGTAAAGGGGGGAGAGGCGACCGCGGCAGTCTACGCACTGCGGAACAGAGAGAGAGTGAGAGAGAGAGTGCGCAGCGGCGCATCAGTATGACTGAGGGGGATAGCGTACGCAGCGGCACACAAGCATAAGAGCTCTAGAAAGCGAGCGCGAGCCGCGGTGTATGAGAGCGAGAGACAGAGCGCGAGCACAGCTCGGTAGCCTGCGAGCTGCACACGGCCGAGAGTATAAGAGGGAGAGAGATACGGCGCAGTGGCGCACAGGTGTATGAGAGCGAGAGAGAGGGCGAGAGCACAGCTCGGCAGCCTGCGAGCTGCACACGGCCGAGAGTATCGGGGGAGAGAGATATTGCACAGCGGCGCACATGTAGGAGGGAGAGAGAGAATTGCCGATAAGAGCACGACCGCCGCATCAAAGCGTGGAGGCGCGCCGCCGTCTAAAGGCGCGCCGCCACTAAGCGGAGAGAATTAAGCCAGGTTATGCCGATTTAAAATCCGCGCGCAACAGGTGGCAGCAGGAATCGACCCGGCGATCGTTGCCGTCGCGCGTGGCCAATCACAGCCACCGTGCGAGTAATTAGAGCCCTAATTGGGTTAAATGAATAAAGTTCACCACAAATGGAAAAAGAAAATCGTGACGCGCGCCGATACCTGCTGCCAACCTGCCCACCGGCCGGTCTGATGTAATGAGTGTGAGAGGAAAAGAGAGAGACGCCACCGAGGAAGAAGACGGAAGCGAGCAGGCACCGCTTCCTTCTTCTTCACTCAGTCCTGGATTGTCGCCTCGTGCACTTCGCAGTATTGGTAGTCTTTCTTTTGAGAGTTTTCGTAGTAGATTTCGGGAAAGTTCTTCGAGTTGTATCGTACGGGTTGAGTAGAGGTTGTGGAGGGTGCAGAGGTAGAGAGAGAGAGAGAGAGAGAGAGAGAGAGAGAGAGAGAGAGAGAGAGAGAGAGAGAGAGAGAGGAAGAAGTGCAGTGGCGATAGGAAAAGCCGGAGAGAAGAGAAAGAGAGCAGTAGTACGTCATCGATTCGCGACTCGCCTAGTTACCCACCGTAGAGAGTGAGAGAGAGAGAGAGAGAGAGAGAGAGAGAGAGAGAGAGAGAGAGAGAGAGAGAGGAAGATCCATACGAGCGACAGGCGAACAACGGTAAGATTTTAGTTGCTGTCGTCGGGAGGCAATTGCTTTTCCGCCCCCGACCCTCAATTTTATCGATTTTGTTGTTGGTAGAGTGCGAGCGAAACTCCCAGCGGGGAGCACGTAGCGGCGATCCTCTCGCGTGCGCGCGCGATCAACCGACGGGCGAGGCCCCGAGCGGCCATTTTGTTCACCGCGCCGCGACTCCGGATTCATCCGTAGATAACTGCCATCGCCAGAGAGAGAGAGAGTTTGGCTCAATAAACAAAACTTGATCTTACATAGTGTTATTAATTTTTTTTTGTATTTTATATTAATTCCTTTCCCCTTGTTTCGTTCGATTGTGGGGGTTGTCGGTTCGTGTAGTCCGCCGAGGCGCGAATGGCCGGCTACGTCGGACGCAGGGGTGCGTAATTTTCCTGAAGTCGCCGAGGGTATCGGTCGTACCAGGCCGTCGCAACACCGTCCACGCCCAAGGGAAAGAGGAAGAGTCCACCGCCAGGCAAAGGGGTTGAGAGAGGGAACGCGTCACCGCCGTGGTCTGGCGCTCCTAAAATAAATTTGATCGCGTCCACGCATTGCCGTCCGTGAAATTAAAGTCTTTTGTGGGAACGTGAGAGAGGCGCGACACTTAGTCGTGACCCTAAATCCCTCAGGGCGAGGAAATAACGTTGTTAAGGGGGGTGGAAAATTTGCAGCGTTACAACTTATATCTAACTTATATCTCATAAAAGATTATGTCAAATGGAAAAAGCGAAAAGGATATGTTATTGTGAAAATTTCAACAAATAAAAGTGCTCAGTTATTCTCATGTATGATTTTCCTAGGGTGGGAGACGTCAAAATGTTTCAGAGAAGTTCTTGGTAAATATTTTTCTAAACAAGATTAAGATAATAATTTTAAAAAGTTTTATAAAGTAACTAAACTCCCAATTTAGTTAGTAAACCAACTCCAGCTTTCATAAAAAGAAATGAGTGATATTTGCGACTGGAATGCTAATAACAGTAGTCTCACTGGTGAAGAAATTGCTTTAATTTGCATTTTTCATATGATATGTTTATGCTTATATTCTCATTTTTCACCATGGGTAACTAGAATATTTTTTTTCATTGTTAATATGTTTATTAATAATTGGTTGCCAATTTTATTTAGATGCTGCAAAAGGCAATAATCTTATGAATTTGCATTCCAATGCTGAAACGAAACATGGCTGTTGTAAAAGCAACATTCACATCTGGCTAATGTTTTCAACAAAAGAACAAGCAGCAATGATTGCTCGTAAAGAATTTGCAGCTGGGACCTACAGATCCAGCAACATACCTGCGTTAACAACTTTTTGAATTTGACAAAATACAATAGTAAATGGTCTGGAACAAGTATTTTGTGAAAAAACTTTGCACCACCTGCTTTTATGGATATTGTAGTTGGCATAAGAAATAGAAATGGCATAAATTGGATCTATCCTTACTCTAGCTTACATAAAACACATAGAGCTCCAATTCGAATCAACTTTCAAAGGAAGGAAAACATGTGATATACTATATAAAAGTACATTAGAACCTTTGTTTATGCCGGAGAGCTATACTATCATCAAACATTGACTGCACTCACTATGACACAATTGACATTTTATTTTCTGAAGTTGAAACAGTTATGCACTGCAATGAATTTATGAGTCGTGTGAAGTGTTGCTGCTGTAAACATTTTTATGAAGCATTTGGCCACAGTGATATTGGTTTGGTAACATGCATTTTTAAGTTTGGATTGCTCAACATATTCTACATTTATCTCTGTATATACACGGAGAAAAATTGTGTAGGAAAAATTACAATTTTCATGAAAATGACTACAATTTATAGTGAAAATTGGTATTTTTGTAGTGAAAGTTACAAAATCATAGGAATTTTTATTGGTATTTTCTCTAGCGGAAATATTTTTGCTCAGAAAAGTTAAAAACTGTTAATAAGAATTATATAAACTGTTAAAAATAGTTATAAAATGTAGGATTTTGGACGTTACTAATTGTTTATATCTGTTTGTAACTTTCTTTAACAGTTAATATGAGTTATTAAATTATTTAATAATTATTAAATATTTATTAATTATTATTATTAATATAAATAATAATCTATTATTAGTAATTAATAAACATAAAAAATAAAAACTAAAAGTATTAACTAATTTGGGAAAAATGTTTGGTTTATTAGTATTTCATATATGAATAATTCTACAGAACCTTTAACTTTTCACTTAAAAATCATCAAAAAATAATTTAGTGGCACACTAATGGGACACTTTGTTCTTGTGTCTAGAGCTCTCAAGGAGTAAGAAATTGTCAAAAAAACAAAAGCAAATGGATGCATAAGAGTGTTTTGTGAAAAAACTTAGTATCAGGTGCTGTTACGTAAGGGTAGTTAACTTGGCAAACTTTGAGCTTCGCATTTTGTAAAGGCTAGAGGATTAGGTGATATCAGAAATAGATGAGAAAGAGTAGTTTTTAAAAAACTTTGTACCGCCTGCTGCTATGGAAATGGCAGTTGACATGAGAACTCAACTTCTCAGCCAACTTTGAGCTTCGAGTTTTATAAAAGCAAGAGAATCAGGTGATACAAAGATTTGAATTGTAATTCTGAGAATTTGTACTTTTTTTTTTATTCCTTGCGATAGCTATAAAGAAAAAATATATTATTGTTATCTTTTTTAACAACTTTAAATTCTCTGCTGAAATACTAATAAAAGTTTAATGTTTTTATCCAAACAATCTTGCTCTCAACAACTGTCCAACTCTCTACAAAGAACTTGACTGAAAGCTTAAATGTTTTTTTTAAACAATTATAATGAAAACTTTTAAAAACTATTTTTTAAAGTATTTTCTATAATTCTTATAAAAACATTTTCTATTTCTCACAAAATTCATTTTTGCTATTAGCAGTAATTATTCTCATTTTTAAATTATCTCTTTATCTCTTTTCAATATTTGTTTGTATGTATTTGCTATGAAAATGTTTTCTTTTTCTTACAAAAATCATTTTTCTTATCAGTAGTATTGCTCATTAAATTAAATTTCAGTACTTTCAATAACAGAATCATTTCTGTAAATTATTCATTATTATATTTTCTCTACAAAATATCTCCGAAAATGGTCCATCACTACATCTTTTAAAAAATCCATTAAGAAATTATTTTACAAAACTTCTACAATCCTTTACAAACTTTTGCAAGCAACGAGAAATTCTTTTCCAAAACCTTTACAATCACTTTACAAAAATTTTTACAAACGATAAGAATTTTTTCGGATAAGAATTATTTTCCGAAACCTATACAATATCCTAAAAAATTATTTACGTTTTATTATATGAAAAGGAATTCTACGAATAAATAATTTCTGGATAATCTATAAAAAACAACACAATTTGTCTAGTCCTTTTATTTCTTCGAATCTCATCTATTCAGTAAGCACTCTCTACAAATGGTAATAATTTTTTTCATGACTGTACAAATAATCTATAAAATAATAATATTTATGATTTTGTAAAAGAAATCAAATAAATACGAATGAAAAAGGCTTTTAATTCTTTGAGTCATTGTATGCTGAACAAATTATATGTAAGTAAGTACATTGAAATTGTTCACTGCAAATCAAACAAATGAAAGTTGTGAAATCAATTATCGATAGTCAAGTAATGCAAACAACTCTCGGAAACTACTGCATGACTGTTCTCAGAAATATATTCAAATTTGTTCATCTTTCTGAGCTATACAAATTAAACACAAGAAAGTACTGAAATCAATTTATTGTAGTCAAGTACCGGCCATAAGTTAACTTGACTGACATAATATAACTTTTCGTATCTAGCGTGTAAAATTACATTTTACACTCACGATGTAACTTCAAAATTATTCAGCCAGCGGGAATAAAATAGTACTTAGCGCCCAAGAGGCCCAATAGCTCACACACTCTTACAAAACTTTATAGAATCTACGCACTTTACGCCCGTGTGGGCGAAAATTATTTTAATTATATAACTATAATGCCTTCTTTTTATTTCTAAAATTCATAAGAATTTTTTTAGATATTTACAAAAAGTCAAAGCATATATAAAAAAATTACATAGTTACCAACACATCACTATTTTTCATGATTCTTTCTCAATTTTGAACTTTCTATAATATTACGCACCTTGGGAGGAAAAGAGAAGTCTAGAGCTGCTCTAGCAGGGGTGGTCCTCCGATCTCCCATACATACTTGGCGGGCCCGACGATTTGCAGTTTACCGGTGGGCTACTTAAATATAGAATACAAAATTTTTGCATAAATTTATTAACAATATTTATACCTATAAGTCTACTATAAATAATTACATTGGCTTTAATTTTTAATTGGTACCGTTAAGTACAACATCCCTATATGTGCAGAATCATGATTTACTTTTATTACCCACAATATTTTTCTTTGTGTCCGTCCTTTTTAAACGAGAATAAAATAAAAAATTCATATAAATTTATAGTCTACTTCTAAAGTGCTTTACATTTTACTAACCGTTTTATAAGCAACCTATTGTGTATCCTTTTCCTGCGTGTAAATATCATATAAGATCTCATATGAGAATTTCAGGCATCGCATATCTCGTATCAGATCTCGATATGCGATGTCATCTGCAATTTTATATATTATGGGATTACATATGAGATCTCATATGATACTTTCAGACGGGTTTGCACTTTCTATTTAAAAACAGAGTGATAGATTCACGGATCGGTAGTTAATATGTAGAAGCAACCCATTTATACATTTGAGAAAAAATTTGTAAGTCTGGCGTAGTGGCCGTAGCCAGACTAAAGCCATACTTCAGCCAGACTAGTTTAGCCAGTCCTCTCCCAGACCAGTGCCAGACTAATTATTTTACACGGGTATGAATATTTATATGAAAGTGACCATGTCTTACACCTTGAACTGCAAATCGTTTATAAATTTTATTATATAGGCTTTGACTTTTCGTAAATATCTAAAAAAATTCTTATGAATTTTAGAAATAAAGAGAAGGCATTATAGTTATATAATTAAAATAATTTTCGCCCACACGGGCGTAAAGTGCGTAGGTTCTATAAAGTTTTGTAAGAGTATGTGAGCTATTGGGCCTCTTGGGCGCTAAGTAGTATTTTATGCCCGCTGGCTGAATAATTTTGAAGTTACAACGTGGGCGTAAAATGTAATTTTACACACTAGATACGAAAAGTTCTATTATGTCAGTCAAGTTAACTTATGGCCGGTACTTGATTACAATAAATTGATTTCAGTACTTTCTTGTGTTTAATTTGTATAGCTCAGAAAAATGAACAAATTTGAATATATTTCTGAGAACAGTCATACAGTAGTTTCCGAGAGTTGTTTGCATTACTTGACTATCGATAATTGATTTCACAACTTTCGTTTGTTTGATTTGTAGTGAACAATTTGAATGTACTTACTTACATATAATTTGTTCAGCATACAATGACTCAAAGAATTAAAAGACTTTTTCATTCGTATTTATTTGATTTCTTTTACAAAATCATAAATATTATTATTTTATAGATTATTTGTACAGTCATGAAAAAAATTGTTACCATTTGTAGAGAGTGCTTATTGAATAGATGAGATTCGAAGAAATAAAAAGACTAGACAAATTGTGTTGTTTTTTATAGATTATCCAGAAAAAACGTCTATACTTGCCTTATTTTATACTTTCGTAGAAAGTTTTATGTTAGCAATATTATTATTTGTACAGTCATGAAAATATTATTACCATTTGTAAAGAGTGCTTATTGAATAGAAGAGAGTAGAAGAATTAAAAGAACTAGACAAATTATGTTGTTATCAAGGAGCGCGGGAGCACTCCGAAGGCAAGTATAGAAGAAGCCTAAAGGAGCGACGCGTGCTACATATACATTGAAATGGGTCTACGAAAAATTCAATGCGCTTTTACGTATATTGCGTTAGTTTTTACTACATAATATATCCCTCTTAATCGAAAGCCATTTCATTGCTCTACTCAAATCAAAACATTTTATTTAAAAAGATTATCTCGTTCAGAAGATATAGAGAACGGAATTCTTTTATGTGCGATTTCCTTTTATACTTTTCTTCTCCTTATTCCGGCGTCCGGTTTACAGCTCTTACGACACTTCCGGTTGTCGTCTATCTTACGCTTGTATATATATATATATATATATATATATATATATATATATATATATATATATATATATATATATATATATATATATATATATATATATATATATATATATATATATATATATATATATATATATATATATATATATATATATATATATATATATATATATATATATATATATATATATATATATATATATATATATATATATATATATATATATATATATATATATATATATATATATATATATATATATATATATATATATATATATATATATATATATATATATATATATATATATATATATATATATATATATATATATATATATATATATATATATATATATATATATATATATATATAAATATGAAATTCTGGAAGTTTGAGGATTATATTCAGCACCCGCTTGGAAGTTTGAGGGGTTATGGGAAGTTTGAGGAGCCTCCTCAAACTTCCAATCTATATATTCAGCATCCGAGCGGAAGTTTGAGGGGTTTTCTAGAGTCTATTTGTCTAGAGTCGGCAACCTGAGGGTTATTATTTCTTTAGCCACTCTGACCGACCGGGGTTGAGCTCCTCAAACTTACTAGCCTAATATATATATATATATATATATATATATATATATATATATATATATATATATATATATATATATATATATATATATATATATATATATATACTCTTTCTGATCGATCTAACCTTACATACAACATGTCAGTATTTTTTTATATACAAATGTTATCACATCGTGAGTTAGTTAATAAAACATTTCAAAGATCTCAAGAAGTTGCTAGATTGTTTAGGTTAAGAACTTATTCTTAGCAATCTAAGAAGAAGAATTTTTATCGATCTATTATTTTATAGATATACATTTTACAAATGTTATCATATCGTGAGTTAGTTAATTAGTTATGTATTTGAAAGATCTCAAGTTGTCAACTGGTGATGAGAAAAATTGGTCTATTCGTCTATCAATCAATGGGGAAAATAACTTTCATTAGATAAGTACTTACTAGCTAAATGTTAAATGGCTAAAATCATTTTTTTAAACTTGATACTTTGTGAGATTTTTTATTTTTACAGATATTATACCAGAAGATTTTTTTCGAGTCATTTTGAAGATATATATAATTATAGCCAATAATGTTGAGGAGTTCTAAGTGTGTACTGTCTGAAAAATCTAATTTTGAATTAACAATAATGAACGAGTGCCCTCATGACCCTTGGAGTTATTATTAATGAACAAGAAAAAGTTATTTTAATACAAGAACAGACACGTACTACTCAAGATAGAACAACCAAACCAATATTACTATGGGGCAAATATATTATTATTTACGACACAATATTTTTCTAGCCATATCTATAATATAATTATAGTGAAATCAGTGCAAGTTTTCAGATCAGATATAATAAAATGTTTTGTATAATAAATGAAATAAAGTAGCGGTATGATGTGTTAAATGAAGTGTTTATAACAAATTTAAAACCTCTACTTAAAATCAGAATTTAAAATAATGTGAGACGTTAGAGCCTTGGTTAAGAAAAAACATTTTTTGTCTATACTTCAAAAAACTGAGTCGATATTAGTGCTGTGCTCTTGTACATATTTATTTAACCACGAATTAAAAAATTATGCCAAATGAACATTAAAATACAGAAAAAAGCAAAAATGATGTGTTATTGTTATGAAAATTTCAACAAATAAAAGTGCTCAGTTAATCTAATTTTATAATTTTCTCACGGTGGGAGACGTCAAAATGTTTCAGAGGATTTCTCAGTAAATATTTTTCTACGCAAGATTCAGATAACTACAAGATTTCTTGTGTATATCAACGATAAAAATAATCAGATACGTATTAAATGACTAAATATCTATTTTTAAAATATAAAATGTTGGTTATAAAAATGAACATTGACACTTTGTGTTGATTTATTATTTTTTTTTTAGATTATATGAGAAATTTCTTACGGTGGAAGACGTCAAAATGTTTCAGAGGAGTTCTTAGTAATTTTTGCATATACTATAAACATCGGCCCGAAGAAATGGAAATCTACAAGGGTCCTGGACAAGAAAATAACTTAGAAATATAATAATACTGAAGTCAGTGCAAGTTTTCAGATCAGATATAATAAAATGTTTTGTATAATAAATAAAATAAGTAGCAGTATGATGTGTTAAATGAAGTGTTTATAACAAATTTAGAACCTCTACTTAAAATCAGAATTTAAAATATTGGTCAGACATTAGAGGCTTGGTTAAAAAAAAGCATTTTTTGTCTATACTTAAAGAAACTGAGTCGATATTAGTGCTGTGCTCTTGTACATATTTACTTAAACAACAATTAAAAGATTATGCCAAGTGAACATTAAAATACAGAAAAAAGCCAAAATGATGTGTTATTGTTGTGAAAATTTCAACGAATAAAAGTGCTCAGTTAATCTAATTTTATAATTTTCTCACGGTGGGAGACGTCAAAATGTTTCAGAGGATTTCTCAGTAAATATTTTTCTACACAAGATTCAGATAATTATTTGAAAAAGTATACAAGAATGTTAAGAAAGCTTTTATTATCAGTAATTATAGTTCATAAACTGATTGTTTTTAATTTTACAAGATGTGTGCAGCAATCATGAGTTATTAAATTAAGCTGTTTTATACTTTCTACTATAAAAGAATATCGAGAAAGCTTTTTTCTCCCAATGATTCTTAGTTCATAAACTTTTGTTTTTAATTTTGCAAGATGTGTCTGATAGATTATTAATTCAAGTAGTTTCTAGTGAAAACGTCAACGAATCCAAGTGTTGAAAATAATGTAATTAATGATTGGCTTATGGTGAGGGGCACCAAATGATTCAGAGGAGCCATTTGTTCTATGAATATACGGTACGTGAAACCATAATATAAATTACTGTAATGGCTACTTTTTGAATCTAAAACCAACATTTTAATTTGCTAGCTGATTGTGATGCAATAGTATGATTATTAGATCTAGTACCCTTGCAAGTCTTTGATAAAATATTATGAAAAAGAAATATGTGGATATCAAAATAATGAAATGAGTTCCAGCTTCAGAATGTGCAATAAAAGGCTAAAGGTAAATTTTAGCACAAATTTAACAATGTAATAATAATTTGTCAAAAAAACAAAAACAAATGGATGCATAAGAGTGTTTTGTAAAAAAACTTACAAGGAAGGTACCCCAAGTGTAAGTTGCCGATTTGGACGATATTGCAATATGTTGTAGTACATTAAAAAATAAGAGACACGTATTTTTTTTTACCTGCTGATAGACACTTTAAGGGGGTGAAATCTATCCCTAAAGTTCACCCTCAAAAACAGTTTTTTTCAAATATTTCAAAAACGAATAAAGCTAGCTTAATGAAACCGACGCCAAAAGTTGTAGAATAAAAAAGCCTTCAAAATAGCATTACTTTCAATTTTAAGGGTAGCAACCCCTATTTTTTTTTTTCAAGAAAACTAAGCTTTTTTCATCAATTTTCAGCTATAAAAATTATAATAAATTATATATCGCCTTAAAACTGATTCCATTTAAAAGAAAATTAAAAAAATTAAGTTGACCTGTCCCGTGGTTTTAACCAAAATTATTTTTTAGGGGGTAACTACCTTAATAAAACTAACGCTGAAAATCTTAAAATTAAAAAGGCCACAAATCTGTATCACTTTCAATTTTAAGGGTAGGAACCCCTATTTTTCTCTTTTTAAGGAAATTAAGAGACTTTATTGACTTCAATGGTGAAACTTATCGATTTTTATCGACTTCTACTAACTTTTTCTAGCAGGGAGAGTAAATGTGTTTCTTATTTTTTTCTGAAAAAATTGCGTAAATAATCAAAATTTAGTGAGATTAATTTTTTTTTCCAAAAAATAATAAAAATTAAAGTTACGTGTTGCAGAAAAATACAAAATGAAATGATAACTAATGTAAATATGGTTTTTGTTTTAACAACACAAGTTTTATTATTACTATTACTACAAAAAATTTAAAGTATTCTCAAAAAAGTAATTGTTTGTCGAATAGCTCGAGGCATTATGGATTGTAAGTTGTACAATAATGATATTCTTCAAAAAAGTGTTTTAAGCATAAAGATTTTTTACACCACGAACATCTAACAATTGCAACATTATTACAACCATTGATCTCACAATGCGTTGCACAGGAATTTCCGAATCTGAAACTTACGGGGTTATCGAAATCTCCTGGTCGATTCACAAGATACCCACTTTTATACCACGAATATTTAAATAGATTTTCATATCATGGAGATGAAAATTGGTTATGAACCAAAGACTGTAATTTAATTATATTATTTCTCAAATGTAAATTTAACTCTTCGTCTATGAGCAAAACATGGTCTGAAAAATGTTTAACATAGTTCTTCCATGTGCGGAATCCATATACATCTAACGGCTGTATGTTTCCAGTCGTTCCTGTAGGTATCATTTTGATATGTAGTGTTTTATCGTGTGGCGTAACTTCCTGTACAATCGTTGGACAATGACCACTCCACGAATCAATTAGCAGCATGCTTCTAGGTCCAACTTGAGGAAAATATACCTCTTTTAACCACGCCTTAAAGAGTTCTACAAATTTTGATTTTATTTAAATGTCTTCCGAAATAATTAACGTTTTATTTTTAGAAATTAATAGAACGTGATTTTACCTGAATTAAGTTTTCCAGATGTCGAGGATGTAATATATACGTTTGTAGGCACAAACAAATTTTGTGAGACAATTGGTCCAAATTCTCCGCTTCGTTCCTTTAATACTAAAAATAATGGTGATAGTAACTTTCCTGTGGCTGAAATTGTCGGCTTTACAGTATAGCTATGAGTTGTTGATGTGACCGACTGTACAAGGCACTGTAATTTCTTTTCTCCTTCAAAAGCAAGAGATCGATCAGAATGCATTTCCAACTGAAAACCAGACTGGTCTGAATTATATGTATTGTCAGCGCCTATTTGATTAATCAATTGTTTGACTTCTGTTACGAATTCTACTTCTTTTTTATGCAAATCATTTCTATTTTCTATACTTTTTTTTGTGATAAATTTATTAATTTTTCGAGAAACAATTCTATGGGTGTTTTTAAATTTTGAAAGCCAATGTTTTGAAACTGTAAATCTTACGTCCTCATTTCCGATTAATTTCCGTGCTTGTAGAGCCCATCTTCTTAAATCGTTGTCATGAATTATTAATCCAGCTTCAGTAGCAGCTTTAAAATTTTCTAGTGTGAAATCGCAAATTCTTGCAATTTTTTCTCGGTAAGTTCCACCTTGATTGATTTGGTGAGCCCAGCGATGTAACTGTGTTTCAGAACTGACTTTCCTGAATCTATTTTGAACTGTTTTAAGCGATAAATTCTTTTTTTTTCCATTTCTCCAATATTCTACAGCCCTTTTTTTTGTATTCAAAACTCAATGGTTCTTCATGTCCCGTTCATTGATCCGTAGGTAATTCAGGATAGTAAGGAAGTGTATGTAAATCAACATCTTCCACAATACGTGCATCTGTTTCTTTATATTCTTCTTGAAAATCCAACGATTTTTCCATTATAACATCTATGCTATTAGACGATTCCATTAAATCTAACAGTATCATTTGGAAATGGTCTTTTATTTCTATTTCTTTAATATTATAAGGGCTATCTTCAATATCAAGTGTTTGGAAATAGGCAAACAGCAAATTAATAACATTCAGAGGATTAATTTTCATTTTGAGTGCTAAAATAATCAAACATTTATAAGAATAATTGCATACAGAAATAGTATCTTTACAACACACATATATAGAATACTGAAAATAAAAACATTTTTTTAATTTGTATGCGTCACCCCTCTAAACGTTACATTACTATGTTGCGAGAACATAGATATTTCTCAATGAGGAAGCTTTGTACGTTGTACGTTGTACGCTTTTACTGGTGTACGCCATCATGCGACCAATGTCTTTTTACCGGGAAATATTTGTTTAAATATTAAAAAAAATGCCATATTTTCACAAGATAATAATGTTGCATTTAAAAAGGCGACACATACAAATAAAACAAATATTTATACTTTGGGCCATTCTGTTAAGAATCTATTAAGAATATCGTATCTGTATATTTCTTTACTAAAGCGCTTGATTAAAATAAAAAGAAGGTAATCTCGAGCTTTCTTTTCAAATTTGTAAACAGTAATCGATAAGATGTATTGCATAATGCCTGTTAATTTAGATTTATTAAAATTAAGATTTAGATATTTAAAATTATTATTTGTATGTAAAATTTATTATTTGTAAAACATCTAATAGTAAAGGAACCGTATACAATTTTGGCTAAAAATTGAATCAGGAGTCTATAATTTTGTTAATAACAGAAAGTAAACAATACAGTATACACAATAAAGTATATTTTGATACATTTTTTATTTTCGTAAAAATATTAAAAATACTTTATGCACTTATAAATCAGGATTTTTTAAATCTTTAAAATTAAAGAAAAATCAATTTAAACTATTTGTGCTCTATAACGTCAAATGTATCTCCAAAAAATGTAACAATGTACGAAATTGCATACTTTCTAATATGTTCATTAAAAATAACGCAAAATATAATTTTGAAAAGCTGTTATAATTTTATTAAAGCCTATAGACAGACACGAAATTCTTACAATTAATGCATTAGATCTGATATATAAATAGACATTTACCTGTACTTTTGTAGTGCTGCTGACATTAAAAAAAATGAATTGATGCAATATTACAGCCACAATATTGTAGAAATAACCACTTTCACAAAACAACACTGCACGACTGGAACTCTACCGATTTATAAATACAATGTTTGCCAGCAATATATGAAACTACGAGTTAAATCACCAATCTATAAATATCCGCCTCATAATAACATAAAAATAACATATTATTTTCTCATTCACAATCAGCGATTACTCTTATTTACTGCATAAAAATCACTTACATCCACGTACACACACGCACACACACATTAATTTTTTTTTAATGCTTTATTTATCACGTATCAAAACGGTACGATTGCCTTTGACGAAGTATTTATAATAATACATAAAATATAATAAAGGGAAGTAAGAACATAATGAACTTCCGGGGATGATTTGCACCCCTTTAAAATGTATTATTCACAGATAAAAAATATAAATATTTTTTGTTTTTTGGTTCACTACAACATATAAAAGTTTAAATAAACATGTTACTTTTCTTGTGGAATTCAAGTCAAAATTAGTTTTTCGAAAAAGCTTTACAATAATCCGTTTAAACAAGTAGTTTAACCAAACTAATTTTGCAAAATTAATGATAAATTAGTATTTCGTATTGCCCTAAAGCGCTAAAATTACATAGCGTTTGTCTGTTATTGGTCAAAATTTTATGGTCAATCTTTTCAATGGAATGGTTTTTAAAGAGATATATTTATTTTAATTTTTATAGCTGAAAATTGATAAAAAACTTAATTTCCTTTAAAAAAATAGGGGTTGCTACCCTTAAAATTGAAAGTTATGCAGATTTATGGCCTTTTTAATTTTAAGATTTTTAGCGTTAGTTTTATTAAGGTATCTTTATTTATTTCTGAAATAATGAACAAAATAAAAATAAGGGGTAGTTACCCCTAAAAGTAATTTTGGTTAAAACCGCGGGACAGGTGAACTTTATTTTTTAATTTTCTTTTAAATGGAATCAGTTTTAAGGCGATATATAATTTATTATAATTTTTATAGCTGAAAAATGATGAAAAAAGCTTAGTTGTCTTGAAAAAAAAATAGGGGTTGCTACCCTTAAAATTGAAAATAATGCTGTTTTGAAGCCTTTCTTATTTTAAAATTTTTAGCGTTGGTTTTATTAAGATGTCTTTATTTATTTCTGAAATAATGAACAAAATATAAATAAGGGGTAGTTACTCCCTAAAAAATAATTTTGGCCAAAACCACGAGACAGGTCAACTTTATTTTTTAATTTTCTTTTAAATGAAATCTGTTTTGAGGCGATTTATAATTTATTGTAATTTTTATAGCTGAAAATTGATGAGAAAAGCTTAGTTTTCTTGAAAAAAAAAATAGGGGTTGCTACGCTTAAAATTGAAAGTAATGCTGTTTTGAAGGCTTTTTTATTCTACACCTTTTGGCGTCAGTTTCATTAAACTAGCTTTATTCGTTTTTGAAATATTTGAAAAAAACTGTTTTTGAGGGTGAACTTTAGTGGTAGATTTCACCCCCTTACAGTGTCTATCAGCACGTAAAAAAAAAATACGGGTATCTTATTTTTTAATGTACTACAATATATTGCAATATCGTCCAAATCGGCGACTTACACTTGGGGTACCTTCCTTGTTAGTATCAGGTTCTGTTACGTAAGGGTAGTTAACTTGTCAAACTTTGAGCTTCGCATTTTGTAAAGGCGATTAGGTGATTAGGGGATAAAGGGATTAAGTGATTTCAGAGAAATAGATGCGAAAGAATAGTTTTTAAAAAACGTTGTACCGCCTGCTGCTATGGAAATGGCAGTTGACACGAGAACTCAACTTCTCAGCCAACTTTGAGCTTCAAGTTTTATAAAAGCAAGAGAATCAGGTGATATAGAGATTTGAATTGTAATTCTGAGAACTTGTACTTTTTTCTTTTATTCCTTGCGATAGTTACAATAAATACTAATAAAAGTTTAATGTTTTTATCCAAACAATCTTGCTCTCAACAACTGTCCAACTTTCTACAAAGAACTTGACTGAAAGCTTAAATGTTTTTTTGTAACAATTATAATAAACACTTTTAGAAACTATTTTTTAAAGTATTTTCTATCTGTAAATTATTCATTATTATATTTTCTCTACAAAATATCTAAAAAAATGGTCCATTTCTATATCTTTTAAAAAATCCATTAATAAATTATTTTACAAAACTTCTACAATCCTTTACAAACTTTTGCAAGCAACGAGAAATTCTTTTCCAAAACCTTTACAATCATTTTACAAAAACTTTTGCAAACGATAAGAATTTTTTTGTAAACTATAAGAATTATTTTCCGAAACCTATACAATATCCTAAAAAATTATTTACGTTTTATTTTATGAAAAGGAATTCTACGAATAAATAATATATGTTTGTGTTCTAAAGTCGAAATAAATTTCTTTCACGCGGATATGAAAGTCAAACCCAAAAAAGTTGTGATATCAATTAAAGTGTAGTTTTATACTTAACAGACATTATTTACAATGTAGTTTTACTCTTAAAAAGTTGTGAAATCTCTTTAAAAAATTATTTTACAAAAGTAAAAACTTATAGGCAAGAATAAGTTTGGTTACTATTCTACATAGTTTGTACTTAACAAACATTATTTACTAAACTCTCCCACCCTCTCTTCCCCCCTCTCTCTCCCTCTGTACCAAAAACTTTAATGAGAGCTTAAATATTTTTTCAAAACAATCAACACGTTCTTTAAAAAACCAATTTTTTAAATATTTTCTATCCACACCATCTGTCTATAATCCTTTTATTTATTCTGATCTCATATATTCAATAACCACTCTCTACAAATGGTAAGAATTTTTTTCATGACTGTACAAATAACTTTTATTTATTCGAATCTCATCTATTCAATAAGCACTCTGCAAATGGTAATAATTTTTTTCATGACTGTACCAATAATAATATTGTTAATATAAAACTTTCTACGGAAGTATAAAATATAAGGCAAGTATAGACGTTGTTTCTGTATAATCTATAAAATAATAATATTTATGTTTTTTTAAAAGAAATCAAATAAATGCCAGTGAAAAAGTCTTTTACTTCTTTGAGTCATTGTATGCTGAACAAATTATATGTAAGTAAGTACATTCAAATTGTTCATTGCAAATCAAACAAATGAACGTTGTGAAATCAATTATCGATAGTCAAGTAATGCAAACAACTCTCGGAAACAACTGTATGACTATTCTCAGAAATGTACTAAAATTTGTTCATCCTTCTATACAAATTAAACACAAGAAAGTACTGAAATCAATTTATTGTAGTCAAGTACCCATAAGTTAACTTGACTGAATAATACAACTTATCGTAACTACTTAAAAATATTCAGTCAGCGGGCAAAAAGTACTACTTAACGCCTAACAGGCGTAATAGCTCCCATAATCCTACCAAACTTTATAGAACCTACGCACTTTACGCCCGTGTGGGCGAAAATTATTTTAATTATATAACTACTATGCCTTCTTTTTATTTCTAAAATTCATAAGAATTTTATCAGATATTTACGAAAAGTCAAAGCCTATATAAAAAAATTACATAGTTACCACCACATCGCCATTTTTCATTGATCTTTCTCAATTTTGAAATTTCTATAATATTACGCATCTTGGGAGGACAATAGAAGTCTATAGAGCTGTTCTAGCAGGGGTGGTCCTCCAATCTCCCATACATACTTGGCGGGCCCGACGGTTTCCAGTTTACTGGTGGGCTTTGTAAATGTAGAATACTAAATTTTTACATAAATTCATTAACAATGTTTATACCTATAAGCCCATTATAAATAATTACATTGGCTCTAATTTTTAATTGATACCGTTTAAATATAATATCCCTACATGTGCAGAATCTCATGATTTACTTTCATTACCGAAAATATTTTTTCTTGTGTCCGTCTTTTTTAAACGGGAATGGGATAAAAAATGCATATAAATTTTTTGTCTACTCAAAAGTGCTTCAGGCTTTATTAACCATTTTGTAAGCCACCTATTTTTTATTCTTTTCCGTCGTGTAAATATCATATGAGATCTCATATGAGATATCATATGTGTGATGTCATCTGCAATTTTACATATTATGGGATCTCATATGAGATCTGATGCCCGATATTCTCTATGAGATCTGATGTCCGATATTCCCAAATGAGATCTGATGCCCAATATTCTCATATGAGATCTCATATGATATTTTCATGCGGGTTTGCACTTTCTATTCAAAAACAGAGTAATAAATTCAATACTGAGCCCTATTTAATATGTATAAGCAACCCATTTATACATTTTATCTGATCTTTAAACATATGAATATTTATATGAAAATGACCATGTCTAGACCTTAAACTGCAAACCGTCGGGCCCGCCAAGTATGTATGGCAGATTGGAGGACCACCCCTGCTAGAGCAGCTCTGTAGACTTCTATTGTCCTCCCAAGATGCGTAATATTATAGAAATTTCAAAATTGAGAAAGATCAATGAAAAATGGAGATATGGTGGTAAGTATGTAATTTTTTTATATAGGCTTTGACTATTCGTAAATATCTGATAAAATTCTTATGAATTTTAGAAATAAAAAGAAGGCATAGTAGTTATATAATTAAAATAATTTTCGCCCACACGGGCGTAAAGTGCGTAGGTTATACCTATAAAGTTTGGTAAGAGTATGGGAGCTATTACGTCTGTTAGGCGTTAAGTAGTACTTTATGCCCGCTGACTGAATATTTTTAAGTAGTTACGATAAGTTGCATTATTCAGTCAAGTTAACTTATGGGTACTTGACTACAATAAATTGATTTCAGTACTTTCTTGTGTTTAATTTGTATAGAAGGATGAATCAATTTTAGTACATTTCTGAGAATAGTCATACAGTTGTTTCCGAGAGTTGTTTGCATTACTTGACTATCGATAATTGATTTCACAACTTTCATTTGTTTGATTTGCAATGAACAATTTGAATGTACTTACTTACATACAATTTGGTCAGCATACAATGACTCAAAGAAGTAAAAGACTTTTTCACTGGCATTTATTTGATTTCATTTAAAAAAACATAAATATTATTATTTTATAGATTATACAGAAAAAACGTCTAGACTTGCCTTATATTTTATACTTTCGTAGAAAGTTTTATATTAACAATATTATTATTGGTACAGTCATGAAAAAAATTATTACAATTTGCAGAGTGCTTATTGAATAGATGAGATTCGAATAAATAAAGGTAATTTGTACAGTCATGAAAAAAATTCTTACCATTTGTAGAGAGTGGTTATTGAATATATGAGATCAGAATAAATAAAAGGACTATAGACAAATGGTGTGGATAGAATATACTTAAAAAATTAGCTTTTAAAAAACGTGTTGATTGTTTTAAAAAAAAAATATTTAAGCTCTCATTAAAGTTTTTGGTACTCAGGTTGACGGAAGTTGACAGAGAGGAAGGGAGGGAGAGAGAGTGGGGTGGGAAAGAGAAGGAGGGAGAGAGTTTATACAGTCATGAAAAAAATTATTACCATTTCTAGAGAGTCCTTATTGAATAGATGAGACTAAAAGAAATAAAAGGACTAGACAAATTGTGTTGTTAGAATTTAACGTACTTAAAAAATAGCTTTTAAAAAACGTTTTGATCGTTTTAAAAAAATATTTAAGCTCTCATTAAAGTTTTTGGTACTCAGTTTTACGGAAGTTGAGAGAGAGGGAAAGAGAGGGGAGGGGAAGAGAGAGAGAGAAAGGGAGAGAGAGAGAGAGAGCGATAAAGGGAGGGAGGGCGGGAGAGACTAATACTTGTCTTAGTTTAAACTTTTGTAAAATGTTTTTTAGATATATTTCACAATTTTTTAAGAGAAAATAATAATTACACAGTGTGATAACATTATGAGGGTTTATTATAGTATAGTATATTTTTAATATCATTAGTAAATGATAGTATTGTTATTCACAAAAGTTTTAAATTTGAATGTTTCTTCAAGGAGCTCGAAAACTGATTACATTAGTATAGTATATTACGACACAAGGCCAGGAAGTTGGATTTCCTGGCCGGTGCCATTTTGACGCCCGAGGCGAAGCCGAGGGCGTCGATGCGCGCCGGCCAGGGCATCCAACATTCTGGCCAAGTGTCGTATACTATTTTTCTTCATCCCCCGCCGAAAGTACGCCCATATAGTTTTGATATTAATTAATAAAATTGCGTTATTGGTTGCTAACTACGGCTCGGCCATATGTATAAAAGGCCTGCTTCAGCGCCACTTTACATATCGCGGAGCGTAAGGCTCGATGTCTCCGTTTTTTGATGCCCGCCCGACTTTTGCAAAACCGAGGCGAAGCCGAGGTTTTGCTGATCGGAGCGGGCATCAAAAACACTACCAAAAAAAGATGCATAAAAGAGATGATGGACCAACAATATGTACATACTTAATTGATACTCATTCCAACTACAGAACAACCTCTCACTGGTTCCTCTGTTTGTCTTTTTCTATCCCATAAGCGATACAGTATAGAATGAGAGTCAAAAAACGTTCACATATAAGTGTATAGTTACACTATGTCTTGAAACTCAAAATGTAAACATCATGTCTATATATGTATATAGACTGTAATCTGACAGCGTGTATGCAATATAAGAATATAATTGATTATCAGAGTTATAAATATATTGTTCAATATATTAATAATATAAAATTAATTTAATACGCCTATATCTTTTCAATTTTCCGATTTTACAAATGATTTTCTTGTCATCACATTTGGAAGGGTTAGCATAGTTTAGGTTACAACACGTGCGCTGTCGCGGACGTTGCCACGCAACGATCAACAAAGAGCGGCCACAAAAGTCGCTCTTCCCGGCGCGAAATCGAGCCGGGAAGACCGTACTTTCGGCTAGGGGATGAAGAAAAAATTTTTTGCAATAATATAATCAAACGCGTATATTCTTAGGTATGATGATAATTTAACAATACTATTAATTATCGTAAAGTCATATGAAAATATCATTCTTTTTATGTTTTCAGTTTGCAGGAAAAACTTATATACATACCTTATTTTATACTTTCAAAGATTATTATTAAGAAGACAAATTACATAAATACTAAAGGGATCGATATTTTTTTTAACAAACTAGATCTTAAAACGTAGCTTTTAGTTCATATTTTTATAATTTTTTTTCAGGGCATATATTATAAGTATTTTCATTTTTTGGTACTAGAAATTGATTATTTGTTACGTCCGGAGACGTATTATAGATTTAGAATTTGATTCTGAAAGTTTATTCACATCAGATATTTCCTGACATATAAACGCGAGAATGCAACGCAGCATTTCGCTCAGGCATCGTACCGTAGACCGTGTGACGTAGAGAGCCATCGACCTCCAGAAGACAGTGGCGTGCAAATTTTTAACAAATCAGCATTTCACAATGCTACCACTTAAATGCTACGCGTATAAGCCGCAACCGAAAATTTCTTAATAAAGATGATCTCAATTTATCATCTATAACCCAATTAAACCGCATAATAAAACTGCGAAATGCATCACGCAAGTCAGTCACAGCGTACAAGAAACCTGGCGAACTCCGTGTACCTCTACGACATCGAGAAGTTGAAACCGTAAGCCTTACACATCTAGTAAGCAGATTTTCGGAAATAGAATAAATTGTCAAATTTGTGGAGCAACAACACATACAGCAATGCATTGCCCAGATAGAAACTCTACTTTACCAATAAATAATAATTATACAAATAACAAATCAAACTATAATAATCCAGAATATAAGAATAATTATCACATCAATAACAATTCAAATGGATTCAGAAATAAAATGCAACAACAATATTTTCATCCAAAAAATACGAATTTTAATCAACAAATAAACACGCAAAAAGAAAAAAAACCGTATTGTGAATTTTGTAAAATCGCAGGACATTCGATAGAAAATTGTAGGAAATTACAGAGGGCAGAAACAGCACCAACTTGTGCCTATTGCAGGAAAAGGGGACATACGATCGAAAATTGTATGTTATTGAAACAAGTAGAAGGTAAATTAGAAAAATTCTGCAGCCTCTGCAAAAATTTTACTCACTCACTTGAAGAATGCTATAGGACACAGCAAAATACTTACGAACAGCGAAATTCGGGAAACGCTTAAATTCTTCTGAGAGCGAGTGGATCAGAAGAAAACAAAACGAAACACTCGACAATAAAACGAACATCAAAACAATCACATTAACAGATAAAACTACAAAAAACTTAGAGTTAGAAAATCAAGAAAATAAATTAACTATAAAAGACGTTGAAGTTAATAAGTTAATCAAGAAGAACGAAGAAGAAAATCTGCTAGATACTCAAATGATCACAACACATGAAAATAATAAACTAACTTCATCAAAAATTACAATGTACTTTCTAAGATTAGAAAATGCACTACAGTATATTGAAATAAAAAATCCTTACACCGCAAAATCATGCAAATTACTCGTAGATAGCGGGGCTCAGTTAAACATTATTAAGAAAAATCAAATACCACCATACATAATATTAGAAAATAAGAAAATTCAGCTATCAGGCATCACAGATAAGTCCATAGAAACATTGGGAGTAGTAAAAATGCTAATTAATGATTTGTTTATTGATTTTCATGTAGCTCCTGAAGAATTTTCTCTCCCTTACGATGGAATACTAGGTATTAAAATACTCTCGGAACAGAAGTTAAGACTAGATGAAGGTTATTTACAACTAAATAATAGTAAAATTGCATTGAAACCAAGATACACGATAAAAACAGGCTCTTTTAATACAATTACAAATAACCATAAATCCCAGGAAATGAAATAAGACAAACATTTATTAAGGAAACGGAAAACATACCAATAGAACAACAAGCAAAATTAGAATTTGAAGAGGAAATAAAGCTAGAAAAAGTAATGTTAAACAAACATTCGGGGAAATCTGAAGAAGTAACTTGCTCTGTATCCTATGAACCTGAATTAATTAACAAAAAAGAGATGAAAATAACTTCGGAAAAAACATTTTATGAAGATATAACACAAATCTTAAATCACATCCCTGAACTTAATAAAGAGGAAATAGAACTACAGAGGAAAATTCTCGACGAAATATTACCCAAGGACAAAGCAGATGTACATTACGAAACAATTTTACAGAATAACAAAAATAATATCAAATCTTTAATAAATAATATTAATATAGCTCTTGAAAATAAAGATGAAATAATGGATTTTGAGGAAATCAAACCGACAGACTACAAACAATTTTTAACAATAATAAATAAGAATATTGAAGCTGATTTAGAAGAATATAAAAAAATTTTTGGAAACGAAAAAGAATATAACTTTATCTCTTACGAAATAGATTATTTGCCTGACGGTTTTCAAATAACGGATGATTTGCAAATAGATAAAAATGAAATTTTAAACTTAGGATCAATAAATTTTATAGGAAAAAATGATCCAAATAAAAAATCAGACCGCGAGGAAGAGTTATTCAAAAAAATCCGTTACGAAAACTTACCTGAAAATAATAAAATAATTATTAAAGATTTAGTAATGAAAAATAAAGACATATTCTGGTTAGAGGGCGACAGTTTAGGATCATGTAACGTAGAACAACATGAAATTAACTTAATAGATGATAAACCTGTATACGTAAAACAATTTCCTTTACCACATAAGCTAAAGGAAGTGGCTGTAGAAGAAACAAAAAATTAATAAAAAAGAATGTGGTAAGAAATTCAAAGACTGCTTTCAGCGCTCCACCATGGATTGTAGAAAAAAAACAACTAGTAAATGGACAAAAACGATGGCGTTTAGTCATAGATTATCGTAAATTAAATGAAAAAACAATATCGGATCCTTACTTACTTCCAAATATTACAGAAATTTTTTATCAATTGGGAAAAACAAAATTTTATCATGTCATAGATTTAAAATCGGGGTTTCACCAAATTCCCATGAAACCAAAAGACACACATAAAACGGCCTTTAGTATACATCCATTAGGACACTTTGAATTTCATGTTTTGCCTTTCGGATTAAAAAATTCGCCGCGTACATTTCAAAGAGTTCTAAATACAGTCTTAGGCGATTTAATAGGTAAAATATGCTTTGTCTTTATTGACGATATAATAATTTTTGGAAAGACTATAGACGAAACAAACGAAAGATTCAGTATAGTTGCACAACAATTAAGAGAAGCTAATTTAAAATTAGAACCGGAAAAATGCGAATTTTTAAAAAAAGAAGTATGTTATTTAGGACATATTATAAGCGAACATGGCATAAAACCAGATCTAAAAAGGTAGAAGCAGTAAATAAATTTCCAATACCTAAAAACATTAGAAATATTAGAGAATTTTTAGGACTTTCGAATTACTACAGAAGACATATAAAAAACTATGCAAAGATAACAAAACCTTTAAATATATTACTAGAAAAAGACGTAAAATTTCATTGGGAGAAAGATCAACAAATAGCCTTTGATGAAATTAAATATTTACTATGTACAGCACCAGTTTTGGCATATCCACATTTCGACGAACCATTTATTATTACATCAGATGCTTCAAACTTTGCTTTAGGTGCAATTTTATCACAAGGAATAATAGGTAAAGATCCAGCAATTGCTTATGCATCAAGAAGCTTACATAAAGCTGAAATTAAATATCATACCTACGAAAAAGAAGCATTAGCTATAATGTTTGCAGTAAAAACATTTAAAAATTACATATATGGAACGAAATTTACAATCGTCACAGATCACAAACCTTTATTGTGGTTAAAAACAGCTGACAACAACGCTAGAGTTCAAAAATGGAGATTAAAACTATCTGATTATGATTTTGATATCGTGTATAAACCAGGGAAACAAAATGCTAACGCAGACGCACTGTCCCGAAATCCCATAGAAGTTTTCGTAATTACAAGAGCACAAAAAAGAAACAAATTAAATACTAACATAGGATCACCAAACGAAACTGATAAAACAAGCGAAACGAATAAAGTTCAGTCAAAAACTCAACAAAAAGGGGGAAGATCAAGGAAAACTACAGCTGGTACACAAAAACAGAAAAAAAAAGATAAAAATAGCAAAAACAACAACGGCACAACAACGCAAACGCAACAAAACATAATATATTCAAAAAACGCAATACAACTTAGAAATGACAACATTGTGCATCTTATATCACATGAACACCAAACATTAGACGAGAATACTAACTTATTAATCAAAAATAAAAACTTAAAAATAAATACAAACTTAAAAAAGGGCGAAATAGATATAATTAATATTGAAAATAAGAAAATATTTATTCTATGTCTCGATACATCAGCAACATCGAAAATAGTTAAAGAGAACTTAATAAAATTAATACAAAAATTAAAAGAAATTTTGAACACACAGAAGATATTCATTTTTAGCATATCAAGGAATATTGAAATTTTAAACATAAGTTGGGAAGAAATAGAAGAATTATTGAAGGACAATTTTCAAAACACAAAAATTAAAGTAATAATATGTCTGAATAATATAGATTACGTAAATATAAACGATAGAAATAGAATTTTTGATACTTATCACTCCTCTACAAAAGGGGCCATTCAGGCATAAACAGAACTTACAATCGTATAAAAGAAAAATATTTTTGGGAAAATTTGAAATCAGACATCCAGAACAGAGTAAATAAATGCGAAATTTGCCAAAGAAATAAACTAAAACGTAAAAGAACTAAACAACCAATGATTATCACAGACACACCAGCAAAAACTTTTGATAAAATCGCTATGGATATCGTAGGTCCGTTTAACACTACTAAAAATAGTAATAAATATATTTTATCTATACAAGATCAATTATCTAAATTTGTAATTTTATCATGCTTAAAAGATCAAACGGCGGAATCAGTATCAAACGCTTTTATAAAAATTTTATATGTATATTTGGCTCACCAAAAATAGTACTAACCGATAGAGGAGCAAATTTCACAAGTAATCTTATTAAACAAATAGCTAAAAGATTCAAATTCAAAAAAATTGAAACAACAGCATTTTCGCCACAATCAAATGGATCCTTAGAAAGGGCACACCACCCACTATGCGAATATCTAAAAAATTTTTCAACAAAAAATACGAATGGGACGAATTAATAGAATTTGCACAACTTCATTATAATACAAGCGTACATAGTAGTCATAAATTTACACCATACGAACTTGTTTTTGCTTATCCTGCAAGAGTTCCATCTAGTGAACCAATTAAAAGATCGGAATTATTACCGACCTATAACGGGTATTTAGAAAAATTAATAAAAAACATTACTACAACTACTGAGTTAGCTAGAAATAACTTAATAATTTCAAAACAAAAATCAAAAACTCATTATGACAAACTTATAAACCCGATACAACTTAAAAAAGAAGACAAGGTATGGCTCTTAAAAGAACCAAAACCGGGAAAACTTGAACAAAATCATTATCAAGGTCCGTTTGACACAATAAAAATAAATGCAAATAACAATATTACTATAAACTACAACGGAAAAGCAAAAACAGTTCATTCGAACAAATTAAGTCTTGTAAAATAATAAAAATAATAACATAACATTTTTGTTTTAGGATATGGACAACATACTCAATATTAACATCTATCATAATCTCTTCTTATTTTTCCAAATTTAATACAGGAATGGAGAATTATAATTGCAGCTGAACTTTTCCATTTGAAGCAAAACCATCCTACTTCTTGGTCAACTAATATATAAACCTAAGGTGATCCAGATTTTACCAAATATACAATTTAAAATTATAACCACTTATTCGTTTGTCTACAATTGTTCGTATCAACTTGTCAGTATTTTATGAAAAGCAACTATATTCCCTATGAAAGCTAATAATTTTAGAAAAATGCGATTGAAATAAGATATACTTGAATAATGAAATTTTAGAAATAATACATAAATATTGCGATTAGATATTAATACAAAGTAACTTTGGTCTTATAACAATCAAACAATCAAAAAAATTTGACATGTGAAAATGATGTGTTATTAAATAATAAAAATATATAAAGTAATTATTTAATCACAAAGTAGAAAACATTACAGGGACGAATTAACTTATGATCAATTTAATAGCTTATGATTTTATCTTTGAATAACAAAGTATAGAACTAATCCAAAAGGAAAAGAAGTAGAACCCATTCCTAAACCTTTTAACGTATGATAAAAAAAAAAAAAAGATAATAATAATTTGACTAATTTTATGCAAAATTAAACTGTATTCACCTACAAAAAAAAAAAAAAAAAAAAAAGGAAAAAAAAGGAAAAAAATTGTTGATACTCATCAAAATTTATTAAAGAGTTTCAGAACAAAAAAAAATTATTCAGGTAGCTACGTTCACATTGCTAAGATTAAATAGAATATATGTATTTGGAATGATCAGTTCTGTCATATACTAACATGATCATCCTATATAAGATACACTATTCTGCACTGTATTGAGTATGTAAAACATTTTTCTACTCTAACAGATTGCGTATTCTTTAAAGCAGATATGTGAATGCTACCTATGCCGAAACAAAAGTTCAAGTTCTAAAATGAACTTTTGAAATGACTGAAAGTTTTCAAACAAAGGTAAAATACAATGATGCATAAAAGCAATAACAAGTCAAAATTTATCAATATCATTTCAATTATTCACTTCCTTTTTACGAAAAAAACCTACACCATATATAATTGTATTTTTCTTTTGGAAATAATTATAATACGATTGTTAAAATAATTTTGTTATGATAACATCAAAAGCCCTTTAATGTTATTCTACTTAAACAAAGAGAGGAAAGAAAAAAAACATATCCCTTGCCAAATATCTAAGCAGGGAGGGAAGTGAATGATCACTTGAATCATTCCCTATATATTTCTCATCGTTTATTTACTAAAAAAAAGAAAAACAAAATTATTTAATAAGCACATTATTTCTAAGCTTAATTAACGAATGACTATTTTATGTAAATACAGCAGAACAAAAAAATTATTACATATTACCGATAACGAAATAATTAAATTATCGAAATCTATATATATATATATATATCTCTATAGGAATTCATTGAAATTTGAACGTTAGAAAAATCGGTACAAAATAAATCAGTAAGTTAAGTGCAAAACTAGTATTAGGAAGAAAATAATTAATTTATTTTAAAATATATAGACGATTCAAAAATTTATTTAAAATTATTAATTTTATATTATTATTATTATTATTATTATTATTAAATCTTTTGTAACGAAAAAATTACTAATAACTCAAATTGATCATTCAATTACTTCACTTGTTGAATTTCTACGACATTCAACAGTCTAAGGGGGGAGGTGTTACGTCCGGAGACGTATCATTTAAACATTCATTAAATAAAACGTAAATCAGTGATTTTTCAAGACACAGAATAATGTATACGCAGCACTTCGTTCGTGCGACATCGAGTCACCGACCTCGTATAATCAAGTTAAATGACGACTAAGCCCGAAAACACTAGTACCAATTCCAACAGATAGGGACGGGCTAAAATCGAGAACTTGCATCCCGACATGAAAATCCCCATAAGAACCGAGATAGGAGGATCAGGAAGAAAAATTAATAGGTCAAATCAACGTTCGACCAGACAACCTCAAAAATGCTGAAAGGGTCATTTGAAACTTAAACCTGATAACCACTAAATCAAAGTAGAACTGACGAGTATTATTGTTATCGTTATTATTATTATTATCATTATTATTGTTATTATTATTATCATTATTATTATTATTATCATTATTTTTATTATTATTATTTTTTTTACTATAATTATTATCATTCATAACCCGTATTATTATATTTTATCATTTACTTATCAATAAATTTTTTGTAACGGGAAATCTCTGATGCATAATAACATTGTTGAATCTCTACGACATTCAACAGTCTAAGGGGGGAGGTGTTACGTCCGTAGACGTTCGCCAGGTTTCTTGTACGCTGTGACTGACTTGCGTGATGCATTTCGCAGTTTTATTATGCGGTTTAATTGGGTTATAGATGATAAATTGAGATCATCTTTATTAAGAAATTTTCGGTTGCGGCTTATACGCGTAGCATTTAAGTGGTAGCATTGTGAAATGCTGATTTGTTAAAAATTTGCACGCCACTGTCTTCTGGAGGTCGATGGCTCTCTACGTCACACGGTCTACGGTACGATGCCTGAGCGAAATGCTGCGTTGCATTCTCGCGTTTATATGTCAGGAAATATCTGATGTGAATAAACTTTCAGAATCAAATTCTAAATCTATAATACGTCTCCGGACGTAACAAAATGCTAACGCAGAAAAACATTATCACCAAACCAGGAAATAATGTATACAATAAATACTTACGATATATCTTTTTCTTTAAATGCTGTAGAAAGTATTAAGTTTTGCGACAGAATTATAACAAAAACGGAACACCCTAAATTATTTATTTACGAAAAAACCAACGTAAATGTACTATTCGATAACGATGTGAGTCACCAGCGAGATTTAATCAACATAGATATTTTTGCGTATACAAATGCGAAATTTGTTCATGTAGAAAAACATTTTCGGGCGCAATTTAAAAGCTTATATTTAAACATTTTAACAAAAATATGTGAATTAGAAAGAAAAGAAATTCTAAATTCCTTATCCTTAGCCTCCCATTCCCCAGATGAATTTGCATACAATGTAATGCAAAAACTAGGATACCTTGCACGACTCGCAGGGGAAGCAATACATGTAATAAAATGCACCCCTATCAACGTAAAAATCAAGCATACAAAAGAATGTTACGAAGAGCTTCCTGTTACAGCTAGAAATACTACTTGGTTTCTTACACCAAAAACTCATATTTTAATAAGAACAGGAACTCAAATCGACTGTGATACAATAATTCCACCATACTACAAAATAGATAATAACTGGATAAGTCTAACACCCACACCTAGAAAGGTTGAAAAAAACATAACCACCTTTAAACCAAAAATAATCAAAAATTGGACCCCAGAAAAATTAACCTCACTAGCAACTAGTGGGATATATACACAACAAGACTTGGAACATTTCCAGGAAAGACTACTTTACCCGATGGAAAAAAATCTATAATAAACACAATAACAAAGTTTACACGAAGCGAAAATTCTGCAAAAGATGACATCATGAGTAATCTTCTCACAGAAAGAACATTAACTAACATTGCTGAAAATACTTGGAAAAAACTACTAGAGAAATACAGAGAATATGGAACATATAGTTCCGGAATTATAATGACTCTAATCCTACTACAGTTAATAAAAATGTTAGTAGATAGAGTAATACGACGTTACACATTAGAAAAACTATATGAATGTTCCAATCACCTTTTGGGGCAATGTTTACCTCCATAACGCATCTACTAGTAGTTTTGAACAAACTTAATGAAACAAGAGAAAAAAATAAAAGCAACGGCGAGTTAGAAGAAATAATAGTCAGCAAACCGACAATCTCTAGACCGATCCAAAGGAAAATCAGCACTAACAAACAGGAAGAATTCGAACTACAAGAATTAAAAATACAAAGACCACTAAACATGAGGCCACTACCACCCTTCCCCAAATCACCTCCTAACCAAACTAACAACATACAACCAACACCCAAAAATAAAAATGAATCCGAAATCTTTTCATTCTAATTTACAATAAATTACTTTACAGAAAAACAAAAGTTTATTGGATGCCCGATAATGTTAAATAAACATTAAATAGGATAATTAATGATTTTAAGTGCGGAAGGAAGAGAACAATATGAAATCGTTTCCTAATTTAATTCTTTTTTATATTATGTTACACAAGAGTAACACTGGGAGTCAAGGTTAAAGAGGACAAGGAATGAAAAGGAGAAAGAAATTAAACATTCCTCTTTTGGTTTTTCATTGCCATTTTATTTTACAATACAAAATTTTTTTTTTATACAATACATAACTTAATACTTATTTTTAAAAATAACAATATCACCTAAGTAAACTAACATTTCATAACTAGTCTGGATAAAACGCAACCTCACCCTCCAGTCCACATTTACATCTGAGATATAAAATAATTTCCGTAAGCAATAAAAATCGTCTTCTTCAATCGGCACCATGGTAAGCTGCAACCTTCCCATCATTAAAGAGGCAAACCCCTCTTGCCTCAGCAAGGTAGCCAACTCCAATAAGTCAAAATCCGGTCTCGCCAGACTCTCTTTCTCTCTAGGGTCAACCTTGGCCCATTGATTTATCTAGAACAAAAAGAACAAAAAGAATATAAAAAAATGTACATTATATTTTTCTTTTACATATATTAAGAAGCTTCTCTCAGCCTCCCGTACATATTAATACCAATTATACTATTAAATTCAATATGTAAAACTTAAGAGAACAAATTAACTACATTCTTACCGTATAAAACCCAAATATATTGGGCCTCTTCAATACGCTGACCACATCGATTCCAAATTGAAATAATTCGTTCATAGAACGAAGCGAAATACTCTTAGTCCTCTCATAAACGATGCGGTGAATCTATAACCGAACAAATAAAATTACGATCACAAAAGATATAAAGGAGATTAAAAAAAAAAAAAAAAAAAAAAAAAAAAAAAAAAAAAAAAAAAAAAATTTCAATACTTACGCTGATTATAGGAGCCATTTCGTTCCAGTGTAGAAATTTGAGAAAAATTGAGAACTAACGATACTCACTGCACACCTACCTCGGTTTATATACAACATTTTTGCATAGCCCTGCGGAATTTCGATAAGTGACAGTCAACGAACTCTTGTGTGTCAAAACTTGCAACTCGAGAAAAAAATTTTTTCAACAATACATCCAATTTTTTTTTTTTTTTTAATGTAAAATATTGTAAGGAAAAATCACTGATTCCCCACATTTTAAACATTTATTATAGCCATCAATTTAAGGGGGGAGGTAATACGTCCGGAGACGTATCATCTAAACATCTATCAAATAAAAGAAACGTAAATCAGTGATTTTTCAAGACACAGAATAATGTATACGCGAATTTCGACAACTATGCACTTTTAACTTCACGGCTAGCAAGAATAGCATACGCCAAATATAATTGTCAAATTAAATAATGCGCACCTTTGATTCTATTTGAAAAATTAACTTCGATACGAATTTATGCGACGCAGCACTTCGTCCGTGCGACATCGAGTCACCGACCTCGTATAATCAAGTTAAATGACGACTAAGCCCGAAAACACTAGTACCAATGCCAGCAGATAGGGAAGGGCTAAAATCGAGAACTTGCATCCCGACATCAAAATCCCCATAAGAACCGAGATAGGAGGATCAGGAAGAAAAATTAATAGGTCAAATCAACGTTCGACCAGACAACCTCAAAAATGCTGAAAGGGTCATTTGAAACTTAAATCTGATAACCACTAAATCAAAGTAGAACTGACGAGTATTATTGTTATCGTTATTATTATTATTATTATCATTATTATTGTTATTATTATTATTATCATTATTATTATTATTATTATTATTATCATTATCATTATTTTTATTATTATTATTATTTTTACTATAATTATTATCATTCACAACCCGTATTATTATATTTTATCATTTACTTATCAATAAATTTTTGTAACGGGAAATCTCTGATGCATAATAACATTGTTGAATCTCTATGACATTCAACAGTCTAAGGGGGGAGGTGTTACGTCCGGAGACGTATTATAGATTTAGAATTTGATTCTGAAAGTTTATTCACATCAGATATTTCCTGACATATAAACGCGAGAATGCAACGCAGCATTTCGCTCAGGCATCGTACCGTAGACCGTGTGACGTAGAGAGCCATCGACCTCCAGAAGACAGTGGCGTGCAAATTTTTAACAAATCAGCATTTCACAATGCTACCACTTAAATGCTACGCGTATAAGCCGCAACCGAAAATTTCTTAATAAAGATGATCTCAATTTATCATCTATAACCCAATTAAACCGCATAATAAAACTGCGAAATGCATCACGCAAGTCAGTCACAGCGTACAAGAAACCTGGCGAACTCCGTGTACCTCTACGACATCGAGAAGTTGAAACCGTAAGCCTTACACATCTAGTAAGCAGATTTTATAAGTTATTCAAATTGTAATCGTAAGCCTTACTCGTCTAGTAAGCTGATCTTATAAGTTATTTATAGTAAATTTATAAAAGCAAGCGTTATAAAAAGAATTGTAATTGAAATTACAACACATCGACCTACCAGAAGCCAGCAGATTGTATTGGTAATAAATTATTGTATTTTATATAATAAACTTATATAAAACTAATTACTACTTATTTCCACTTATTTCCGGACTTAACATATTAAAGCCTTAAATTAGTTCTACTATAAGACTACTATATGATAATATCATTAATTATATTTGTAGCTTCGCAATTAATTATTGGCACCATGAGCCAATAATTAATTATATTATTCTCAACACTTGGATTTGTTGAAATTATCACTAGAACCCGGTCAAAAATATCCAGCTAGGATACCCAGTTGGATCTATGTCACATGGGAAATCCAGCTGGATCCAAGTGCATTTACACAGATTTCAGTAGATTAGATTAGACCACTTGTATTAATAACCCATCATTGCTACACGACTTGTAAAATGTGAGAAAAAAAGCTTTCTCGATATTCTTTTATAGTAGAGATATAAGTTCTTGAAATTATTATTGAAACTACTTAAATTAATAACCCATCATTGCCACACATAATCTTGTAAAATTAAAAATACAACCAGTTTATGAACTAAGAATCACTGAGAATAAAAGCTTTCTTGACATTCTTGTATACATAAAACTTTTTGAAATTATTATCTGAATCTGGTCTAGAAAAATATTTACTAAGAACTCTGAAACATTTTGACGTCTCCCATGGTGAGAAATCATATATTAGATTAACTGAGCACTTTTATTCGTTGAAATTTTCACAATAACATATCATTTTTACTTTCTTTTTTCAGTATTCCCATGTTCATTAGGTATAATCTTTTTATTGGCACTTGAATAAATATGTAGAACAGCACAGCACTGATATCGACTAAGTTTTTTGAAGATGACAGATGCTTTTTAAACCAAGGCTCAGACCAATATTTCAAATCGGCATCATAAATTATATTGTATATTTATAACCTCATATGTCATTCAGCAATATTTTCTTCTATGCAAAAACTTGTTATGAAAATTATGAGCCTCATAACACATAATTATTCAATAAACACTTGTTCTATTCTCAAAACATTTGAAACTGATTTTTAATAGAAGTTTTAAAATTTGATTATAAACACTTCATGTAACACGGCATACTATATTTTATTTATTATTGCACAAAACACTGAAAATTATATTGTATATTTATAACCTCGTGTATCACTCAGCAATATTTTCTTCTATGCAAAAGCGTATTATGAAGTTTAGGAACCTCATAACACGTAATTACTTATTAATACATACTTGAGCTATTTTCAAAACATTTTTTAATCACTATGTTATTTGTTATCAATAAAATTTGATTATATATACACTTCATGCAGCACATCATATTGGTATTTTATTTTATTTATTACACAAAACACTGATTAGATGTCATTTTCTAATAATCACAACATTTTTATTATCAATATAATTTTCAACTAGATAAACGATCTATGAAAATCACAATTTTCTTTTCTTATTTTGAAAAACTTACTTCAAAACATAATACTTCTTTCGTACTCTGAGTCTAATACTGTCTAAATAAACATTTTAGTTGTTGTTTGTTTTATGTTTGATTCATTGAAAGCAATGAAACTGTCATTTTCTTCATTGACATCCACGTACTCTATTTGCCCTGTCAAATATGAAGAGAAATTTTTAACATTCTTCTAAAATTATATCTCATATGAAAAATTTTTATGTTAAGAATATATAGATACATCTTGAAAAATATCGTGTCGTAAATAGTATTTGCCTGCTCTTCCATAATAATATTGGTTTGGCTTTTCTTTCTTGAGTAGTACTATATTCTTACTATCTTCTTTAATATAAATTATTCTATTCTTAAGCATCTGTTCTTGTATTAAAATAACTTTTTCTTGTCCATTAATAATAAAATAACCACCAGGGTCATGGGGGCACTCGTTCATTTTTGCTAATTCAAAATTAGATTTTTCAGACAGTACACAATTAGAACTCAACATTATTGGCTATATTACATATATCTCCATATTTCCAAAATGAGTCGAAAAAAATCTTCTGGTATAATATCTGTAAGATAATAATTAATGAATTCTTCTTTGTCAAAAAATATTTTTTAACAGTTATCTATTTACTTGGTAATATCCTTATATTTTCTGATATACTCTGTAAAAATAAAAACAGGATTTCACAAAGTAACAATACTTATTATAAACTTTATTGATTTATAACTTGATAATAAAAGTTTGCTACTTATCTGATTATAATATATTGCTATTGCCCATTGATATTCACAGCTGCTTACATAGGTTATTTTCCAATCCACTTGAAGATTTAAAAATTTTTTGAGATTCATGGACATACAGAAGATTTCGTTAGCCTACCCTACTTTTTCGATGAACTTGAATAATTAATAATAATGAATGAACTCTTTTTTGTTAAAAACTATTTTTTAACAGTGATCTATTTACTTGGTAATAATCCTTAAATTTTCTGATATACTCTGTAAAAATAAAAACAAGATTTCACAAAGTAACAATACTTATTATAAACTTTATTGATTTATAACTTGATAATAAAAGTTTACTACTTATCTGATTATAATATATTGCTATTGTCCATTGATATTCACAGCTGCTTACATAGGTTATTTTCCAATCCACCTGAAGATTTAAAAATTTCTTGAGCCTCATGGACATACAGAAGATTTGGTTAGCCTACCCTACTTTTTCGATGAACTTGAATAATTAATAATAATTAATGAACTCTTCTTTGTTAAAAACTATTTTTTAACAGTGATCGATTTACTTGGTAATAATCCTTACATTTTCTGATATACTCTGTAAAAATAAAAACAAGATTTCACAAAGTAACAATACTTATTATAAACTTTATTGATCTATAACTTTATAATAAAAATTTGCTACTTATCTGATTATAACATATTGCTATTACCCATTGATATTCACAGCTGCTTATATAGGTTATATTTTTCCAATCAAATCCATTCCAATTCATCCAAAATGAAATAATCTGTATATGTATCTGTATGTATATATATAATAAGTACTTATCTAACTAATAAAAGTTATTTTCCCCGTTGATTGATACACATAATTCTTCTCATAATTAGTTGATTTCTTGAGATCTTTGAAATATATTATTATTAACTAACTCACTAAATGATAACATTTGTATATAAAAATACGGCAGTGTTAAACCTACGACAGATGTATCCATGTTATCATACCATGATGTAAAGAAAGGAGGTGTGCTCCCTCACTAGGTTTATTTTCGTCTCCTACTGCGCCTTCCCACTTTCCGCCATCTTGAAATCTGGTAGTGTATGTTTACATTGTTGCTCTGGCTGCTCCGAAATGACAAAATGCCTGGGTGTTTAATAAAAAATTGCAAAAATTGGAACGGAAACACAAAAAATACAAATATAAAGTATTTTAGATTTCCTAACGATCCCGAAATACGTAAGATATGGATACAGCAATAATAAACTTAACTTACAAAACGGTATTTAATTTTTCTAAAAACAAAAAATTAAGTATTCCACGACTTTTTCAGAAATTGGAGTTTATTAAATAATTGTTTTATATTATGTTTATAGCTCGAGTATGCTCAATCCACTTTACAGAGGCATGTTTTGAAAAAAAGCCAGATCATTTGACTGTACCTGGAGATGTTAATATTTTCAAATTATCAAAGACTGCTGTTCCATCTCTCAATCTAATTTGTAATAGTGCAATTCAATCATCAAATCTTGAAAATGTTGAAAATGACATAAATGCTGCAAATATAAATATTACTGGAGAAGAGAGTGATCTACTGGACATGTCAATTAACGTTTCAAATTTAAGTTCAACTGCTAATCTTACTATAAGTGATTCAACAATTAAAGATCATGTTAATACAGAAAATCCAAGTAGTAGTAATCAGCAATTGACGTAAGTAATAAGTTATTGTATACACACTTAAAACTCTACTTTAAAATAAGTTTCCTTTAAAACTAAAGAATATGTAATTTCAGTTTAGAAAATGTTTGTCCAGTCAGCGACTCAGGATTATCAAACAGTGAAGATCCAAATAATTATGGTCTTAGTAGAGAGAATGTAGCATTAAAAGAAGAGTTAAAAAAGTTGAACAAAGAACTGCGTTTTAGAGATAAGGTATCAAAAAAAGAGGTAAAAAGATTGAAAAAAGAACTGCACTTTAGAGATAAGGTATTAAAAAAAGAAATTAAAGATAAAGTATATGAAATTTTAAGACCTGTTTTTACTATTGGTCAAATCAATAAACTGTTGAATCCTGAGAAGTCTGTTATAAAATGGAATAGTGAAGACATAGCATCAGCTATAGCATTAAGATCTGTTTCGCCAAGAGGTTATAGGTACTTAAGGAAAAAAAATTTTCCCTTGCCTGCTCTGTCTACTCTTCGAAAACGAGCAGCTGCTTTAGTTCTAGATACAGGAGTTATCCAAGCAATTCTGAATGTGATGGAAAATAAAGGCAAAGAATTACCGGAGCACGAGAAACTTTGTATTCTTTCATTTGATGAAATTTATATTTCTCAAGATATTGAAATAGACAGACAAAAAGAACAGAAGATTGGACCACATAAAACTGTACAGTTTGGTATGATTAGGGGATTATTTAAAAATTGGAAACAGCCAATTTATTATAATTATGACCAGCGGCTCACCTGTGATATTATAAGTGAAACCATTAGTAAGCTATATGATGCAGGATACACAGTGGTGGCAACAACAACTGACTTAGGATCTACAAATTCTGAAGTATGGAATAAACTTAAAATTGGCACTTCAGATAATAGGCATTGCTATTTTAGTCATCCAAGAAATGAAAATTTGAAGTGTTTGTCTTTGCAGATCCACCACATCTACTTAAATTAATAAGGAACAATTTCATAGATTCTGGATTTCATTATGAAAATAAATTTATTAATAAGCGATGCCTTGAAGAAATGTTAATATTTAATAAAAATGATTTAAAGATTGCCTTTAAAATTGAACAAAAACATTTGGATGCTACAGGAGCTGAAAGACAAAAAGTTTCCTTGGCAGCACAACTTTTTTCTAACAATACTGCGGAATCAGTACGTTGGTTTGGTTTAAGTGTTTTTTTCGAATGTGACTATTGGAATGAGTGTGCTGATTTTTTAAAACTCACCAACGACTGGTTCGACTTGTTTAACTGCAGAAGAAAACATGGAAAAACAATAGAATCATGTGCTTACGGTGTTGATTTAGAAAGGCAAAATGAACTATTAAATCAAATGTCTTCGTTTATGAAAAATGTGAAGGTTGGAAAACATAAAGTGTTGCTTCCCTTTCAAAAAGGAATTTTATTAAATAACGAGTCATTGCAAAAATTATTTACATATTTACAAGAAAATTATACTACTGATGCTTTTAATATCCAGTATATTCTGACCAACAGAGTCAATCAAGATGTACTAGAAAATTTTTTTTCGCACCTTAGAGCTATGGGAGCAGGACATGACAAGCCATCGGCTTTGCAACTGAAATATAGATTAAAGTGGTATATACTTGGTCGACATGTCTCTGATATGTTTATTGAAAAATGTAATGTCGAAGATGATAGTGATATATCTTTAGTATCAGCTATTAATGTACCTACAAATGAAAATAGCCATGCAACAGATAAGCTTGTCATGGATGAAATATTGGGTTCTGTTTACGATGAAGAAATGCTTCAATTTATAAATATTGAAAATGAAAATAGTTTAAGTAAGTTCTCTAATCATTAATATTAAGATTAAAATTATATTTAAAGTTGAGCGAAAGAGTTTGAGTAATACATACTTTTGATTTGAAAATTTTATATCCTTTTAGATAAATTGAATGGATAGGTGTAGTCTAAGTTGCATATGATAGTTTTATGATAATTGTTCCTATTCATAATATAATCATGTATATTAGATCTATTTTTCTTTAAAGCAAAATGCTATATTATTTTATAAAATTATACTGTTCTTTTTAAAAGTGAAATAAGATAACAAATAAATGAATATGTTCATTTATTAATAAATAAGTATATTTAAATATTTTATGTTTATGAATCTAATACCTTATAAATCTTCCAAATATCATATTATACCTAATCATTTTTAATTATTTTTAATCCCTTATTCAGTTCCGATTATTTTAAATAAAAAAAATAATTTTAAAATGTTTATTTTAAAGGTTTATTTTAAATATTTATTTTTTCTGTTTATTTTTTCTGTTTATTTTTTCATTTATCATTAGATGTTGATGCTGGGCTAACTGAGATCGTACAAGTTATTGTACATACGGAAGCACTTATATACATTGCTGGGTATGTAGCTCATAGGTTTAGAACCAAGTATCCAGCACTTGGTTTACCCACTTCCAAAATGCCTTCGACTAACCCTCCAAGTTGGGTATGCCACATTTCTAGAGGCTCTCTTGTGTACCCTTCTGACGAGTTGTTAGAGGCAGCTTACATTTTAGAACCAATCTTTAATAATTTTCATAAAGAATCTTTATCTGACACCAATTTTATTTTTAAAAAAGTCACTGCTCTAATCCAATTGAAAATTAACAGTAGATTCATGATTCCTGAAGAAGTTTTATTATGTCTTGTGAGAACAAGAACTTATATTAGACTGAGGCACTTAAATAAAATAAGAAGAAACTCATACAATAAAATAAGAATTGCAGGAAGATCAGCGAAAAATATGAAATTTTACTTATAAAATGTTAACATTTAAATAAAACATTATTTAATGTTATTTAATTTATGTAATGTTATTTTATGTTTATTTAATACGTTGTTTTATATATTTATTTTAATATAATTGTTTTATAATAATAAACATGTTGCTTTTTAATTATTTCATTATGATTTTGCCTTATCACAATAATTACAAAATTCCGATTTGAATTTACTAAGGTTATTCTGAGACGCCTATTGCCTGGAAATTCAAGATGGATAATATTGGGAAGGCCACGCTATTGGTTGGTTAGGAAAGCTGCGCGAGAGCATACCTTATTTCTTTACATCATGTATCATACAATATTATTTTCTATATGAATTTACAGTCTATGCCCGATCTGACTTATTCCGTTTCCGTGTTTCTGCGTCTGGAACTGCGCGCAAGAAAGCTTTCTGCTGCCGCGGGAGCCGCCGGGGGTCCGATTCTCTAACTTTACGGCGCTATAAGCATACACACATATAAGGTCTGAAATGTTCGAAATGCGCATGCGGAGAACCCAATATTTTTCAGAATGCTAATAGAATTGGTGTCGCTACATGAAAAGCAAATTAATTTGCCTAGCTTAACTTCCTTTATCCATTAATGTTATCGATGATCTTTTATCTATCGATAAAATGGAGTGACATGAGAATATAAATCATAAATACACACCCATAATCTCCATAATGATCGATGATGATCATTTTTTAAATATGATCAATAATTAAATTTTATTATTAATATTTGTTTATTAGAGTTTATAAAATATTTTTTAATTTATTTCTTAATATTTTACCAAAATTGTAATTATTTATTGGCGCTAAAGTTATTTATTTTATTTGATTACATTGAAATTAGAATAAAATATTTATTTCATTAAACTTATCAATTTTTTCATTTCCTGAATTACTATTTTACAAATTATCAAACAATATTTTATTTGAAAATATGAGAATATGTTTTGTTGTTTAATATTCCAAACAATTAATAAAATATAAAAATTATTTGTACATACCTTAATTCATAGCTTCATTCATATAATTGATTAGTAGTTTGCCAGTAAAAATAAATTGAATTCATAAGAAACGTATTTTATAATATAAACTTTATATTGTAGCAAATTCGGTTTACAAACATTCTACAAAATTAAAAATATTTTTTTTTAAATTAAAAATCTTTCTTTAATCGCATCAGATTCTTACAAATTAGTTATAGATTAAGTAAGACATACCACATTGTTGAATCAATCAACAAAATGTCTTTAAATATAAATGTCACGGATTGCAGCAACATTGCTCCAATATAGCATCCATATATAAAAGTGTTGAGGAAATATATATTGGCGAATATGGGGAATATGACAAAGCAATATTGGAGCAATGTTGCTCCAATATTGGGTGCTATAGGGGATATGTCGACTGCAATTTATTATCAACTGAAAAGAATTTTTCCATCGGTATTATAATATCCATAAATATTAATTATTTTAATTTAATTTGTAAGACTGTAAGACCGATGGAAAAATTATTATCAGTTGATACTGTCAAACTACTAATCAATTATATGAATGAAGCTATGAATTAAGATATGTACAAATAATTTTGACATTTTATTAATTGTTTAGAATATTAAACAACAAAACATATTCTCATATTTTCAAATAAAATATTGTATGATTATTTGTAAAATAGTAATTCAGGAAATGAAAAAATTGATAAGTTTCATGAAATAAATATTTTCTTCTTATTTCAATGTAATCAAATAAAATAAATAGCTTTATCGCCAATAAATAATTACAATTTTGATAAAATATTAAGAAATAAATTAAAAAATATTTTACAATAAACATTAAACCCTAACTTAGTAGCTTCTCTATTATTATTTGTTTATACAAATATTAATAATAAAATTTAAATATTGATCATATTTAAAAAATGATCATCATCGATAATTATGGAGATTATGGGTGTGTATTTATTATTATCATATCATAATAATTATTATTATAATACTTAATTGTTATAATAATTATTATTACAATAATTATTATTATAATTATTATTATAATTATCATTATAATAATTAATGGTTATAATAATTATTATTATAATTATTATTATTATAATTATTATATTAATTCATTAATTATTATTAATTCTATTAACATTCCGAAAAATACGTTTCAAAAGTACGTTTCAATTCCTTATGTGTTTATGTGCTTATATTCTTATAGCAGTTATAGCGCCGTAAAGTTAGAGAATCGGACCCCGGGCTCGAGTCTTCGATGCCCTCTCTACAACCTACCGAATTTTGTTGGCGTATCCGCCAAAATCACTAGAGCGTATGCGCAATTGTCCTTTCATCCGCTCGAGCACCGTATAAGTACATTGTTGTCGTGTTTATTTTGATTGTTGTCATGTTTATTTTGATTTGTGTGTGCGGTCAAATGAAGGATGCGCGCGCGCCGACTTTCAAGGCAAGAAAAGCAAATTTGATTTTCGCGATTAGAATGTTCTCGACCTGGATAGTGTGTACTACTTTTCGCTTACTATGCGGTATGTTTTATATATTCTGTGATTAGTATTGTTACCTTAATAATAGTAATTTTGATTTTTTTATTTGGTAATGATTAGTGTTATACACTGAGAAAAAAATTTAATTGAATCAATGAAATATTTAATTACAATGTCACAATCAAATATTTCATTAGATCAATTAAATATATTATGTAAACAATAAAATATTGTATTACATTCATTTTAAAAACAAATATTTTGTTGTTTTGATAAAATATTTAATTGACCTAATGAAATATTTGCTTGTGACATTGTAATTAAATATTTCATTGATTCAATTAAATTTTTTTCTCAGTGTACGCAAGAAATTATTTACTAGTTATTAAACATTGTCATACAAAATGGATGGTGCGAATAAAATGCTATGTGATGAATCTAATAATAATGAAACAGATAAAAGTGTCGAAGAATTGTCGTCTACAAGTTGTTCGAGTTGCTGTCTGATGAAATAAATAAAAGCCTACAAGAATTTTCACCTAGAAGTCGTAAAACATTTGCTGAAAAATATGCCAAATATGATGATGAAACTATATTAAAAAAACGCTTTTATTCGGATGCAGAAGTTATTAAATTTATGACAGATTATGAACGTAGTACTGGTAAAAATTACCGCAGACGTGATAATCAAAGTAAGAGTGATTTGAAAGGCGGTGCAAGAGTTACTTGTAATACCAACATCTCTAGTCGATTAATAAAGTATTGTTGTATTCACGGTAAACCACAAGGTCAATTTAAGGAATTGAAAGATAAACAACGTAAAACTTAGTTAGTATATGATATTTATCCCATAAATTCGTATTTTAAACAATATTAATTATTATAGTCATTTCCGTGTGTTTTTTTTTTTAATAGTACAAATGCTCTTGGGTGCAAGGCGGAAATAATATTCTCTTTATCTAAAGAAGGTGATTGTTATATTATAAGTAGTTTTGTTGAGCACGATAAACATGCAATGATATCTGTAAGTAAATGTTATTATTTTATATTTTTTAGTTGTTTAAATTTATAGTATTATAATTCTTAATTATTAAATTATTTAGAAAAAATGTAGCAAATTGCTTTCGCAAAACCGTAAATTAACAGCTGAACAAGTAGAAGTGGTTAAAGAAAACGTACAAAAACATGGCAGTAAATTGGAATTGGTAGTTGATATTCATAAAGAAGGAACGCAAAGTATTTTACGTGATGTATCCAATATTAGAGCTGTTGTAAGGAAGGATTGTCTTGGTGATAAACTGTCAGCCACTGTAAATGTTTTGAAAAAATATGGTAAGTAATTTAACATTATTTTATCATTTTAAGTTTTTATGTTACCATGCCATTTTTTAATAATTGTATTTTTTCAGATGCAATGTATGAATGTTAAGTCAATGAAAGAAATCAGTTAGATGCAATTTTTTTACTTTGCCGGAAATGACATCTATATTTGAAAATTGGCCAGAATATTGTACCATTGATTTTACATACAAATTACTGCATCTTAATTTTCCTGTAGGATTAGTGACCGTGCTTGATGGAAATGGCTGCACAGAGGTTGTCTTTGTTTGTATCGTTGAATCTGAGAGTAAAGAGAATTTGTCTTGGTTTTTGGATGTTATAAAAAGCAGATATCCAGAAGTTTGCAGTAAAATACAGTGTTTTATGACAGATAAAGATCAAACAATTCGTGATGTAGTAAAAACCAAATTTGGAGTGCCTGTTTATATTTGTTCTTATCATGTTGCTGATACATTTAGACGACAAATTCATAGAGACAAAATGGATCTTAAGACACAACAAATAGAAGGTTTGTTACAGATATTAGAAAAAATGATGTATGCTTCGAATGAAGAAAAATATATTGAATTATACGATGAATTCTGTAAAACTGCACCGGATGTAGTTCGAACTTATTTTGATGAAAATTGGCATAATATTCATGCTGAATGGGTCAGAGGTTTAATGACTATTGGAAATTTTAAAAACTTTACTAATAACTGCCATGAAAATTTTAATGGAAAAATTAAATTATTTTGTGAGTTATCAAACTTCTTAGCTGATTTTATCAAACAATTGCTTGATTTTACTAATACTAATACTAATTACTAATACTAATGTGAAGAAGTTTGTTGAACAGACTGTCGACGAGAAAGTTTTAACCATTTTCAATTGGTTTGTGTATGTTGGAGCTATCAAAAAATTTGTTAATGAGAAAGCTAAAATTAGTCTAAGTGATATAAAAGTTAAAAAATTACCTTGTTGGTTATATAACACTGAAGTTATTAATAATTTAGATATATTAAAACCTTATATGGAAACTGATGCATTTCAATTTGTATTTTTGCAAGTACATCAAAATAATGGAGTGAAAAAAGTGAAGATAATGTATTATGGATTTGTCATTTTTGCAAACGTAATTTGAATATTAGTCAAAGATTAGATAACAAATCTAGTCGTGCTATTCAATGCGAGTGTTGTTTGAGATGGTATCACTGTGAATGCATATCATTAGAAGAGCCAATTGATGAAACAATTACTTATTTTTGCAATCTGTGTCAAAAAAAATGATTCAGTTATATTTTGTCTATAAGTATTACTTATAAATAGTTCTATTGTTATAAGTATATTACCAAAAATAAATATATTACCGAAAATGACAGATAACAGTGTAATTCCAACATCGAAAATGTGCATGCTTTAAACTATATAAGTTTGCTTTTCAAAATAAAAGTGATGGAGTGAGTTTTCAATTATGGACCTAGGTTTACTCTGCGCAAATACTTTACTTGGATTTTAAAATTATTTAAATAATAGTTTTGCTTATTTTTTCATGTCTACATGAGTCCCTTATGTGCGTGGACCTCATTCCCCCGCATACTTTGGTTTAAAAATTGGTTAAATAATTGTCTTGTTTATTGTAGCACGTCTACGGAATTCCCTAATATGCGTGGACCTCGCGTCCCCTGGCTACTTGGGTTTAAAAACTATTCAAATAATCGTTTTGCTTATTTTTTCATGTCTACATGACTCCCTTATATGCGTGGACCTTATACCTCCCGTCGACTTGGGTTTAAAAATTGTTTAAATAATCCTTTGGCTTATTTTTTGATGTCTACATGACTCCCTTATGTGCGTGGACCTCATATCCCCCGCCTACGTCTGTTTTACTGTTTCAATTTCCCCTTTTCATGAAAATCTTCCTCTTTATATTTTTTTATATTTTTTTATATTTTTTTATATTTTTTTACACTTTTTTACATTTTTTATATTTATATTTAGATTAATGTGTCCCAAATTCAGCATTAAATTACATTTTCTTACACTTTCTTACCCTTTTTTTCCCTTTTCTACACTTACTATACAATTTGTTACACATTCGATTGATGCTAGGGAATGTAACGGAAATTTCAAATCTTTGTTACTGGAAGTATGTTAATGTATATACGTATAATATATAATGTACATTTTTATTGAATGTCATGCATACATGCTATGTCATGCAACTATATGCACAAGTCCGAAAGGGGGTAGATAAACATAAACCATATTACAGTAGTACTCGGTTGTTGAAACGGTCGTCGCGGGTGCTAAGGCGCGCCTCAAGTTTGAGCCCGGTATGCGCTTTTTTAAAAATCTCTTTAATATATTCTTGTACAACACACATTTTAATTAAAAATAATATAGTAGTTTATATTTTGTGTAAAAAAACCTTACACAATGTCTATGTTTTGAAAATGAGAAAGAATTTACATTTATCTTTGATCACGCCCAATGATATACACACACACAGACCCCCCCCCACACACACACACATTTGCTTTACCACGTTTATGGAGCCCTTTTATATACATAAGCACCTTTATGGAGCCCGTTTTCTTTTATGGAGCCCGGGCTCCATAAACTATTCTTATATCGCATTTATGGAGTCCGATCTAGAGTTTCGACTTTGAGAGTTCACAACCAAATTTCCGGAAAAATGCTGCGGAAACTAAAGGGGGCGCCGCAGGCGTCGTGGTGTTAGTCAATAACCTGAGGGATGTTATTATTGTAGACAATGGCGGCGCGTAGCGCCGCCCTTACCCACTTATAGTGCGGAACTCTGGGCTGTAGGTACTAATATACAGAGATAGGCTCCATAAAGGCATTAAGTGATAATTTTTTTTTTATATATATATAGTTATATATATATATATATATATATATATATATATATATATATATATATATATATATATATATATATATATATATATATATATATATATATATATATATATATATTTATATATATATATATAAATTAACATCTTCAATATTGTGAATAAGAAAATTTTGCTTGACTTTATAATATATTACTATAATTAATGGTATTAATAATACACTTCTATAAAAAACAAATATTAATTTGCTTTACTTTATAATATATTACTATAATTAATGGTATTAATAATAGACTTCTATAAAAAACAAATATTAATTTGCTTTACTTTATAATATATTACTATAATTAATGGTATTAATAATAGACTTTTATAAAATAACAAATATTAATTTGTAATATGTATTAATTATGGTCATTTAAATCGTTATAATAAATTAAAAAAAATAATTATTACCGTCACATGAATATATATTTAATGCCCGAGATTTTTGAAAGCACGATTTTCAACACAAAAATACGCAATTCGAAGATGCGTATAAATATGCTTGTGCCTTGATTGTCGCACTTAAGCTTCAAAGATACTAAAACACATATGAGGCGTTTCGCCTCAACTCTCCCAGCGCGGCGCGCTAGCGACAAATCATGCTATTTTCAAGTCGTGTTTACGATATCAATATGCATTTCAAAAAATTATGTGATAAGCGTTTCCGACGTATTTTTTCCTCAGCTTTCCAATGGCGTAGGTGGTTTTTCCGAAATTTTCCATTTTCCCCCCCAACAAGTATAAAACATACTATATCGCGAAAAGTATATTTTTAATATTTTTTTTACCCCCTAGATCGAAAGCTGAGCATTTTTTACGTCGGAAAGGATTTTTTTCAGAATTTGCTCGAATGTTTTCTTAGAGAAACAGAACGCGAAAGAGCAGACGCAGCGTCTCCTTCGCGCGCGGTTTTCGGCGCGCTGTACACCGCGTGGACTAGATGCATTTCGCTCTCTAACAACCACTTAAAATTTTGATTTCCTTAATAATAGCAACAATAAACTAGTATTTATATTAATAATTCTTTTTTTTTAAAGTAGATAATTTTATTTTGTTTTGTTTTACGGGTTTTTTAGGGAAGATTTGATATTCTGAACTCATTGACGTTTTTTTAGTATTAATGTTGTTTTATTCATTGGAATAACGGCATGGTACTGTAATTCATGAATTCATAAACATTTACAGTTATAGATACTATTGTGCAACGATCTGTCTGAAGCCATGACTCATACTGTATTTGAAAAATATCATTTCTCTCAAAACATTCAAGCAAATGTTTCCGTAATACAGGCATATTGGGGCAATCTAAACAGTCTCCCAAGTAACATTTCGAACTAGCATTACTACATACGATTGCTTGGATGCAATTGTGGTAGTTTTTAAGAAATAGTCGAGTACCTTCAGTTAAACTCTGTAAATTAATAGCATTTAACATCAGCTTGATATTTTCGTGGTGTACACATACGCATACATTATGCGTATCACTGCTTCCCGCTAGAACACAATGCGGCGGCCTCAATTGAGTAAATTTAGTGAAGCCAATATTAACAGATTCATGCTCTTTTTTAAATAAACAATAAATTTCACGTAAATTACCAATTAGTAACCTTTTCTGTACATGTTCTCTTTTACGATTATCCTGCTTAACAGATATACAATCTTTTAATCCGGGCATTACACGACTAATATCGTCCTTCTCATAAAAACGTTTAACTGAATCTACACTTTCAACTGGAAATATTTTGCCCCTTTTCTTTTCAGGTTTTGAAAAAATTCCACTTTCAGTTACTAACTTTTTCGCTTCTCGAGCTCCCACTCAGTACAACCGAACTCTCTGATTAAGTCTCTGCGAGACCAAAAATCAGGAGCAAGCGTGAGTAATTGAATTTTATCTTCCTTACCCGGTGATTCTAAAAATTTTTTTTTAATTGGTTGAGAACTACCACGCCTGCTTTATGATATTCATCAGTACATTCAATTTTAGCTTTTTGGCATCGCATGAAGGTAAATCTAACTTATGTTTATAAAATTGACGTTGACAGTTGGAACAAATTTTCGCGTTCTCTGGTACGAGGGGATACGCACTCCTAAATATTGAAGGAAAATTCGACAAATTTTTACGCACAGAGTGATTAATTTTATTAAAAGGATTTATGCATTTCAGCTTCAAAGCTGGATCCATTTCAGTAGCGAGAAAATAAATGCAATAAATAAACCAAAAATAAATTATGATTTAATCAGCTAACACACGAAGAACACAAATATAACGGAAACAGCGTTAAAATTCTTAAACAATTTCAAGGATAACAAAGATCGAAAATTCATCAGACTTATATAATTGGATACAACAAATTACTCTCGGGCAAAAATTTTCTATACGCAAGCCACCTATCGGGTAAAAAGTAAGTGAGAAGCGTTGCGTCTGCTATTTCAAATTGATTGTAATGTTTTTGCTTCCTCAAAGAGGAAGCTTTGTAACGGTGAAAAAAATTTTCGAAAAAAAAGTCTTCAAAAAGATGTTTTATGATGGTATATGTGTATATTATTTGATTTTGATGATTTTTGATTTCGTGGATGTATGTATGTGTGTGTGTGTGCGTGTGTGTGTGTGTATTTCAACTCTTAATATCTCCGAAACTAATCAACTGATTTTCGTCGGGTAAAGCTTATTCGCTTCGTCTTGCGGCAAAAGGAAAGTACCCTAATGGATTTGGGATTTTATTGATTTTCTTTTGTTTTATAACCAAAAAAGATTTTGAATTTTTAGTTTTTTTGATTTTTTCGTATCTTATAGTAATTATTACATAAAATAATATACTTCTCTTAAAAGGTATTCAAATTACCTACATTTTCTTTTTTTAAAATTTAAAATTTAAAATATCTTCACTCTGTCATTTGTTATTAATGAAACTTTTTTATATTTAAAAAATTAATATCTCAAAAAATAATTTATTTATCGACTTGAAATTTTAACTGTTACTTATTACACTTGTTGGTGGCAATATTGTGTTGCAATTTTAAGTGATTATCTATATGAATATATATTATACATTTATTTTCGAGAACTATCATTTTAATATTTTTATATAATGTAGTAAATTAAAATATCAAAACGTATTAATAGTGCCATTTTTAGCCCCTTCTTTTATCTCTTTTTAATCTCAATTTTTTTTAAACTTGGTGGCCTGTCAAAGCTTTTTTTAAAATAGGTACGTAATATACTATTTTACAAGAAACTGGTATAAGACGCATCGGTTCAAAGTATTATTGAAATTCTTTAGCATTCCTTTTTATGAAAAATGTATTTTCAGAATTTCAATTTTTAATTAGGAAACGATGAATTAGTTTGAGGAAGCTAAGTGCCAAAGAATTGGCAGCGGTTTTTTTTTTGCGAAATAACCTATGAAAATGTCAATCGTGCATATAAGTGAAATTCGAAGTGCAAAAAGATATTCCATAAAGAATTAAAAATGATAAATAAAAATAATAAGGTTACTAGAGAGCGAAATACATCTAGTCCACGCGCTGTACAGCGCGCCGCATACCGCGCACGAAGGAGACGCTGCGTCTGCTCTTTCGCGTTCTGTTTCTCTAAGAAAAACATTCGAGCAAATTTTGCAAAAAATCCTTTCCGACGTAAAAAATGCTCAGCTTTCGATCTAGATGATAAAAAAAATATTAAAAATATACTTTCCGAGATATAGTATGTTTTATACTTTTTGAGGGTGAAAATGGAAAATTTCGGAAAAACCACTTACACCATTGGAAAGCTGAGGAAAAAATACGTCGGAAACGCTTATCACATAATTTTTTGAAATTCATATTGATATCGTAAACACGACTTGAAAATGGCATGATTTGACGCTCGCGCGCCGCGCTGGGAGAGTTGAGGCAAAACGCCTCATATGTAATCCAATCTAACAATTATCTTATGGAACTTAAATATATTTTTCAGAAGTAATATGATTATGTAAATATAAGAATGAATTTGAATTTAGAATGTATACATTTTTAATTGAAATATTTAAAAAATGCATGCAACGTCGTGGTATGTGTAAAGGTGTATTTTATGGGTTTTGTGTGTTCGAGCCCGATATGCGCTTTTCTTTAAATCTCTTTAATATATTCTTGTACAACACACATTTTAATTAAAAATAATATAGTAGTTTATATTTTGTGTAAAAAAACCTTACACAAATTCTATGTTTTGAAAATGAGGAAGAATTTACATTTATCTTTGATCACGCCCAATGATATACACCCACACAGACCCCCCACACACACACACATACATTTGCTTTACCACGTTTATGGAGCCCTTTTATATACATAAGCACCTTTATTGAGCCCGTTTTCTTTTATGGAGCTCGGGCTCCATAAGCTATTCTTATATCGCATTTATGGAGCCTGATCTAGAGTTTCATCTGTGAGAGTTCACAACTAAATTTCCAGAAAAATGCTGCGGAAACTAAAGGGGGCGCCGCAGGCGTCGTGGTGTTAGTCAATAACCTGAGGGATGTTATTAGTGTAGCCAATGGCGGCGCGTAGCGCCGCCCTTACCCACTTATAGTGCGGAACTGTGGGCTGTAGGTACTAATATACAGGGATGGGCTCCATATAGGGATTAGGTGATAATTTTTATATATATATATATATATATATATATATAAAAAAATTAAATGTAACATCTTCAAGATTGTGAATAAGAAAATGATGCTTGACTTTATAATATATTACTATAATTAATTGTATTAATAATAGACTTCTATAAAAAACAAATATTAATTTGTAATATGTATTAATTATGGTCATTTAAATCGTTATAATAAATTAAAAAAAATAATTGTTATTGTCACATGAATATATATTTAATGCACGAGATTTTTGAAAGCACGATTTCCAACACAAAAAGTGAAATTTTAACTTATTCCATAAGTGAATGCTTTTTCCACTTCCAAATTTAAATTTTAACTTATTTCGCCATTGAATACTTTTTCTACTTTGAAATAAGTAAAAATTTAACTTTTTTACTGTACACTTTTGTATACTTTTTTTTATATTTTTTTACACTTCTTTACATTTTTTATATTTATATTTAGATTAATGTGTCCGAAATCCAGCATTAAATTACATTTTATTAGCGTAGCGCCGCCCTTACCCACTTATAGTGCGGAACTCTGGGCTGTAGGTACTAATATACAGGGATGGGCTCCATAAAGGGATTAGGTGATAATTATATATATATATATATATATATATATATATATATATATATATATATATATATATATATATATATATATATATATATATATATATATATCATTGGACGGTATTTTGAGGATTTCATAAAGAATTTGTACAATAGTGGTGACACAAATATAAACATTGTTATAAACAACCAATAAACAAGCGCGTGACTAAAGAAATAATGACCCTAAGGTTATTGACTAACACCACGACGCCTGCGGCGCCCGCTTTTACGGAAAAATATCACGGAATTTCCGAAATCGATGTATTAACACACTATTGTGGAAACCGCTGAAAAATCCTCAAAATGCCTCTCGAGTGCTTTGGACTTTTGAGGAGCCTCCTCAAAATGCCTACAAAATCCTCAAAATTCGGTATATATGACTTATATAATCCTCAAAATGCGTCCCAGATGTGAATATATATATATATAGTCATATTTATATAAAAATTAAGTGTAATATCTTCAATATTGTGTATAAGAAAATGATGCTTTACTTTATAATATATTACTATAATTAATGGTATTAAGAATAGACTTCTATAAAATAACAAATATTAATTTGTAATATGTATTAATTATGGTCATTTAAATCGTTATAATAAATTAAAAAAAATAATTATTACCGTCACATGAATATATATTTAATGCACGATATTTTTTAAAGCACGATTTCCAACACAAAAATACGCAATTCGAAGATGCGTATAAATATGCTTGTGCCTTGATTGTCGCACTTAAGCTTCGAAGATACTAAAACACATAAGTAATCCAATCTAACAGTTATCTTATGGAACTTAAATATACAAGGTGTCCCATTTTAATCGCCCCAGGCAAATATCTTGAAAAGTATGGGAGATGGAAAAAAACTTTAAATACAAAAGTTGTAGGGTGCAAAGGGGGTCAGCTAATGGTAACAACGACTTTGACCTTGAACTCTATTTTCAAGGTTATTTCAAGGTCAAAGTGATTTTTTTGAATGAGGACTCCTACTTTCGACCCCGGAAATGGAAAGAGCAGAAAATTTTACGTTCAGAAAGGTCTGATATGTTGGGGTTTCAAGGTCAACCAGCTAATTTAATGAGGTCGACCTGGGAATACCTCTAGGAAGGACAAAATTGACCTTGACGTTCAAGATCATTTTAAGGTAAGTGGATTTTATAAAATGGAACCCCTTATTTTTGACCCCGGAAACGGAAAGAGCGGAAGAATTTACGTCCGAATATGACCTTGACCTCGACCTTGACTTTAACCGTGATCTGGAAGGTTATTGTAAGGTCAAGTCGGTTTTTTAAAAATCCCCTTATTTTTGACCTCGGAAATGGAAAGAGAAGAAAATTTTACGTTCAGATATGTACCGTCATATGGTGTCAAAGTTGGCCCTCTGGGGTCAATTAAGGGTAATAATAAATAAATTAATTTTTTTGAAGTGGATTTCACTGTTTTTATGAGTTACTTAGGAATCTAAAAGTATTTTTTCTCCCTCAAATGAATCGAAAATTAGAAAGACTACCCTCGACATTAGCATTACCCAATGTGCACCGCGTGGAGGTTGCCGAAAGGATTTCGCACATCATTGGCCCTGAAAAGGGCCGATTGATTAACGGACTGTCATTTGAAGATCTAAGGCAGCAAATGCTCGATCAAGTGTCCGTTCTCTCTGAAACACATTTGCATCCTTCTTCGGAAGCTTGCTTGAACATTCCTCAATGTTTCCACTGAAATGGATTGGAAGGCTTCCATAATTCTTCCTCTCATGTTCTCTATGGTTGTTGGAGCATGTGCAAAAACTTTGCCTTTAACTACTCCCCACAAAAAGAAGTCAAGAGGTGTGAGGTCTGGGGATCTAGGCGGCCACTCGTGTACTTGGCTGCCGATGCCAATCCAACGATTACGATACATATCATTGAGAAAATTCTTGACTGATCGAACGCGATGTGCAGGAGCTCCATCTTGATGAAACCACATATCCCGCCGTAAGATAAGTGGGATATCTTCTAATAGAGGAGGTAGCTGGTTTTGCAAAATATCCAAATACAATTGTCCATTCAAATTTTGATTGTAAAAGATAGGTCCCAGCACATGATCTCCAATTATACCTGCCCACACGTTTATTGACCAACGTCTCTGGATTCGATGATCTCGTTGCCAATGAGGATTTTGTTCAGCGTAATAGTGGGCATTATGAAGATTGACACCACCCATATTATCAAATTTTGCTTCATCTGAGAATACCACTCGATCAAAAAAGAAAGGATCCCTACGTATCTGATTATTTGCCCATTGACAAAAATTTAAACGCCGTGCATAATCTCCATCCTCCAGTGTTTGTGTAAGGCGAACGTGGTAGGGGTGAAATTTAGATGTTTTCAACAGGTGATTTACTGTTGATTAGGGAACACCATGCATTCGTTGCAAATCTCGTGTTGAAATGTGGGGATTTTCAGCAATAATAGCTCGCACACCCAGCGCAATGTGCTGTTTCGTTCCAGTTTTGCGCCTCTTACGAACGATGGAGCCTTGTGCAGCTCGCGTTAATAATCTTTTGATGGCTTTCCTATCTGGGTGACGGGCATTGGGATATTTCTCGGCATAGCGTCTTTCCGCAGCCCTATAATTATCATGACATTCACCAACAACTTTTATCATATTCACAATCTCCTGGGGCGTGTAATCAGCCATCTCAAAAAGGAATATGGTACCACAAAAGAAATTTGGTTTTCCACTTCAATTGTATGTATAAAAAGAAATTAAGAAGGCAATTTTCGGAAATGAGCGAAAAAGTTATTTATTCTAATAAACACATGAAATCATTACTGTATGCTATTCAATAATAAGAAATCAAAAGGTTTTCTTTATTTGTACTGTGCACAGTGACACCACTAAAAATAACTAACTCTACCTATTATCGATTGCGGTATTGTTATTACTCTTTAAAACAAATGAAAATATTCCCAAATTGACCAAACTAAAGAATTCGAATATTTATAATTGACTCATAACAAAACCATTAAATCATCGCCTCATAACTACCTTAAAGTAATCGGTCACTCGTACTTAAAAAATATCATTTGACGTAGCCGTACATTTCAATGGTGCCAACCTAACCAAGAAAGAACAAGAAGAAAAGTACCTTTTCATACCGAAAATTAATCCCAAAAATCCTTCAGAGTTACGCTGACAAAAGTAAGAAAACATGAGATTAAAAAATTAATTTGACCCCAATTGACCTCAAGCACGATTTGACCCTTAATTGACCCCAGAGGGCCAACTTTGACACCATATGACGGTACATATCTGAACGTAAAATTTTCTTCTCTTTCCATTTCCGAGGTCAAAAATAAGGGGATTTTAAAAAAATCGACTTGACCTTAAATTAACCTTCCAGATCACGATTAAAGTCAAGGTCGAGGTCAAGGTCATATTCGGACGTAAATTCTTCCGCTCTTTCGATTTCCAGGGTCAAAAATAAGGGGTTCCATTTTATAAAATCAACTTACCTTAAAATGACCTTGAACGTCAAGGTCAATTTTGTCCTTCCTAGAGGTATTCCCAGGACGACCTCATTAAATTAGCTGGTTGACCTTGAAACTCCAACATATCAGACCTTTCTGAACGTAAAATTTTCTGATCTTTCCATTTCCGGGGTCGAAAGTAGGGATTCTCATTTAAAAAAATCACTTTGACCTTGAAATAACCTTGAAAATAGAGTTCAAGGTCAAAGTCGTTGTTACCATTAGCTGACCCCCTTTGCACCCTACAACTTTTGTTTTTAAAGTTTTTTTCCATCTCTCATACTTTTCAAGATATTTGCCTGGGGCGATTAAAATGGGACACCTTGTATTTTCCAGAAGTAAGTATTTTTATGAAATATTTAAAAAATGCATGCAACGTCGTGGTATGTGTAAAGGTGTATTTTACGGGTTTTGTGTGTATATAAAAAATGAAAATGATCAAAAAATTACAAATTGAGAGAATTGGTAAAAACTTTAACCTCTTTAGTATCGTCAAAACCCTTCTTTTATCACTTGAAACCGTAATTCAAGTTTTGTTAACCCAAAATAATTATACAATAAATATGGTAGCGTCCAGCAGAAACGGGCCACCGATCGCGCGCGGTGCCTTTTTTCGCGTAAAAGGCGCTCTGTTTAACTCGCTCATAATCGTATGCTGCGTCTTTGAAAAAAAAACCAAGGACCTATATCGATAGATTTTTTTCTGCTCTTTCCAATTGCGCCATTGTTTTTATTGCGAAACGCGTTCTTCCGAAAACTCGAGTTGAATATTGAAAGCCCTTTTTCTCAAAGTATATCATGTTTTTTTCAAAATAAACTACACCATTGGAAAGTACAACTCTTAAGCTTCAAAACCCTATCTTGGAGAAGTTGGAGAAATAAAGGGTTTAAAAGTAACAACATGAAAAAGACAGCGCCGAGGGTCCGCGCGAGCCCCTCGCGCCCGTGCGTACGGCACGTTTAAGTGCACGCTCTATTCAATTCGCTAATAATCGTGTACCAAGTCTCTGAAAAAAGAACTAAGGACATATATCGATAGATTTTTTCCTGCTCTTTCCAATGGTGCTATTATTTTTATTCCGAAATGCTTCCTTCTAGTTGAAAATTCCATTTGAATGTTTAAACTCTATTTTTTCAATAAAATATCAGTCTTTTCTTCAAAATGAATTATATTCTTCAAAATTACAAGTCTAAAACTATAAAATATTATATTTTTAAGTTGAAACATGAAAAGTTCAAAAATAGTAAAATCAAAAAGACTTTTTTGTAAATATAAAATGTTTTGTAACTTACAATGCCAATGCGTGGACATAATTTTGTGGATCTAGTTGTAACAGTTAGTATAATATTACAATGAACTTTGTTCATTTATATAACAAAATTTGAAAAACATAATATATTAAACATAAAAATATCCATGAACGCACTGAAAGCAGTGAAACAGAAATTTAAAATAACCTTATAGATTGTTTAATCTGGCATAACAATATTACCTTTTCCGCACGGGCGCGAGGGGCTCGCGCGGACCCTCGGCGCTGTCTTTTTCATGTTGTGACTTTTAAACCCTTTATTTCTCCAACTTCTCCAAGATAGGGTTTTGAAGCTTAAGAGTTGTACTTTCCAATGGTGTAGTTTATTTTGAAAAAAAACATGATATACTTTGAGAAAAATGGCTTTCAATGTTCAACTCGAGTTTTCGTCCGGAAGAAAGCGTTTCGCAATAAAAACAATGGCACCATTGGAAAGAGCAGGAAAAAGTCTATCGACATAGGTGCTTGGTTTTTTTTTCAAAGACGCAGCATACGATTATGAACGAGTTAAACAGAGCGCCTTTTACGCGAAAAAAGGCACCGCGCGCGATCGGTGGCCCGTTTCTGCTGGACGCTCCCATGTATGTATAAACATTAAATCTTCAGTTCATTCTGTGTTAAAAGAAAAGGTATTTCTTATTCTATTCTTCAAAAATAATATGTGTCTTAAAAAGAACTATAAAATGCATAAATATATTTAAAATATAAACTATATAATATACGTGTAAGAACGATAAATTAATTTGAAAGAATCTCTGTGCCAATGAGTTGGTAGCGGTTTCTTTTTGAATTCATTATAATTCAATATTTGTATATTTGCACCAATTTTCAAGTATTGGTTCAACTCTGAAATATAATGATTTTGAAAAGCAATAGTGCGTCACTCCTACCGCATACTGAAAAGGCGTTTGAGAATATCGAAAAAGCATGAAAGGTCATGTGCAATTAAAACGTAGATTCCTACTTTATCGACACACAAATTTAATTATATTTTCGAATTTAAATATAAATGGAACAAAGGTCTTCAAGGTCGTATTTTTCGTTTCAAAATTCTTACAAAGCAGGTAAATAAATAAAAAACGTAGTATCGATAAAGAAGGAATCTCATCATTATATTAATCTTTAATTGAGCTTTTAACTTTAATTACATAAGATTTTTTAAAAATAAGTATATAATTTATTTCAAAATATTATTATATAATTACAAATTAATTAAAAAGTTACTATAAAAACATAAATAGAATAATTTCTCATTAAAATTTCATAATTGGATTATCAGAGATGCAAGTTATAACGGAAAAAATTATATCATTTCACAAGCGAGCGATAGCGTAGCGGTTAGCGTGTTTGCGTAGTACCCGAGCGACCCGGGTTCGAATCCTCATCACATCGAAAAATTTTATAACATTTTTTTCTGCGATAAATATATTGTATAAATTAAAATATGTAAAATTTAGAGTCTAAAAATTGTTAATATGTACATAAAATAACTGGAATTTCACTTATCTTACTTTAGAAAGTGCTGGTACTCATCTTGCAACAAGAAAATTACGCAAGCCTGGTGGAATTCTTACGCACTCATGCATGCACATTTCCGGTCTTGGAATTGTACCTTCTATCTGTAATTATCGTGTAATTCTGCTGCACTCTACTTGCAGCAAGAAAATTACGCAAGCCTGGTTGAATTTTTACGCACTCGCATGCATGCACATTTCCTGTCTTGGAATTACACTTTTTATCAGTAATTATCGTGCAATTCTGCTGCACCCTACTCGCAGCAAGAAAATTACGCAAGCCTGGTGGAATTCCTACGCACTCATATATGCACATTACGACTCTCGGAATTGCTCTTTTCATCTGAAATTTTCATGGAATTCTGCTGTACTTTACTTACAGCAAGAAAATTACACAAGTCTGATAGAATTCTTACGCACTTATGCATGCATATACTCAATACTGAAATCTCACTTTTCATCTGCAATTTTCATGTAATTCTTCTGTAATTCTGCTGTACGCTGCTCTTGTAATTTGATGCCAGCAGAAATGTAGATAAAGTCAGAAACAGACCACGTATATGTGCTGCGCAATCAGACGTGCGTCAGACTGTGTTACCGGGTAACTGGTTTCGCACGGAGTGGTTGTAATTGTTTTAGATCTATCAAAAATTTTTTCATTTTATTTTCCAAAATCATGTCGAATTGGTGGTATGACATGAGATTTTACTCTCAAAAATCTATGTTGGAGAAGTATGATCAGATGGTTGATAAGCGACAGAATTTGTCTCTTGCCAGAGAGGAAGATTCTAGTGGAAAACGGTTGTATTTCATAGTAAATATTGACAAGTTTATGGATTTTTATTCTGGCGTGACTAATTTGGATTATTATGAGGTAATGCAGTGGCGGTTTTTCTATTTCTATATTACGTTATTAATAGTTTTAATTTATTGCAGATAATTACTGATAAATGTGTGATCTATTTTGACATTGAATACTCAAGAAAATTATCGTTTTTGCTTTTTAGAGATGAAGAACGGGGATTTAATATGTTTATTCAATTAATGAAGCAATTTTTTATTAAAAAGTTTAATTTACAGTCCAAATAGTACATTACGGTAGAAATGACGAAAGTTGAAGTTCCGTCACTGCGTGAAGTTGGCGCCCGAGGCGAAGCTGAGGGCGCCATATCACGCAGTGGTGGGCCTTAATTTTTCGTCTTGTGTACCGTATACTATTTTTCTTGATGCCCGGTGGAAAATACGTTTATAGCACTCAAAATCATAATTTTAATATGATTATTCGGCTCTCGTGGTATAAAATACTGTATGACACTGGTGCGTAAGATGATTTTTACCGCATTCGACTTTTCTCACTCGCTTCGCTCGTGCGAAAAACGTCTCCTTCGGTAAATAATCACATTCCCCACTCGTATTATAATGTACTATTACATAATTAGTTTCGTCGATATATATTTTGCCACCGACAGTGATAACACCGTAATAGCATGCATTCAGCTTCTCGCATGTAACCCGACTAATTCTCACTTTTTCTGCTCTGACTCTTAGGAGTCTTTCATTTCATCAAAGCTCGAACGTGTTGAGTTCGATGCCCATCCCGACATTTGCGGCACGAGCGCAGCGAGTTCTGCTGGTCGGGGCGGCGTGCATCGAAAACATCACGTTCGAAAACATCAATTTTCTACACACTTCTTACTTATCTTCAGATTCGTCGGATGAGGACAATTCATTATTAATGAACAATCTTTATAGCACTGCATGGCATAAATCCACATTTATGCCACGCCTATCCGTGACATGGCGGATTTATGCAGTCAGTGCTATAAAATAATGTACGATACACGTGTCATAAGTCGTTCTTTATGGCACGGCGTGTATAAGCGCCCGAGCGTAGCGTAAACATAGACATAAGAGAGATAGACTGCGGGTGTAGGTTAGCAAGAGTGGCACCTCTAACAATGTTCGCGCACATGCGTTAGAGAGACAGCATACCTCCTATTACATATACCTTCTATGTATCTGTCTCTCTGAACGGGTGCCACTCTCGCTAATCTACACCCGCAGACTATCTCTCTTATGTCTATGAGCGTAAAGTGCAACTATTATGCCACTAGTATCGTAATGTACTGTTTATCCATTTCACTAATTAAAGCAATATAAATCGCTTGTTGATTGATGATCAGAAGTGATTGTTTTTGTTGTACATATAGGTTAATGACTTTGAATATGTTGACAAAACCTCTAAAACAATCTATTAATAAAATCTGCAGTTGCCTAGTTACCAACTCTGAAGCATACGTGGCGAAAGCTGCTGTCAATGGCGAAAGCCCTAGTAATGGTTAAATGTCCTTCTTTCGCTATCGAAAACAATGGCGAAACCACGTACTTTCCACCAGGGCATCAAGAAAAATATGTTTTACACCACTCTAACCTCAAAATCATAACTTTAATATGATTATTCAGCTCTCGTGGTATAAAATACGGTACGATACTGGTGCGTAAGGTGATTTTTACCGCATTCGACTTTTCGCACTCGCTTCGCTCGTGCGAAAAATGTCTCCTGCGGTAAATAATCACCTTCCACACCCGTATCGTAATGTACTATTTCATCGTACTTGATGCATCTAACCATTATAAATTTAGTCGTCATATTATACTTAGATTATTCCATAGCAATAATGAAGAATTTATGTATAGCAATAATTTTGATTCTCTGCGTAAACATATACTCGAGTTTAAACAATATATTATCAATTTTGTTTTTAATGAACACGTTGAATTATCGAAATATGATGGAATTGATTTTCATGGCGATAGGAAATATTTGAGGAAATACGTGAAAAATGTTGATGAAAGAGAACAGGATATTGTTTATGATAAAATTGCAAATAACTAGTTTGTTGATGACGTCAAAGAAGCTGGAATTTTTTTAGAAGATGGTAACTATTTGAACCTGTATAATAACGATTTATAATTGTTCATTATATGATTTATATTTACAGGTGTTTTCATGGATTGGAAAGTTTACGATAGGAATAGACATTTTAGACTTATTCACTTTGCAAAGAAGTCTGATCCTGGAAGAATTTTACAGTTAAAGTTAAATCTATCGACATTACCTTTTAGTAAAGATAATAGCAAACAGATTTTGAAATTTTCATTTTTGATGAAGCCGTTTTTACATAAAATTCGTTCCATAAAATCTGATGTTGCTGCAGAAGCCAACATATGCTTGAATGATACAATGATTGTCGCTCATCAAAAATTAAATTTAATAGATTTTTCGTCTGATCTATTAACAGAATCTCAACGTGTTCGTTTGAAAATTGGTTCTGAGTTATTCAAACTATTCTTTCAAAAAAAGGTTTTAATGATGATTATTGTATTACAAAAATTTCGAAAGTTCATAATAACATATATTGCATAAATGTTGATCAATGCTATTGTCTTATTAAGAATGTAATGAATAAAAGTAATAGAGTTTATTTTATAGCACTGTGTGACCTAAATCCACACTTAAGTCACGGCTAGCTGTGACTTAAGTAGCCCATTATTACACTGTGAAATAATGAATTTACTTAAGTCACAGGCACGTAATTAACGCCAATTATCTACCAAAACTATTAAAAAATACGATTTTACATATAAGAATGAACAGGAAAAGAAGTAAAATTTCGTTAATAGTTGACAAACCACAAAGAATAAATAAAAATGATGATAATAAGGCTTCTCTATATTATAGGTTAGTTTCATCTACTATGGGATAGCAGACCGCGCGCTTTTTAAATATTCAATATTAAACTGTATGGATTTTAGTTTTAAAAGTCTTTCTCTTTAATGATATAACGTATACAAATCTTTCACTTTCATAAACTTCAACTTATTGTTAAAGTAGCCTCGAGCAGCGTGCCTTAGACAAAGACAGATATACGAAATCCTATATGATTCGTATATCTGTCTTTGTCTAAGGCCGCGGCTCGCGGCTCGCGGCACGCCGTGTAGAGGCAGCTTAAAGATACAAATCAAATTGCCAAGAATCTAGTTTTATGATTTTTTATGTATATATTCAATATTCTAGATTCAATAATAACCATATTTTATATCAGGTATTCTATTATTTAAATAACTTTTTATTAATTTTTTTTCAGGGCGTGGGGGCTGCGCGCCCCCCCCCTCCCCCTTACACCCCACGCTTCTCCCACCCTACTTCTAACTATCATTATAAATATGGACAAATAAATAAAATAAGAATATGGCAGATTTATGTCACACGAGCTATAAAATAGTATGCGATACTTGTGATTTAAGTGGCTCATTATTACACGCCGTTTTTTTAACCTCACGCCGTGCAATAATGGGCCACTTAAGTCACACGTATTGTAATATACTATTATTTATAATCTAGATAGTAATATCCTTCGATTTAAATGTTTTAATTGTGGTCAGCATAACTTTCTTGATATTCATGTATCTCTTGAATAAAAATTAATTCATAAAAATTATATTATTTTTTGTGTTTTATTTCAAATAATTATTAAAATAAAAAACAAGGAGAACATCCTTGTAAGCTTATATTAGGTTCAAATTGAAATCAGTTCAATACCATGTTCCTTACTTTGACACCTAGCGCCCCTAGCGACATTGGCGATCGTCATGAAAAATACTACCGTATTGTCAGTTTGCTCATTTGTACGACAGTTTTACGACAGGTTATGTTTTCGTCCGTAGTATTTTTAACTTTTTTAACTTTAAAATATTAATTTCGTACATTTTAAGGTTTGTATACATACGAGGGTCACTTGATAAGTACCTAGCCTACAAATGAAAACACCAAAATTTTACAAAAAATAAAATTTATTTTTCAATGTAGTCTCCTTTTAGTTGAATACACTTGGTCCAGCGGTGTTCCAATTTTTTTAACCCCGTTGAAAAAAATGTTTTCTCTTGGTTTGCAAAATAGGCCTCCGTGGCGGCGATTATTTCGTTATTGGAGTGGAATCTCTTCCCGGCGAGCGAATTTTTTAGGTTCGGAAACAAAAGAAAGTCGCACGGAGCCAAATCTGGAGAATACGGTGGATGGGGCAGCAGTTCGTAGCGTAATTCGACCAATTTAGCCGTGGCGAGTGCAGAAGTGTGAGCCGGTGCATTATCGTGGTGGAAAAGCACTTTCTTTTTAGACAAATGGGGCCGTTTTTCTTCTAACACGGCGTCAAATCGGCTCAATAGTTCGGCATAGTACTGTCCTGTGACCGTTTTGCCCTTCTCCAGATAGTCAATAAAAATCACACCTTGAGAATCCCAGAAAACAGTGGCCATCACCTTTCCGGCCGACGGGACCGTCTTCGCCTTCTTCGGAGCAGGTTCACCGGGTAAAGTCCACTGTTTTGACTGCTCCTTGGTCTCTGGAGTGTAGTAGTGAATCCATGTTTCGTCGACGGTCACGTAACGACGCAAAAACTTTTTTGGATTGCGATTAAACAGCTCCAAACACTGCTCTGAACTGGTCACACGGATGCGCTTGTTGTCTGCACTCAGCAAACGCGGCACCCACCTTGCTGACAGCTTCCTCATGCCTAAAATCTCATGTAGGATATGCCACACGCGTTCTTCTGAGATGCCTACTATCGCAGCTATCTCGTGCACCTTTAATCGGCGGTCTGACAAAACGATATCGTGTATTTTTGTCACGTTCTCCTCCGTAGTGGCTGTTTTCGGAGCACCTGGGTGTGGATCATCAAAAACCGACGTACGACCACGTTGAAACTCGTTATACCAAAATTTAACGGTCACCATCGAAGGAGAAGCATCCCCATACACTGCATCCAAGCGTTCTTTAATTTCACTGCGCGATTTCCCTTCCAAAAACAAGAATCGAATCACCGACCGATATTGTTCTTTCTCCATTTTTTCAAAAATCAACGGACACATTTGCTTTCACACGCTCTCAAAAATAAACTACAACTCCGATCCGGCTGAAATTTCGTCTGTAACCGTTTACAGGAAGATACTGCACTGTAGTGTATTTCTGGTGCGATAGTGGCACCATCTGGCAGTGAGGCTAGGTACTTGTCAAATGACCCTCGTATTTTACGATGGATACGGTATTTTTTAAGTGTTTTTGAGTAGCAGATATCTCGAAAAACCCTTCTGTTATATGTTTAACAACGGCCATAAAAATACTGACATGTTATATGTAAGGTTAGGCGTCGACCAGATACGGGTGTGTATACGTACTATATATATAAATATATATACATATACAAGCGTAAAATAGACTACAGCCGGAAGTGTCGTAAGAGCTGCAAACCGGATATCTGAATAAGGAGAAGAAAAGTTCGGAAAGGAAACAACACATAAAAAAATTCAGCTCTCTATATCTTTTGAACGAGATAATATTTTTAAATAAAATCTTTTGATTTGAGTAGAGTAATGAAATGGCTTTCGATTAAGAGGGATATGTTATATAGTAAAAACTAACGCAATATACGCAAAAGCGCATTGAATTTTTCGTACACCCATTTCAATGTATATGTAGCACGGGTCGCTTCTTTTAGGCTTCTTCTATAACATGCCTTCGGAGCGCTCCCGCGCTCCTTGATAAATTTTTGCTTTCTAAAGTCGAAATAAATTTCTTTCACGCGGATATTGAAAGTCAAACCCAAAAAAGTTTTGAAATCAATTAAAGTGTAATTTTATATACTTAACAAACATTATTTATAATGTACTTTTACTCTTAAAAAGTTGTGAAATCTCTAAAAAATTTTTTTACAAAAGTAAAAACTTATAGGCAAGAATAAGTTTGGTTACTATTCTACATAGTTTTATACTTAACAAACATTATTTACTAAACTCTCCCACCCTCCCTTTCTTCCCCCCCTCTCTCTCCCTCTGTACCAAAAACTTTAATGAAGCTTAAATATTTTTTCAAAATAATTAACACGTTCTTTAAAAAACTAATTTTTTAAATATATTCTAAAAACACAATTTGTCTATAGTCCTTTTATTTATTCTGATCTCATCTATTCAATAAGCACTCTCTACAAATGGTAATAATAATTTTTTTTCATGACTGTACAAATAATAATATTGTTAATAAAACTTTCTACGAAAGTATAAAATAAGGCAAGTATAGAAGTTTTTTCTGTATAATCTATAAAATAATATTTTTGATTTTTTAAAAAAAGTCAAATAAATACTATAGTAAAAAAGTCTTTTACTTCTTTGAGTCAATGTATGCTCAACAAATTATATGTAAGTACATTCAAATTGTTCACTGCAAATCAAAAAAACGAAAGTTGTGAAATCAATTATCGATAGTCAAGTAATGCAAACCATTCTCCGAAAAACTGTATGACTAGGGTAGTGGTCCGTATTAGTGTGCCTGTCCATATTTGTGTGCCCTATTATTAAAACATATCCTAGAAATGAACGAGTAAAAACGTAACACTAAAATATTTTTTTTCATAAAGTATAGTTAATTAAGTTTAAATAGAATTAATTACTTAATTTGTTTTCATTTACTATAACATTAAAAAAGAACTTACAAAAATATGTTTCACGGTTTGCGGTGTGTCACGGTGTTTCCTTGTCCAAACTTGCTAAGAAATGACATTTTTAAAGCAACATTAAATAATGTTTCGGAAGGATTTTAATGTGAGATACAATTGATTATATCATAAAATAATATTGTGTTATATAATAAACCTTAATATAAAGGTTTTCAATTGATTTTAATATTTAATTAATGGTGTCTACTAATAGGGCAGTGAAAAACGACTTGTCCAGATTTGTGTGTGCACAAATACAATACGATCATGCTCGTTTCGGCGCTTGAACAGAAAAGTTAGGTTAGGTTGTCTGCGCACAAACGTTGTTTCTTATCGCATTGATGCTCTTCAGCAGTTTTTACCGTATTGGAATTAATTAACATTCAATGTAAACAAGGGTTAGAAATTGATTATAAATGCACTACAGTTAACAAAATAATTTTGTTGGCAATGATAATATTATCAAGACACACTAATGTGGGGCACACAAACGTGTACACCCACATTAATACGGGGCACACAAAAATGTACTTTGTTGTCTGCTAGGGCACACACATGCGTAAAAATTTTTTTCTTTACATATTGCTTGTAACTTTCGTAAATATTAATATTTTTGTATAAAAAAAAATTGTTTTGTGTAGATTATTACTTTTATTGTTTATATAAACCCGCCCGGAATCTCTGATACAGCTTAAATAGATATTATTATGCAACAAAACTGATAAGTTTCTTAAACCCACACTAATACGGACATCTACCCTATGTTCTCAGAAATGTATTCAAATTTCTTCATTCTTCTATACAAATTAAACACAAGAAAGTACTGAAATCAATTAATTATAATAGTCAAGTACCGGCCATAAGAACTTTTCGTACCTCGCATGTAAAATTACATTTTACGTCCACGTTGTAACTTTAAAATTATTCAGCCAGCGGGCATAAAGTGCTACATAACGCCCAAAAGGCCCAATAGCTCACACAGCTCCTACAAAACTTTATAGTACCTACGTACTTTACGCCCGTGTGGGCGAAAATTATTTTAATTATATAACTATAATGCCTTCTTTTTATTTCTAAAATTTATAAGAATTTTTTCAGGTATTTACGAAAAATCAAAGCCTATATAAAAAAATTACATAGTTACCAACACATCACTATTTTTCATTATTCCTCCTCAATTTTGAACTTTCTATAATATTACGCATCTAGGAAGGACAAGAGAAGTCTAGAGCTACTCTAGCAGGGGTGGTCCTCCAATCTCCCATACATACTCGGCGGGCCCGACGGTTTGCAGTTTACCGGTGGGCTTTGTAAATGTAGAATACTAAATTTTTGCATAAAGTCCACTATAAATAATTAGATTGGTACTAATTTTTAATTCATACCATTTAAATATAATATCCCTACATGTGCAAAATCTCTTGATTTACTTTCATTACCCAAAATGTTTTTCCTTGTGTCCGTCTTTTTTAAGCGGGGACTTATTTATTCACTCCTTCTACTTTAATTATTTATGCTTTTCACTTTACAAAAGTTTTATCAAAATAACGTACATTTCACTGACATAAGAACCCACAAATGTATTTCACTGAGAAGCACTTGAAACGGGAGGCCTGGGGAAATCTTTTGTAATTCCGCGAACCGAACCCTAGAACACGGTGCCGTCGAGTGCTACTTCTACGACGAGCACTCGGGGTTGATGTTCTCTGGATCCCTGTTTACAAATGTCGAGTCCACGATTGAACTCGACTTTTCCGTGTGCCGGAAAGGGTTAATACTCGCGCTAGCTAGACGCGAGGCGCGGCCACTCAGAATGATCGTCGTCTCGGTTCGACGATCCCGCGGAGGCGGCGGTATCCGGGAGAAGGTTAGGTGAAGGTTAATAAATAACGAGTGGTCTTGGTTACATTCAAAACTATAACAAGGTCTATTCTAAATTATCCTATACAAAATACGCGTCGCGTTGCGCGCCGACAAGAAGACGTGATCCGCTGACGGCGCGGGCGGATCAATGTATTTATTCTCGCTGGGCCGGTGAACGCAACACCGGCCGCTCGTCGCAGCGAGCCGAAAATACAAATAAAACGCTGCGCGGAAAATAGGCGAAGAGTCTTACCGGGAGGGGAGTGCACTCCCCTCGTCGCTCGCTCACGAATCCGCTCCTGCGTCAGGCCTTATCCTCCGGTCGACTTCGGAGTGTTCAGGCCGAGTCCTCACGTCCAGCGTTCACCTACAGACGCTTCGGACCCCAGGAGTGGCTCGGATTGCTCACGTGCGCTGCTCTTCGTGGTCGGTACGTGTACGGGCGCTGCTCTGCACCGGTGAGGACGCACGATACCGTTTTCTTCGCGGACGATCAAATTAACTCGCGTACGCGCGGTTTGACAGCCCGAGAGAATCTGATTCAAAAAGAATCGGGCGCGACTTAGCAACGGTCAAAGACGCGCCTGCCCCGCGCGTAGCTAACGCGAATACATCGTCCGAGCGATGTCAACACACGCTCGAGATACACGAATTCGCGGGAACGAGAGCCTAACGGGTTCGATAGAATACGGAGGACCGAGATACTTATCTTCTCCGTATTTTATCTTGGAACCTCGTTATACCCCTCTCCCAGACGTTGCGTAGCGGAAGAGAAGCAACTCGATACTGAGGCTCTCGTTCGATTCGAGTTTATGTCGTCATCAGCGGCAGAGACGACAGTTCCGGATACGCGCGGATCAGCTCGTGCACTAAACGGCTGATCAAACGATCCACATCGAGGGATCGTCCCGCGCACGCACACGGTGGGTCGCTCATCACCGTAATTCCGCTGAATTCCAACGGCGGTCGGGACCAGTCCCATGACGATTGATGGACCGGAGACGGTTGGCACTTCTGGCGCTGGGGCTCCGGTCGACAACTGCCATCATTCCTCCTAGGTTGACTTGGCAGGTCGTCTTGCCTTCTTCTTGACTTCGTCTTCGGGCCCTCTTTCCGCTCCGGGCAGGCCCAGTGAAGGTGCGTTGGTGACCTACACGTCCAACACAATTTTCTGGTTGGACTCGGTGGTGGGGAGTTATATGCTCCGAGCGCGTTCCTCGATCTTGACGAGCGGTATACTCGACTATCCAACCCCTGCTGGATATACCGCTGTTTGGAACGTCGAGGCTACCGTCGTCCAAGGATTCGAACGTGTTCCTTGATTCGAATCCAGTCCACTCGAGGGTTTTCTGCCTTTATCCTTTTTGGATACTTTTGCAGGTCGTTGCATGGCCGCTGCATACGCCTGTTTCTTCGCTGTTGAGCTGGACTTTTGAAGAGTTCGGGCCGCCTTCTTGTTGTCTTTAGTCCCTAGGTCCGATCGAGGTTGCTTTGCAGAGTGTTTGGCTGCACCTGCGGCTCGTTTCTTGTTAGGCGCAGCGGAATTATGAAGTGACGACATTTGCGCGCGTAGCTGGCGCAGCTCGTCGTGCAGTCGCCTTACCTCTTCGCTTAGGCGCCTAACTTTCTCCTCCTCCAATTTACGCGTCTGATTACATTCGCATTCGCAATGACGCTCGCCTTCTGCTTGCGTCGATACGTTGCGAAATTGCGAAGTAATCAGCGTTCGGTCCACCGGTTGTGTCGTCACCAGACTATTAATCTCTTCCTCGTTGCTCCTTGGAAGGCTTGTCTGCTCTTCGTCTTCAGGAGTCTGGGAATGAGTAATACAGCCGTCCGATGCCGATGTATTCCATAAACGGGCCATATCGGACGCTTCGGACCGGGGGAAGCTTGGAAAATCTGCCCTTCCCCAGGCTGCATTTGCTCCGTCGTCGTGAGCTTGGGAGTATTCAGCACAGCCGTTCGGTGCCCTCAGGCGGTCTGTATACGCCAAGCGACGTGAAGTGTCAGACTTCTCGAACAGGGGGAAGCTTGGAGAATCTCCCCTCCCCCAGGCTGTGCTTACTCCGACGTCGATTTCGTGGATGGAAGCTGAAGATGATGGCGATGGTGCGGTTGCTGCCCAGCTGTCCGAAATCCATGTGCGGTCTGCATTCCCCGAGTGACTCGCGTTCTCGGATTCTTCGGGCTGGAAGGAGATCGGGGAATCTCCCCTCCCCCAAGCTGTGCTGCACCTTAGGTGTACCTGGACTTCACCCGGTCCTCCCTCTGGAGATAGAGTGCTCCGTAGTGACTTAAGAGCCTTGTGTCTTACGTCGGGAGGACTACCTGCTCTCTGCTCCATATTCTGGTAGACGTATCTCCGTATGGAACTCAGCAAGTTGTTGTCTACTGCTTTATTCGACATCAGTTGCTGAAACAGGCTGTGGGTCAAGGGGTCGGCGATTCGGTTCACTTCTGGAGCGCCGCTTGCATTGAGGGTCGTCGTGTTGACGAACTTATTCCTCCAATCGAGCCTCCTTGTGAACTGCTCGTAAGCACTTCCACTTATTTCTTGTGTGAAGTGGGCTGGGTTGTAACTTCCCATTAGCCACTGAGCGATTCGCTTAGAATCCCCCTCGAGATGTCCGGTGCTTCTTAAATCTAGAGCTATATTTGCTTCTATTACAGCTTCAAAGCTCAGCTCTAGATTTTTGCGCCAATGCTCCATCCTTTCGGCTAGTTCTTCTGGGGTCGATGATTCCATCTTGCGAAGCTAGACCGACTGTATAAAATTGTGAGACGAATTGTGTGTGTATGCGCAACTAACTGCTGAGATTCTCTCTCAAATTGGCCGTCTGTTACGCAAATTACAATGTTAGAATTCTAACTACCACACACAATTGTCCCAAGCTGCTCGAGAACGACGTATCTCGATGCAGCTAGCTAGGGAGAGAGCGTGGCTATTCCAAAAAAAAAATTCGCGACGATAACGATTTAAATAATTCCCGCAACCAAAAAAAAAGGATGAAAGTATTCTCACTTTCGACCGGCTGCACGCACAGGCACGGTCAAACCAAAAAAAAACTCGCGTGAAAATCGCTTTAAATCTCGCGTCAAAAAAAGGAATTTAATTCTCGCCACATATGACGACGAAAACAACGATAATCGTCGTTTAAATGCTCTCGCCCTGGCTTTACAGCAGTTTAAAAGACTCGGGACAAGTATACACAATACTGCCCGAGCATAAACATAAACACCTACAAAAACAAGCAATCTGCTGTTTTGTGTTTATGTTTCTATGCGCGCCGCGAGTCTTCTTGTCTGTTTGTTTACGCCCGGCACCTCGACTTGGCGAGTTTAAATCACTGCGCCTATCAGCTGTAACGGCTTATGGCCACTGGCCGTCTGCTGATTAGTCCGGTGCTGTGATTTGCGCGCGGGCGAATTTAAACGAAACGCGATTTGAATAGGCCGGTTTCGAATGTACCGGCCTCTAACCTTCTCCTTAAACCCAACACGTTAGGGCGCCATTGTAACGCGCGGACTAAAAAAAGACTTTACAGAAAAATAACTCGACGCGTTACGCACCGACAAGAAGACGGGATCCGCCGCTCGGCGCGGGCGGATCAAGGTATCTATTTTCGCTGGGCCGGTGAACGCACCACCGGCCACTCGCCGCTGCGAGTCGAAGATACTCAAATAAATCGCTGCGCGGAAAATACTCGAAGAGTCTTACCGGGAGGGGAGTGCACTCCCCTCGTCGCTCGCTCACGAATCCGCTCCTGCGTCAGGCCTTATCCTCCGGTCGACTTCGGAGTGTTCAGGCCGAGTCTTAACGTCCAGCGTTCACCTACAGACGCTTCGGACCCCAGGAGTGGCTCGGATTGCTCACGTGCGCTGCTCTTCGTGGTCGGTACGTGGACTGGCGCTGCGCTGCACCGGTGAGGACGCACGATACCGTTTTCTTCACGGACGATCAAAATTACTCGCGTACGCGCGGTTTGACAGCTCGAGAGAATCTGATTCAAAAAGAATCGGGCGCGACTTAGCAACGGTCAAAGTCGCGCCTGCCCCGCGCGTAGCTAACGGGAATACATCGTCCGAGCGATGTCAACACACGCTCGAGATACACGAATTCGCGGGAACGAGAGCCTAACGGGTTCGATAGAATACGGAGGACCGAGATACTTATCTTCTCCGTATTTTATCTTGGAACCTCGTTATAGCACCATTAAATATTAAAATATTCAATATTCAAAATATTCAAATTTTTTATATTATAAAATTTTCACTCCTCTCATTTTAATCATTTATGCTTTTCACTTTACACAACATTTTTATAAAAATACACAAAATAACGTACACTTCACTGACATAAGAACCCACAAATGTATTTCACTGGGAAGCACCATGTTTTTATATTACAAAAAAAAAAGTTATTTCACATATGCTAAATGTTTATTTCTCTGTACTAATTTTTATTGTTTATTTCACACACACCCACATATAACAAACTCGTGTTCCAAGGTTCACTCCCATAAGACCTTGGAGCCATAGATCACCAACATAATAAACATATTTTTAAATGCACTTTTTAAATTCACTTATTTATCCACTTCTATTGTAAAATAAAAAATAATAATAATAATGTATTGAACGCTTATCGCAACAACCTAACTTTTAACCACAATAATTAAAGTTGTCTATGAAAATAAGGTAGTCTAAACAGTTTACTAATGTTTACGCGTTGTTTTTTCAAATATCTTCTTCAAGGAGTGATTAATACATACTTAAGATAACCCACCATTGACACACATAATCTTGTATAATTAAATTCAAAACACAACCAGTTCATGGAACTGAACTGAAAATCACTGAGAATTAAAGCTTTCTTGACATTTTTAAGTGGATATAACTTTTTGAAATTATTATCTGAATCTTGTGTAGAAAGATATTTACTAAAACCTCCTCTAAAACATTTTGACGTCTCCCACCATAAGAAAATTACAAATTAGATTAACCCATCATTGCCACACATAATCTTGTAAAATTAAAAACACAACCAGTTCATGAACTAAAAATCACTGAGAATTAAAGCTTTCTTGACATTCTTAAATGGATATAACTTTTTGAAATTATTATCTGAATCTTGTATAGAAAGATGTTTACTAAAACTCCTCTAAAACATTTTGACATCTTCCACCGTAAGAAAATTACAAATTAGATTAACCCATCATTGCCACGCATAATCTTATAAAATTAAAAACGCAACCAGTTCATGAACGGAAAATCACTGAGAATTAAAGCTTTCTTGACATTCTTCAATGGATATAACTTTTTGAAATTATTATCCGAATCTTGTGTAGAAAGATATTTACTGAAAACTCCTCTGAAACATTTTGACGTCTCCCACCGTAAGAAATTGTAAATTAACTGAGCACTTTTATTGGTTGAAATTTTCACAATAACACATCTTCGCTTTTTTCAATATTTGAATTATTTGACATAATCTTTTAACAAGCTTGAGTAATAAATATATGTACAACAGCCCAGCACTGATATCGACCAAGTTTCTTGAAGATAATAAATGCTTTTTAAACTAAGGCTCAAACCAATATTTCAAATAAGTATCATAAAAAATTATATAGTGACTAGCAATATCACGCGCGCTTCGCGCGCGCTTAAATTTACACTTATTTCGTTGTAGAAAGTATATAAATATTTAAATATATTATTAAAATAATTATTGAAATAATTTATTAAATATTTTAACTCTGGACCGAGAGTATAAGTTTAATTTATGAATATAACTCCTTGTAGACATAGTTTTTAATTTGCAAACTTTGTCTTTGATGATCTCCGAGGTAAATTTTGAGGGAATCCCATGATCGAACTCTGGACATTGCTACATATAATTGGTCATGGTTAAAGACATCCCTTCGAAGATCAATAAGAATTTTTTTAAATGTTTGACCTTGTGATTTATTTATCGTCATTGCAAAAGCTAATTTAACTGGAAATTGTCTTCTTTTGAAAGTAAAAGGATATTCATTTTCACAATACAAAGTAATGCGGTTTAAAAATACAATATCGTTTGACTTGTTTCCAGTTGAAATTTGACATTTCAATAAGTGATTAGAAAAATCTAAAATTCGAAGTCGTGTACCATTGCATAATCCTTCATTAACACTTATATTTCTTATAAGCATTATAATGCAATTTTTTCTTAAACGTAATTTGTATGGTGGTAAACTCGATGGATTTAATGAATTTAAATATTCAGGTAAAAGAACTTCATCTAAATCACCATTATTGCAATTCTCAGTGCTATCAATACCAGTATAAATATGCTCTGTATTTCTTTCTAAGAGATTAGTCACTTCTGTATTTATTTCATCAACATTGACATTTCGCGCTGATAAAATAGCACAGTTACTCATTTCTTCGAATTGTTTCTCTTCTATTAATTTTCCATATATAGTACGAACTACATTACTACTTGATTGAAGAATACAGTGTTCAGGAAGGATTAAATTATCATAAGCATCATTTAGAGTTTCATCTCCCACTGATAACAGAAATTTTGCAAAATCAACTTCGTGAGGCAAAACTCTCATGTTCACAGTAAGATTGTATTTAATAAAATGTTTCCATAATTCACTGTATTTGATCGAAAGGTTTAATGTTTCAGACCGAGTTCCTTTAACTTTAATCGGAAGAAGCTGTCGAAAATCACCACCTAAAATCATAATTTTACCACCAAATGGTAAATTATTACCCATTATACTTTGAAGTGTTCTGTTAACTATTTCTAAAGCATACCTTGGAGCCATTGGTGCTTCGTCCCAAATAAATATTTTGGTTTCTTTTAGGAAAAGTCCCTCATTCGATTGTGCTTTAATATTTGACGATGAGTCATTAAACATTGGAACCGGAAGACCAAATGTTTTATGCACTGTTTTACCATTTGGAAGTAATGTTGCGGCAATACCAGTAAATGCCATGGAGCATACTTTAATATTTTTAGCTGTCAATAAATTATATATAGTGGTATAGATAAAAGTCTTTCCAGATCCTCCTGGACCATTTATATATATACAATTATTTGTAGAAATGTCATTATCTATTGCTCGAAGAATGGTATCAACGATTTCTTTTTGTTGTTCATTTAATTGCATGTAGCATCGTTGTCCAATATCAGACATTTGTGCTAGTTGTACATCATTAGTTTCAGGCAATATATGTGTTACTATTGTTTGATCCATTGAAGGAAAATCAGATAAATTTCGACCTTCTTTGTTCAATAAACTATTAACATGAGCATATGCAAGTTGATGGCTTATTTCAATTTCATTTGATTGTAAAAAATCTTCCGACATTGCATTTTTGAATTTTTTCCACAAGTTTTCAGGATGAATAGGGTGGCAATGTATTAAAATTCGAACAAATAATTGACGAAGTCTTGCAGGCATCATCCACATTGAAGCTTCTTCCATTGCTCTTGCCCACTCTTCGTCATCTTCTATAAGTCCTAGTGCTAGACAGGCTGATGTAAATGAAAGATGCATAGTACCATCAACAGTTCTTAAGGAATCAAAACTTGTAGCACCTTTTACATGTAACAGTAACAATCGTAAATGAAATAATTCTAATTGAGTTGGACTAATAGAATACATACGACCAATACAATTGAAGGCTTTTTTGCGAGTTTCCCACTTAGAAATATTTACACCATCAATTTTTTGTTTTTTATAAGTGTAAAAAGGGGGAATGTCTTTATAAAAATATTGTCGTGCATTCTCATTTTCTAAGTTCAATTTAAAATAATCAAGTAACATACTACTTGCTTGATTTAGATTTTCTATGATATTAGGTCTATTATTATTAGAGATAATTACACATTGTTCATTAGGCAAATGTACTGGTAATCGAATAACTGTGTGACTTTTGTCTTGCAATGCCTTACTAAGTATTCGATAACATGCTTCAACGGGACTAACATATCGAGTTTCAATAAAATTGTTTATTTCATCATGATTAATGATTGTTTCATTATTACTTTCTGTAATAGTCACAGTTGCTGCATCATGGCCTTTGTAAACATATTTATATAAATACTTCACAGAGCGGATACTCGTAACTATTTCAACGTTAATATGGCAGTTGAACATTTCCAATAGTTGAGGACAATATGGTACAACCCATCTATTATCAATCTGGTGACCATTAGGTAATTCATACACCATACCATTATTTTTTCTACGATAATTGGGATAACCATTTTCATCCATATTTGTTTCACTATAAAAAGATTTTGGAAATCTTTTTGAACATTTTCCATCTACCTTGCACCAATCACCACATGGACCATGTACCATATTTTTCAAAACGATTTCGTGCAATATAGGATTTTCTGTTTTATTTGGGATTTCTGCTGATATAAAATTATCAACAATATTAGGAGTAGTTATTTTATAATTATGTGATAAAGTAATTAACAAATGCATATGTGGTAATCCTCTCTTTTGAAATTCAATAACATAAACATGAGATAAAACTTCTCCAAAGAACTTATTTTTTACTATGAAATGTAGTAAACGATCTTTTTTAAGGTGAAATACTCGAGCCACAATGTCAGGTCTATCAGAGGCTTGTTGATTAGGTAACAAATTTTCTTCGATTTCTGGCCATTTTGGATTACATGTCATTGTAAGAAAAATATCTGGTTTGCCTTTTTCATTTACTATGGCCATAGCGTCTTGATAGCATTGTTGCATGTAACGGGGAGATCCAAGAAATGAAGATGGGAGAATGACAGTACGTCCTACTTGTCCATTAATATCATTGGCAGAATTTTGCAAGTAATCATGTAATCCTTTATAAGTGTCTGCTTTTATTTGTTTTTGATTATCTTTACACCATTGAATTCTATCTTTTTCAATTTTTACGTAAGAGTCTACAATCCATTGTTGAAATAATCTACGGGCTAAAAGAACACAATTAAATTCATTCGGTCTAATAGCAATTTTATATTTAGTATAAGCATTTCGACTTACACGTGTATTTTTGCTGTTATTATTAATGTTAATACGTTCTATATTTGGATGCCAACCTCATGATTAAGACTACAAAATTAAATTTTAAGTTTAACATTGAAAACCGCAAAAGTTAATTATTGAAACTTATAATTAACAACTTTAAGTTACGATAAACTTATTCATAATTATTAACTCTTAGTCAGACTTTTATACATTGTACATACTTTGATAATCTCACTTAACAATTCGTCACCAGTCTTAAATATTCTGAAATTATTTCCTACTACTAAAAGTGTAACTTTGCGTGCAGTAATATTTTTCACATTAACGCAAGAAACAAAAGTATTTAAATGTTTTAATGTTTAATAATAAATTCTTCAACAGTATTCTTTAAGAAAATTACAGCAATAACTTTTTTAACACGTTCAAACTCGCTGAAAATATTTTTATTATTACACATTCACATATTTATATATTTAATAATAAAATTTTCAATGAATTTCTAATTTTGATTACATTATAGCTAAGCTGTTTTAACACGTAATTATAAATACGTTGAAGGTATTATTATTAAACATTGTCATGATATAACATAATCTATTATACTAAAAGAACATTATTAAAAAATGATGAATCAAAAATAATCTAAATATGTTACTAAAAAGTAATAAAACAGAATGCTATTATTTTTGCATATGAACGTCGAAAAACATTGTGATTTTGAAAAATCGTAAAATTATAAGTTTAATTATCTGGTGCTTTTCGTTTAAGCATTCTTCCTCCATAATAGACTTGTTCGGACGACATTACGTCATGTTCGACATCAGCAATAACGCATGAACTATCTTTGCATGAAATTGTTATCAGTCCTTCTACAAAATAAAATAAAATTAATGATGACAAATGTAAATAGTTACATATACGTATAATTAAGAGTACGTAAAAGAGTAAACATACCATTCCCAACATTTTTAATTTCCCCGATTACTTTAACGTATACACCTTTTTTAATATCAATCGGTACGTAATTGCAAATATGTATGGTAATTTTGTGTACACCATCAGTAATTGCTCCGCAGCCATAACTCATATTTTCGGATCGGCTTGACGATTGCACAAATTTAGTCCTTATATAACCCTCAATAGCTGTAAATAAATAGATTAATGAACATAAAATAAGTATTTAATAAAGCTATATATATATATAATAAATACTCACCAATTAATCCTGACGCTTCAGTGATTGATTCGAACGTCACCGAGTTAGGTCTCTCAGCAGTAGCATTTTTTAGATTAAGTAAATGATAACCTGTAAATTCAACTACAGTACTTTTTTGAATTATAATCTCGAACGGTACTAAATTCTGATTCTCTTTTAGATAAGTGTTTAGTACAGCTTTGGTATATCCACCTTCAATGTGAATTTTCTGAAACAAATAAAATGAAATGAAAAGAATTAAAAGTTATCAAGAAAGTATACTGTAACTTATAAATCAAAAACAAAGGTTTAAATACAATATGCGAAACAATTTGCATTAGTAAATCAGTAATTCATTATCATTATAGCACTATCGGTAATTATAATAATATAATGAATTACAGTATCAAAAAAATTGCTTGTTTTCCCCGAGACAATAAAATCTAATTCAAATATAGAAACTTAAAATGTTATATAAGTAAATTAAAGTGAACGTGTACATACATAAATCAAAAATAAAGGTTCAAGTACATATGCGAAACAATTTGCATTAGTAAATCAGTAGTTCATTGTCATTATAGCACTATCGGTAATCATCATAATAATCATAATAATAATAATGAATTACAGTATTCACCAAATTGCTTTTTTTCCCAAGACAATAAAAACCATTTTAAATATAAAAACTTAAAATCTTATTATAAGTAAATTGAAGTATATGTGTGCATACATTTTAAATAATATAATTTTTGTTTCCTTGAAATTAAGAAACTTACCCGATTAATTGTTATTTGTGGTTGGTGCTGCTGAATGAGTTCGTCGCCCCATATCAAGCATTGAACTCTCTTTTTAGAATCATTACTAACAACAAATTTGAATAACTTGTATTTTTTCTGTTGCCCTACTTCCTGAGCAGCACATATTTCGTCAATGTATCCAATCAGCTCTCTGTATTTTTGTAATTTTCAAATAAAGTATTTTATTGTATTATATATAGAATAAAATAAACAATAAAAAATATGTTAAATATTTACTTGACTTACGTCGTTTGATCTTTATCAGTGAGTTCAGCTAAGTCTTCGTCGGAAGAGTATGGCAATTCCATTGTACGTGTGTATTCAAGTACGCACAGTTAAATGAACAAATCCAAAAAAATAAAAATTCCAACCACAAGAAAATAAAATGAGGGCAAGTATCAAATCTGAAAAATAATGATTAAATGATTAAATTAATAATTAATAATGATTAAATTGATCAGTGTAAGCATATACACGTGACAAACATAATTTTTCTACAAATTGTTATAATTTCCAAATTGCTTTTGAAAAATTCTATTTAAAAACTACTACTCAGAAGGTTACTCAAATAAAATTAATAAATAATGATTAAATTGATTAGCGCAAGTATACACGTGGTAAACATAACCTTACTTTCCATACAAAAGATTACAAATCGATTTTTATAAATTCTGATAAAAAACTATTCGAAAGATTACTTAGATAATAATTTAAACAATGATTTTGATATTTACTTACTGTACATTTGTTGAAATAAAACTCGATGTTTGTCGATTCAACGTACGTGCTTATATTACCGCACAACAGATCGTACATGCTTATCGCAGAACAAATATGACGACACTGAAGAACTAATACATACTTAATTACATATTCATCATATTCATAAGTAAATTAATCATCATAATAATATAATATAAGGCTGGGATGAGGTAAACTTTAGCGCCATCATCTGGTGATAATAAGATACGAAACCGAAATGTTAAACACATGTACATGTGTGTGTGTGTGTGTGTGTGTGTGTGTGTGTGTGTGTGTGTGTGTGTGTGCCCTGGTAGCACAATCTGACGCATGTCCGATTGCGCAGAACACGCGTGGTCTATTTCCGCGTTTATATGTAATTCTGCTGCACTCTGATTGCAGCAGTATCGTGCGTCAAGATTGCAACAGAATTGCAAGTAATAAGTGCAATCCTGGGAACAGGATGATGCGCGCATGCGTGCGCAAGAATTGCAGCAGAATTACGTCACGTTCCTCCAGCAGCATCGTCCGTAAGGATTGCAACAGAATTGCAAGTAAAAAATGCAACCCTGGGATCCAGATTATGCACGCATGCATGCACAAGAATTGCTGCAGAATTACGTCACGTTCCTCCAGCAGCATCGTCCGTAAGGATTGCAACAGAATTGCAAGTAAAAAAGGCAACCCTGGGATCCGGATTATGCACCCATGCATGCGCAAGAATTGCTGCAGAATTACGTCACGTTCCTCCAGCAGCATCGTCCGTCAGAATTGCACAAGAATTGCGAGTGAAAAGGTCCATTCTCGAAACCTGGTTACGCCCGCATTCGTGCGCAAGAATTGCAGAAGAATTACGTCACGTTCCTCCAGCAGCATCGTCCGTAAGGATTGCAACAGAATTGCAAGTAAAAAAGGCAACTCTGGCATCCGGATTATGCACGCATGCATGCGTAAGAATTGCTGCAGAATGACGTCACGTTCCTCCAGCAGGATCGTCCATCAGAATTGCAAAAAAATTGTGAGTGAAAAGGTCCATTCTCGAAACCTGGTTACGCACGTATGCGTGCGCAAGAAGTGCAGCAGAATTACTTCACGTTCCTTCACCAGCATCGTTCGTCAGGCGTGATTTTATGCAATAATTTTCCATTTACACTGTTATCGGGAACATAATAGCAAATAGACTGTCTCCAATCATTCTGCCTACCTCGTAACATAAAAACTAAAACATGATTACCATGATTATTATTGCGACCATGCTTTCCCATATCAGTGTAACCTTCAATCAAATCTTTTTTTGGGTTGTAATCTAACCACGATTTTATACTCATTTCATCCCACATTAATACACACTCGCGTTCTTTTTGAGTCATTGTACTTGAGTTTATTTTCAATAATTCTAATAACTTAGTGTTATTTCCGGGACTCAAATCAAGTTCGTTAATCCATCGCCTTATTAAACTAATACAGGACAAAGCAAACTTCTTTTGGTCACGCAAATAACAATAAGCTTTTGGAGATTTATAAAATAAATTCATAGCAAACTCTTTTTCCTCATTGGACCACTTTCTCCGTTTGTTATGATTCATTTGCATTTTAAAAAAATTTAATACATTAGCATTAAGCTTTAAGTACTCATCATAAAAAGAAACTGCTTCCTTAGATCTTTCAATTTTACGCTCAAGATTCATAATTTTTTTATTTCTATTTCGAATGTTTTTAGAAAGTTGTTTATTTCTATTTTGAATGTTTTTAGCTTTTTGTTCATACGTTACATTTTTTGCTTTTACTTGTATAATCACATGTTGTGCTTTTTTACATTGCTTATCTTTTTAGTTTAACTGTCGTTGTAAATTCTTAATTTCATCTTGCAATTTTTGAAGTGAAGTTTCATAAGTTCTAATTTTATCAACAGCATTTGTGGATTTTTCGGTAGAGTCATAATCAAAATTCAATTGGCTTTGCATTCCTGAACAAGATGGCTCTTCTGTATCAAAGCTTTGTGGCATGTTAAAACTAGTTTCTATTAAAAAAGGAGTTTCTAAATCAATAGCTGATCTCTCTTGACATGTAATAGGAGGAAGATCAATTTCGGAGCCATCATGTTCCTCAACTTCGTCGGAATCATTCAAATCAGTAGCTGAAGCCTTTTGAATAGGTATAGCAATATCTTTTAATCTTTTCATACCAGAACCGATTACAAAATCGTCAGCAGTAAAATGGTCACTACAAAGTCGCTTGTTTTCCATTTGATTGGAATCCAAATCAATAAGTGTGTAATTGCCTGAGTGAAGAATTCAATCTAGTTGTCTATGTAAATAAAATATATAATTGATAGAACGAAAGTGCAAATCATAGTCATAACTTTAAGAAAATTTTGAATATTATAGTTGGGAAGCAGAGCGTCCAAGTCGGACGGCAGTTTCGAGTCTGCGCAGTAGAGACGGTCGCGGATTGGGCGCTCGCGCTTTAAGCTAGAGTCGGGTGTTACGTAGACGTGTAATACAAGGCAAAACAATTATTTAAATAATTCTTAACCCCAAGTAGGCGGGGGATGCGAGTTCCACGCGTATACGTGAGAGCGTAAGACGTGCATACAAGGCAAAATACTTATGTAAATAGAGTTCTTTGTTCTATCGATACTAACGGTCGTGCTGTCCAAGGAGTCAGGATGGTAAATGACAAGCCGTGTGTTTAGCTTAATGTCGACGTTTCGGACTCTTTTTTTATTGAGTCCCTTCTCAAGACTCTAATACAAAAATCATATATTTATAAACTTTTGATACAAAAATGATAGAAAAATTTACATACAAATTACACATAATTACTTACAAGAAACAATAGTCTAACAAATTTTTAGGTGGTCACAGCGATACCACCAGTCAATTAAAATTAAATTCGCAACATTTTGGCCTTTATATACCGTGGAGAATTACATATGTATTTGTTACATTAATACAAGAAGCCAATCATACATTGTATAAGGCGGTGCTTATTAGCTGTACAGAGAGAGAGTATTAGACAAATATATGTCAAGGAGGTGTCAAAGAGACGGGGAGGGCCCAAGATGACTGTGATTTTATATTTTGGGCGTGGCCATCTCTTTGTCTAACATACTCTCCTAATACCTTCTATCTTCTGTGATTGTGTTTGTAGGATATTGCTGTTGTAGAAAATGATTTTTATTGATAAAAGATTTATATTCGAACCTGAGTGTTTTTGTGTCTTGTTGATTATTAATATATTGTTTTTGCGCATGTATGAAAAGCATCTCAGCTAACTTTCGTTTAAACAAAAAACGTTCATTATGTAAAATTTTCACTTTTTCAAAATTGAACTTATGTTCCGTTTCTTCCATATGAGTATAAATAGCAGACCCTCGATCATTATTTTCGCATTTTTGAAATGTTCGTTAATTCTAATACCTAAGCGTCTTTCCGTTTGACCTACATATGATGCATCACAATCGTTACATTTTATTTGGTAGACAACATTAGTTTTTTCCTCTTTCGTACTCACATCTTTACCTAATTTAATAAAGCAGTTTAATTTATTTATAGTGCTGTTAATGACCTGTGTGTTATATTTTCTAAAAAATCTTAAAATAATTGAATTGAGTTCATTCACGTATGGAATGACTATGTGAAATCTATTTTGTTCCAACTGTGGTATAGTTTTATTGGCGTAATTTATGCTTCTGAGTCTTATTTTTATATAGTTATTAATAAATTCTATAGGATAGTTATTCATAGTTAAAAACTGCTTAATTAATTTTAGGTTTACATTATGGAATGATGTGTGTGAAAGATTGATTGCTCTGTCTACAAGTGAGTAAATAATCGCTATTTTGTTTTTAATAGGATGTTGCGAGTTAAAATTTAGAAATCTACCCGAAAACGTTGGTTTTCTATACCAATTAGTTATTATTTTTTTGTTTTTTATTATAACTTCGATATCTAAAAAACTGATTATGTTATTACACGATGTTTCAGTCGTAAACTGTAAGTTTTTGTCACAACTATTAAAAACGTCTCGTGTATAATTAATTAATATTAGTTTGGATGTGGTCAGTCTATTTACAAATGTACCCGAATATTTGATTTGTGTAGCTATTGAAAAACGTTGGACACAATTATATAATTATACAAATTTAACTACCAATTTTACAAACAAAAGTTTGGTTCAGCGATGGGAAATCCTATTAGCCCCATTCTAGCTGATATCGTAATGCAAGATTTGGAATCTTATGCATTAAATAAACTTTGTTTCGATAGTATATTTTATTTTCGTTATGTAGATGATATTTTGTTATGTGTGCCAAGAAACCTAATTAATTATACACGAGACGTTTTTAATAGTTATGACAAAAACTTACAGTTTACGACTGAAACATCGTGTAATAACAAAATCAGTTTTTTAGATATCGAAGTTATAATAAAAAACAAAAAAATAATAACTAATTGGTATAGAAAACCAACGTTTTCGGGTAGATTTCTAAATTTTAACTCGCAACATCCTATTAAAAACAAAATAGCGATTATTTACTCACTTGTAGACAGAGCAATCAATCTTTCACACACATCATTCCATAATGTAAACCTAAAATTAATTAAGCAGTTTTTAACTATGAATAACTATCCTATAGAATTTATTAATAACTATATAAAAATAAGACTCAGAAGCATAAATTACGCCAATAAAACTATACCACAGTTGGAACAAAATAGATTTCACATAGTCATTCCATACGTGAATGAACTCAATTCAATTATTTTAAGATTTTTTAGAAAATATAACACACAGGTCATTAACAGCACTATAAATAAATTAAACTGCTTTATTAAATTAGGTAAAGATGTGAGTACGAAAGAGGAAAAAACTAATGTTGTCTACCAAATAAAATGTAACGATTGTGATGCATCATATGTAGGTCAAACGGAAAGACGCTTAGGTATTAGAATTAACGAACATTTCAAAAAATGCGAAAATAATGATCGAGGGTCTGCTATTTATACTCATATGGAAGAAACGGAACATAAGTTCAATTTTGAAAAAGTGAAAATTTTACATAATGAACGTTTTTTGTTTAAACGAAAGTTAGCTGAGATGCTTTTCATACATGCGCAAAAACAATATATTAATAATCAACAAGACACAAAAACACTCAGGTTCGAATATAAATCTTTTATCAATAAAAATCATTTTCTACAACAGCAATATCCTACAAACACAATCACAGAAGATAGAAGGTATTAGGAGAGTATGTTAGACAAAGAGATGGCCACGCCCAAAATATAAAATCACAGTCATCTTGGGCCCTCCCCGTCTCTTTGACACCTCCTTGACATATATTTGTCTAATACTCTCTCTCTCTGTACAGCTAATAAGCACCGCCTTATACAATGTATGATTGGCTTCTTGTATTAATGTAACAAATACATATGTAATTCTCCACGGTATATAAAGGCCAAAATGTTGCGAATTTAATTTTAATTGACTGGTGGTATCGCTGTGACCACCTAAAAATTTGTTAGACTATTGTTTCTTGTAAGTAATTATGTGTAATTTGTATGTAAATTTTTCTATCATTTTTGTATCAAAAGTTTATAAATATATGATTTTTGTATTAGAGTCTTGAGAAGGGACTCAATAAAAAAAGAGTCCGAAACGTCGACATTAAGCTAAACACACGGCTTGTCATTTACCATCCTGACTCCTTGGACAGCACGACCGTTAGTATCGATAGAACAAAGAACTCTTGAAGCAGCTGTCGTTAGAATCATCATCTCAATCACTTATGTAAATAATTCTTAACCCCAAGTAATCGGGGGATGCGAGTTCCACGCGTATACGGGAGCGCGTTAGACGTGCATGCAAGGCAAAATAATTATGTAAATAACTCTTAACCCCAAGTAGGCGGGGGATGCGAGTTCCACGCGTATACGGGAGCGCATACAAGGCAAAATAATTATGTAAATAATTCTTAACCCCAAGTAGGCGGGGGATGCGAGTTCCACACGTATACTGGTATAAGGCAGACGTGTATTATACATGGCAAAAGAATTATTTAAATAATTCTTAACCCGAAGTAGGGGGGGGGGATGCGAGTTCCACGTGTATACGGGAGCGCGACAGCGTGCATACAAGGCAAAATAATTATGTAAATAATTCTTAACCCCAAGTAGGCGGAAGGTGCAAGTTCCACGCGAATATGGGAGCATCCCCCACCTACTAGGGGTTGAGGATTATTTAAATAATTATTTTGCCTTGTATGCACATCTGACGCGCTCCCGTATACGTGAAACTCGCATTCCCTGCCTACTTGAGGTTAAGAATTATTTACATAATTATTTTGCCATGTATACACGACTGCCTTATTCCAGTATACGCGAGGAACTCGTATCCCCCGCCTACTTGGGGTTAAGAGTTATTTACAAAATTATTTTGCCATGTATACACGACTGCCTTATTCCAGTATACGCGAGGAACTCGTATCCCCCGCCTACTTGGGGTTAAGAGTTATTTACATAAGTATTTTGCCTTGTATGCACGTCTTACGCTCTCACGTATATGCGTGGAACTCGCATCCCCCGCCTACTTGGGGTTTATAATTGTTTAAATAATTGCCTTTCTTATTGTTGCACATCTATGTAATTCCCTTATATGCGTGGACCTCATATCCCCACCCTACTTGAGTTTAAAATTTTTTTTAATAATTGTTTTGCTTATTGATGCACGTCTACGTAATTTCCTAATATGCGCGAACCTTGCGTCCCCCGGCTACTTGGGTTTAAAATTGTTTAAATAGTAACTGTCTTGCTTATTGCTGCACGTCACGTGACTCCCTAATATATGTGGACCTCGCGTCCCGCGGTTTCTTGGGTTTATAATTGTTTAAATAAATGTCTTTCTTATTGTTGCACATCTATGTAATTCCCTAATATGCGTGGACCTCATATCCCCCGCCTACTTGTGTTTAAAATTTGTTTAAATAATTGTCTTGCTTATTGTTGCACGTCAACGTAATTCCCTAATATGCATGGACCTCGCGTCACCCGGCTTCTTGGGTTTAAAATTGTTTAAATAACTGTCTTGCTTATTGTTGCACGTCAACGTGATTCCCTAATATACGTGGACCTCGCGCCCCCCGGTTTCTTGGGTTTATAATTGTTTAAATAATTGTCTTTCTTATTGTTGCACATCTATGTAATTCCCTTATATGGACCTCATATCCCTAGCCTACTTGGGTTTAAAATTTGTTTAAATAATTGTCTTGCTTATTGTTACACGTCAACGTAATTCCTAATATGCATGGACCTCGCGTCACCCGGCTTCTTGGCTTTAAAATTGTTTAAATAACTGTCTTGCTTATTGTTGCACGTCAACGTGATTCCCTAATATACGTGAACCTCGCGTCCCCCGGCTTCTTGGGTTTATAATTGTTTGAATAATTGTCTTGCTTATTGTTGCACGTCTACGTAATTTATACTTTTCGTTACAGTAAAGTATCGATGCATTGTTTGTAGGGCCAGCAAGAAAATACTTTGTTGGAGGAGCGGAAAATAACGTACATTTGCGTACGTTATTACTCTTTAAGGACGTTCTCTTGGTCGAAATAGCAGTTTTCGAATTTTTAACTTTTAAATAATGTTTAATTAATTTAATAATCCAAAAGTAAGTACATATAACAAGTATACACTAGAAGGAACATAAAAAAATTTTTTAAACGAATTCAGGCAATAGTTACCAAGATATTGTTAAAATTAAAGACAAAAACTTTAATAAATTACCTAATTTTTTTTGTTTCTTATCCAATCTTAACGAAATAAAGCTTATTTTGTTCGTTAAGAAATTTCAGAGGGAGTATCGATGGGAAAATTTATGATACGAGTTACCAATACGACGTAATATCAATTTGTTTATTAAAACTTGACTTACTTTTCTTAAACAAATTGATATTACGCCGTACTGGTAACTCGTATCATAAATTTTCCCATCGATACTCCCCCTGAAATTTCTTGACGAACAAAATAACCTTTATTTCGTTAAGATTGGATAAGAAAAAAAAAATTAGCTAACTTATTGAAGTTTTTGGCTTTAATTTTAACAATATCGTAGTAACTATTGTCTGAATTCGTTTGAAAAAAATTGTTTTATGTTCCCTCTAATGTATATTTGTTATATGTACTTACTACTGGATTATTAAATTAATTAAACATTATTTGAAAGTTAAAAATTCGAAAACTGCTGTTTCAACCAAGAGAACGCCCTTAAAAGTTTAAGGTACATTAGTCAAAAATAACGTAGAAAAATCCTAGTTCTGACGTAAGAAATATGAATAATAAATATTATATTATAACAACAAATAACAATAATAATATTATAAATAATATTAATACATCATTTTTCAGAAAATCCGTATGTAATAATTCACTTTTAAAAGTTAAAAAGTTAAAGTTACTGAGAAAATATTTAACTAATTGTAAGTTTAGTTAAAAGTTAATAGATTTAAAACTAACTAAGTTATGTTAAAAGTTATTAAGTTTTTAACTTTCTAACTTAACTTTTAACTTTTTAACTAGTTGCCAACCCTGCCAATTTCAGTCCATAGTTACCGTGCGATAATAAATATCACTTTTTAAATACCAAACTTTTAAATATCGAATATCTCAAGAAGTCATTATATGATCTAATTGATAACATTTTGCACACGTATGCCTACATTATACAAGTGTGCATAACGTTTAATTTTTACTGTCGTTCTATAGCCATTTATTTACATTTTAACAAACGAAATTATTTTATTTCCTACGTTTATTAATTATATATATAAATAAATATAGTTTAACATTTTAAAGATCAATACACAAATATTTAATATATAATACTTAAATGGTTTAATCTTTATCAAAACGAAAATAAAATAAATTTAATAATTTAATAACTATAATTATTACTGTAAGCTCAGAAATGTAACCTATAAAAATAATTTCTTTTATTCTCCAGATTCCGCCACAAAAAATGTCTAACGGATATGAATATCAATATTTAATCATGATAATTTCAATTTATTTTATATGAAACTATTCTTTATAAATAAACTTAACCAAAACAATCTAACCGTGCTTCATCCTTTGGAAATCGATGAAAAATCAAGGTGGGTTTCTTCGCTTTGGTGTTTGTGCATCCTTCATAAGCACAACGTGCTCGTGATGGTGCCATGATTTATTTACCTCAAAGGCTCAAAAAACCAGTACCTAACTACTTTCAAAGAAAACAAAACCCTTGAACTGAACGGCGCCGTTAGAACTGCAACACTCCTATCATCTGTAAGAAAGCTCCTCTCGCAGATATTCCCGCTTTTTTACACTACCTTTCCCGCGCGAGTAGTAGGTGTACCGCTATAGCGAGACAGATAGGTATCAGGTTACACTTCCGGTGTCATCTTCAAGTGGGCACTTGACTGAAGTGTTTATATAAACATCTCTTATCTTAAGTGTTTGTTTATATAAACAGTAGCCAAAACAGTAGCAAAACAGTAGCAAAACAGTAGTTAATTATTGTTTATTTATATAAACAATGATTAATAGCCTATTGTTAATGAGCTACTGTATAGCTCCTGTTTAAGTGTCCACTTGATGGCGCCGTAACCTGATACCTCCGTTCTCGCTATAGCGGTCATGACGTAACCTGCTGGCCCACTCCTTCGCAGCCAGCGCAGGGTATTGGTGCGCTATACCAGTCATCACGCCCTCACTCCTTCGCAGCGGTGGGTATAGAGCGGCGGACTACGCTATACTTGCCACGCGTGTGCTGGTAGTTGGCACCCCGCTGAGCGCGGGCCTGTGGTGGATCGCCCGTGTGCTCTCTCCGGGTGGCTTGGGCGTACTGCTGTGTGCGTTTGTGTATGCGTGCCTGCAAGCCGCTTGGTTCGAGAGGAGTGGGGAGTTTTGGTGTGAGCGAGAGAGAGATGAGTAAGCGCTCGCTTGCGTGGATGGGAGGGAAAGGTACTGTATAGATATACAAATGGATATGCTTGCAGGTAGCAGCGCGTTTAATCGTATGTGTGAATAAAAAAGGGGAAATTCGATTATTATTTTTTTCGAGGAAACAAAGGGATTGGATAATTTACTGGACGAATGTGAGGTCGATAAATGAAAACAATTGTTTTGGTAAAAAATCATAAATCACATTTTTATTAACACACCATACATGCATACACACACATTTACATAAATAACACATAATAGTGTACGCAGACACTAAGAAATTTTACAGGTAAATGGTGCGAGGAGTGTGTAGTGGACTGTCTGTCATAGTGTAGTATTTTTGGTTGTGTTATTAGTTTTTAATGATGATGGTGGTGACGACTAGCTGTATCTGGAGTAGCCTTCTTTTTTGGGGAAAGAGTGGGTGTTGGTGGAAAAAGATTTAAAACGGGCAGAATCTTTATCCGTGGAGGAATGGTCTTTTTTATTATCGACGAGAGGCTGTTTGTCTTCCGGCTTGCCGGCTGGTTTGCTGAACGGCGGTCCCATGATGTTGTCTCGATGAGGATCGCAGCTCTACTGTTTTATCGCGGTGTTGTCCTTTACTTATATTTATGTGGTGGTGGTGATGGGCATGATGATGACGCAAGTAAAAAATCAAATGTGCGAATAATGTGTATTTATTGGATGCTTTCGTGTACTTCTTTTTCCAGAATGTGTAAATACAGAGTGCGAAGTTCTAAAAACAATCTCTCTACGTCGGTTTCTCTAAAGTTTGAATAACCTACGCGATCGTTCACATTAGATTTTAAATTTTCTTTTAGTTCGTCGAATATTTTTAGAAAAGTTATGCCGTCAAAAAATGAGTGTATTATATTCTCGTCGTTTTTTTCACGAATGTTTATTTTGATGTTATTAATAATTAACTCTACCGCGGAATTAACAAATATCACGATATTTTCTAGTTGTTTGAATCTAAAATTTATACACTCGCGTAATTTTTTCAAGTGCGCAAATGTCTTTAACTGCATCACAACACTCGGTAAAATGTCGATCTTTCTCTTCTTTTTGGGTGGTTCGTCGTCGTCGGTGGCTGCAGCGGTGGTGGTGGTGGTGGTGGTGGTGGTGGCGGTGGTGGGGGTGGTGCTGGTGCTGGTGGTGCTGACGGTATCGTCGTCGTGTATTATGCCGTGCGTGAGGCAGGGACTGCGTCCATCGGCGGTATCCCAGTCCTGGGCCTCGTGTTCGTAGCAGCTCGAGAAGTCAGGTGGTGTAATTTCCCGACTATGGTTGACGGATACGGCTTTTGAGCTGTAGCAGAGCATCAATGAAATGTCGTGGGCGGGTAGGATGATTTTTCTAGGTGTTCGATTCTCGTTGATCAGATATTCTTGAATGGTGACAAAATGTTCCGTGAATTTTTCCCAGCTAGGTTTGTCCATAGTGACGTATTTGTGAGGTGAAACGCCGCCGCCAAATTGAATAACAGGGCGAAACTGTTTGCCGAAGTATTGTAAGCCGAGATAGACAAACTTTGAGTGCGATTTATTGAGAGCGTAGCACGTGCTGAATAGCAGCGTGTGCGGAATATTCTCTTGATTCATTTTAACACTTTTTACGCGCACTTTTAATAAAAAAAAATACTGACGGCAACGCCCGAGATGATGTGTTTTTTTAGATAGTGTACAGTGCGGTTCGTGCTTTCTTTTTAAGAAAATACTGCTCGGCGGTAGAGATGTCGTGCTTTCGGCTGCTGCGCTTCTACTATATTATCCCGCTCGCGATGCCCTATGGTTCTCTATACGCGTACGAGCGCGTACCTCCCTCCTTTGCGCAGTGGGTGGCGGTGGTTGGTAAGCATTTATCCAATGACAGATCGCGACGTATACATGCTGTTGGAGCGTGGTGGTGGTGGTGGGGGAAGACCTTGTGCGAAAAATTATTCTCAAAGAGAAAGATATCTTTGTTTTGAAAATATTTATCGATAAGCGCGATTTTAACGGTGCCTTTGATAAATCGATACATATCGTAGTTCAAGAGGTATTTTATTACGCGTGAGTTCATCGGTAACACCGGAAATGTACAAGAGAGAAACACGATCTATTCTCAAAGAGAAAGATATCTTTGTTTTGAAAATATTTATCGATAAGCGAGATTTTAACGTTGCCTTTGATAAATCGATGCATATCGTAGTTCAAGAGGTATTTTATTACGCTTGAGTATTCGGTAACAGCGGAAATGAGGTCATCAATTTTAGTCACGTACGTGTAGATAAGTTTTGTTCAATAGAGAGAAACGCGATCAGTGCGTAAATATCGATAACTATTCCAAGAAAAGCCAAGGCTAGACTTGCAAGCAACGCGTTTCATCGTGTTTTTAGTCATGCGCGTGTGTGTGTGTGTGTGAACAAAAATGAAACCCGACTATTACTTTTTTTTTCGAGGAAACGAAGGGGATCGGATAATTTACTGGAAGAGTGTGGGTTCGATAAATGAAAGAAGTCGTTTTGGTAAAAAAAAGTTTAATCGATCGATCAGATTATTAAGAAAAAAACTTACATAGTAAAAATTCACAAAAACTTACAAACTATGATTACATAAATTTTAAAGCAGCGCGTACAACCGGGACTGATTACTTACAAACTAAAATTGAATGTGTTTTGCTCCAGGGATATTAAACTAAAATGTTAAAAGTACAAAGCGCATAGAAAAGCCTACAAACTATTCATACACACAAAGAAGAAAAATCATTAAAATTAACACCATACAATAGAACAAAGAACGGCGACATCATCATTATTGCGACAATGGTTTACACGATTGCATACAAAATCCTGCCCCTGCGGAAGTTGCCCGCGGGAAATTGTTCACGCGACGCATTTTCTTTTGTTTTCTTAGTTTTTTATCGCGACCTTTTCTCCTGACATTTTCATAAAACTTGGCAACTAATTTGTCGTTCGCGCGAGAATCGCGCGTAAAGACTTGACAAAAAGTGCGTAAACTACGCCCGCTACACATAAAATACAAAAACATAATACAATATTCACCGCAGACTTTCGAATCGATGCTCTGCAACTTTTTCTTGTTCCACACGAGACGCTTGCAATTTCTTCCGAGTCGGTCGAGATGCCAGCGCGACTTTGGTCCCAGACCGTAGCTGTCAAAGTAGGTGCCTCTTGCATGACGATCTATGTAGAATGCCACCCAGTGAGATCCAGGTTTATCCGCCGTGTCGATATTAGTCACGACGGCTGCGGGAAGGCTCAAGCGCCATGGTATATGGTCAGCGGCGTAGACTCCGATCGAATTAGCAGCGAGCCCACTGATGGCTCGTGTTATTTCTCGGGTGTTCATTCTTGAGACAATGATGCAGAGTCGCCGTCAGCTGTGAAGTATATGTTGCAACTATTCGAATCGTTGCTATTTGTATCTTTTGCCTCGTAGTCATCATCATCGTCCGATTTCTCTACAATCCGCAGAGTTTTTTTCTTCTCCTTGCTGTGGTACTCGTGAAGCGCTGAAAAATACATTTCACTATTCACCCTTTCCTTCGAAGTAAGCCGCCATTCTTCGGGTAGTAGCGAGCGTAGCCATTTCTTTATTTGATTAGCCTTGTATAAGGCACAAAATTCTTTTTGCTTTTTCTGCGAATGCGTGGCGCACACGGTGTTTTTTGGAAAAATACTGTTGAACTTGCCAAATGTTGGAGAAGCGTATTTCTCCAAGTTACATATACAGCGTCCAAATAGTGTTTCGATGTAGCGGGCCTTCTCCTCGCCGCGTACGTAAATTCTTCTCGCCCCTCGGGCGATATTGTAGAGATGTCGATGCAACTGGCGAAGACTCACTTCCCCCTCGAACCAATGAAGTCCATGAATGTCAACAGCGCAGTAAGTATTGGTCTGTTTAACCTCATCAGGCAAGTCATCGAAGCTGCAGGGCGGCTGTACTATCCAGTGATCCATAATTTTTTCCTGCAGACAAATGATTGCCACCTCCTTTGGCAAAAATTTTTTCGGTATCACGGAAGCCTTGAATATCTATTACGTAGTCCATGCTGTTTGGGGTGCGCGTGCGCGCGCGCAAAAGTGCGTGTATGCTGCCGGGTGCGAGAAAAAACGAAGTGACGCGAGGTGGCATAGAGCGTACGTCGTTAGCGCACCCTCCACCACTTTTGTCCCCCACTTTTTACGTCCGGCGAGACTGACGCCACCTGTAGTGCTGACGTCAGCATTTAGGCACTGAAATCCGATAAAATTTGTCGAGTGGAGTCGATTTCGAGAATGTTATCGTATTCGGCATAAACAATACAGTTTATCGTAGTTGTCGGCGCGACTTCGAAGCCTACTTCTATACGCACGCTACCCGACCGCACGAGATTCCAGTACGTGTGACAGTGAGCCGATAAGTCGGGCGTGAGATCGAAAGCTGTGAGAAAATAGCCTTGTGAATAATTGGCTCTGTTTATGCCGAGGCCCTCGTTGAGGAAATGTATACCGGTGCCCGAGTAGAGTGTTTGAAAGGCTTCGATAAACGAGGCATTGTTCCCGGTAAAGTGTGGCTGTAATGGTTTGCTCGGAATTTGGACACCATCGACGTAGAGGAAGAGGTAATTTATGTCGAAGTGTTGAAAGTTGAAAGGATTAAGTCGCCGATTTCCGTTGAACGCTCTGTTATCTACGAAACCGATGATTACGCGTTTCGGCAGTTGGCCTAGAATTGCATTATCGATGCTGTCGCCGTGTATACCGGCGTGAAGCGTGAAAGTTTTGATTTCGACGCGCGTTATGGGATACTTGGCAGTTGCCTTGGCCAAAGTATTGGCGTGCGCGATTAAAATACCGGGGTTTATTTTCACGCGACGAATAATGAGCGTAGCTTCTTCTATCCTTATGCCAAATTGTCCATCGTCTGTGCTGTCCATCAGACAAAAGGCGTCTTTGCTCCGCACTAGGCGCACGCGCATTTCGACACCATTGATAAGCATTTTATCTTGATTAAACAAGTCGCAGTGCAGATGGCCAATCATGTCGAATGTCTTTCCGCCGAGCGTATAGTTTTGACGATTGACGAGGCCCTTGTTAGAGCCCGCTCCTTGATTTTGTGGGGTCGCCTCGAAGCAAGCCGGTGTGTCATCGTACCAGAGGCTAGCCGTCAGATGAGACTCTTTGGCTGCCGGTGAATAACTCAACAGCGACTCGATGTAAGCTCTGTAGGGATACGCGTTGTTTGGCGGCGAGACAAGTTTTTGATTGAGAAAAATATCGATTTGATTGAACATTGAGTGAAGAAGGTTGTTTACGGGCGCAACTTTTAAATTCACGTCGGGATCGGCGATCGGTAATATCTGTGCCTTTACGTACAGCATGGTGTGCGCGAGATCGATGTAATGCTCGCTGGCGCTGGGTACGACAAATTCGATCGGCGCGTCGCCTTCATCGCTGATCGACGACACGGGCTTATAGTTCAGAAACTGCTGCCTTCGATCGAAGTTTGAGTCGCGGGGAGTGTAAAAAGATCAAGCTCGCTCGACATACACTCTGACGAGTGCGAGTGTAAGAAAGACATTTTCTTTTTTTTCTATTTACTTTGGCCCGAAAATATCGCTAACGCTTCGAAACGTCGGTGTTTTGCGTTTTTTTCTACCTCCTTTGCGCGATTTTCGTCCGCCGGATGCTGGCACTTTTATGGCCCTCTTGCGTTTGAGGCGCCCGGTGCGAACGGGGCCGCGTGACTTTCGCGACTGACGTCGACGTTTGACTCGGTTGGTTGTTTTATAGCCTGAACCTTTCATAACTTCTGCTATTTTCTCGGCCGCTTTACGCTTGAGATTTCGACCCGATTCACGGGCCCTCGTTTTTACAGCCTCCTTGAAACTGCTCCCTGTGTTGGCAACGTCGTCGAGAACTTTTATACCTGCGCGCAGCGTCTCCTTACCCACTGCCCTAGCGCCGCTCGTGACATATGGCAGAATGCGGCGAAAGAGGCCACCTAGCCACGCGCCTACACCTCGGCCCCTCTGAAATGGCGAGCCGGCAAAAACGTTTCTCACGCCACCCCCGATCTGTTCGTCGTAATAGCGAGTATAATGTGCCATGTTAGCAATTGCACCTAAAGTGTAGCGTCACCGTCAACGTACCATACTCGAATGGTATGCGCCGCCCGTGCTGATCTCTTATATCTATAATAACATTATTAAAATTGTGATAGAGAAGCGGTATGTAGTGAGCGGGTGCGAAGCGCTGGACAGTGCTGCATCCATATCTGAATTTAAAGGTATCCATGGAAACTATGCGCAAGAGTGCCGCTTGGGTATCCCCCACTGTGTAGGGTTCGCATATGTCTGTGTAAACATACAGCTGGTCGGGAATTGCTCGAGAGAGCGATGCAGGTCTCGCGGCGACTATGTCCCTTTTGCCCTCGTCGTTTAGAGTGGTAAAGGTATTTTTGCTTCTCCGGAGTGTCATCGAAGCCAAATATACGACGCATTTTTTCGTTGAAATAAGTCTCGTGTAGCTGTGCACAGTCGCACTTGCGCCTTATCGCGTAATAGCCGCGACGTGTTTTAACGGGTTCGAGCATTTGATGCCGATAGGTTTCATTCGAGCTGTTTATCGCGTCCGCCAGCTCAAAGAGTGAGTCATAAATTCCAACGGGTATATTACAATATTTTTCCTCCACGAGTTGCGCGTCGTCGTCGTCGTACGTGGAAAACTTGTAGAAGGCGTCCTCCTCTTGAAAATGTACGACGCTGCATGGCACGTGTATTTCCACCAGCCCGACGAGCCATTCGCCGTGTAATTTGATCTCGCGCGGTAAGTGCGTCGTGAAGCAGCTAGTTTTATTATCGGGAAAGTAATTCATACTGCTGTTGCTAGGCAGCACCATGTAAAAATCTTCGTACGTGTCCATGCTTGCTTGCTTGCTTTTTACGCGATTTTTTCGAGCTGACTAGCTTTTACCCAAGAATTAAATTTATCCGGATAGCCGAGCCACTTGACAAGCAGCTGCTTGTTGGCGCCGCGCCCTCTCTCGCGCACGACGCGTTCGATCTTGAAATTCTTATCGGGCGCCAGACGCTCGCGCCCGACGCGTACGAGTTCCTCTTTGTAAAAGAAGCCGTCTATGATCTCGTCGTTCAAGTCCCGAAGAATGTACGTGTGCAGCCCTTGCCGTCGCGATACGCGCGCTATCTTAAAAATTTCCTCGCTGAAATTGTTCTCGTATCCGCGCTCGAAGGTGTTTTTTGTTCGACTGATGCGCACGAGGTCTCCCACATTGAATTTACCATGTGTCGCGCCGACGCGGTGGTGGTGGTGGTGGTGGCGCTGCCGTCGTCGCCACCGATAATTGGAGCTCGCGCGCTTGGTCAAGTTTTCTCGCGCCTGCGCGGCGTTGTAGATGTCAACGTCGGCGGGTCGCATTCGGGTGCCGCTGTGTAGAGAATGATTGTACGCGTGGACAATTTTTTGTAAAACGTCGATATATCGTTTGGTGTTTTGGTGGGAAAAATATCGCCAGAATCGCTCGCGCAGTGTCCTGTTGAGGCGCTCGACGACTGCTGCCTTGATATCGGGATTCCTGGCGACGCGAAAGTCAATTCCCCGTCGGTCAAGAAGTTTTTGAAACGCTGCACCGGTAAATTCTTTGCCTCGATCGGTTTGCACGCACAAGGGTAAACGTGGTTGTGCTCTGTCGATAATGCGCTCGAATGCGTCGGCAACATTGCGCGCCGTTTTATCCATCAATGGTTCAACCCACGCAAACTTGCCGAGTACATCGACGACTACGAGGATGTAGCAGTGTCCGTCGTTGTAATCCTTTATCGATGTGAGCTGCAGTAAATCACACTCCCACACGTCGTCGACGTTGCTCACGTTGTAGGTGAGTCGCGGAAAGCGTCTTTTTATCGGGTGATGAAGCGTGTACGCGTCTTGATTGCTCAGCCAGTCGTAAATTTTCTTCTTCTTCGCCTCTGTGCTGGCTGCGTTCAAACGCAGGAGATTCCGCGCGCCCGCGTAGCCCGCCTCGTGCTCGAGATCGTAGTACTGCTTTTCGTAGGCCATTGCTCTCTCTCTCTCTCACGCCAGGTCAAATTTGAGCCAGTTTTTCTTCACTTGTCTGACGGTCTTTTTATTACGGGTGAGAATCGGTGAGCGCGTCGAGTCGTTTGCTGCTGCTGCTGCTGCTGCTGCTGTAGACGACTGCGCTGGCAAGCGTCGTTTGGCTGTTAGTATTTGCCCTATTTTCAGAACTTTTGGATTTCCGATCAAATCGGCGGGCGTGTCGCTCGCTTTGAGAAATTTCGCAAATTCGTAGCGGCCAACGGGTGCTTCGTCCTCTGTTCCTGCTGCTGCCGCTGTCTTTTTCTTTTTCTGCAGTGCGTCGAGCAATAACTCTGTTATGTTTGTGCGAGGTATGATGCGGCCATCGATGCTCACAGTGCCTGTATTGTCCCATTTCAGGCGATTGGGCACTCTTGTTTTCCAGATGTGCAGCATGCGGCGTGCTTTGGGTGCGTGTATTTTTGGCAGGCTGTCGAGTATAGCTTCCTCGCTGAGTGGTCCGAGCGCCTCCTCTATTTCGTCGATTTCGCGCTTCGTCTCGCGCTCCGTCGCTCGTTCGCTGTCTCGGAAAAAAAGATAGCGACGTAAAATCTGTAGATAATTTAGGCATTTTTCGTAATCATCGCGTGCCGTTTTTGAGCGTAGAACCTCGTACATTTCGGCGTCTAATCGTGAACAATTATCACCCTGTGTTTGTAAACTTTTTTCTCCCCCCGACTCTTTTGGCTGTGTTGTAGTGGGCGGAGTGGATGACGTCATCGCATGCTGCGCAGCTTGAAACGTGTCCTCTGGTACGAGTATCATCTTGCGTGCCCGTTCCATCTTATCGCGTGGCGGCGCCGTCACCCGATCCAAATATTTTTGAGATTAGCGTTCCGAGTATCGGGGCGAGCAAGAGCGGTAAAAATGATCCTCCACTCTGAACAATCGATCATTTCTTTGTGCGCCAATCGCCGTTTCCCCGTGCGTCACTCAGCTTTCTAAGCGCGTGTTTATGTCTGCGCAATCGCTTCTTGTCGGTATCGCTCAATTTTACGACCCCTTGTAAAACGTTCAACGCGCACTCGCATATGCACTTGACGAGTGGTTTGTCGGCCGTGCGCGCGATAGCCGCTCGATGTTTCTTATCGCCGTGACAGAGCGCACCGAGCAGTGCGAGATTTTTCTTGGAAAAATGATTACCGCGCGGCTGTATCCCGCGGCGCCGACGTTGGGCTCCGATGCGACTGCCCGCTGCCATAGTTTTTTTCCAACTGACGCGCGGCTGGCGAGATCATCGTGTTTTAAGGTGCTTTGGCACGTACGCGTAATGCGGCTCGTGGTCGTCGGGAAAGATATTGCTACGAAATCTAAACGCGTCCAGGCAGTCCTGCGAGAGATCGATAAAGAGATAAGAATGCGGCAAGCGCGTCGCATCGACGTACGCGTCGCGTAAAAAAAGCGAGTCCTCCGGGTGAATTTGTCGCGCCAGATGTTGTATCTGTGCTTTGTCGCGCGGGTTTTTGAACAGCACGAGATATTTGGTATTTAAACTTATGTCGCGCTGTGCCTTACCTTTGTGAAAAACATTTTGCGTGATGAATATGACGCTTATATTTTTGTGGTGACTGCCTTTCGTGAATAAATCCAAAATAACATCGCTCGAAGACTCGCGCATGAGATCGTCTAGGATTAGTAATTTTTTTTTGTCATTGTCCCGTGAATAGTCGACTGCTTGCGGCAGTCCCTCTCGAAACTCGATGGTTGTGGGCGCCTGGGGCTTAAAGGCTGTTCGGTATGCCTCCTGCCATTCGGCGTAATAAAATAATATACGGTGGAAGCTGGCATCGCACATTGCCGGGAGCTGCGCGAGAAAGCGCTGCACGAACAGGGTTTTCCCGCAGCCTGTGGGTCCGCACACGCAACAGGTAAACGGATGCTTCCAACGAATGTCCATGTTTTTTTCACGAGGACCTCGCGCGCGACGAGAAAGACAAAGAGTACCACGGCCACTCGACAGTCCGACGTTTTTATAATACCACACGCGCGCGCGCGGAGAGTCGAGACGCCGCTCCCCAAAGAACATTAGCGTCAGCGGCAGGGGCGGCGGCGGCGGCGGCGGCGGCGGCGCGGGCGGGGCCGCTGGTCGACCGCGGGGTGCGCGAATCATCGCGGTGGACGCTTGCCCGCGGTGGCCAGCTCCTCGCCGCGGGACGAGCACATTGCCGCGGGGACGAGCACATTGCCGCGGGACGAGCACATTACCGCGTTTTCAACCGGTTAAAATACAACAACAACAATTAGAACTTTTTTTTATCTGCAGCAGCAGCAGCTGGGGGGACGAGGAGAAATGAATGAATTTTTTTTTACAAAAGAATAAATATATTTTTATTTTACTAGTTATATATATTTTTACATTTTATTTTTACAACAACAACGACGCATACAAATATATAAATTATTACTATTCCGCTTTGTAGCCGAAAGGGAGCGAAGTACCATTTGCAAAGTACCTTCGCTTCCTCAGCACTACAGAGCAGGACTTTTTTTCGGCGCGCGTGATGACCTCGTGTGTGCGCGTGCGTCTGATGGCATTGTAATTGAGAACGATAGGTGCGACGTCACCCTCAAAGTACGCAGCGATCAAGCGCTCCACGCTGTCAAAATTAATTTTACGCGAATTTGAACTATTTAACGAGACGCCTTTCACCTTGCAACACTCGACAGTCTCACCGCTCGAAGGGACAAAGGCTCGAAAGGCATAAAATTTTGTCCCCCCTGAGATAAAGTCCGTGATGAATGAGCCCTCGCCATAAATCTTGAGTTCGTCGGTCATATTGCCGAGTAAACTACCCAGAGCAGGTCTGTATTCGTCGGGATTATTACGTGTGCATTTAAATATACACGAATCGGTGTCCATGTAGAGAACCCGCGCAGCTGTGAGCTTTTCGATGTAATTGTAAAGTTCTAGACGTGCCTGGGCCGTCGTGTACGCGGCTAATACAGCACATGTGCCGCGGGCAGATTCTACAGCGTCGTCTACGTAGCACCAATTCGCGTACAAGAGATTTTCGCTCACTGGCAGTACATCGAAACCTCTTTTTCCGGCGCAGCTAACAGTTTCAGCAGGTCTTCGCGCGTTTTTACAATTTCAGTTTGCTTTAAATTAGAGCGCTGCCCAAACTTGCCCCAGAGTGAATTTAAGCAGTACTTGGCGAGCGAGCGCAAACCGGGATTTTTTTCAATTTTATCAGCGTCTAATTTGATCCCTTCGTCGCGCTCGTACTCGTCAATGTAGCGCTGCTTCGACGCGTCGTCGCCGCACCAGCTCGGCCACCCGCTGGCCTGCTGTTTCAGTCGAAGGAAAGTATTTACATAGTTGGCGAACAAACCACCCTCGCCCGTGCGCTGGTCGTACTGCGTGCTCTCAAATTGCCATATCACGTAAATCTCGGTGATATTGTAGCCCAACTCTATCGCCTTGCGCAGCTCGCGCGCAACCCATGTGCCTGTAAATTCACGATCTTCCGCTTCTTCGTGATTGCAGTCCTCCTCGCGTAATTCGGCGCAACAAGAACGGCATAGCCCGAAAATAAGGCGATTGTGCATTTTTACAGGCAGCACAGGCAGTAATAAATCACGCGGCGGTAACACGCGACATTTAACCAGGCCCTCGACGCTCTCGAGATTGTTGTTTTGACCGGTCGTTAGAGCGGCACATTCGCCCCCGCTGTAAATACGCGGGTGTCCAATTGGAAAACAACCTCTTTTACAAATATACGGGTAAAGAGAGCAAATATCCGTATATTTGATCTCTTCGTCCGCGGCGACTCTGTAAGAGGTGACGATATTCTCCGTGCGACCACCGTAAAACGCGTCGCGCGGGTCAAGCGTGATTTTACACATTATCGGATGATTGCCGATGTAACGCGCGATATCTGGTTGCTGCTCTTTTAACCGCTCAAAATCGCATTCCCACATCTCGCGCACTTCGTAACCGGCTCGCCTCATGTGTATAATTTCTTCACAAGTGCTCTCGTAAGCTTTGCGCAAAAGTTTGATTGAAACGGGTTTTTGTCGAATCGCGCATATTTGGAAAACACCGCGGGCAGCCGTGCCAATAGCAACCTTGAAATTCGAAAACAATTCCTTTGTCCGGCGCGGCGACGGTGGCGGCTGGTGGCAGGTAGCCATCCACTAAATAGCCCTCCGACAAACGAAACTCGCGCGCGCGCCCCGCGTGTACGATCTCTCGGCCGATTTCACGCTCGCAACAGAGTAGCCACTCTATAGATTTTTGAGAATGCCTGTCGGCGCGTCTGTAACCGTTGGGCGGTATTATGCCGATGGTATTCGCGGTCAAAAAGTTTTCCTATAAACGTGCGAACACGCTGACGCTATAGTGCATGCTGATACGAACGGATCCGTATCAGACACATCTAGAAAAATTTTCCGAAATTGTATGCATGCCCGCCTGAGAATTTCTACATCCATTTGACAGTACTCGACAATCTCCTTTTTCATGTCGAATATATAGTCCGGACTCGTTTCACGGTGCCAGGCAAGAAAAACCTCGCGATCGGCTACGCTCATCGAGTCGGGGCCATAAAACTCAACGGGTGGTAGAGGACCGATGTAGTTCCGAGCGGCGAGGGTGTTAAACAGATGAGGGAAATAGCCCTTTTTAACACTCTCCGGCAAACCAAAGGTCACGGGCAGCGCGCTTAATTTCATCTGAAAGTAATTTATGCTGTCGATGAATTTGGTGCGACCATATTTGAGCAGTATTACATTTTGACCGTTCAAAATGACACTGGGTGAACTATACTCGGGATTCTCGGCCAGTTCTTTTAGAATAAATTGCGCGTCAAAAGCTTTGGCATTGTGGGCGATGCATATAATTTCCGCGAAAGCTGTGTTTACCCGAATGCACAAACCTAACAGCTCTCTCACCGGATCCCGCGTAAAAACAAACTCGCGCGCTCCGCATGTGTTGCAGATAATTTTTATATCGTCGATAGCCATGCAGTCGGTACAGACCTGATGCGCGACGCAGAGATTCGGCACGTGAAGCTGTATGTTTTGAGCGTACGGCGTGTCCTGACGTGTTTCAAAATCATAAAAAATATACAAATATTTTTTAGTCGCGTTCGCGTCGTTTTCAATAATAGGCTGCATGAAGCACTGATCGCTAAACGGATGGTGTTTCATGCATTGCTTACAGTAACCGACACCGCACACGTGTTGTCGTCTGAAAATATTCACGATCTTTAAACAGTGCGCGCACAGCCGCACAACGTCGCAGACTCTCTTATTATTTTTTTTGTACGACCCCGCCTGCTTGTGTTTCGCAAAACATCCGTGGCCAAAGAATTTGCGCCCGCAGTCTGTACACTCGATCATTTCCACGCCGTCGCTCCTGCAGGGCGGACTTACGAAACAACATTGACAAGTACGCGAACAAGCGTGCTGGTCGACACAGCGATACCCTTTGTTGCAATAAGAGCAAAAAAAACGAGCACCAGCCGCCGCGAATAAATTCGTAATTACGTTGAAATGACGTCAACGCTCTTCAAAAATTAAATAAATTACACCGTGAAGAGGAGTATTTAATTCTTCGAACGTGTTTCGGCCATCGAAAAGCGGCGCATCGCCATTACCAAAATTTTCAATTTCGAAAACAACGATCGCGATTCCCGACGCGACAAAAAAATTTTGAAACGCTAACAGCTCGCGAAACCCGCAACCCTCGCGTGGTAAAAACACACCAGCGTCACCCACGAGTGTTTCCGCGCGTTGTTTCTGCAGGGTGCACCGTGAATCGCGTATGTTTTTCCACTCTTTGCGCGCCTCCACGCAATCCCGCCCCTTGAGCGCCAAGTGCGCTTTCGCCACTACGAGCGCACGCGGTAAACAGAGATTATCACCGTCATTTTGTATAGACACTATTGAGCGCTTCTGAAGACTGGACGCCGTCAGAGCTGCTTTGCCGCGTATTCTACCTGCACCAACGGGCATTTCAACGTAATAAGCCTGTAAAATGAACGTGTCGTCAATGCCTATAATCTCATTACTCTGACATATGGAACTAATTAGATTCCATAAATCAGCGACGGTGAAATTTTCTATAGGCCTGAACGAGAGCCCCGCGGGACCTTGCGCGAACCGCTCGCATCCCACCCTCACACTGATTAAATTATTACCCGGAACATGCTCGGTTATGTAGTTATGGATATCGCTAACCGCCGCTTCCATCCATAATACAACATTTTCTCCCTCGCGCGGTTCACCTATTCTAAAACTAATCGTGCGCCCTTGGACGCCAAACCGTCGCAGGTACTGTTGACCCTCGGCTGCAACGATGAAACGCTCGGCGACGGGCTGTATAACTTCATTGTTCTCGGACTCGGGGCTGACCGCCACGACACTGCCGCTGCTGCTGCTGCTGCTGTTGCTGCTATAAACGCCGCCACCTACCTGTGGTGACGAATGGGACTCGGGACTCGCTAAAAAAGTCAAAAACAAATTATATTTTCTTAACTTTTTTTATTTTTAAACGTTTCTGATTTTTTTTTACATTTAAGGCTCGGAATAGCCGGCAAAACTTTCGAGTATTCGCTTTACAAGATCTATGAGGTCTGCGTCGGTATATAGCGGCGAAGTCTCGTCTTGCGCCTGGTCGCGAAACCAGCGCTGCATCACTGCCTGCGGATTATGCGCTATTTGTTCGTATAACTCCGGCAAACCGTCGACATCGGGGAGCGACGAACGAATTTCCCGATACATCAGATCGCGCGTGCGGATAACTATAATAAAAAATATTTGACTTTTAAAAAAAAAACAAAATCAGAAACGCCCTTAAATAAATATATTTTTACTTACATTCGTTGACACGACGATGCGACGGGTAATTGTGGTTGTACACGGTGTTAACCATGTTTACCACGCCTTGCAGGCTCGTCAACAGCCGTTCACGATCGGCACGCACAGTGTTTGCAGCAGTGCTGTTATCTTCGACATTCACGTTGGGTGGGTGGCTCGCGATAAGACGTCGTTCTGCTGGTGTCACTAGCGGACGCTCGTACATCTCAAGCGCGTCGGCAATCGCGAGATCCCTGTACATCAGCTCTTCCAGGCGCCTATCAACCTCGATTCGCGCCACTCGCTCCTCTTCCGTCTCCGACTCACCCACCTCATCCTCGTCGTCGTCGAAACGCTCCCACGCAATGAGCGACGGACTTTCGGGCTGGGCGTCTTCGGGCTGGGCGTCTTCGGGCTGGGCGTCTTCGTGCTGGATGTCTTCGGGATGGTCATCTTCGGACCTGCGCGCGTCGTCCGCGACAACCGGTTGCTCGTCCGCGGCTTCGCTCTCCGTATCGCTGTACTCAAAGTTGAGTCGTCGCGCTACAGGATTAAATACCCCACCCGTGCGCGCCGAGTGCTGCGGCGACATGGCTGACGCGCTTGGCTCGAAATTTGTCTCATCGGTGGCCGCACTCGAGCTATCGGATAGCTCCGTATCCGAATCATCGCGAATGAGGCTCTCAAATGCTGTAAATAAAAATATGTAAATAAATAAAAAGTAAAGGAAAATTATTTTGAAAAAAAAAGTTTTAGACTTACCTAAACGTTCCGTGCGCGCATTCGCAATATCGCGAAACACGGGTAACCCACTTAATCGGCGCTCGAAGACATCATCTTCAATGACGGTCTGCACTTCGCGCGAACAAGCGAATGCGTTGTAAAGTCGCACTATTGCGCGATACCCTGCCATTCTTAGTAGTAGTCGTAATTGCGCTGATAAGTTTTCACGCGACATACGCCGTAAACGGCGTAGCCACGCGGGGTTTCTGCCGTGACGGGCTCTAGCCGCGAGCCGTAACACGGCTTTCCGCAACGAACTATTTGCCTGATTATCCATCTCGAAACTTCTGAATAGACTGAGTGCGTCGCACGCAAGCTTGGACTTCTTATACACACCCGTCATCTTTGAAACGCACCCCAACAAACGTATGATAAAAAAAAAATTAGTCATCTAGTCATCTCGAAGAAGTTGACGACAGCGTCCTACTCCGTGAGCACATTTTCTTCGAAACATTCCGAGAGTCAAAATAAACATCTTATGAAAAAAGAGTGGGCATCGAAAAAAAATAGCAGCGCTATGCAGGCACTCCAGCTGAGAAAAAGGAACAACACTTCCTCAAACGTACGTGCGTGGGACCAGTGCCGTAAAATACGATCCCCATTGATTTGACGAGAAAGCCGAGAAGCACACTTGAGATAAAAACTATACAAACCGTTGTACCGTGCCCAGTCGGGTGGTATTGTTTTACAAAAGCATTGCTCACTCTACCCAGGCTGTCCGCCCGCCCGCCCGCCCGTCCGCCTGCCGAAATTAGAGAAAACTCTAAATACAGACTAGCATTGTGAGTCTGATAGTTCGTTTATCGCTCGAAAGTACGCTACAGTCGGGGGTGTTGTTTTACAAAACCATTACTCACCCTGCCTGCCTGCCTGCCTGCCTGCCTGCCTGTCGAAATTAGAGAAAAATCTAAATACAGGCTAGCATTGTGGGTCTGATAGTTCGTTTACCGCTCGTAAGTACGTCGTAAGTACGACGTAAATACCTCACAACACCAAAAATGTACAGACTTTCCCCGAGCAGCCCGCTTTCTTCGGGACGCCCACCAACGCTGGAAATTTTCTTGCCTTAAGAAACGTCGCTTAATCGGGTCCTTTTTCATCGCTCACACTATTCCCCGAAACCGAGAGTTTCTGTAGGGAACGTGTGTTTACTCTGGCCAACCTAGGCAGTTTTCTCGACGCTTTAGCCGCCATAAACCACGGCGCTTAATCGGGTACTTTTTCATCGCTCACACTATTCCCCACTCTACCCTCCACGGTCGTGCACATAAAAGCGTGGGGCGCACACTGTCACAGTACCAATCAACCTTAGACAGCCACAGCATCGCCATCGCCGCCAACAGTCACAGCATCGCCATCGCCGCCAACAGCCACAGCATCGCCAACAGCCACAGCATCGCCATCGCTGCCATCGCCATCATCGTCATCGTCATCATCATCATCGTCATCGTCATCGTCGTCGTCGTCGTCATCGTCGCCGTCAACATGGAAACATTGAAAAATTTTCAATTTATCGAGAATATTTTACAAACTGTCTTCAACGAGCAATATAATATTTATAAAAAGATAGAGGCGTCCGACAGGGTCATCGAGCGGATGACCGTGAAGATTCAAAATAAGAGTGTCCGCTGTCTGGATTGTGCCAGGCAGCGTTTGCACAGCGAGGAAAACCACATTCGTGATAAACAAGAAATATACGACAAACTGACGGCGGATACAATGGTACTTCTGGGAGCCTGATCCGACGAAGAAAGGCAACGTGTGCGGACTCGGTGCATGAGTCGTATACGTCTTCCAGATGGTAATCAAGAAAGAATATACGCATTACGCCCCAAGAGACAGCGGACACTGTGCATGAGCCGACAAAGTGCGTGCTCATTACGCATGCGTCGCCGCCGCCGCCAATAAAAGTGGGGGCATCCAGAGCGAGGCTAACGGAGCCCCCACCACCACCACCACCACCACTGCCGCCACCAGCGCCACGCAGCATTGCGTCATGTCACCGCTCGCCGGTCGTCAGTATTACCCCAGCGATGGAGCACACGGGTAAAAAAATTGCCGCCATGCGACAACAGCTCGCTAGTGCGAGCAAGAGACTAGAGCGCTACATGCGCGGTGTGAGGCGTACTGCGGCAAAAGTCGAAGGAATAAAAGCCCAAGTGCAACTCCTCGAGCAGCAGCAGCAGCAGCAGCAGCAGCAGCAGCAGCAGCAGCAGCTGCAACAGCAGCAGCAGCCCAGCCCTGCAACGGGCACACGGTGTAATTCGTGTGGAATAATATTCCGCACTCTGAGGAGAGACCCTGAGGGCCAATCGTGGGAACAATGCTGGCGGTGCAGCCGGTACAAGTGCTGCGAGTGCAAAAAAACCGCGTGCGAGTGTCTCAACGAAATGGACACACCGCGATCACCACCACCACCACCACCACCACAAGCAGCAGCAGCAGCAGCAGAAATTCCTGCGTCTACAGCAGCAACAGACGACACTAGTGCAGCCGTATAGTGCAATATGTGTGTGCGGGCGCAGAACTGCGCGTGTGTGGGCGCGTATGTGTGTGTGTGTGTGTGCACCGTGTGCCCGGCCGTGTCTGCGAACACTTGACACATGTGTGCCTCGTATCACCGGATACGTGTGCGACTGTACGTGTTTGTACATGTGTGTGACAGCAGTAAGTACTGTTGAAAAAATGTACATGTGTATGTGTGTGTGTGTGCGTGTGTGTGCACTGCGTGTCCGTACGTGTCTGCGAACACGTGACACACATATACGTATCAAATATGCGCTTGTACGTGTGTGCGTTATAATTAATAAAAATATTAATTATTAATTATTAATACAAATTATTATTTTTAACCACCACCGAAAAACAATCCCACGCTATCCCCTCCTCACCCTCTCTCTCTCTCGTAGTAGCGGGGCGAGTATAGCGACCGTTTGATACCACGCAAGCGAGCGCTTACTCATGTCTCTCTCTCTCTCTCACACCAAAACTCCCCACTCCTCTCGAGCCACGCGACTTGCAGTACGCTCAAGCCACCCGGAGAGAGCACACGGCCCGTGCTCAGTGGGGATGCCAACTACCGGCACACGCGTGGCAAGTATAGCGTAGTCCGCCCCTCTACATCCACCGCACCCACGCGCTCAAGCTGCCTGCGAAAGAGTGGGGGGCGTGTGACTGGTATAGCGCACCAATACCCTGCGCTGGCTGCGAAGGAGTGGGGGCGCCATGACGGGTATAGTGGGCCAGCAGGTTACGTCATGACCGCTATAGCGAGAACAGCGGTATCAGGTTACGGCGCCATCAAGTGGACACTTAAACAGGAGCTATACAGTAGCTCATTAACAATAGGCTATTAATCATTGTTTATATAAATAAACAATAATTAACTACTGTTTTGCTACTGTTTTGCCCACTGTTTATATAAACAAACACTTAAGATAAGAGATGTTTATATAAACACTTGAGTCAAGTGCACACTTGAAGATGACACCGGAAGTGTAACCTGATACCTATCTGTCTCGCTATAGCGGTACACCTACTACTCGCGCGATAGTCGGATCAAGACAGAAACATTATATTACCTATTTTCACATAATCGACTAGTATTTTATATGCAAAACCTTTGATATAAATAAAAACAATAATTCTTTGTAAAATAATATCTTTATTGTGCTTAATTAACAGTTATTTATTATTCACATCTTATACACGTGTGTATATCTATATACATTCGGCGGCCGTCAGCGCCGCCTCGCGGTTGGGTAACAGAACTAATCGGCGTGTTACCCAAACGCTCTGTCCAAAAGTTTATTAAGGAGTACGCTTCTATATGCGTCTATATTCGTTGGATAAAGGTATTAAATTAATATATTGCAAAAAGTACTTCCACGTGCTCAGAAACGGTCAGAGTAGGATTAACCTGAAAAGTAAACGAAAATCTGTGAACATCCTGTAAAAATATAGTAAAATGAATAATTTTTATGAAATAATTAGTTATACTTACATCCAATCTAGACTGCAATACTTATATTTTTTACAAATTATGCAAATAACATTACGAAGCCGTCCCTCAAACAAAAAATACATGTGGAAATATACGTACAGGCGGTACAAGACAATTGCCTCACATGTGAGCGCCATAAAACCTATTCTAGAGACTACACTCGCGCCAGCATTGGGATGTGGGATCTGATATCGATCATGCGGCCCTCGTGGTGACGCGGTCAACTAGAGCTGGGGCTTTATCGAGCTAAACAAAATTTAAGTGCTGCTTTCATTTTTGGCCAATCAGCGAGCTGGAAATTTTTGAATAGCCAATCAAATTTCTCAACACCTCGAAGTCATGCTTTCGCAAATTATGTTAAATTTGCGGCGCGAAAGTCGTAATATTTGTAAAACAAATTATGTAACCATAAAAATACGAAAACCCTTAAGGGGTGTCAAACTCCATTCTGCGATTTGACCGACCCATAGGTCGGTAAGGTAGGAAGTACATACTATTGATGAAATATGACACAAGCGCCATCTCTGGAAAATCGTAATAGATTTTAACATAGATGGCGCTACATATTTCAAAAATATTAAAGATACGCGTTTTTTTATTACAAACAATTGTACGTATTTCGCGTATACGTATTTCTTTTTATAATTAATTATCCGTATTTTGCGTATACGCATTTTTATTGTTAATAATAGTGCGTATTTCACATATATACGCATATTTATTACAAATAATTTTGCGCATTTCGCCTATACGCATTTTATAATAAATAATTTGGTGTATTTCGCCGATACACATATTTTATTCTAAATAATTATGCGTATTTCGCTTATACGCACTTTTCAGTGTTATCAATTGTGCGCATTTCGCCTATACGCATTTTATAATAAATAATTTGGTGTATTTCGCCTATACACATGTTTTATTATAAATAATTATGCGTATTTCGCTTATACGCACTTTTCAGTGTTATTAATTGTGCGCATTTCGCCTATACGCATTTTATAATAAATAATTTGGTGTATTTCGCCTATACACATGTTTTATTATAAATAATTATGCGTATTTCGCTTATACGCACTTTTCAGTGTTAGTAATCGTGTGCATTTTGCCTACACGCATTTTATAATAAATCATTTTGTGTATTTCGACTATACACATGTTCTATTATAAACAAATGTGCGCATTTCGCCTATACACATTTCTTATAATAATGAGATGCAGATTCATCACTTTATTATATAGTCTCAGTTATTATTGACATTTCAAAATTCAGGACGTCGCCTCGCATGATTGCAAATGCTTTCTTAAAAATTGTAGTGCGCTTCGTACGTTTTTGTGTCCCGGTGAAGGGACAGATCGGATGCGAGGTCTAGGTGTTTAGATGGCCGATGATGGAGTCCGGGTTATGCGCTCCATAGGTTTTTGTACCCAGGTGTTGAGACAGCTCGATTACGAGGTCTAGCTGTTCCAGGTGGCCGGTGATAGAGTGTAAGTGATGCGTTCCGAAGATTTTTGTGTCCAGATGTCGGAACAGATCATATGCGAGGTCTGAGCGTTCCAGGTGGACGATGATGGAGTTTACGTGATGCGCTCCGTAGGTTTTTGTGTCCAGGTGAAGGGATAGGTCGGATGCGAGGTCTAGGTGTTTAGATGGCCGATGATGGAGTTCGGGTTATGCGCTCCATAGGTTTTTGTACCCAGGTGTTGACACAGCTCGATTACGAGGTCTAGCTGTTCCAGGTGGCCGGTGATAGAGTGTAAGTGATGCGTTCCGAAGATTTTTGTGTCCAGATGTCGGAACAGATCATATGCGAGGTCTGAGCGTTCCAGGTGGACGATGATGGAGTTTACGTGATGCGCTCCGTAGGTTTTTGTGTCCAGGTGAAGGGACAGGTCGGATGCGAGGTCTAGGTGTTTAGATGGCCGATGATGGAGTCCAATTTAATATTATGATTTTCAAAATATTACCTGCATCTGAAATTTTGTGGCACAGTACTGCACTTTTTTGTACATATTCTGGATATAGTTTATAAAATTTCTACCAAGAGATAGTTCAGATTTGGTTTTTATTTTTTTGGTTGAGGGTTTAATTGTTTATTGAAATTTAAACAAATTTCAATCTATTTAGTTTTTTATGAACAAAAAATGTTCCTCAAATTTTAGGTCGATATTTGCAAAAATAAAAAAGCTATGCAATATTGAAAATTCAATTTTTGGTTAAAATCCAAGTTTATTCATTTTTTAACTGAAAATCTTGAAACTTTTTGTATAGTACATTGATTGGCAAAAGGTTTGAATTTTTCTGTAGAATGTGCCAGTATTTATTTTATGACCCTTTTTGAAAGTCTCTGATTGGCTGCTTCTTAGTATACCTTCATCAAAGGATATTGAGGTTGCGGCCAAATATTCTTTATTCGACAAATTTTTTTTGTATTCTTCTTCGAAAACCCTTCAAAATGCTTTTTTTGATCAATACTGGCCGAGCAAAGGGAAAAAAGTGACAATTTTTTGAAATATCAAGAAAAATCTATAATTTCAATTTTTGATAACATGATTAATGAAACTGAATATTATTCATACATCTTATGGCATGGACCGTACCACTGAATTTTGTTAGAGCATCAAATAGAACATTAGAAATATCTATTTTCAATAATATTAGGCTTACACAATAAGCAATACCTAATTAGGAATTAATAATAAATTAAGCTATAGAGGTTAATTACTATAAAGCTGTCAAAATGAAATCAGGCAACAGACTGATAATTTCATTCATAATTAGGTATCGCTTATTGTGTAAGCCTAATATTATTGAAAATAGATATTTCTAATGTTCTATTTGATGCTCTAACAAAATTCAGTGGTTCGGTCCATGCCATAAGATGTATGAATAATATTCAGTTTCATTAATCATGTTATCAAAAATTGAAATTATGGATTTTTCTTGATATTTCAAAAAATTGTAACTTTTTTCCCTATGCTCGGCCAGTATTGATAAAAAAGCATTTTGAAGGGTTTTCGAAGAAGAATACAAAAAAAAATTTGTCGAATAAAGAATATTTGGCCGCAGCCTCAATATCCTTTGATGAAGGTATACTAAGAATCAGCCAATCAGAGACTTTCAGAAAGGGTCATAAAATAAATACTGGCACATTCTACAGAAAAAATTCAAACCTTTTGCCAATCAATGTACTATACAAAAAGTTTCAAGATTTTCAGTTAAAAAATGAATAAACTTGGATTTTAACCAAAAATTGCAAAAAAATTGAATTTTCAATATTGCATAGCTTTTTTATTTTTGCAAATATCGACCTAAAATTTGAGGAACATTTTTTGTTCATAAAAACTAAAAGAAAACGAGTTTTGAGGGATTTTAAAATTTTGAGCTGCTGACTTCACGTGAAATATCCCATATACCTGAAACAACAGGAGGGTGTAACAAAATTTGAGACCAACCCGGTCAAAAATATCCAGTTGGGAAATCCAACTGGATTTTCCAAGAGGGAAATCCAGCTGGGGAAGAGTGGATTCCAGCTGGATTTTGGTGGATTTCCAGTCGGATTCCCAGTTGATGATATCAAATATTCCCACCCATTTTTAACTGGATTAAATGGAAATCCACTTATAATAAATGGGAATTCCTGGGCGAAGGCGGAAATCCATGTAAAAATCCAGTTAAATGTTGGTGGGAATCCACCTAACTTTCGCATTTCTATTAAATGGGAATCCACTCAAAATTCTACTTAATAATAAATGGGAATCCCAGCGTGACGGCGGAAATCCATGTAAAAATCCAGTTTAATATAGATGGAAATCCATCTAACTTTCGCTTTTCTATTCAATGGAAATCCAGTTAATAATGCATAGGAATCCTGTTATATCTAGGTGGGAATCCACTTAAATATCCAGTTAAAAATGGGTGGGAATATTTGGTATCATCAACTGGGAATCCGACGGGAAATCCACCAAAATCCAGCTGGAATCCACTCTTCCCCAGCTGGATTTCCCTCTTGGAAAATCCAGTTGGATTTCCCAACTGGATATTTTTGACCGGGAAGGGTTGAACTTCAAATGAACCTGAGTATGGTATATAAGTTGATCCGCATTTTAAAATATACACCTTCCATCATATAAACGCATAACTGCAAATTGAACATTTTAACAAAATTTGTATTATTAGAAGTGTTGTCATTAATAATTACTTTGCATTATACTTGTCATGCTACTGAATGATTGGCAAAAGTAGAGCTACTATAATTTCATTGAGCTAGGCTCATAAGTTTCTTTAGCTTCTTTTCAAATTTTATGAGTTTTGTTGAAAAAAAACGGAAAAGAATTAATTTTATGTCAAGACATCTAGTTTCTTATAAACAGATAACTAAATAAACTCATGTAATTGTAATTCTTTTCTGTTATAATTAAATATGTTCGCCCATACACCTTTCCTTATAACTAATAATTGTGCGTATTTCGTCTATACGCATTTTTGCATTATAAACAACTGTGCGTATTTCGCTTATACATATTTTTGATATTGTAAATAATTGTGCGTATTTCGCTTGTACGAATTTTTTATTATAAATAATTGTGCGTATTTCGCCTATACGCATTTTTGTATGATAAATAATTGTGCGCATTTCGCATATACGCATTATTTATTATGAATAATTGTGCGTATTTCGCCTATACGCATTTTAATATTTACTATTTTTTTTATTACAAACACATGTCAATTTGAACGTAATTAAGTTCGAATAAGTATTTATTTATAATCACGATTTTTACTTATAGTATAAAATTACGTGATTAGTAATACTTTAAGTTTTGGCATGTCCAATATCTATTAGCCAAAAACTACGGAGCGCACCACCTAAATATCGTCACCGGCTTCCCCGAAGACCTGGACCACATATTAGATGCGCCCTGATATCCAAACGCAAAAGACTACAAAGCGCACCACCTAGACCTCGTCATCGGCTACCCTAAACACCTGCACTGCGTATTAGATGCGCCCTGATATTTTAATGCAAAAAATCTAGACTCCATCATCGGCTACCACAAAGACCTAAACCACGCATTTGATACGTTCCAACATCTAGAGACAAAAAACTACGGAGCGCACGACCTAGACATCATCATCGGATACCCCGAACACTTTGACTACGTATTAGATGCGTCCTGGGATCTAAACGCAAAAAACTTCGGAGCGCATCACCTCAACTCCATCATTGACCACCTCAAAGACCTAGACGACGCATTCGATGCTTTCAATTATCGATAAGTCACACTTCCTTATAATAGTTGTCATTTCCGTATTAGTAGGTAGCAACCGTTACCGCTATAGTATTTCTCCCTTACAATTGAAGGTGGAAGCAATGTATACTAAAATCGTGTGACGCTGTTACGTCGGTATATGCCGCTGATCGAACGATCGTATAATTGTGTAACTGTTGTAGTATGAAAAGCAACATACCGTAAAAGTATGGGTCCCTTACTAAGATTGTTAAAACCACCTTACTTATATAGTAAAGGAGCTCCTATACTCCACGAGTAAGCCGTTTTAACTGTAGCAGTAAGAGTTTTCTTTCCGTGTGCACCCGCAGAAAACTGTTACTTTTTAGGGAGATATAATTCGTACCTAAAAATCAGGTGTGCCCTAAATACTGACATTAGTCTAGGCACCAGGGGGGTTTCCGTAGCCGATGGATGTCCACGCCTCCACCAAAGCTTTTCTTACGTATTTTTGTCTGCTGATTCTGAATTTCGAAGGTGGACAGTCGCCAGAATGTTAGTTTTTTGTTATTAACAATTTAATTGTTTAAATTGCGGCCAAATCAATATGATTAATTATAACTGAATCCTAACTGTCTAAAACTGTAGTAAATTGATCTAGAATTATGCACGTTTGCGCTCGAATTCGCGACTTATTGCACTAAATTTGCAATAATTCGGGTTCTAATCAAAATTTTTCAATTCTGAAAAAACGAGCATATTCTAGATCAATTTACTACAGTTTTAGGCAGTTAGGATTCAGTTATAATTAATCATATTGATTTGGCAGCAATTTAAACAATTAAATTGTTAATAACAAAAACTAACAGTCTGGCGACGTTCCACCTTCGAAATTCAGAATCAGCAGTCAAAAATACGTAAGAAAAGCTTTGGTGGAAGTGTGGACATCCATCGGCCACGGAAACCCCTGGCGCCTAGACTACATCTCGAGTCTGTCGCGGGAGCGCAGACATTCAAGTATACCTTCGTCGTCCCTTCTCCGTCGTGTCCGCCTAGGTGATGTCCTCGGGAAGTGGTAGTTGCGTTGGCTGCCCTCGAGGAGAGTAGAATGATATGAAGACCTGTTGTCTTCTGCAGGAGCTCTTCGCCTAGAGCAAAACAAAATATATTAATAATGTTTTAGGCAGTGGGGATGAGGAGAGCAGTATCAAACTGCCAGGAACAGAGGAGTAGACAGATGGAAAGTTGGAGGCTAGGTTCGGCTATACTACAGGATAAAGTCCAAATCCGAAGTGAAGTACTTACTCGAGTCTGTCACGGAAGCGCGAACTACATTCAACTACACCTTCGCCCTCCCTTCTCCGTTGTGTTCGCCTAGGTGATGTCCTCGGGAAGTGGTAGTTGCGTTGGCTGTCCTCGAGAAGAGTAGAATTATATGAAGACTTGTTGTCTTCTACAGGAGCTCTTCACCTAGGACAATACAAAATATATTAATAATGTATTAAGGAGTAGGGATGAGGATAGCAGTATCGAACTGCCAGGAACAGAGGAGTAGACCGATGGAAAGTTGGAGACTAGGTTCGGCTGTACTACAAGATAAAGTCCAAATCCGAAGTGAAATACTTACTCGAGTCTGGCACAGGAGATCAAACTATATTTATATACACCTTCGCTCTCACTTCTACGATATGTTTGTCTAGCTGATGTCTTCAGGACGTGGTAGTTGTGTTGGCTGCCCTGGAGGAGAGTAGAATTATATGAAGACGTGTTGTCTTCTGCAGAAGCTCTTCGCCTAGGGCAAAACAGAATATATTAATAAAGTGTTAAGCAGTATAGGAATGAGGATAGCAGTATCGACCTGCCAGAAACAGAGGGAGTAGATAGATGGAAAGTTAAGATATCTGTAGAAAATGGAAAGGGTCTTTGGAATGAAAAGTCGAAAAAGCGCAAGTGCATTTCCAACTAAGACCTCCTGACCATTGCTCAAAGCTTACCAGAATGTTAACACGCAATCCAATACATGTTAAGGCATTGTATATTAAATTTTAGATCTTTTCAATCAGCCAGTGTACGGGAAATAACTTTTTTTCTTGAACATTTCTTAAAAAGAGCATACAAATTGCAATATCTCCACACTTGCTAATTATTTAGATCTGAAAGTTGATAAACAATACCTCAGCATGTGTTACATAGTGTGTGTAAAGTTTGAAATATTTGTAGAGAATGGAAAGGGATCTTTGAAATGAAAAGTCAAAAAAGCGCGTGTGCATTTCCAATGTAGACCTCCTCACCCTCGCTTAAAGTGTGTGAGAATGTTTACACACAATCCAGTACATACTGAGGCATTGTATATTAGGTTTCAGATCTATTCAATCAGCCAGTTTGGAGGAAATTACTTTTCTTTCTTAAAAATTTCCTGAAAAAGCACAAAAATTGCAATATCTCCAGACTTACTAATTATGTAGATCTGAAACTTGATAAACTGTCCCTCAGCATGTATTCCATTATGTATGGAAAGTTTAAGATACTTGTAGGGAATGGAAAGGGATCTTTGGAACGAAATGTCAAAAAGCCGCATGTGCATTTGCGACAAAAACCTCCTCACTCTTTCTCATAGTTTACCAGAATGTTCTCACACAATGCAATGCATGCTGAGGCACTGTATATTAAATTTAGATCTTTTCAATCAGCCAGTGTAGGGGAAATAACTTTTTTACTTGAACATTTCTTAAAAAGAGCATACAAATTGCAATATCTCCTCAGTTGCTAATTATTTAGATCTTAAACTTGATAAACAGTCCCTCAGCATGTATTACATAGTGTGTGTATAGTTTGAAATATTTGTAGAGAATGGAAAGGGATCTTTGAAATGAAAAGTCGAAAAAGCGCGTGTGCATTTCCAAGGTAGACCTCCTCATCCTCGCTTAAAGTTTATGAGAATGTTTACACACAATCCAGTACATGCTGAGGCATTGTATATTAGATTTCAGATCTACTCAATCAGCCAGTTTGGAGGAAATGACTTTTCTTGGAAATATTTTGAAAAATACACAGAAAATACAGTATCTCCACACTTGCTGATTATTTAGATCTGTAATCTTTGGAATGAAAAGTCGAAAAAGCGCATCAAATCTATAGTTGGCCGTTGTTATTTATACGCCAGATTGCTAGATAGGTATACCTATATATACGTAAAACCTAACCTTCAATTTTCTTTAGCCGAAGAATTGACGCTTGATTAAAGAAAAAAATAGGCAAGGATTGACGCTTGACTAAAGAAATAATAGTCCCTTCCATGTCAGACTTTCAAAACAGTGATTTTTACACGTTTCTAAGTGGGTTATAGGTTATTTGTACGACAGATCTGTCGTACAAATAACAACGCCGTAAAATAAATAAATTCTTGAATGACTTACTTTTCTGTCTTACGGCGGGGCCAAGTCCAAGCGGCACGGTCCGTTGGGTGTGCACGCACACGGTGCGGTACGGACGCTACGGTCTGCGAGGTGGGCGGCTGATGCGGCGCTCCAGGCTGCGCCGTCTGCGAGCAGTCCAGGCGGCAGGCACACCGATGACACGTCGATAAGCATCAATGGATAGAGGAGGGCACAGGTGGCGAAGGTGGCGGCGGAGGTGGTGGCGGCAACACGGGACCGCCTCCCGAAGGGCCTAGGCCCAGGCTTCGGCGATGGACAGCTCAGCTGTGCTGCAGCCAGCAGCGCATGCGCGTACACACACACGGGCAAGGCCGCGCCGCTGGCCGCTGCCGTCGCTGCCGTCGCCGACTCGCGAATCTCGCGATGCTACATATTACCCATATGGTACAATAATCTATTTTTTTTTTTAATATTATGCATAATCATGAGTGCATTGCCCTCCGTAATGACATTATGAATCATTCTGCAAAGTTTCACGTCGATATTTTAAGGCATCTGAGAATGGCATTTGAACGAAATTTTCGTTCAAATGCCATTCTTAGACGCTTTTGAATATTGACTTGGCATTTTGCAGAATGATTAATAATGTAATTACGGAGGGCAATGCACTCATTATTTTTCATATATCGTTATATATATTTTTTTTCTATTAAAAACAATATATTTTTTGCTCGGTCGGTAAAAATTGAGTTTGACACCCCCTTAAGACGTGTATTGTCGTAGATAATGTTAAATGTCCTTGAACACTTATATAGTATTGTTACGGAATAACACTATACCGATCGTAAAGCTATTTCAACAAAAAGAAGGTACAATACTAGCGTGGACAGCTGCTGTAAGAACGTGACGCAATTCTGCTACAATTCATGCGCATGATGCGTGCTTAGTCCCCAGGATGTACTCTTCAATTGCAAGTCTGCTGGAATTCCACTGCATGTTGCTGCTGCAATCACGAGTTGCAATACTGATGAAATTTTTAGGTACGCATAAGTGCACGGTCATTCGTATCGATAACATTCTACTTTTCTTCTCTCAGTTTCGCACAATTCTGCCGTAGGGAGCTACTGCAATAACGTGACGCAATTCTGCTGCAATTCTTACGCCTGATGCGTGTTTAGTCCTCTTTCCAGGATGCATTCTTCAATTGCAAGTCTGCTGCATGTCTGCTGCAAGTTGGTGTCGCAATCGCGTGTTGCCATACTGATGCAATTCTTAGGAACGCATAAGGGCATGGTCATTCGTAACGACAACATTGCATTTGCTTTCTCTCAATTTCGCACAATTCTGCCGTAGGAAGCTACTGCAAGAACGTGACGCAATTCTGCTGCAATTCTTACGCCTGATGCGTGTTTAGTCCTCTTTCCAGGATGCATTCTTCAATTGCAAGTCTGCTGCATGTCTGCTGCAAGTTGGTGTCGCAATCGCGTGTTGCCATACTGATGCAATTCTTAGGAACGCATAAGGGCATGGTCATTCGTAACGACAACATTGCATTTGCCTTCTCTCAATTTCGCACAATTCTGCCGTAGGAAGCTACTGCAAGAACGTGACGCAATTCTGCTCCAATTCTTACGGATGATGTGTGCTTAGACCTGTCCCCAGGATGCATTTTTCCATTGCAAGTCTGCTGCATGTCTGCTGCAAGTTGCTGCACAATCATCTGCCGCCATTCTGGTGATATTTCACTGCATGTGTTCATGCTCATTTGTCATGCGTCAGAAATCATATTGAGGTCGGAAATAGACAACGTATGTTCTGCCGCAATTTACTGATTTTTAAGCATCTTGTAGCGAACTTGCAGCAGAAATGCAATGGGCGTGCTACCAGGGTGTGTGTGTGTATATAATATTCTCGGCCAATCAGCTAAGATCTTAAGCGAAAAGCTAACCTCACCGTCGACCAATCACGAGCTCCTTTTAAATGGACTTGACCAATCCCAAAGCTTTTATTTCGGCTTCACATTTCCTTCATCATTCTTTTAAGAGAGGACACCTATCACCTAACCTAGAATAAAAAATAATATAATTTTATAGTTTTAATACACAAAAATATTGTTGTCATAATGCTTTTTTACCTTACCTTATAAGTTTACATTTTTCTTCCTCATCATTTTTTGTTACATCGGCTGCTATATTATAATATATATATAAAATATCCAATTCAATTTAAAAATCGAATTTTGGAATGACTCTAAGAAAATCTTGTATAATATCTCTGAAAAAATAATCATTCACACAAAGTATCATTTTTTTTTTTTTAAACAAGTTTAGCTATTTAAGATTAACATGTAGCCAATGAATAAGTAGGTACTTATCTAATAAAAGTTATTTTCCCCGTTGATACACATACAGATAAGTTTTTCTCATCTCAGTTGACTTCTTGTACTTATAAGGTCTTCTAATTTGAATATTTTGAAAAAATCTAACGTACGATTATGATAATACATTGTATCAATGAATATATAAAAAAATAATTGAGCATGATGCACTACTAACATCTGAGAAAATCTTACATCTCACTATTTCCAGGTGTTAATAAGTGGACATCCTCCTTATTTTAAATGTCGTCAGCTGACACAAAAACTTCACAATTTTTTTTCATGGTAATTTTTACTTCTGGAAACATTTTTAAACAAAGAACATATAAAAAATTATGTCTTTGTTGAATAACTCTTCTATTCTATTCTACGATATATACTTTTCATCAATTCCATTCTATGATGTAAAATACTTGTCAAAATAATAATCCTTACGTGCTAATACTCTGTAATAATAAAAAAAAAAAAGATTTCACAAAGTAACAAAAACTTTTATATTTTATATTAAGTTCTAACTAAAGTTTGCTATACTTATCTAAGTATTTATATTATGTTTATAATATGTGTATATATTTTTTCACATACATATAGAGAGGTTATGTTATAATAAAAAAAAATATAAAAGGTTAGGTCTCTCTCGAACCGGACGATAAGGTACGAGTATATATAAATACTAGAGTTCGACACGCGCGCTTCGCGCGCTGATTTTCTTTTTTTTTTATTTTGCTAATAATTTGTTAATAAAGCTATCAAAATGGTCAAGTATTTATGCAAATACATATATGTGGCTTCCAGGAATGACGACATAACTACATTTTACGTGTTTTCGAGAAATTACCGTTTTAAAATTTCTGTCATTCATAAGTATCTACATAATGTACCTTGTGCATTAAGGTACCCAACTCTCAGCCAATCGGAGCCAATCTTCGGCTTCGATGCTTAGTGGTGGGCAAATTACATGCGTAGACCTCATATTCCCTGACTACTGGGGTTTACAAGTTATTTAAATAATCGTTTTGCTTATTTTTTTATGTCTACATAACTCCCTTACATGCGTGGACCTCATATCCCCCGCCTATACTTGTACTAATACATGTTTCGTAATTATAGTTTCAAAAAATTCTATTTTGTAATAGTTTGTTAAATAAATAATCCGGTTTAAATTAATTATTTCATTATTTTTGATATCAGATTCGTGATTAGCAACCCCAAAAACAAAACATAATACAGTTCCGTAATTATAGTTTCAAAAAATTATATTTCTCAATAATTTGTTTAAATAATTTTGTTTAAATTCATTATTACATTATTTTTTATATCAGATTCGTGATTACCGCCTATAAAAACCGCAAGTTTGTTGTATTTTGTGTCTCAGATTGAGCTACATTTGAAAGCGGTAGTTCCGAGTATAGTGTAATAGGAGCTACATTTAATATTTGTCATTATAAAGTTAATTTAATCTAATAAATTATTTTGTGATTGTAACTTTTATTCTTGTAATAAAATATATTTAAATTGTAATTTTGATAGTTAAAAAATAGTTTATGTATATCTATATAGGAGTTTTAAAAACTTTAGACAAATATGTATTGCATTTATCCAATCTATAACCCTATAAATCTATATAGATGTAGAATGACCGTCTTAAAAGTTTTGGTCACGTCATGAATTTTAATTTTAATCTAAGTTTTGCTATTAAAAAAATAGTTTAAATATAAAAAGTTTATTTTAAGAAATATATGATACGAGTTTTAAAAACTTTAGACAAATATGTGTTGCATTTATCAATATCAAATCTGTTAAAATGGCGATAAGCATCATCAGGAACTTGACAAAGTATGGTCATTTGCTTCATATTTTCGACGGTCTTGCGACGGTCTTAAGACGGTCGCATGACCGTCTTATGACGCGCGTCACAGTCACGTTGCATCTCTGCGCATGCAACACGGCGCAACATCTGAATGTATACGCCTCTTTAATATTATTATATTACAAATGCAATAATTACAATAATGTAATATACAACAACATGTCAACATAATACAAAATACAATTTACATATTACTACAATATCTGTATTCAAAACTTAATCTAGTTCGCATTTAAAACTCTAGTCCCTTTAACTTTAGCAGACGCAATTGACGCGATTCGAGATTTTCGAGATATACTTCGAGATTTTCGAGAAAAAATCAACATGGCGTCGAACATGTCTGGTTGCATTTTATATAGAGGGACATACATCGGTACTATTGGGGTCCTAGAGTTTCTTACTCTGAGAGTTTACATTGGAATACCGGAACAAATACACTTGACTAAAGAAATAATGACCCTAAGGGTACCGTGATTCGCAGGGGGCCTGCGGCGCCCGCTTTTAGTACCGAAATTCCGGAACAAAAGCCCGAAGAAGTACCTAAGATGTATTGTAGACGAAGCCTTATGGACCTCAAAAGTAGCGATACATGCATCGTATTTTTGAAGCCGGTCCCCAAAAAGGACAAAAGTCCCCAAAAGTAGCAATCTATGGTGTATATATACCCCAAAAGTACCAACACATATACCTATGTGAATATATATATATATATATATATAAGTGGGTGAACCGGTACTTTTGGGGACCTAGAGTTTGTTTCTCCAGATCCCAAAATGAAGGTAAGGGCGGCGCTGCGCGCCGCCATTCTCTGACATAATCAAATAAATCCCTCAGGGTGTTGCCTAACACCACGACGCCTGCGGCGCCCGCTTTTAGTACCGAAATTCCGGAACGAAAGCCCGGAAAAGTACCTAAGATGTATTGTAGACGAAGCCTTATGGACCTCAAAAGTAGCGATAGATGCATCGTATTTTTGAAGCCGGTCCCCAAAAAGGATAAAAGTCCCCAAAAGTAGCAATCTATGGTGTATATATACCCCAAAAGTACCAACACATATACCTATACACACACATACATATATATATATATATATATAACCGAAAATCGGAAGAATACGATATATATATACACACATCTGGGACGCATTTTGAGGATTATATAGGTCATATATACCGAATTTTGAGGATTTTGTAGGCATTTTGAGGAGTCTCCTCAAAAGTCCAAAGCACTCGAGAGGCATTTTGAGGATTTTTCAGCGGTTTCCACAATAGTGTGTTAATACATCGATTTCGGAAATTCCGTGATATTTTTCCGTAAAAGCGGGCGCCGCAGGCGTCGTGGTGTTAGTCAATAACCTTAGGGTCATTATTTCTTTAGTCACGCGCTTGTTTGTTGGTTGTTTATAACAATGTTTATATTTGTGTCACCACTAGTGTACAAATTCTTTATGAAATCCTCAAAATACCATCCAATGATATATATATATATATATATATATATATATATATATATATATATATATATATATATATATATATATATATATATATATATATAACCGTAAGTCGGATCGAATGGAAAAACATGAAGAAATTTTAGAATCGGAAACCAGATATAAAATTTTTCTCTATTTAATATCTCTAATATGAGAACATCTTTTTACATGAAACTTTTTGTACAACATAGTATAACAATATAAAGCATCTTGTTACATTATTTGAGTTAATATAAAAGCGTTGAAAATTGCAGGAAATATTTTAATTTCTCGGGCGCCCATTTCAAAGTATATATGTAGTGCGGTCATCCCTCAGGCTCTTTCTACATTGGACAGCTCCTTGCCTTCGGAGCGCTCCCGCGCTCCTTAATAGTGCGGTCGTCCCTCAGGCTCTTTCTACATTGGACTGCTACTTGCCTTCGGAGCGCTCCCGCGCTCCTTGATTACAATCTATTCAGGACTTTGGTGAACCATCATTTTCCTGGCTATTAGTAGGTTCCGAACCTTGTTGAAGTATAATGAATCATTACGATGGATTCAGGACTTTGGTGAACCATCATGTTTCTGGCTATTAGTAACCGTGGAATCGTTCGGAACAAATGCTGGTGTTATGCCAAATAATTTTGAAGTACAATAATAAAGTTTTAAATAAAAAAAAATTCATGTGTTATTATCATTTTATATATAAACGATAATCTTATTAGAATTAATTATATATTATGACAAAGGAAAAAACTTTATTGATATTCGATCGATTTCGGTATATTTTGTATAGGTTCATAACAATCCAGAAACTTTCGTAATGGTTCATAAAGGTTTATTAATATTCGATCGATTTCGGTATAGTTTGTAAAAGTTCATGACAATCCAGAAACTTTCGTAATGGTTCATAAAGGTTTAAAAAAAATCTAACAAACTGATATTATACTATGCTTGCTTTCTCAATGATTCCTTATGAATTTTTATGTATTTCATTTTCTATCAGCATCTCTTCTATCTTTATAATAATAGATAAAATTTCATAAAAGATCGTTAAGGATCATATTATAGGTTAATTTTTCAAGGTTCGCATGAAACCGGAAAGGTTCAGAAAATCTATAAATTGTTTATTCTTGTTCTAATCAACGTATTTCATTCAAATCTTCGTCATTCTAAAGAGTATATTGAAATTATTTTCATCTTAAATATTTCGGAAAGGAACTGGATGGATCGGATAAGTTTACAATTTTTTAAATAGAGAAATAAATCGTTTAAAAAATTATTGTAGACAAAGGATTTTCGTAATTTGGCGATTCATAGAACTGAAAGTAAAAATCTATTTTTAACAAGGTTCGGAAAGGTTCACCATTTTCCGGATATTCCACTCCACATAAATTCGGAAGCGTCCTTAATGGCTCTGAAAGGATCGGGAAAAAAACCGTTCTGATTCATTCCGAACCTTAACGGGCATTTTAACCAGGGGTTTCTCTTAGACTTTAGATTTAAATTTGTAGTGGTACGATTTGTTTTTCTTATTATTAAAGTTTAGAATGAGTTTTTTCATTTTTATTTTGGTTAGATTTGGAATCGATTATTATTCTTAGAAAAACTATCATTTCCTTAATAAAGGCCTCTTATTAAATTATTAATGTAAATATTAATTTTTAATGTTAGCAATAATGTTGCTTAATTTAAATTTCTTTTTTTTACTCCGTTATATTCAATCCACCTGTTTAAATTTCTGTTGTGTTTTTGATTTAATTCTATTGTGTGTTTTATCAATTAATTCTTATATTTTTCTTACTCCCCCACCCGAAAGTACGTACTTTCGGCCCGCATCTCCGAGCCGAAAGTTAACTTTCACACCTTATTTTACACCAACCGCGCGCTCTGATTGGCTGCCGAAATTTCCCGACCTGCTGCGCTTGAGCGCCCGCGCGCATGAGCTACTCTGTCTCATGCGCACGGGTGACGAGAAAAAAGAGTTAGTTGAAATAAAAAGTGGTGTTGTTTGATCGTGGTCATTGTTTTTTTCTCTTGTTTTCTACACGTATTTACGAGTCGTGTAGAAACAATTAAGTAAACGTGCGGATGGGAGCGTCCGAGGAAAAGATGTTTGTGCGGTGTGAAGGTTAGACATGTACACCCAATGGACATTGATTCGTGTCGTTAGTGACCGTCATGCATAACCTTTTCAATTGTTTTCTCATTTCCTATGTATGTTAACATTTAAAAGGTTATGCGTGACGGTCACTAACGGGCACGTTCGACACGAATCAATGTCCATTGGATGTACGAAATAGACAGAGGAAAGTGACGGGTGACGAGAAAAAAGAGTTAGTTGATCAAACTTTAATGTACTTATTTCATCACCTTATTTCTTTCTTTTTTTAATGAATGTGTTTCTGATGCCCGCCCCGACCAGCAAAACCTCGGCTTCGCCTCGGTCTTGCAAATGTCGGGCGGGCATCAAACCATCTCTGCAACAGCGAAAGTAGCAGACGCCCAAAAAACCAGCTCTCCACGCCGGGTCGAAAACTTTGAGTGTTAGTTTTTTTTCGGCCCGCTCGATAGTAATGCCTCTCTCGGCCACTTTGGGTAGCTCGGTCGATATTACCGACTGTTTTTTCTTTCGAGTCGAAAGAAAAAAACAGTCGGTAATATCGACCGAGCTACCCAAAGTGGCCAAGAGAGGCATTACTATCGAGCGGGCCGAAAAAAAACTAACACTCAAACACAGCTAGCAGACGACGATACAATTTTATTAATTATTTAACAATTACAGAACGTAGTTTCGGCCGGGGAGTATAAGAAAAATAGAATACAATACTTGGACCGGAAATTGGATGCCCTGCCCTACTGAAAAATCTCACGTGAGATCTCATGTGAGTTCTCACCTGAGATCTCACGTGAGATTTTTCAGTAGGGTGGGCGTGCGTCATGACGCCCCGGAAATCCAATTTCCAGCCCACGTATCGTAATATATACTATTTATTATTTCATAAATCAAATTATTCATTTTTCAGTTCTTTGACAAATTTCTCTATAAGAAACATTATCTTATCAAGATCCAATGTACTGTTTCAAATCAGATGAAAGTGGTAATACAAAATATATGATTTTATAGCTGATTTATTCACTCTAACATTTTTAATTACAATCTCTCGCCTAAAGGACGATAAACGAAGAATAAAATATTTATTTATTTATCTCTAAATCTAGCTAAATACTTAGTTTGTTAATAATTAAATGTTATTGCACTCACAACATCATTTATTTTATTTTATTTTCTTGCAGAGCTCATGATTTTATTTAGAAAAGTTTCTTAATTATAAATACAATATAAACTGAAAGTTACTTCTACTTTTATTATAATTGTACAAATTTTTATTAGATTAGTACTTTATTTATTAATTATTACTGCAGTATTGTGTATAATAATATCTTTTTTTTTTTATTATTAATTTATTACTGTCGTGCTTTTTTCATTAAGATACCTGTTTTGGTATAATACTACTGTTTATGAGAACTTCTGGGTATAATTCCAATTGTGGTATTATACTGCAGTTTACGAAAAATTTAGAGTATTATACTGATCTTAGTATTATACGGTATAAAACCTCTCCACCGTGTCGTAAAACCAATCCTGCCTGTGACTTGTTTCTTGTAGACTTTGTCACTGAGTGGTCAATATTTACAAACTAACCAATCAGCAACGAAATCGATAAGAAGCATGTCGCAGCTCGGCCTTATGTGGATAGTGCCTTATGTGGACACTTTTCGTAGAGAGGGCTTTAATAATATTTTTTATTAAAAAATTAAAGAACATCTTTTTTATTTTGTACTGCGTAATAAATCCGTCTAATTTAATTTATATGAATTTAATTCAGACAAATATAACTGCTTTAATTTAATTTAATAATCAATTTATTAAATATTACCGAATAATCTTTTGTACTGTTTTATTCGCACTATTATAGGAAAATGGCTTTAGCAAAGAATTTTTTAGCAGATGATTTTAATCCTGAAAAGTGTATGTATCTGAATCACTATTTGTAATTATATAATGTTAAAAAGATTTTAACACTAATACGTACAAATTAGTCAAATTATGTTATTATGGTTTTGGCTCCTGTTAAATGATCTTCAGATATAAAGTATGATTCAAAGCATAAATTCCAAAACTACCCACCTGAATGTACCTTGCTTTAATATTTGACTAGAGAAATTGTAAATTGTTATATATTTATATATTTTATATACCTAAATCTGACGATCAAATAGCAGAGGCGTATAATTTTTTGGTGTTAAATAAGTTCAATCATTTTTTATTTTTGATAGTTGTAAAAGATCTGAGTTCACACTGTATTGGTGCAGAAGAATTGAGGCTACAAAGATCTAAAATACAGGAATTAGCGGATAGCACATCTGCTTCATTAAAGCTCAATGTTTATCAAAATTATATTCAATTTATTGAAACTGCAAAAGAAATTTCTCATTTAGAGAGTGAAATGTACCAGCTCTCTCAATTACTAAGTGAACAACGTTCTTTATTAAGTCTCTTGGGAAGTGATAGAAATGGTGGATTAGTTTTTGAAGTTAATTTAGAAAATGAACCAGACATTACATTAGAATTCCAATCAAAAGAAGAAGAATCTAAACAAAAATTAACACAACTGTTGGAAAATGTTGAAGGTGCTATGGTAAGAGAAAAAAACCTTTAAAATTTTTTATTCTGTAACTGTTGTATATGTATGCAATAACAAAATATTTTTGTTTTATATAGCAAAAATACTTTATCTAAATAAATAAATATATAACAAATAGAGTATTTGATAATGCTAGGAAATGACAAAATTGGCAGTGTATAGGTACCATTAAATGTGTATTATTTTATGTATAATATATAGTACAAGGTAAATAATAAAGAAATAATAGTATGTTATGACACTCGTGACGTTATGAAGCAAGTGAGAAAAGCCGAATGCTGTAAAACTCACATTACGCACCGATTTCATAGAGTATTTTATACCACCAGAGCTTAAAAATCATGTTAAAGTTGCAATTTCTAGGTTAGAGTGGTAAAAAATTGTTACTCTTTCATCAATCTCAAATAATCATGCAGTAAGAAATATGAGCTCTAAGTTTTAACAATATAAAACAATTTTTTTTAAGTTAAAAAAATAGTACTTTTCGATACCAGTGCGATAAAAATGATTCTTGCACGAGTGTGAGTTTGTAGTTCAAGCGAAGCGAAGGAGACAGTCACTCGTGTGAGAATCATTGTTATCATGTGTATGGAACATTACTTTTTGACACAATGTGCATAAAGTGCTATTTTAGTGCAGACTTGCAAACCTAAGCATGCGTAAAAGTAGCACTTTACGCACAGAGTGTCAAAAAAATTATTTTTGTACAGAGCTACTTGAACTATTTTTATATCTATTTTAAATAGAACTCTATTATTTAATGAAATAGTATTCATTTTAATTGATTTTAAAGGTATTTTATGCTGCACAGCACTCAAACTTTCACCCCTTAAATATAGTAGAAATTCTTTTTTAATAGCCATTATTTAAATTGTGAAAGTCTTATTATCAGTTTACCTGAAACTATAATCTTTATTTTGACAAATCTTAATACATTTATGATATTTATTTATTTATTTGAAAAAATGACGACATGAATGACAGCGATAGTATTGTAGTTATGGTGATGAGAATCGAATGGTTCAGCTGTCAAGTCGGTGAATAAATTTACACCAATGGTTTATTTTTTGCCGATGTTTTGGGCATTTTATTTGCGCCATCTTCCGGGCTATATAATTACGGTTTACATAGTGTGTTCCAAGCAGTCTGACTATTGCCAGTCAAAGAACTTTATTTATTTATTTATTTATTTCCAGAAAATATTTACATTACATTATAATATATTTACATATAGTAAATTTACATAAGTAAGTAAATCTTACCGAGGCAAATAGCAGTTGCCTGTGTGTAGACCCTGGCGGAAGTAAAAACTGCACATATCTGCATATATTTGCACATATATGTACAATTATGTAGATTTCTGCACATTTTTGTAAATTTCTGTACATGTTTGCACATTTCTGCACATTTCTGCACATTTCTGCACATTTCTGCACATTTTTGCACATTTTGTCCACTTATTAGACTTTTGTTCAAAAATATGCAAAAATGTGCAGAAATATGCAGAAATGTGCAGAAACGTGTAGAAATGTACAGAAATGTACGAAAATGTGCAGAAATTTGCAAAAATATACAAAGATGTAGGTACAATTCAATATAATTATCAGATGAAAAATTAATGAGCTTCATAAATGTATAAAAACTTTGTTAATCATTAATATAAATATTTCGCATGTTCATTAGAAATTGTTTATTATCAATTAAATTGCATTTTAATTATCGCAGAAAAAATCTTACATAAAATTTTCTCTCTGACCGAGAATCGAACCCATGACCCTTGGGTTACTACACACGCACGCAAACCGTTACGCTATCGCTCGCATTAAAGAATTTGGGCATTTTCATCTACATAAGGTGCATTATCCGTATTTAATTGATATTACATTTTGATTATTCATCTAATATATTAATGATTTTTAATAATTTTTTATATTTACACAATATTTTAAGAAAATGAATAACTTAATGATAAGACATTAATTAATTAAATTCGATTTACTTAACAAATTTAGTGCCGGTAAAGTAGAAATCAGACCAGTACTGAAAATATATTCTCTAAATTTTCTTCTTTGGTATTGGCTTTATTCTAGAGTGTTATCAAAAAAGAAGTTTATATTTTTCAAATTTTCGTTCTGTAAATATTTTCTTACTTTAAGAAAATGTTTTTTGAATTGAAGAAAATGAAATTCTTGTTTCGTTTAGTATGATAAATAAACATTCATTTGTACATATTAGAATACATTTCTGTACATTTCTGTACATTCCCGCACATAACCGCACACTTCTGCACATTTCTGCACATTTTTGCACATTTCTTTACAAAAGTCTAATAAGTGGACAAAATGTGCAAAAATGTGTAAAAATGTGCAAAAATGTGCAGAGATGTACAGAGATGTGCAGATATGTGCAGTTTTTACTTCCGCCAGGGGATCTGGTACATAGAAACTTAAAAACTAAATAATATTACAAACTACTATATTCTTACAAACCAGTTAATGGTAGGTGCGTAGCATTTGGATAATATCTCATAGAGATTTATTATAGTACATAACAGTTAAATAATTTGGTTAAATATATTTGTTAAGATTTATATTTATATTTATTTATATTTTATTTATATTTATATTTATTTAACCAAATTACAAAGTAATTCCTGCAAATAGCATATAAAATGCCCGAGCGTAGGTTTCTTCTTCTTCTTCTTCTTCTTATGGTTAGGTTGGCACCGATGAGACGTACGGCCATCAACAAATTCAGGGTTGCTCTAAAATAATGGGCGGGATATTTGAAATCCTGGAATTTCCTCCGTCGGTGGCTCTGAAACAAAGAGGGCCTTTGAATCCCCCCGACGGGAGGGACAGAATCTCCGACGGGGGGGGGGGGGGCAAGGCCACAACAAGGCGAGGTGCCGAACACCCGTAAAGGCCAGGAGCTGGACTCAGGCAGGTTTGCAAATCACGGCAGGAAAAAGATATGTAAAGCGTTTAAAGATTAAATATTTAGATTGCAATTGGAGAGAAAGCGAAGGAGAATATCGATAAAGCTAGGATTTGGAGAGTATAAAAATAAGGTGATAGTGAACGGAGGAAAGAGCTTAAACTTAGCGAGTTCGCCGAGGAGAACAGTGCGATGAGAGTCGAATCTGGGACAGGACCAGAAAATGTGGTTGAGGTCTTCTTCTACGAGGCAGCATTCACATAGGGGGGAGTCGAGCAGGTTCTTACGATGGAGACTTGATGCAAGACTGAAATGGTTGCTCCTCATACGAGAGAAGGTGGTGATTTCTCGTCGCTCTAAGCGGGAGCAGTGGAACCAAGGCTTGCGGGAAGAGGAATAACAATAAGAAAAATAAAAAATACCTGTATGCGGACGGTGACTGTTGAGGAAACGATCGAAGTCTGAAAAAATGATTGAGTTAGCTAGATGGAATAGATTTGAAGAAGGAAGGGGGGTATTAAGGTAGATGCCCTTACTAGCGGCTTCTTTAGCAAGGAGATCCGCCTTCTCATTGCTGGGGATACCTAGATGGCTAGGGATCCAGGCAAGGGTGACCTGGCAGTTAGAGTTGTTGAGCTCATGGAGAAGTAATTTTGAAAATGGCTGGGACAGGAGAGGAGATAAAGTCGGAGGTTTGGTCAATTGCTTGAAGGACACTAAATGAGTCTATGAAAATAATAGAGTTGGGAATACGGGAAGAGAGGATTTGCTCCAAGGCTATTTGGATGGCGAGAGATTCAGCAGTGAAAATTGAGGCTAAAGAAGAGATACGAAACTGAAGCTTGAGATTGAGGCGAGGGCTGAAAACCGCTAAGCTGACGTAAGAGACGCAACATGTGGAAGAAATATCAGCCGTAAAATTTGTCTTAAATTAATAAACTCGCGAGAGATGATTTTTTCACGTTATTTTTCGTGTATTTTCGGCTATTTTAGTTCCTTTGCATCTCCTAAGCGAAAGGTTCCGGATCGGATTTCATATCCGCAACTTTTTTGCAAGGTTATGGCAACATCTGGAAGAAATATTAGCCATAAAATTTGTCTTAAACTAATAAACTCGCGAGGGATGATTTTTTCACGTAATTTTTCGTGTATTTTCGGTTATTTTAGCCCGTTTGCACCCTCTATGCGAAAGGTTCCCGATCGAATTTCATATCGCAAATTTTTTTACAAGGCTATGGCAACATCTGGAAGAAACATCAGCCATAAAATTTGTCTTAAATTAATAAACTCGCGAGAGATGATTTTTTTCTCGGTGTTTTGCGTGTATTTTCCGGTATTTTAGTCCCTTCGCACCCCCCAAGCGACACGTTCCGGATCGAATTTCTTATCGCCAAATTTTCTACCAGGCTATGGCAATATGTCGAAGAAATATCAGCCGTAAAATTTGTCTTAAATTAATAAAATTGCGAGAGATAATTTTTTCACGTTGTTTTTGGTGTATTTTCCGCTATTTTAGTCCCTTTGCACTCCCCGAGCGACTCGTTCCGGATCGAATTTCTTATCACCAATTTTTGTGCAAGGTTATGGCAACATCTGGAAGAAATATCAGCCATGAAATTTGTCTTAAATTAATAAACTCGCGATAGATGATTTTTTCCTCGTTATTTTGCGAGTATTTTCCGCTACTTTAGTCCCTTTGCACCCCCAAGCGACACGTTCCGGATCGAATTTCTTATCGCCAAATTTTTTGCCAGTCTATGGCAACATGTGGAAGAAATATCAGCCGTAAAATTTGTCTTAAATTAATAAACTCGCGAGAGATGATTTTTTCACGTTATTTTTCGTGTATTTTCGGCTATTTTAGTTCCTTTGCATCCCCTGAGCGAAAGGTTCCGAATCGGATTTCATATCCGCAACTTTTTTGCAAGGTTATGGCAACATCTGGAAGAAATATTAGCCATAAAATTTTTCTTAAACTAATAAACTCGCGAGGGATGATTTTTTCACGTTATTTTTCGTGTATTTTCGGCTATTTTAGCCCGTTTGCACCCTCTATGCGAAAGGTTCCGGATCGAATTTCATATCGCAAATTTTTTTACAAGGCTATGCCAACATCTGGAAGAAATATCAGCCATAAAATTTGTCTTAAATTAATAAACTCGCGAAAGATGATTTTTTCTCTGTGTTTTGCGAGTATTTTCCGGTATTTTAGTCCCTTCGCACCCCCCAAGAGACACATTCCGGACCGAATATCTTATCGCCAATTTTTTTACAAGGCTATGGCAAATCTGGAAGAAATATCAGCCACAAAATTTGTCTTAAATTAATAAAATCGCGAGAGATGATCTTTTCACTTTATTTTTCGTGTATTTTCGGCTATTTTAGTCCCTTCGCACCCCCCAAGCGAGACGTTCCGGATTGAATTTCTTATCGCAAATTTTTTTACAAGGCTATGGCAATATCTGGAAGAAATATCAGCCATAAAATTTGTCTTAAATTAATAAACTCGCGAGAGATGATTTTATCTCGCTGTTTTGCGAGTATTTTCCGGTATTTCAGTCCCTTTGCACCTCCCAAGCGACACGTTCGGGATCGAATTTCTTATCGCCAATTTTTTTACAAAGCTATGCCAACATATGGGAGAAATATCAGCCATAAAATTTGTCTTAAATTGATAAACTCGCGAGAGATGATTTTTTCACTTTATTTTTCGTGTATTTTCGGCTATTTTAGCCCCTTTGCACCCCCTAAGCGAAAGGTTCCGGATCGAATTTCATATCCCCAATTTTTTTGCAAGGCTATGACAACATCTGAAATAAATATCATCCATAAAATTTTTCTTAAATTAATAAACTCAGATGGTATCAATTTTTTTTTTAATGTATTGTCTAGTCGGGGTGGTCTTAGGGATGATGTGGGGTGATGGTCACTTTGGAAATAACTTATTTTGCAGTTTATACATGTTTTATGCATATCTCTAGGAGGTAATATCAAAAAAACCGAATTTGGAAATTTTCGATATTTCGTTCGCGATGATCGTTCAGAACTTGAGACACATTGAGCGCTTATTGAATAGTTATACATGGTGTTTCATTTAAATTGCCCCAGGCAAATATGTTGAAAAGTAAGGGAGATGGAAAAAAACTTTAAATAAAAAAGTTGTAGGGTTCAAAGGGGGCCAGCTAATGGTAACAACGACCTTGACCTTGAACTCTATTTTCAAGATTATTTCAAGGTCAAAGTGATTTTTTAAATTGGAACTCCTACTTTTGACCCCGGAAATGGAAAGAGCGGAAAATTTTACGTTCAGAAAAGTCTGATATGTTGGAGTTTCAAAGTCATTTTGAGGTCAACCAGCCAATTTAATGCGATCGACCTGGGAATACCTCTAGGAAGGAGAAAATTAACCTTGACATTCAAGGTCAGTTTAAGGTAAGTCGATTTTATAAAATGGAACCCCTTATTTTTGACCCCGGAAATGGAAAGAGCGGTAGATTTTACATCCGAATATGACCTTGACCTCGACCTTCACCGCAACCGTGACCTTGAAGGTTATTTTAACGTTAAGTCGATTTAAAAAAAAACCCTTAATTGACCCCAAATGATCAATTTTGATACCATATCACGATACATATCTGAACGTAAAATTTTCTTTTCTTTCCATTTTCGAGGTAAAAAATAAGGGGATTTTTAAAAAATCGGCTTCACCTTAAAGTAACCTTCCAGATCACGGTTAAAGTCGAGGTCAAGGTCATAGTCGGACGGAAAATCTTCCGCTCTTTCCATTTCCAGGATCAAAAATAAGGGATTCCATTTTATAAAATCGACTTAGCTTAAAATGACCTTGATCGTCAACGTCAATTTTGTACTTCCTAGAGGTATTCCCAGATCGACCTCATTAAATTGGTTGGTTGAACTTAATATGTCTTTGAAACCCCAACATATCAGACCTTTCTGAACGTAAAATTTTCCGCTCTTTCCATTTCCGGGGTCAAAAGTAGGGGTTCCCATTTAAAAAAATCACTTTGACCTTGAAATATCCTTGAAGATAGAGTTCAAGGTCAAGGTCGTTGTTACCATTAGTTGACCCCCTTGAACCCTAAAACTTTTGTATTTAAAGTTTTTTTCCATCTCCCTTACTTTTCAAGATATTTGCCTGGGGCGATTAAAATGAGACACCTTGTATAATTAAAATAATTTTCGCCTACGCGTACGTAAAGTGGGTAGGTTCGATAGAGTTTTGTAGAAGTACTATGAGCTATTACGACTCTTGGGCGTTAAGTAAGACTTTATGCCCACTGGCTGAATAATTTTGAAGTCACAACGAGGCCGCAATATGTAATTTTACATCAGAGGAACAAAAAGTTTTATGTCGATACTTAGCTAGAATAAATTGATTTCAGTACTTTCTTGTGTTTAATTTGTATACAAGGATGAATAAATTTCTGTGAACAGTCATACAGTGATGGTTTCAGAGACTTGTTTGCATTACTTGACTATTAAAGATTGATTTGACAACTGTAGTTTGTTTGATTTGCAGTGACCAATGTCAATTTACTCACATATAATTTGTTGAGCATACATTGACTCAAAAAAGTAAAAGACTATTACACTAGTTTTTATTTGATATCTTTTAAAAATCATAAATATTATTATTTTATAGATTATACACAAATAACTCAGATACTTGCTTTATTTTATACTTTCGTAGAAAGTGTTATTAACAATATTATTTGTACAAAGAGAAAGGGGAGAGAGAGCGAGAGAGAGAAAGAGAGAGAGCGAAAGAGATAGAGAGTGGAAGGGAGAGAGAGGGAGAGAGAGAGGGAGATAGACTATAATACTCTTACTTAAACTTTTGTAAAAAGTTTTTTTTTATAGGTTTCACAACTTTATAAGAGAAAATAATAATTACATAGTGTAAAGACGTTATCGCTGTTTATTATAGTATATTATCAGTAAAATTATTTATATTAACACATTGTTTTTATGCGCTGATGAAGAAAGTTAAAAACACTTTCGAAACGTTGGCGAAATAAATTCATCAAAACAAATTGGTTCGTCTCGAGTCCGTTTTTTACTCCTTAAAATAATTAAAACCTACGAACGTATTGCAAACACTTCAAAATTAAGTAGTTCTTAACAATTGTGTACATAATTTATTTCCGCCTGGAAGGGTCTGGGATAGTATTACACTGTTATACTTTTATTAAGATTCTTGCACTTCTATATTCAACAGACTGATAACTACCTTCACAATCACTCACAGATCCTGGGCCAACTTTCTTTGGTAGAGTCACTAGTTCAAAATTCTTTGCAAAACAGAAGCTGTCAAGATGTTCACTGATATACTGTTTATACACTAATACACATCAATTTATTTTGAAATATACTTTTTAATAAATTCACTTATTTATCCACTTTTTTCATTTTCTTCATTTATGTTCTGCATTAAACAATACTTTTATCTAATTATGATATTCTTCGAAGTAGCTTAAGTAAATATTTTTTAAATTATCTGAATCTTGTGTAGAAAGATATTTACTAATCAGAACTCCTCTGAAACATTTTGACGTCTCCCACCATGAGAAAATTGTAAATTCGATTAACTGAGCACTTTTATTCCTTGAAATTTTGACAGTAACACATCCTTTTCGCTCTTTTCAGTGTTCCAATGTTAGTTGACATAGACATATTCTTTTAAGTAGCTTGAGTACACATGTATTTTTGAAATTATCTGAATCTTGTGTAGAAAGATATTGACTAATAACAATTACTTCTCTGAAACATTTTGACGTCTCCCACCATGAGAAAATTGTAAATTCCATTAACTGAGCACTTTTATTCCTTGAAATTTTCACAGTAATACATCCTTTTCGCTCTTTTCAGTGTTCCAATGTTATTTGACATAGGCATATTCTTTTAAGTAGCTTGCGTGTAAATATGTATTTTTGAAATTATCTGAATTCTTCTAAGCAAAAGCTTCTATGCAATCTTCTATTATGAAGTTTATAAATGAATTTCATAACACATAATTATTTATTAATACACACTTGTTCTATTGTCAAACATTTGAAACTGATTTTTAAGAGAAGTTTTAAAATTTAATTGTAAACACTTCATGTAACACATCATCCTAGTACATTTTTGTATTTATTACGAAAAACACTGAAATTTATATTTTACATTAATAAACCTCACGTGTCACTCAGCAATATTTTCTTCTAAGCAAAAGCTTATTATGAACCTCAAAACATATAATTATTTATTAATACACACTTGTTCTATTCTCAAAGCATTTGAAACTGATTTTTAATAGAAGTTTAAAATTTGATTATAAACACTTCGTGTAACACATCATACCGATATTTATTTTATTTATTACACAAAACACTGACTAAATGTCACTTTGTAAACACTATTATTTGTTATCATTAAAATTTGAACAGTTCATGCAACACATCATACCGGTATTTTATTTTTTTTAGTAGACAAAACACTGATTAGATGTTATTTTTTAATAATCACTACATTATTTGTTACCAATATAATTTGCAACTATAACAAAACTTCAGAACATAATACTTATTTCGTACTTTGAGTCCAATACTGTTAAATAAACGTCTTAGTTGCTTGTTTTATGTGTGATTCATTAAAAGTAGTGAAACTGTCATTTTCTTCATTGACATCCAAGTACTCTATTAGTCCTGTCAATTATGAAGAAAAATTTATAATATTCTTCTAAAATTATATCTCATATGAAGAATTTTAAGAATATATATAGAGATATGTCTTGAAAAATATTGTGTCGTAAATAGTACGTGCCTGCTCTTCCAATAACATTGATTTTGGTTTTTCTTTCTATTACATAATGATGCAACGATACAATTCTTACTATCTTCTGATATAATTCTATTCCTAAGTGTCTGTTCTTATATTAAAGTTTTCTTGTCCATTAATAATATAACCACCAGGGTCATGAGGACACTCGTTCATTTTTGCTAATTCAAAATTAGATTTTTCAGACAGTACATAATTAGAACTCTTCAACATTATTGGCTATATATTAATAATGACAACAGTATTTCTTTTTTTTCTACTACAGGAGGTTGCATACTTTGACAGACTTGAAATTAATCTTTTCGTAGCCTTAATGCATAATAATAATGAGATTTTGATTTGCACGATTAAACAAGAAATTTGTAAAGAATACTAAGTAATAATAACATATGTTCAACTCCTGAACTCTTCTATGTTACAAACTATTTAATCATGATCTACTTGTCAATTATACTTTTTCTGATAAAACTCTAGTAGTAGTTATTGTGGCACCATGGGGCAGACACAACAAACCCCCACCACCCGACTTTGAGGTCATTGACCCTTTCTGGTGCTGGGGGGTTTATTATGGCTGCCCCATGGTGCCACAATATTCAAAATTCAAAATTATGATTTAAACTTAACTCTATGATTTCAAAATTTAAAATTATGATTTAAACTAGTGGTATTTTAGGATAGGAGTATGAAAGGTAAGTAAAAACATTCAAAATTTGAAACTATGATTAAAGTCACACACACACACACACACACACACACACACACACACACACACACGAGAGAGAGAGCGAGAGAATTTATTTAAAAACAATATTTCAAAACAATATTTATTTAAATTTAAAAAATAAACATATAATATAAAACTTACAATTGCTGCAACTGCTGCTACTGCTACTGCTATCGATACAACTTTTACACTACAGTACAACTTTTACACTACTATACACTTTTACAACAAACTTTTACACTACTATATACTATTTACAGAGTTTTTTATGTTTTTAGAAGAGATCCTGTTCATTCTGACAATGAACAGGATTTTCATTACAATCTGGGCATAGCCAGAACCCGCACGCATCACAGCGCCTCCACTGCCGGCTTCTTTGGCACCAGAATCGTTTAGCACAGCCGAAACAAAAATCGAAGTTCCGACGCGGCACATCAGCTAATTCTTGGCGGCGTTGTCGGCGTGCTGCCTGCTGTACTAGCCGTAGTTGCTCACGCAGCAACATTATTTCGTTGTCCCGCGCTTCCCTAAACACAGCGCCGAGGTTTCTGTGAAAGCGTCGCCGAACATTGATGGCGCGTCTTAGCGCCACTTCATTCATCTGCGCGGGGTATTCCGGCACATACTCCCGATCACCGTCACCATCAATATCACCACCACCATCGTGATTGTTGTCGACCGTTTCCATGTCGGAGTCCACAATTTTTGCTGTTGTTGTTGTTCCACTATTTCTCCGTGCTCGCTCGATATATCTGACTCGTAGCCAGATTCAACTTCATCTTCGAAGTCGTCTTGCACAGCCTCTTCCTCCTCCGCGTCTTGCAGGAGGTCAGCAAGTGCGGCGTCCTCCTGAATTCGAATGCGCCTTTCCTCTTCCATTTGGATGTGCTGTTCCTCTTCAACCTGGATGCGGCGCTCTTCTTCTTCACGCTGTTGTCGTAGGAGGATGTCCTAATTTTGGAGGAACATCTGCATGACCTCCTCAGGTATCAACTCGTCGATGGGGATGTCTTGAAACTCTTCAAGCGGCAATGGTGGTGGTGGTGGCGAATTAGCCATTTCGTCCATGATGACAGAGAGAGGTGTTGCCTCAATAAAATCTTACAGCAGACTGGTGGACAGCAGGGTGCTCTAGCCATCGTTTTTTCAAAAGTTAGCGAAAACTGACGATAAGCTACACTCTTATTACATTGAGAGTGTGTAGAAACTTGCAGAAAATTGGATTTTGCATTCATATTACACATGGCGGAGGAAGTAGGAATTATTTTTCAAGTAAATTCTAAAATCATACGATAATAAGAGATGGAACAAAACCCTCGGTTTACTCTTATTACGTCTGGCGAATACTCTAAAATTTTTTTCTCACGAAAACTTTCAATCTCAGCCGATACCAGAGATATTTGTCTACTATATTATCTAACTAATTTATAAATAATTTGAGAAAAGTTTATATAAGCACTGTTTCAGCGCTTGTACAGCATTTTACCGAGAAATATTCTGAATTATTATTTTATGTTCATTATTGTTTATTTATTATAAAATTATGCTGAGGAAGTGTTTATTTATTAATTATACATAAAAAGTTAATATTAATATACAATTAAATCGGCCCAAGTTAGCAGAGAAACATCTGAGCGAGTAGGTTTATTAAAAAGCTACGAAAAATAGAATGATAGCCACTGCATTAGGACTATCCCACTAGCACGCATTAAGCTACACCTACTTTATGTGCATTGCCTTGAAATTTTTTCGTTGGTTGACTCTTATCATAAGTGTAACGAATGAGGTGTCGTCGTTTCTATGCTAACCAGGCCGTCATAATGGCGAACTGACCAACCGACGTAATGGTCTATTTATGACTACACACATGTGCCACTTTCTTAACTTATATGTTCCTGATACATGCTGCGAAAAAACTGCAATAAAAATTAATTTATTATGATTTCCAAGTACATAAACTCCTCTTTACATAAACCTCAAGGCAGGATGAGAAAATAGAGAGAGTTTAGTACACTGATCGGCGTATTGGTACGGTATTGGTCCGATTTACTACCGGAAATTACGGTCAGGTCGATTCACGGTATTAGACTTTTTTATAAGGTACCATATCTTCTTTTAAATGAAGATGTTTTGGAACCTCATTGCTTGATCGATTTCGTTATCGATACATTGATCAGTCTAATCGATGGTTATATCAGCTCGCGGCATTATACTTTTTTACTACCTACTTTACCCTCTAACCGTTCCGCATATTTATAACTTTCATTAACAATTAATTTTGTTATTGATTCGGTATTAGTAAGGTATTGGTACAGATATCTTGAAAATTTACATACACATTAATTCGCGGTATTGTGCTTTATTGTTAGGTGCAACATTCTCTTTTTATTAGAGGTATTTTGGAACCTCACAGGTCGATCGATCTCGTTACCGATGTATTGATCGACTCAATCAATTTTCGTATTAGTCAAGAGTAACATAGTTTTTACTACACAATATATTCTTCTACCAGGTGTATTTTATAATTTGCTTATAAAATATTATTTATGGATTTTCGTTTGGTTTTTGTAATTCTATGTTTCATAAAATATTTTACGAAGCTGGTCCATTATAAAATGCTGAGTTGTGATTATTCCTGTATGCTCTTGAAATACTAAAAAGTGTCTATCACTTCAAAAAATGTTATTTTGTAGTGCATTCATTCATCCCACCACTGTCACCGATTTACGTGGTTTCAAAGCTCTTTGGCGGGTATATAAGCACCTATGGTACCACGTACATAACAGTTCACTCGGTCTGCACTCTTCGAAAACGACCAAAGATTAGTTGAATCAGTAGTCTAGTAAGATACATATAAAATACTTATAAAATATAATTCGAGGCCTCGTAGATTTCAACACCAGCATATACATACACCAAGGTAAGTTTTTAAAGTATTGATATTGTTTCAAGTTAAATTATAAATGAAAAGTATCTTATTAAGCGATTCATATTTTAATAAAATTACATGGAAATGATTAGAGTATTTTTACATATTCTTACAATTTAAATAATTTTTCGTAGATACAGACATCACTAGCACTTATACTACAATGGATTCACGTGGAGAATTATTAAGAATTATAAGGGTTATTTATCATATTGCAATCGTAAGGCATAACATTATTAGAACATTTTGTGACAATCAATGGCTTAAAAATTTAAAAACACTTTCTGAAGAAACATTGATCAGAAAACTACGGTTTATTATTAGTCTTTGTTCGTTACGAACAATTTTATACATTTATAAACGAGGTATTTTAAATAACAAGATAACAATCTTTATACTTGCTGAACACTTCAAATCACGAAATTTACACGATTCACCATTTACTACCGATATCATGCGACAGTACAACCACTTTAAACGTAAGTAAATTTCGAACTTATTAATATTATTTACTTACTTAAAATAAATATTCAAAATTTTACAGAACTTGATAGTTTTTATAATGATGATGATGGAGACGATGCGCTCTTCGAAAATATCACGTCTGGTACGATAAGTGATGTCTTTTTATTTTCTATTGACGCCCTATATACTAATCTTATTTAATAATTCGTTTTTTAGATAATACAGATAATGCTACAGACGTAATATTTGATCCCGAGGCTGGACCTTCAACTAGTTCATTAAGAGGTACACATAATTAAACATAAACTAATTTATTATCATATACTTATATAATGTTTAATAATATTTTTCGTTTAGATAATACTTATGAGAAACAGCCTGTATTGAGTTTGAAGACAAATTCTCATAGTAGAAGTACCAACAGAAGCAACAGCAGAAGCCGTAGCAGAAGCAGTAACAGAAGCAGTAGCAGAAGCAGTAGCAGAAACAATAGCAGAACCAGTAGCAGAAGCAGTAGTAGTAGCAGTAGTAGCACCAGTAGTATCAGTAGCACTAGCAATAGAAGTACTAGTAGCAGAAGTAGTACATGTAATTCATCAGACATGAATACTCGTTCGGATGAAAACAGTAAATATATTTAATATATGAGTACTTGATAACATTTTTTATTTGTACATATAGTTAAAAATTTGCAGAGTGGAAGAGGGAATGAGCATATCGTAGAAGAAGAAGAAAATAGAGAAGAAAATGTAGAAGAGCCACACATCGTAATAACAGACGAGACTACAAGACATTATCGGCGCTTTGGTATTGAAGGTAGAGAAATGCGTGTTCAAATTCGACCACCACCTTCTGGAGTCAATGTTTATGAGTGGCTCGAGAGTGCAATGCAGGAATTGTATGGAAAATTATGTGGTACAGCAACACCCGAAGATTTTATTGGCGTAACTCTTTCATCCGAAAGATTTCTTCACGGTCCTGCATGGATTTCATTTAGACGCGTGAGTGATTTATCTGCTAACGATTTATGGGATAAGCTAGCAAGCGTTGCACAAAGCGCTGATAATTTTGAAATTGATGATACATTATTAGTATCTTGTAGCATTGTATCTGTCCCTGTAGGTCGTGGTCGCGTAGCTTTAACTCATGAAAGTATTTTTAAGCGTTCTATATTAAAAATAGAAAACGATGATAATTTATGTTTACCAAGATCTTTAGTAGTTGCACATGTGCATACGATACGGGGGCAAATACGTTCAGGAGTACTTCAAAAAGAGTGGGAAAAAATTAGAAACGGTCGTCAAAAGTATCAAACTGAATGTGCACAAAATCTTGTACGCGATGGTGTGGATTAGATGAAATTCATACATTTCAGACATTTTTTGCTAGAATAGGTATTGCCATCGTTATCTACTCATTTCAAAGATTTGGACGTGGTGATAAACCATTGTATAACGGTTCAAAATTTGTTCTCGATACGAATAATATAATTAAACATACTCTAAGGATTATATATTACGAAGCATCACATCATTATCAACCAATATTAAATTTGGTTGCTGCTGCCGGTAGTAGAGGTTACTGCATACCATGTAATAAAATTTTTACGTGTGAAGAAAATCATAAATGCTCACAAAAATGTAGCAAGTGTTTTCAAAAACCTCCTTGTGATACTGAAAATGTTAAAATTAACTGTAGATTTTGTGCTAGAGATTTTTTCGGTAATATTTGTTATAAAAATCATCAAAAACCAAAATCTTTTGACAAAAAACTGTCAATCTGCCAGAGTATAAGAATTTGTACAATGTGTAATAAAACAGTTAGAGTAAGAGAAGAAAAACATGAGTGTGGAAAAACATTTTGTAAAGTTTGTAATGAAATATTACCTACAGATCATTTTTGTTACGTAAAACCAATTGAAACAAGTAAAATTTTAAAAACTTTATTTTTCTTTTATGATTTTGAGACACAACAATGTGAAAGAGTAGATGGTGATGACAAAATTATAATACATGTACCAACCTTGTGTGTTGTACAACAAGTTTGTAGTTTTTGTGATAAAAATACAGACATTTTGACATCGTGTACATATTGTGGTATTCGGGAATATGTATTTGATCGTGACCCTGTCAAACAATTTACAGATTTAGTGTTTGCGAAAAGAAGAGCGTTTAAGCAGATTGTTTGTATAGCGCATAATGCACAAGGTTTTGATGGACAGTTTATTCTAAAATATATTGCTGAGCGGGATGACATTCGTGTTAAACCATCTATTATATTAAACGTTTTACAAAAATAATTTTAATGGAGCTTATGAATGTTAAATTTTTAGATAGTTTGAATTATCTTCATATGCCTCTTAGTGCTTTACCTAAGGCTTATGGTTTAATACAGATTGAGAAAGGCACGTTTCCATATTTATTCAACACGCCAGAAAATCAAAATTATATTGGTGAATTACCACCTCTTTCATCCTATTCACCAGATACTTTATTGAGAGAGGGACTTTATTAGAGTGGTATAACGATAAGAAAGAACAGCATTACGCCTTCGATTTTCAGAAAGAAATTTTGAAATATTGTAAACAAGATGTTAAAATTTTAAGGCTAGCATGTTTGGCTTTTCGATAAACTTTTTTAAATTGTTCTAAAGTTGATCCTTTTACTGAAGCAGCTACAATTGCATCGTCTTGTCTTCGTGTGTATAGAAAAAACTTTTTAAAACCAAAAACTATTGGCATTATACCTCAAGGTGGAAACATTGGATGATAGGTATGAAAGAACCTGCAAAATTTCTGAAAAAATTAAATCATATAATTATTATCTTATAGAAAAATGGGAGTGTGAATATGAGAAAGAGTGTTTGGAAAATGAAAGTATGAGTCAGTTTGTACAACAGGCTAAACTTAAAATGTATGAACCCTTAAATCCTAGAAATGCTTTCTTTGGTGGAAGAACAGGCAATACAGTTAAAGTTTATGACGCACAGGATAACCAAAAAATTAAATACGTTGATATTTGTTCACTTTATCCGTACAAATGTAAACGAGGCAAATACCCTGTTGGTCATCCAAAAGTATATGTTGGCGAAGAAGAGTGTCTTCAATTCATTGGTAATATAAATAATATTAATAAAATCGATAGACTTATTATATGTACCATATTACCACCACGCAATTTATATCACCCGGTTTTACCTGTAAAAATGCATGGTAAATTAATTTTTCTTGATGCCCTGGTAGAAAGTACGTGGTTCCGCCATTGTTTTCGATGGCGAAAGAAGGACATTTAACCATTGATTCTGAGTTGGTAACTAGGCAACTGTAGACTTTATTAATAGATTGTTTTAGAGATTTTGTCAACATATTCAAAGTCATTAACCTATATTTACAACAAAAACTATCACTTCTGATCATCAAGGTACACCCGATGGACATTGATTCTAGCAATGCATGTCCCGTTAGTGGTACTCACACATAACCTTTTTAATGTTCATATCATTTTCGAGGTATGTTAACGATTTAAATATTATGTGTGACTGTCACTAACGGGGTATGCATTATCAGAATCTATGCGGCCCATCGGGTATACACATGATTTATATTGCTTTAATTTGTGAAATGGATAAAAGATTGTTCGTTAATAATGTCGCACTTTTTGTGAGAATTTCTTCTTGAGTGATCATTTATTTTTTCAGATACAAATAAAGTAGTTGACTTTGTTGCTGCAAATGGAGCAAAAGTACCGCATGTTTAATAATTGTACGTGTAACAATTGCACGTAAAATAAAAATATTTTACATGATCTTCAGTAAAATTCACTTATTAAATTATGCACGTGATGTTTTCGATATCCGCTCCCCCCGACCAGCAGCACTCGCTGCGCTCGTGCCGCAAATGTCGGGGGCGGGCATCGAATTCAATGCTCTCGAGCCCGTCGGGTACGTTATCATTGTCAGTGGCAAACGTACTTTCCACCGGACATCAAGAAAAATAGTATACGGTACACGAGACGAAAGTTGAAGTTCCGCCACTCGCTGCGCTCGTGCCGCAAATGTCGGGGGCGGGCATCGAATTCAATGCTCTCGAGCCCGTCGGGTACGTTATCATTGTCAGTGGCAAACGTACTTTCCACCGGACATCAAGAAAAATAGTATACGGTACACGAGACGAAAGTTGAAGTTCCGCCACTTGTACCGTAATGTACTATTCCCACTATGTCGAAAGTGTGTAGAAGATAAAGTGCAAGAAGATTGTATGCACGAAAATGAAGAAGACAGAGTATTTATTGGTACATGGGTATCTGAGGAGGTAAAAGAAGCTGTTGAAATTGGCTACAGAATTAGAAAAATTTTTGAAATTTGGCAATATAAAATTACACAATATGATCCTGCTACTGGTCAAGGTGGATTATTTACAGGTTACATCGATGAATTTTTTAAACAGAAAACCCATGCATCTGGATTTCCTGCGGAATGTAACAATGATCCAGAGGCAATAGCACAGTATATTCAAGACTTTGAACGAGCGGAGGGTATAAAACTGGACAAGAGCGAGATAAATCTTAATCCTGGGAAAAGGTCTGTAGCAAAACTTTGTCTTAATTCTTTATGGGGTAAATTTGGACAAAGAGAGAATATGCCAAAAACAGAAATAGTGACAGATCCTCAAAGACTTGTAGAAATGTTAACCAACTCCGAAGTCGAAGTTATGGCGTATTTACCCGTTAATGATTACACTCTGTACGTCTGCTGGCAATACACTGAAGAAGCAATGGAAACATCACATACTACTAACGTTGTTGTTGCTGCTTATACCACAGCACAGGCCCGGTTGAAACTTTTCTGTTACTTGGAACACCTAGGAGAACGCGCTTTATATTATGATACAGATTCAATTATTTATGTGAGAAATACAGATACACAGGAGTATGAACCACCTACGGGAACACTTTTAGGAGAAATGACAGATGAATTGTCATGTTACGGTATCGGGAGTTATATAACATCTTTTGTATCAGGGGGGTCAAAATTTTATGCTTATAAGGTTAAGAAATCTGACGGCACTGAATCTTGCATATGTAAGGTCAAAGGTATAAATTATTACGGTTAAATTATTCAAACGCTGAGAAAATAAACTTTGACTCTATACGTGATTTAGTTACCGGTGAGATTCCACCTATATTATTAACGTTCGATTCGATAAGACGTACAAACTTTCATGATGTCGTAACGCGCGAAGAAAATAAGATATGTAAGCCTGTGTATGCAAAGAGGCGTTTTATAAATATATCTAAAAGTTACCCTTATGGGTATAAAACATCTTAAATAAAGGTTATTTAGTTTAGTATATCTGTGACAACCAAGATGTCGAGAACCCTGTCCAAAAGAATGGAGTACATTGTTGACATGCAGGGGTTTAAACAATCTACAGATGATTATGTTCTTAAGGAGCTTGCTATATTACCGCTGGAAAAAAACTCTGAACCTCAAGTACTTTTGTTTCAAGAACCATATAATTGGCGTCGACTTACGGATAGACACAAAAAAGAAAATACATGGCTGAAACAATACTATCACGGGCTTTCATGGAAGTCTGGTGAAATTCCTTACGCGAATATAGGTAAGATTTTTCGAGAAGAGTTACATGATGTTAAGAAAGTTTTCGTCAGAGGTCAGATTAGAAAGGAATGGTTGAAACGTTTTAAATTTAATGTCGTCGATATTTACGATTTAGGTTACTCCCAAGTTGTACAATCAAAAAAAATTGTAACTATTTGTATTAACCATAATGGTTCTTATAAAACAAATTGTGCACTTCATAACGCTAAACTTATGAGAAAATATTATTTCGAAAATATTTGTCTGAATTATGAATAATTTCATATTGTTAAATATCATAAGTGAATTAATTGTATTCATGTGTCAAAACATTTGTAAATACTTAATAAAACGCTTATCCTTCAATCAAAACTGCTTGTTTCTCAATTAATCTTATTTCAATGTAATAAACCTAACAAAAAAATTAATTTTTTTAATGCGGTAGTGGTGAAAGACTCAGGAAGTGTATTAAACAGTCTGATATACCATATTAAGCTTATTGATTCACGTTGATAGCGTTTATCACAAGTTTTATAGCTTGAAAATAGCTTGTCACTTCGTCAGCAATCTGATTTCTCGAGCAGCTTGCGCCAAGATACACCTGATAATTGTCGTTTTCATAGTAATATATTTCCGTTTGATAAATATCACTATGTTTATGTTCCCAAGAAATCTATAAAAGGTAGCGAACTTGGGAATAATATACCAGTCATACGATTGTAATGGGTTCGAGTAGACGCAAGCGTCTTGGACAAAAAAATTTAAATACTTTAAAATCTCTGCTTCATTTCGATAAAAGTCAACGACGTGTTTTATTACGCGAAGCAGATAAAAAACATGTTATTCTCATTTGCGAATGTGGCTTAAATATTTTACGTGGTAACGTGCCTTTGAACAAAAACTATAAAAATAAATTGAAAAAGTACGTTTTATTCTTAAGAAAATTAACTGACTCTTCGCAAAGTTTGAAAAATAAAAAAAAGTTGATTATCAAATACCAGACTTGTTTATCACTCATCTTGGTACCTGTGATAAAACTATGGAGCATGCAAGAAAAATGATTTTGATCCCTGAAGAAAGTATAAACAATTTACACCATCGTTTATCAGGTGAAAAATTGGTTACTATGCAAACACCGGGTACACCTTCGTCGCGACTAGACAAAGAAATGAGCGAAATTATAAATTCGACATCAATTCAAGATGATCGTGAAAAATATGCTATGTACCAAGAAGCATTAGACCATTTTATGTATTATAAATCAAATGATGGTGCAAAAAAGTTTCACGTGAGCGACGTAACCACCCCTGGAGATATCGATAAAGTAAGCAGAGTAAATAATAACGAAGATACCAATGAAGATAGCAGAAAAGTAGATGATAACATAATAAACAGTGTACCATCAACGCTTCGATTTAAAGCAAAACAGTTATTACTGCGATTGTCTGCTTCTGGTGATGTCACATGGGATGATCTTGGTAAGATTACCATAGATGGCAGTGTCGTCAAAGGTGGAAATATAGTAGATTTGATTAACGATGCTCTGAGAAATAGAAAACAGCCGTTGTCAAGTGGTTATAGGCAGTTTACCGAAGCGCTTCGCAGAGCAAATATACCACGAGAATTTATTGGTAAAAATAAAATTTGGTAACTTGTTTCTTCACCACAACCTGATAGTGACGACGACAACGAAGAAACTCAACAATCTAATAGTGAAGAAACAAATGAAAAACCAGCCAATAGAGCAACACCAAGAAAGTTGAAAAAAAGATTACACCCCCAAGAAACACCTAGACACGTTACAAAAGTTCGTATTCTTCCATGGGATCGCCTAGAGTAAACATTGAAGAAGATTTGATCACACACCCAGAATCAAGTCTTGTAGATAATTTAATCAATTCTTTACCTTTTGAAATACATGCTCCAGGATACAATTTTTGTGGACCTGGTACACGTCTAAACGAGAGGTTAGAGAAAAGTGAGAAAGGTATCAACCCACTTGACGATTATTGTCGTGAACATGATATAGCATATGCAAACAGTAGTGATCGTAGCAAAGCTGATTGTTTGCTGGCTAAACGTGCCTTTGCACGTTTATTGTCTGAAACAGCTACAACTAACGAGAGAGGTGTTGCTTTAGTCACAACTTGTTGTATGATAAGTAAAATAATTTTGAAAAGTTTTCTTTGTACATTAAAAAAATAATTAAAAGAAACGTAAAGAAGAAACTAAAAAAGTTTAAGAATAAGATAAATGGAAAAAACGTTAAATAATTTTTTCTATCGACCACCGAAATCACCAGCCTATGCTGGTACGTACAACCTTTTAAAAACCATTGGTAAAAAACACGATCGCAAAAAAATTATCAAATGGCTTGAAAGTCAGGATGCTTATACTCTAAACCTGTACGCCGTCATTTTCCGCATAGGTCTTATGACGTTCGTAACCCTTTTGATGTGTGGGAAGGAGATCTCGCTGATTTACGATCATTAAAAACCTATAACAATGACAACACATATCTACTTGTGGTTATAGACGTTTTATCAAAATTTGCATGGGTTGAACCGATTCGTAACAAAACTGCGAAAAGTGTCGCTGCAGCATTTGAACGTATTTTAACACGTTGTAAAGGACAACACCCCATGCTCTTTCAAACTGATAAAGGTAAAGAATTTCTCGGCAAAGAGATGCAATAAGTTTTGAAAAAGAACAGTATAAACCATCGTGTAGTTAGAAATCCTGATATTAAAGCAGCTGTGGTTGAAAGGTTTAACAGAACATTGAAGGGTCGATTATGGCGATATTTTACTCATACAAATACGTACAGATATATTGATATTTTACAAAAAATTGTTGATGCTTACAATAATTCTTGGCATTGTGGTACTAAAATGACTCCTGCTAAAGTTAATTTGTACAATGCCGTAAAAGCATACCAAAACCTAGCCCAACGATACAACACGACCCGTATTCGATACCCTAAATATAAGGTGGGTGACTTAGTACGTGTCAGTCGCGCCAAACTAGTGTTCAAGAAAGCATATGAAAGCGGATGGACTTTAGAATTACTCCGAATTCTACGTATATCTACTAAACGCCAACCGCCTGTTTATACTTTGGAAGATCTTGACGGTGAACCAATCGAAGGTTTTTTCTACGAAGAACTTTCTAGAGTACAAAAAGATTTGAATACAGAATCATTTCAAATAGATAAGATTCTTAAAACTAAAGGTAAAGGGAAAAACAAAAAATATTTTGTAACTTGGAAAGGTTATCCCGATAAATTTAATTCCTGGGTTTCAGCAAACAATTTAAAAAAGATATAATGAGAGAACAATTTTACATAGTATTATCTAGTAACAACAGCATGTATGTGTTTCCTGAAAATAAAACAACACATTTTACCACACAGCTACCTCAAAATATTTATTTACACGGTGAATGGTCTGTAGCTCTATGTGAGATTCAGATACCCCACACATTTCAACATATTTCGCTCGATAACTATGAGGGTATGGTCTGTGTAAAAACAACTGAGTCGTTTTCACCAAATGATTTGAGACACGAATGAATAGAAAATGATGTTATTGCACACTTATCTCCAGGAATTTACACAGATATGGAAAATGTTTTACAAGAAATAAATAATTTACCTAACATAAAAAATCACTTACAATTCAAAGCACATCGTGGAGGATTTATAGAAATTGAACGAACTTGCCAGGATACTTGTGACACGAGTTTTCATAGTTTAATTTTGTCTGAAAAACTCTTGAGAATTATTGGCTTTGAAAATTATAATCTTGAAAAAATTAGAGATACAGTTACCGGTCAAAGACCTGCCGATCTTATTAGCGGTTTACCATCAATAATAAGAGTGTATAGTGATATTTGTGAACCTTACATTACAGGTGATGTACACACACCTCTTTTACGCATAGTTCCTCTTAATATGAACGAGTATAAATATGGTAGAAAAGCTATTGGTAAAGAGGCTTTACGAACAGGTGTAAATATTTTAGATGACATTACACATGAAAAACCTTTTAAAGAATCTTTTCGCAATAATATTCGAGAATCAGCAAAGAATCTCAAAAGAAAAGCCGAAGAATAATAGAAAGCCAATAACGCCTACGCTTATCGATCATACATTGAAACTTTATTAAACTATGGGTCTGCAGCTAAAAAATCTCATCTCACCAGTGCACTATGGTACACCGACACTCCTGGAAAAATGGATGCTACAGATGACGAAAACGAGGGTCTTACAAACCGCCGAATCCTTATGGGCGATGAGAAAAACGTAGATATGATTGGGTATTTACATTGCGATGTTTTCAATCAAGACAAATTATTAATTAATGGTGTCGAAGTACGTGTGCGGCTCGTACGATCACGAGATAGTTTTTGTCTTATGGACCCGACAGGACTCTACACCGCTCGAATCACCGAAGTTGCTCTCTTTGTATGTCGTGTCAGACTTAGTCCAAGTATTATATTGGCTCACGAAAAAGCACTTTCGAAATCAACAGCTAAATATCCCCTCACACGTGTAGAAGTAAAAGCTATTACAATGCATAGTGGTATTCATGGAGAAACATTGGATAATGTCATTTTAGGTCAATTACCAAAAAGAATTATTGTTGGCTTTGTAGAAAATAAAGCTTTTAACGGTGATAAGGGTCTCAATCCATTTAATTTTAAAAATTTCAATATAAATTATTTGTGTCTCTACATTGATGGCGTACAAGTACCGTCTACAACCTGATTTTAAAACGAATAATATGTATGTTGATGCATATCATACTTTATTTTCTGGTACAGGTATATATTATTTAAATGAGGGTAATTCCATTTCACGCGAAGCTTATGCCAATGGATATTGTCTTTTCGCTTTCGATTTAACACCTGATTTATCAGCAAATCAAGACACACATTGGAATCTAGTAAAACATGGTAGTGTGAGAATTGATGTTCGTTTTGATGATCCGTTAAGCAGTACAGTAAATTGTATAATTTATGCTGAATATGAAAATATACTTGAGATTGATTCGTCCCGTCAAGTTCTCGTGGACTATAGTGGGTGAGATGGTGGGGCAAAGTAGTAGTAGTGGGGGTAAAGGTTAATGGTTTGGAAATGTTTCTGATATGTCAGTCGTTGATTGGACGTTGATTTGTTCAAAACTATGAAGATGGATATCGTCGTAGATGTACAGTGTGTCAAAGATTATAAAAACCGTCCGGTACCAAAAGAAGTGGCAGTTCTTTCATTAAATCAAAATTTCACAGGACATTGGCTTGTTTCTCCGAATAGACAAATAACTGCACTATGTCAAGAGGCTAGAAAAGAAAACGATTGGTTATCACGAAACCATCACGGCTTGGACTGGCTTGATCAAGGTGTTTCCGAAAAAGTCTTGTTCAAAAAGCTAGAAGAAATTTGCAAGAGAGCAAACAATGTTTATGTTCGTGGTGGCATGAATGTGGCGATTTTACGAAAAATCACTACACGACACATTATAAATTTAGAGTTTGAGGAAGATTGTCCACCATTTCACAAACTTACAGCATCTGGTAATTACTGCATGCAACATTCTTTAAAATATGGTTTTTCAAAGTTTAGTTGTGCTTTGAATAACGTCTCTAAGTTAAAAACGTGGTTGAAAACACGTGGTAAAACTGAAGCTGTTGGTGAAGAGTTTATCTTTGAACCACCTATTAACCTCTGTGATCAACAATATACAAATTCATTGGATTTTATCTCGAATTCCTACTCACGCTGTGGGGGTCTTTGCGGCACATCAAATTCCTCTGGTCTGGACGAGATCGACAGCTTTTATTTTCAACATCCAAAGGCACGGTAAACCTGTCTTGCATTGGGTAGCAATTTACGTGAATAAAAACGGTGATGCCTGGTACTTTGATAGTTTTGGTGTACCTCCTTACATACCCGATCATATAAGCGGTATTCGGAGAAATGTTAGAAAATTTCGATGGAATTCACGACAACTACAAAGTGAAACTTCAGATACATGTGGCTATTTTTGTCTGACGTTTTTACATTACATGTCTGTGGGACTTGGAATTGGACATTTTCTCGAAAACTTTTCTTGTAACTTACACAAAAATGATCAAATTGTTAGAAATTATGTTTCAAAATTGTATAGGGGCACATTTCCCCACTACCATTATCAACCCCTCCACTACTAACACATCCCGCTACTATCCTACCCTTCCCATAGAAAACCCCTCCACCATCCGAATGAATAGTATAAAAAAGAGCGTCTACCACAACCTATTCATTAGTTCACACGATCACTCCTGCTGAAAATAATACACAAGAATGGCTGGTCAAGGCAAGCGTAAATACAAGGCAATGGCAGGTCAAGAAAGTGTTTCCAAATATCATTGTCGTCATCAACTGTTGCCAATGGTATACGGACTAAACAAAACTTATACTAAGAAAATTACAATTGGTCTAGAAAATAAGGAAATTGGTGGTGAATTTCTACCTATCATCCGTCTTAGTGGTGACGACTTTGTTGGTATACCATTTACTGTGTCTGACTGGCGTTTATTTGAAGAAATTTTTCCAGTTATTGATAAGTTCTTTGAAACTGAAGATGGTGATATGCTGGATAAAAAGATGCCCTTTAGCCGTTTTAGCATAAGGCTTATTATGAGTTATGGCGACAAGGCAATTGAACTTGTAGAAGAAGAAGATTCACAGACGTCAGGTGATCAAACACCAAAGAAACAGTACCGACGTAGTTTAGTATTTAAAAAAGTTTCTTTTGATAGATTAAAAATATTAAAACATTGTATACGTGTGAGAGTGAGATTTTTATTAGATGTAACATGTAACATAGAATATATTATTAATACACTTTGTCATTATTTCAAAGAAAAATTGCAAGAATCGCGATCATCACAATGTACACATTTTTCTAAGGATGATTTATTAACTTATGCGGAAAAATTCGGCATACCTGATTCTGGTAAAGTTTATGATGAAATAACGATTAAAAAAATGATATACGGATATCAATACCCATTCATGATGTTATGTCTTTAATATATGAGCTTGTATCATTACATTTAGAAAATATTATATTTTTAATGAATAAAAAGATTTAAATGTATCAAACTTGTTTTTACTTACCTTTTATACTCGTATCCTAAAATACCACCTAGTTTTCTTGCAGATAAAGTTTAATATTATAGAGTTAAATTGTAAAGTTAAATTTTAAATCATAGAGTTCAATATTATATAAATTTTAAAAGTTCAAGTTATATTTTAAATTTTGAAATCATAGAGTTAAGTTTAAATCATAATTTAAAATTTTGAAATCATAGAGTTAAGTTTAAATCACAATTTTGAATTTTGAATGTTGTGGCACCATGGGGCAGACACAACAAACCCCCACCACCACACCCTGGTGGGAGGGGGAGGGGATGTATAATACCCCCTCCACCAGGGTATCGTGGTGGGGGTTTGTTGTGTCTTCCCCATGGTGCCACAATAACTACTAACTCTGTAACAATAATAATTTATTCCTTATGAGTCGAAAATCTTTTTCTTTAAGTTTTAATCTGAAAGAATGAATATAATGTAAATTAAAAAATATTTGAGCGTGATGCACTTTTAATAATCTGAGAAAATCTTATATCTCCCTTTTCCTGGGTTTTAATGATGCTAGTTTACCTTTAGAAATCATAGGGCCAGTAAAGCATCCATAATTAAAACACCATAAAGTAGAACGAGGCTCTGCTAGAGGAATATTATCTGCAACATAACATATATTTTTTAATATTCGTTCTCATTTGTGTTAATTTTCTAAATATAATAATATCTTACCAGCAACTATTTTATAAGATCTATTTTCTATTTTCTGTAGGTCATGTAGGTCTCCAAAATTACTCCAAAAAAATCTTGTATAATATCTGTAAAAATAAAAAATCACACAAAGTATCAATTTTTTAAAAATGATTTTAGTCATTTAACTTTAGCCATTGAATAAGTACTTATCTATCTAATAAAAGTTATTTTCCCCTGTTACGTGAGAGCCAAAAATAATTAATGGCGCTCACGTAAATGCGATACCTCTTGCGAAAATATCTTGGTTCGGTCGCCGCTCTCGGGGCGTCTGTCATCCCCTCCACTTGGGTACCTTACCTGTGTCGTTACTTCAACCTTATGCTCCCTTACGCATAAGGCTATATGAAGAATATTTATATGAATATAGGTGCAGGGAAATTAATCAAGGCGAATTGTCGTTACACGATTTTTAGATTAGAATTACTTCCCTTTTATTTTATTTACTTGTTGTTACAAATTCCGAATACATATATTTATGCCTATATGAATATGTGTGTATGTGTAGATGTATATATGGTTATATTATATATAGCGTGTATTTGCATGTATTTGCGTCAATGATACTCATAATATATATATATATATATATATATATATATATATATATATATATATATATATATATATATATATATATATATATATATATATATATATATATATTGTAACGGGCGCTGATAATGAGAGTCCTGAACTACGTAAAGCGGGAGCGAAGCTAGCGCGCTCCCGCCTGGAGTACTCCGTGGCGCGGCGCGCGGCGCGCTCCTGAGACAAACGGGGAAGAAGCCGCGGTGCTGCCTCGAAAAGGACGCCGCGGCCATGTTGAGTTGTTCGCCATCACGCGCAACAAGTGTCCGCGGAGGTCGCGACGCGAGAAAGAAAATGAAACGTGTGTGAAGTGCGAGAGAGAGCCCGCCGCCACCCACGTGACCACGCCGCCACCACTGCGAGGGGTGGAGGAGCGAGAGAGGGCACGAGGGCAGCGGAGCGCGAGGAAGAGAGAGAGAAAGGAACGGCGAGAGCACCGCGTGCGATGGCTGGCCAGCCCCGAGTAAGTAGGGGTTACACTTGCATCGGTGCTTCTTGGTGACGGGCGCGTGGTGCATCCCCCCCCCCCCCGTCACCCGCGAATAAGCGGCTCCGCTGTAACCGCGAGCGTGCGTGCGGTAGTTGAAGTCTCGGCCTGTCGCGTGTTGTAATAAAGTTTGTTCGGGTTTCGCGCCCCTTGCGCGACCATCTTCTTCGTATTAAAACCTTGTTTTTATCTTAACTTGTCGAGTCACGAGTATTTATTGAGCGCGCCTTAACCTATGCATGATTTCCCGAATACCGCCCTCTACCCATTTCAGCAGCTGCAGTTAGCCGAGGACATCGTCTCTTGGAGGGGACAAGGTAGCAGGGTGTAAGTATCTCAATAGCCGCTCGAGAGGTTAGCCCGAGCGGCGGTGCAGGCGGGAAAAGCCGGCTGCGCTGGTAACGCTAGGTCTTAGCGAGCAGCCGGTAGTTCGCGGGCAGGAGTTCGCAGCAGCGGCAGAGCGCAGCGCCGGTTCTAGGGGAAGGCGGCCTAGGCTTTCTACAATAGAAGCCGGGCTCGCATGTTCGGAACCTGTGCCGAGGCGCTTCTGCCGGACTACAGGTGATTCTACAACGGTGAGTTGCCCGGGCGTAGATTACACCCGTAGATTACCCCGCGAACCCCTGAGAGGGATTAATACCCTCTCCGCAACTGAACCCCGTTACAACTGGCGCCCTTAACGTGTTGGGAAGCATAGGTTAGGGAATAATTCGAGTATTTAAACAGGTCGAGACTCGCGTGCGAATAATTAATTATCGAGAGGGATAATTAATTATTATAAAAGTGTATAGTGTGTGCAAGGGTAACCAACTGGTGGTTCCTAACCTTGCTTGGGGGGAATAACCCGGCCTGCACGTACTTAGCGAGGACATTGCTTGTGAAGGCCGAGCATTGTTGAAGTACTTAGTGAGGTCAACAAAGAGATTAAATAATAATTATTGATTTAATATTTTTTTTTTAAGCAACAGTAGGTGCCTAGCGCTCAATCTCTTTGTGGGACAACTCACGTGCACGCCGGGGCGTAAAATGGCAGTTTATGTACCCATTCCGCATTTTCGGGTTATTAGCGGAAATTTCCGCATTTTTGGGGAAATACGCGCAAGCGCGGACGCGGGGGGTAACCTAGAGTGTGCGCGCAGCAATTTTGAGGCCGCGCATGCGCAGAAATCGAAAAAAAAAAGTGGAAAATCACTACCGCGGAATCGGTAGCGCATCTCACCAGGAGGTGCGCGCATCCACTAATTTCGAGTTTGCGCATGCGTAAAGGGCCAAAAATTGAAATTTTGATTTAGCCCGCGGAATCGGTAGTACACCTAACTGGGAGGTGCGCGAACCACGAATTTCGAGTTCGCGCATGCGCAAAGGGTCGCAAAAGGGAAATTTCGACCTAGCATGCGGAATCGCTAGTACACCTCACGGGGAGGTGCGCGAACCACTAACTTCGAGTTCGCGCAGGCGTAAAGGGTGGAAAAGTGGAAATTTCGTTCGGGGCCGCGGAATCGCTTGCTCTAAGGGAGAAACCCCGTCAAACCGCTCACGCTTCCGTGAAGTCGCTACGGCACCGACTTTATCGCTTGCGCAGACGCCGAATCGTCGCGCTTGCGATAAAAGCGTTAGCATATTGCGCAAACAAGCGAACCACATTCGCGCATACCCAAAAAGCGACATAACCTCCAAGCAAGCAGGTTAAAAAGCGAGTTACACTGGCCTAGCGATTAGAGACCAAACCACCAGTTGGGAAAATTCGCGTTTTCCTTAGTCAGTGGTAATCCAGTAGGTACCTTGTGAAGGATACCACTGACCGTGCAAAAGCACCTTAAAACCCGCGGGATTGAAGACCAATCCCCTTGCACACACACGCCACGTCGTTTGATTTGTAATGGCGTACAACATCGACGATGCCTTGACGGATTGGCTCTTGTATATCTCTCGCAACGAGCTGGACGACTACCTGTCGCAATTGGAATTGAGGCGACAGGGCTCCTTCTTCCGCCTGTGCGAGAGACTGAAAAATTGGATGCTGGACATTTACGCGCCGCAAGACTTCGCAGAGTCGGCGGTCACGGTAGGGGCCATCGCGCGACGAACGATCCTTCGGGAACAGTTGATCGAAAGGATCGTGTCGGAGGCGAACGACACCTTTGTCGAAACAACGGGTTGGGAACGACACCCATTACAAGTAATAATGGTTAGCGATGCGGTTCTAAGCATGCTACGGAAATCGACAAAGGATGCCGAGACCCCGGCCCAGCACCCAACACAACGCCATGAAGACAGGGCATACAGGAGCGACGAAGACGCCAGCACAGAAGACACGGCGAACAAGGACGTGGAAGAAGAAGAGGAAGAAAGAGGTACTGGAGAGCGCGGCTGAGGACAAGAAGGCGCCTCCGGTACAACCAACCGACACCCATCGCAGCCAAAGATGATGCGGCTGGTGTCGCACGACGGCACAAATTTCGAGGTGCCGGAGGACGTCACCTCACTATTAGTAAACCTAATAGTGAGGGTACGATCGCTGGAGGAAAAATTAGAGGCCTCCCAGCGACCAATGATGCAGGACACCCGAATGCCGGAGCAGTCTTGACACGCAGCATCAAGTACCAGGCTAGGCGACAACAGGCCAGGACAAAATGTCAGGTTCGAGGAATCGTTGACGATTCCAGGACGAACAGAAACCTGGCAACAAAGGCAGCCTTCGCCACCGCCAACTCCCCCAGAGTTCCAGGCTGGACTTTATGGAGTAAATCCAGCCTGGGAGGGGGGAGATCGCCGAGGTTCGGCGAGAGGCTCGAGTTGGCGGAACGCGGAGAACACATCGGCCAACTTCTCGATGTCGGGTCTGTACCACTCGAGAGACATTGGCCAAATCGTGCGTAAATGGCACATACGCTTCTCTGGCGCAAAGAGCCAGAGCATAGACGTGTTCCTCGCAAGGCTAGAAGACTGCCGGGTCCTGGCGAACCTCACGGAAGAGGAGATGCTGTCGTCCCTGTCGGAGCTGTTTACGGACACGGCGGCCACGTGGTACCGCAATGAGAAAGAGAAGTGGGCCACGTGGCAAGACTTCCTATCGGCGGCGAGGCGCTGGTATGGCACGACGAAAGGGTACCAGCAGCGGCTGATCGCCGAAGCCAATAGTCGCACACAAGGGATGGACGAGGCCGTGAGGGATTATATCACATGCCTCGTAGCGATAATGAGGAAGATGTCGCCCGTCCCCAGCCTGGAACAGCAGCTGGATCAACTCCACCGCAACCTCAAGCCGCAGTTGCAGCCCATGGTTCGGAGATCGGAATTCCGAACCATCGAGGAGCTGCTTGATCTGGCGGTAGATGCTGAGCAGATCTTGGAGTACTCCAAGGCGTACCTATCGCCGCCACCGCCAGGATCCACCTTGCTGCCAGAAATGGCGTACAAACCCCCTCCTCTGTGCGATACCCAGCACAGACCGAGGGGGAGCAAGGTGGCAGCGGTGAGAGAGGAGAAGGACCCCAAGTAGGAGAGTTTGGAGGACATGCTCCGGAGGGTCCTGAAGCAAAGCCTCGCGGATATGGGGAACCCCCGGATGGAGAGTTCCGGGCGAACTTCCCCACCGAGGCACGCACCTGGTGGCCCGCGTAAGGGGCGTGGCCACCAGCCGTCTGGGCGAACGGGGATAGAGAGGCCCCCGGCGCCAAAGCCAAGCGACAAGGGCGCGCGTCCGGGAGGGGTCGTCACGCCGCCCGCCAACTCCGGGGGTAGACCCCCGGTAGAGCCGAAAGGGCCGCTGAAATGCCACCTATGTGGGGAGATTGGCTACTCGGCGAGGTACTGCCCGAATTGTTCGGGAAACGGGAAGGAGGGCGATCGGTAGAAGTCGCCCCCGACCCAAGCCCCCGGAGAGCTCGAGCAGTGGTAGTAGACCCACTCGAGTCTACCCCGGCGGTACCCGTGGTACCGTCTCCTGACCCGACTCCAGTGTGCGAGGACACTGCGGCTGCGTGCGACCTTCGCCCAGCCCCCAAGGAATCGGAAGCTTACCCACCTCATGACCGAGGAGAAGCCTCCGTCGGCCAGCCAACCGATGCCGAGACGCGTTGGTGGGTTCAGGTGGAGGTGGGTGAGTTCAATCTCCGAGTGCTGTTGGATCGAGGAGCGTCCACAACGGTGATGGGCACCGTTGGCCTCCAGACCCGAGCTAGAGCCGTACGTCTATGCCTATCTCGGCGACATCATAATTGTCGCCGAGACATTCGAGAAGCATAAGGACTGCCTCCGAATGGGGCTAGAACGGCTAGTAGCCGCTGGATTGACGCTTAACGCAGATAAGTGTGTTTTCTGCAAGCCAGAGGTAGCCTACCTGGGATTCTTGGTTAACCGGGACGGCACGCGGTCTAACCCGGCCAAGATTGAACCAATTAAGAATTACCCAGTGCCCCCGAACCTGAAGGCACTGCGAAGGTTCCTAGGCACCACCTCGTGGTATCGAAGATTCATACCGAACTATGCCACCATCGCTGAGCCGCTCACAAACCTGACTAAGAAGAACCAGAAGTATGAGTGGCTCGAGGAGCAGCAGTACGCTTTCGAGCTGCTGAGAGCGATGGTGATGACCGCGCCGGTTCTGCAGCGACCTCACCCCGAGGGGTTATACATCGTGCAGACGGATGCGAGCGACGTGGGCCTAGAGGCAGTGCTCCTTCAAGAATGGGAAGAGCAGGAGCGGGTGATCGAGTTCGCGAGCCGCGTGCTTACACCGGCGGAGCGCAACTACGGCGTGACCGAGCGAGAATGCCTCGTAGTGGTATGGGCGATACAAAAGTTTCGTCCGTACATCGAGTGCTACGAGTTTAAGGTAGTGACAGACCACAGCAGCTTGCGGTGGCTCTGCCAACTAAAAAACCTCACGAGCCGGTTGGCTCGTTGGGCATTGGAGCTGCAAGGCCACCAGTTCACCGTCGAACACCGCAAAGGCGCCTTGAACCACGTGGCAGACGCCCTCTCTCGTATGTATGAGGATGAGGATGGGCTAGAAGTGGCCGCGGTGTCGTGGTTCACCGACACCGCGGACACGTGGTATCAGGAGTGGTGCGCCAAGGTCAAGGAGCAACCCAATGACTACCCCACCTACAAACTCGTATCAGGCAGTCTCTATCGGTACCGCCCGAACTCAGAGGTAGACTCAACCCTCGGCAACGATGACGATGCCTGGAAACTGGTAGTACCGGAAGAACACCGTCGCGAGGTGTTGCAAGAATGCCACGATGACGCCACCGCTGGACATCTCGGCAGAGAGAAGACGTTCGCCAGAGTCGCGCTGCGCTATTACTGGCCGCGCTACTATGCGGATACGCAGGAGTACGTGCGAAACTGCGAGACGTACCAGCGCTTCAAGGTGGAGCAAAGGGCTCCAGCCGGCCTCATGGGACGCCGGGTAATAGATAAACCCTGGCAGGTTGTGGCTGGAGACATTATCGGACCGTTGCCTCGAAGCTCCAAAGGTTGCGAGTACATCCTGGTGTTCCAAGATGTGTTCACCAGATGGGTAGAGGCCTCTCCCATACGCAAGGCAAACGCCAAGACGGTGATAGCGGAACTGAATCGGATGGTCTTCCTCCGATTCGGTTGCCCGGAAGTCTTCCTGTCAGACAACGGCACAGAGTTCAAGAACTATGCCGTGGAAGACTTCCTGCGGGAGCGTGGCGTTCACCACACTCACACTCCTCCCTATCACCCTCAAGCTAACCCCGTGGAACGAGCCAACCGTACCCTAAAAACGATGGTCGCTTCCTACCTTAAGGAGCGGCATAGTGCGTGGGACGAGAAGCTTCCGGAACTTCTCTTCGCCATAAATACGGCTGAGCAAAGTTCTACCGGGATGAGCCCGGCTCTAATGCTTTATGGGAGACAGCCAGAACCCCCTGGTACGCAAGGAAGGATGCAAGAGGTGGCGGCGGAAGTCCCGGCTCAAGAGGAAAGTTTGGCTCGCTGGAAGTAGCGAATGGAGGCCCTTTCAGGACTACATGCGCGCGCCGCTTCGAGCGCGCGAGCGGCACAAGAGCGCCAAGCCGGCTACTATGACGCCGGCCGGCGCGAGCAAACTTTCAAACCGGGCGACAGAGTGTGGAAGCGCAGCCACCCCCTATCCTCGGCCGCCAAAGGCGTTGCAGCGAAGCTGGCGCCGAACTTCGATGGTCCGTATTGGATTACTGACGCCTTTGGTCCGAACACCTACCGCTTAGTAGGTGACGGAGGCCAGGTAGAGGAGGTGGCAGCTGTGGAACAGGGGGAGACGGTCGACGCGCCAATGCCCGAGCCCCTCGGCGTCGCCCTCATGGACGAAAGACTACCGAGGAGACGCGGGAGGCCCCCGGGCGCTCGGGCAGAGGCAGTTGGCCCACTCGACCAGAACCCGGTAACCCCGCCCGCCTCATCTCCTCCACGAAGGGGACGCGGAAGACCCGCGGGAGCCCGAGCAGCGGTAGTTGACCCACTCGGGCCCACCCTGGCAGTGACATCCGTCCCATCCCAACCGCGGCGAGGACGCGGGCGTCCTTGAAAAGCCGCCTAGACTTCCCGCTCCCCCCAACGTCGCGGCCGGTGGGACACCACGGCGTGCCGGCGACGACCCCCCCCCCTGCTACCAACGCCTGCCTCACCCTCACCTCCCTTCTCTGTTACAGATTCTGGAGGTCTCCGAGGAGGACCTGAACCAGGCCCTGGCGGCCCTGATGCGTATGGGCCTGGGGAGAGCGATGGAGGGCACAGTGGAGGCCCTTCTCCACCTACTGAAGGAGGACCAGCTGGCCAAGGAGCGAGAGCGCGAAGAGGATCTCGCCTGGGAGCGCCCCGTGATCGAGGAGGGGGACGGCGAGTACGCGGAGACTGACCGCGCCAGCCCGGGCGTGCCCATCTCCTCGCCGCGGGACGATCAACGCTCGCGCCCCGACGCGCCAATTCTCCTTGGCTGCCCAAGGAAGGCCCCGTCCACCTGCGACCAGGGCACGCAGACGGAGGCAGGCGTCCCGCCTCGTTCTCCCTCCACCTGGGCAGAGGTAGAGGGCGTCTTGGAGCGCGCGCGTCGCCTCCAACAAGAGGCCACCAAGGCTCGGGAGGAGGCCTTCGCTCTCTTCGAGGGCTTCGACGGCCCAGCACCCCAGGACTCGGTGGCCCGGAGGCGACGGCTAATCGAGATCAAAAGGGCTGAGCTCGAGCAGTCCACCGCCTGGACCACCGCGCGGAAGGAAGCCAGCCGCCAAGCCGAAGAGGAGCGAGGGAGAGAGTGAGGGCCCGCGTCCAGGCCGAGCTCGAGCAGGCCCGGACCCAACGCCTGGCGGAAGAGGAGGCGCTCCTAGGGGCGCGCGCCCGTGTGGAACAGGTGCGACGCCTAGAGGAGCGTCTCGCCAGAGCCATGCGTCAGGGTGAGGGCTCGAGCGAGCCGCCCCCAGCCGCGGCGGCCAGGATCCGGTTCTGCTCGGTCTGTGGGAGGCCCGGCGTCTCACAAGCGCGCCGGTGCCCAGACCGAGCCAACCATCCACCCCTGCCGCCGAAGCAGCCGAGGCCAGACGGAACCCAGGGGGACCGAAGAGAGAAAGAGGGGAAGAAGTGATGTGAGTCAATGAAGTCTGATTTCAACCAACCCGTAGTAGAGACTTCATTTCGTCGCCCTTTCCTATCCTTCCTCGATGAGACGTCCGCAGGACGTCAAATCTGGGTGGGGGGTGTAACGGGCGCTGATAATGAGAGTCGTGAACTACGTAAAGCGGGAGCGAAGCTAGCGCGCTCCCGCTTGGAGTGCTCCGTGGCGCGCCGTGCGGCGCGCTCCCGAGACAAACGGGGAAGAAGCCGCGGTGCTGCCTCGAAAAGGACGCCGCGGCCATGTTGAGTTGTTCGCCATCACGCGCAACAAGTGTCCGCGGAGGTCGCGACGCGAGAAAGAAAAAGAAACGTGTGTGAAGTGCGAGAGAGAGCTCGCCGCCACCCACGTGACCACGCCGCCACCAGTGCGAGGAGTGGAGGAGCCAGAGAGAGAGAGGCACGAGGGCAGCGGAGCGCGAGGAAGAGAGAGAGAAAGGAACGGCGAGAGCACCCCGTGCGATGGCTGGCCAGCCCCGAGTAAGTAGGGCTTACACTTGCATCGGTGCTTCTTGGTGACGGGCGCGTGGTGCATCCCCCCCCCCCCCCGTCACCCGCGGATAGGCGGCTCCGCCGTAACCGCGAGCGTGCGTGCGGTAGTTGAAGTCTCGGCCTGTCGCGTGTTGTAATAAAGTTTGTTCGGGTTTCGCGCCCCTTGCGCGACCATCTTCTTCGTATTAAAACCTTGTTTTTATCTTAACTTGTCGAGTCACGAGTATTTATTGAGCGCGCCTTAACCTATGCATGATTTCCCGAATACCGCCCTCTACCCATTTCAGCAGCTGCAGTTAGCCGAGCACATCGTCTTCTGGAGGGGACAAGGTAGTAGGGTGTAAGTATCTCAATAGCCGCTCGAGAGGTTAGCCCGAGCGGCGTTGTACGCGGGAAAAGCCGGCTGCGCTGGTAATGCTAGGTCTTAGCGAGCAGCCGGTAGTTCGCGGGCAGGAGTTGGCAGCAGCAGCAGAGCGCAGCGCCGGTTCTAGGGGAAGGTGGCCTAGGCTTTCTACAATAGAAGCCGGGCCGCATGTTCGGAACCTGTGCCGAGGCGCTTCTGCCGGACTACAGGTGATTCTACAACGGTGAGTTGCCCGGGCGTAGATTACACCCGTAGATTACCCCACGAACCCCTGAGAGGGATTAATACCCTCTCCGTAACTGAACCCCGTTATAATATATATATATATATATATATATATATATATATATATATATATATATATATATATATATATATATATATTCCCGCTGACGAACTAATGTCACCGATATTAACTAGACCTTACCTTGTTTGTCGTGATAGAGTTACATTTACCGCAGCGCGGGACGCTCATATTCGTATGCCTACGTACGCGTGTGTGCCGGTTTGGTTCACGGCTCGCATCAGCGTGGAGTATTAGCACTACAGCGACGATAGACCGCGGTGAAATATGGATAAAGTCGCGCAACTTGGGAGTATGAGGCCTGTGTATATTGGAGCAGAAAGTCGTTACGTGATTGCAGGGATAAACAGGATGAAGGAAGGGAAGAAAATGAAGCTGAGTCTCTTCAAATACGTATACATTCAGTAGATTAACTCCACTGAGGCTGCTGAAGACCTGCAGATACTTTGTGGTCGTGTTCTTTTCTGTTTACAGGTCAGCGATGTTCGGCCACCAGGAACTTCCGAGGATATAGATATTTGTACGTGTTCACACACATATGCTGCAGGCTTCTGTGGGTATGCTTGTGTACTCCAAGTAGAGCTAGTGTCCGGGGCTCTGACTCCAATAGAGTACAGAGTGCTGTTTCGCGTGCTGTACGAGTGCTTTTTCGCGTGCCATGTCGTGGCAGCACGCGTGTGGAACGTTCAGTATTTATATCTTATAGTGTAGAAAGGTCTCGCCAGTTATCCTCTGCGCATGTGCGCACCGCCTGTTGATCTCGGAGAAATGTAGCTATGTTAACTCCTGACAAAATTATTTATACTAAAACTTCTAAGAAAAGGAAGAGGGAACAGCCATCGAATATCGAATTGAAAGCCTTATCAAAAATGCAAGTTGAAAATGTTAACATGAAAACATCCATTGTAGCCAGAATCAACATCATTATAATGAATTTTAGTATGTTACCTAAACAAAAAAAAGCCTAGCTTTTCTAAAAATAATGAAAATTTTAAAAAATTACATTAAAAAAATAATGATTCTAATTTTTCATCTTGTATTAGTAATTTTTTTAAGTTTAATAAGAATGTTTTTAGATTCCTTTCTCAAATTTTATGAATTTTAAGTACTGCAACGAGTGAATATAATTAAATTCAATCGTAAAAAAAATGCTTTTTATTATTCTTTATTAAATTTTGTGAAATACTACCATTGCTGCCTTTTGCTTGTAATTTTGTATCTTGTATAAGTGAATTTTATAATTCTGTATCGTATAATATTTTTCCGTAGGTATTAATACCTAATATTTTACTAATGTTTTACTAATGTTTTACTAATATTTACTAATGTATAACTTTTTATATTTGCTATTGAAATAAATTTAAAAAATTTCAAATGTATTATCAATTTATTTCTGTGCCTTCTTTAATAATAATAATAAATATAAATTTTTTTAGTATTTCTTTATTTTTGCAAAAGTAAACATAAATATATATTCAAATGTAATGATATTATACATAATAAAAGTATTAAATATACATTGCAATTTTGTAAATAATTTATTATTAATAAATAAGTTCGCTTTTTCTTTCAAATCAGCTGATGGTGCGCACATGCGCAGAGGATAACTGGCGAGACCTTTCTACACTAGATATAAATAGTAAACGTTCCACACGCGTGCTGCCACGACATGGCACGCGAAACAGCACTCGTACAGCACGCGAAACAGCACTCTGTACTCTATTGGAGTCACAGCCCGGGAGAAACTCCTACTTTTATGCTGCAAATTGGTCTGAAGTTCCAGGACTGCTCCTTTTCTTTTTGAAAATACTATCCTCAAAGATGGAAGATTTAGTTGTGCCTATATTTATCCACGACTCGAGGGAGGCTACACAGTTGAGATTCTGGCTCCCTAGGTGTGACCTGGAAAACATTTAGAGATACACAAGGAAACTAACAGAGGAAAGAAAAGAGGGAGAAGGACGGCGGCCTATATAAAGTTCTGTCGTCTTTCTTTCAACACCGAAGTATTAAGGTTTGGTTGTTCGTTACTCTACACGACAACCAATTAAATATGCCTGTACAATTTAATTTCACTCTAAGTTTAGAATCTTCAATTTCTAAGATAGTCTCTATGAAGGTGAATGTCACATACACGACAACATATTTGGGGTTGCTTAACTTATGTAGAAAACATTATACTTTCACCTTATGATTAGTACTCAATATTGTGTGTTTTCTTTTCTGTTTCTGTATACATTCTATGTGGATAGTGGAAATAAGCTGAATGCGGGTTTGACGTTGTTATTTCTTTAGAGAAGCGAGAGTGAGAACTGCATACGGAAAATATAATTATTTTATGATTCCTTATTAGTCTTTTTGTGCTGTATAAGTTTGGGTACCTAACATTGCTTGGAGGGTCGTTCATACTTAAACACCCCTATTTTGTCGCCTATGCTTAGATACATCCACTTTCAGTATAATTTTTAGTCGTCACTAAACTTATTTTTTTTTATTTAATAAAAAAACATACAAGGTGATTTTTGAAATCTCCTTTTTATATATATATATTCTAATGTTAATTACTCGTCTTTAGTAGAGATTATATGATTAAAGTGACTATTTTAGATAATTATTTGTATATAACTATAGGTTGAAATAGAAGTGAGGAGAAAACGCAGGCTTCTGACATCTGACCGTACCTCGACTCGAGGTGGGCGTCGTTAAGTGTATGACACGTGCAGGTGTTTATCGCATAAGTGAAAACTATTGGAACGCTATGATCTTATACATGGATTTAAATTATACCATAAAGGAAGTTATATTTATATGGATTATTTATGGCCTTTGGTAAGCTGCGTTTAGATATATGGTTAATAGGGGAATGATATTCTACACCTTCAAATTGAAATTTGATATGCTGAGCTAATACGATTTTTTTATTTTAGGTTTTTTGTTATATTCGCATTCATTGGTGAAAGTTGTATAACTTATCATAGAAATTCACCGCCTTAAAGGTGTCACACGTGCCTGTTCCAGTATGTATATAATATAGTCGTAAGCGTTATTTGTGTCACGCAGACCCCCTCGCCCCCCTCGCCGGCCCCTCGTCCCCTCAGCCCCCCTCAAAATAACCTAAAATTGTGATTTTTCACGTTATTTTGAGTATGACAGAGCCCCCCTCGCCCCCTCGCCCCCGCCCCTTCAGCCCCCCTCAGACCCTCATCGTGACTCCCTTCAGACCCCCCTCAGACCCCCCTCATTTAAATGTTCACTTAAAAGTTCACTTTTTTTCATGAATATTATATAAAATTAATAATTTATATTTTTCATATGTTTTATTAATAGGGTATTTTTCATATTTTTTATGGATGATAGTATATACAGATGTAACGCTTAAGATTAGTTCTTAATTTTTAATTTCTGAAACGAAAGAATAGATTATTGAGAAAACTACATTAATTATATATAAAGAAAATATATTGAAAACGATATATTTTATTCTATTTTTTCCACATCACCTTGGAGGTAAATAGAAAGATGCATTTTATTTTTAAGTGGTATCCCCAGTAGGCCTAATCCACTGTCTATGTTACTATAAAATTTTGAAAGATATGAAAAAGATACAGCCACAGATATGTGAAGCTTACGAAGAAGTTGACGATCTCAGACACAATAAGATGGTCCTTGGATATATACGTAAAGCATATGTAAATAATAGATTGAGAATATCTATAACTGATTTTAAAGATATAAAGCAAAATTCTAATAATATCAAAGTTGTGGATACAGCTATAACTCCTTTGGATAAACTTTTAGAAGGATATAAATCTATAGTCAAAAGCTTTCTCTGAAAGTAATTAATATTTAAAGAGGAAATTAAAGAAGGAATAAATGGTAACATTTAACGAAAGAAATTTAAATTATCAATTATAATTAAAAAGATTTACAATGTTGGAAAGTGATTAATATTTAAAGAGGAATATTTAAAGAGGAAATGGAGGAAATGTAAATTACGAATAATAAGAAAAACCTTGGGCCTTATCCGTAATGTAGATATTTCGAATATGTGAAATTTATGAAAAAGTTAATGATATCAGATACAATAAGATTGTCCTTGGATATATACGTAAAGCATGTATTAACTACAGATACATCTGTGTCTGTCTGTGAGGATGTTCGGCAATATTCGTAAGGGGTCAGTAGAATCTAATAATTTCTTAAACGATATAAATTTGTGGATAAAAAAATTAATATAAATGAAATATGTATAACTTTTTTTATTTTTTCCACATCACCTTAGAGGTAAATAAAAAGATGCGTTTTATTTTTAAGTGGTATCCCTAGTAGGCCTAATCCACTGTCTATGTGACTATAAAATTTTGAAAGGCATGAAAAGGATAAAAATGATATTATATTAAATAAATTTGTTTAACCCATTAACTCCCAAACGCCCAAATTTCGAGTAAGTTTTCAACGTGATTATTTCTTATGTTATCTGCTTTGAAAAAATTCTGTTTTCATATATTCTGACGTGAAATTTCACTCTCTTTCAGAATCCGTAGTCAGAATTACGATTTAGCCTCAAGAAAAAAAAATATGGCCGATTTAAACGTAAAAAACGTGAAAATTTTCGAAAAAAAATGTTCAAAAAATTTGATACAAATATAGTATACAGCACTAATAATAAATTAAATACTATTATCAAATTAGGTAAAGATAAAAATCGAATTAGTGATAGTGCAAATGTTGTTTATAAAATTAAGTGTAATGATTGTACTGCTTCATATGTTGGACAGACAAGTAGACGGGTGAATGTGAGAATTAAGGAACATGCTAAAAGATATATGATAAAAGACACCAACTCGTCATTATATATGCATAAAATTGATAATAGTCACACTATTGATTTTAATAATTATAAAGTATTAGACACAGAAAGTAATAGAGGAAAACGATTATTTTCCGAGGCATTGTTTATACATACGCAAAAAAACTACATGAACAAACAATTTGAAATAAATGTTCAAGGTATGACGCCATCCATTTTTGTATTAAATAGTTGAGGACGATCTTTGGAGGCAAAATGAAATGATCTTATTTCTTTTTTGGCAACGTTTCGTTGGCTTAGTACGCCAACCTCATCAGGCCGAAATTATAATCGTATATGTCCTACGTCGATCAGATGTTATTCTCGACTGTCGAGAAAAGACAAGAAAAAGTTATTTTAATACAAGAACAGACGCTTAAGAATAGAATAATTTATATTAAAGAAGATAGTAAGAATATAGTACTACTCAAGAAAGAAAAACCAAACCAATATTATTATGGAAGAGCAGGCAAATACTATTTACGACACAATATTTTTCAAGATGTATCTATATATTCTTAACATGAAAATTTTTCATATGAGACATAATTTTAGAAGAATGTTAAAAATTTGTCTTCATACTTGACAGGGCAAATAGAGTACGTGGATGTCAATGAAGAAAATGACAGTTTCATTGCTTTCAATGAATCACACATAAAACAAACAACAACTAAGATGTTTATTTAGACAGTATTAGACTCAAAGTACGAAAGAAGTATTATGTTTTGAAGTAAGTTTTTCAAGATAAGGAAAGAAAATTGTGATTTTCATAGATCGTCTATCTTGAAAATTTTATTGATAATAAAAATGTTGTGATTATTAGAAAATGACATCTAATCAGTGTTTTGTGTAATAAATAAAATAAAATACCAGTATGATGTGTTGCATGAAGTGCATATATAATCAAATTTTATTGATAACAAATAACATAGTGATTAAGAAATGGCATCTAATCAGTGTTTTGCGTAATATAAAAAAATAAAATACCTGTAAAATGTGTTGCATGAAGTGTTATATCAAATTTTAAAACTTCTACTTAAAATCAGTTTGAAATGTTTTGAAAATAGCTCAAGTATGTATTAATAAGTAATTACGTGTTATGAGGTTCATAAACTTCATAATACGCTTTTGCATAGAAGAAAATATTGCTGAGTACACGAGGTTATAAATATACAATATAATTTTCAGTGTTTTGTGTAATAATAAATAAAATATAGTATGATGTGTTACATGAAGTGTTTATAATCAAATTTTAAAACTTCTATTAAAAATCAGTTTCAAATGTTTTGAGAATAGAACAAGTGTTTATTGAATAATTATGTGTTATGAGGCTCATAATTTTCATAATAAGTTGTGACGATGTCACATGTATCGGCATCCTCAGCAGCTTCGAGCACATGCTCGACCGGCTCCGCCATGTTGTGCGCGCCGGCAGCAAGGATGTCGCGCGGGTTGCGCACACACTCACACCCGCACTTAGACGCCACGGCCGGGTTCAGCACACGGGATGCGATAGACTTAGACGCGCGAGGGGGAAGGGGCCGAGAGAGAGCAGGTGGACGAGGGAGCCGCGTAACCCGGTGAGCGGCGTCGAGAGCCGACGTCACGAGCGCGCGATGTGGACGATATCAGTAGAGGCGCAGACTGAGCGCCGCGCAACTAGTCCGCGCAGGAAGAATAGTGGGAGTATGCAGGAGTATACGTGAGAGATACGCTATCGTGCGGCAGCAAGATAGGCGCGGGGGCGAGGGAGAGAAAGCATTGGAGAGGGAAGCCGCTGGCCAGGACACTGCAGGCAGGCAGGTGTCGTGCGGGGGGAGAGAGAGAGTAGTAGGAAGGGAGAGGGTACCGGCCGCCGGATAGTCAGGCAGAGCGTGTGTACTGGGAGAAGAGAGAGAGAGAGAGGGAGAGGGAGAGGGAGAGAGAGAGAGAGAGAGAGAGAGAGAGAGAGAGAGAGAGAGAGAGAGAGAGAGAGAGAGAGAGAGAGAGAGAGAGAGAGAGGGGTAGAACTAGTGCGCGCGGGCATGAATACGTAAAAGGATAGAGAGAGGAGCGCTGTGTCATAGCTCACGCATAGAGTAAGTAGCGATATAGAATGGTGAGCGCGCATGATAGTTGTGCACCGGGCGACGCAACAAGTGAGATAGGGGCCGCGCATGTTCACGCGTAGACCTATCACGACTCAAAGTAGTTGCGAGTCATGGCCTGGTGGACAAAAGTGAGCAAGTCCAGGGGCGCGGACCAATGAATGGTATCCACGTAAGGGAGAAGAATCAGAACGGAGAGCTCGGGCTTGATCGCTTTGAGGAAGAGCACTCTCTTGTGCTGCCAGCAGCAGTAGTAGTCGCATTAGCCACAGATATAACAGTTGCATTAGCCACGTATATAACCGTCGCATTAGCTTCACTATGCTATAATATTAGTAGTGTACTAAGAGTCGTGTTGTGAGGAAACAAGGATTATTTGTAAGTAGCTATGGGTCGAGAGCTCGTTAAAATAGGGAAGTAGAATCGAGGTAGTAGTAACAGTCCCTGTGTCGTCCAGGGGTCGAGTAGCCTTATAGCGAGCAGTATAGGTGCAGATTGGCCGGCGAAGCTGAATCGTTCCAGAGTGTGTCGAGGCGGAATTCAACTTTCGAGATTATTGTGGTCGGGTATTTTCTCTCTTTACAGGTTCAAGGGCCACGAGACGAACCTGGAAGGAGATGCCATCTTGAGAAAGGGGCCTGACGCAGCAGCTAGCCGCCATTTTTGGGAGTTTCTCAGTCAATTCAACTTTTAATAAAGTTACATAATCTCCAAGTATTATAATTGTTATTATTTGCGAGTGTGGTTGTGCTGTTCCTCGAGTCTTATTTTCAGGAATAAAAGAAAATTATCAGCGTGGGTAGAGTCAGTAACGCAATACTGTCTCATCGTTGGCGTAACGGGAGTTGTAGTTGTTGCTCACCATTAGAACCCCCTTTATCGAGATATAAGTCTTAAGTCGGGGTGTGGCTGAGTCAAGAGTCACGAAGGTAAAGTGGTTTAGTGCTTGTTCTGGGGTTGTTTTGATAAACGAGCTCTATATAGTGGATATAACAAAGCACTACGTCACAAAGTTTTTGCGTAGAAGAAAATATTGCTGAGTGACATGTGATGTTATAAATATACAATATAATTTATGATGCCGATTTGAAATATTGGTCTGAGCCTTGGTTTAAAAAGCATCTGTCATCTTCAAAAAACTTAGTCGATATCAGTGCTGTGCTGTTGTACATATTTATTCAAGTGCCAATAAAAAGATTATACCTAATGAACATGGGAATACTCAAAAAGTAGAAATGATATGTTATTGTGGAAATTTCAACGAATAAAAGTGCTCAGTTAATCTAATATATGATTTCTCACCATGGAAGACGTCAAAATGTTTCTGAGTTCTTAGTAAATATTTTTCTAGACAAGATTCAGATAAGAATTTCAAGAAGTTTTATCTATACAAGAAGGTCAAGAAAGCTTTTATTCTCAGTGATTCTTAGTTCATAAACTGGTTGCATTTTTAATTTTACAAGATTATGTGTGGCAATGATGGGTTATTAATTTAAGTAGTTTCAATAATAATTTCAAGAACTTATATCTCTACTATAAAAGAATATCGAGAAAGCTTTTTTTCTCACATTTTACAGGTCGTGTAGCAATGATGGTTTATTAATACAAGTGGTCTAATTTAATCTACTGAAATCTGTGTAAATCCACCCGGATCAAGTTGGATTTCCCATTTCACATAGATCCAACTGGGTTTCCTAGTTGAATATTTTTGACCGGATTCTAGTGATAATTTCAACAAATCCAAGTGTTGAGAATAATATAATTAATTATTGGCTCATGCTGCCAATAATTAATTGCGAAGCTACAAAAATAATTAATGATATTATCATGTAGCAGTCTTATAGTAGAACTAATTTAAGGCTTTAATAATCAATTTCTAGTACCAAAAAATGAAAATACTTATAATATGCTCTGAAAAAAAATTATAAAAATATGAACTAAAAGCTTCGTTTTAAGATCTAATTTGTTCAAAAAAATGTCGGTCCCATTAGTATTTATGTAATTTGTCTTCTTAATAATAATCTTTGAAAGTATAAAATAAGCTATGTATAAAAGTTTTTCCTGCAAACTGAAAACATAAAAAGAATGATATTTTCATATGACTTTACAGTAATTAATAGTATTGTTAAATTATATAATCTGAGAATTCGAGATAATCTATTGTATCCCCGAATGATATCGAATAATCGAGTACAGCACGAATTTTAGAAAGAGCGACACAAATGGCGAACAGTGGCACGCGTAGCACGTTGATTACAACGCTAGTCGGAAAATGCTTATGATCTGTACTTAGAAAATGTTTACGCAAAAATTTTCACCATTTTTAAATTATATTTATGCTTGAGGTTTTAATTTTTATCACTACCTCTATAAAATTACAAACATCTAATTGATCTGAAAAAATAAATAAATAAATAAAAATAAATATAAAAATAAATTTATACCTAAGACCATGGGATTTTAAACATTCTTTTCTTCTCTTTGCTTCTGTAAATATGAAAGTTTTTATGGTGTGAAGACTTGAGGAATCTTTCGCCAAAATCTTTCCTTTGAATACCACCTTTGTGATGTCTATTAGGTGTTTCGATACTAACTGAACTACGATGATGTAAGTAAAAGAAATCATCTATTAACATATTTTTAAAAATGAGGTGTTACAATATTTGCAAAATTGCAGATCTTTCTTATTGGTATAACGTACAGTTTCTCGAAGCCGAGGGAAAGAAATGCACATTCAAACAGTAATTTAGATAGTAAGTAATTTTTTAAATTACGCAGCGGGTCGAAAAACCCCCTAGGTACACTCAAATTAGCGAGAAAGTTATCTTCTGGGCATGAGCGTGTCACCCTACACCGAAATAGTCCTCAAAAACGTGCTCAGTGGGTCATATTATCATTTATACATAGTGTTTCCGCTTATCACGCGCGTAATTTAGACTTGTCACATATACCTAATATAAAAAAATGCAGGTTTTCTCCTGAAAAGTGCTAGTTTTCGTGGCAACCTCGTGAAACGTGCTAGTCATCGCGGAAGTCAAGCGGATCGTGCTAGTCTTCGCGGCAATCAAGCGGATCGCGCTAGTCTTCGTGGCAGTCAAGCGGATCGTGCTAGTCTTCGACGCGAATCAATGGGACGTGCTAGCCTTCGCGGCAAATGCTGAAATTGGGCTAGTCTTCGTGGCAATCTGAATCGTGCTAGTTTTCGTAAGGAGCGTCGATATAAAGGCCACCATTGTTGGGGAAGTCGTCACTTAACTGCGAATCGAGTGAAGTCGGGGCGGTCCCGGATAGGTCCAGGAGTTGACTACGTATAGAGCGCAAAGCGTCTCCGTCGCTTAAAGGTATGCGCTGTCGATAATTTTATTTACCTGCAATTTATAGTCATCACGAAAGTATCGGCGTCAATATATACTAGCATAGCTTAATACGCAATTTTAAATAGGTATATAAATCGTTAGTTATTTAATATTAATAAACGATTATAATTCTTATCTTATTTATTAATAATCATTATACTATTACCTAAATATTTTTTTTTAAACAATCAGTAAAACAAATAGTGGCTAAGGCAAATGTATGAGTTTTCTCTGTATAATTAATCAACATCTGTCACACTCTGAACCAAGAACTTTAATGAAAACCTAAATATTTTTTTAAAACAATCAGCAAAACAAATAGTATTATTAATGTAACAACACAATTTGTCTAGTCCTTTTATTTTTTCTAGTCTCATCTATTCAATAAGCACTCTCTACAAATGGTAATAATTTTTTTCATGACTGTACTAATAATAATAGTGTTGATATTTAAAACTTTCTACGAAAGTGTAAAATAAGGCAAGTATAGAAGTTTTTTCTGTATAATCTATGTATAATCTAAATATAAAACTTTCTACGAAAGTATAAAATAAGGCAAGTATAGACGTTTTTTCTGTATAATATACTCTTCCTCTCTCTCTTCCCCGCCCTCTCTCACCCTCTCTCCCCCCCCCCTTTCTTCTCTCTCTCTCTCTTAACATCCGTCAAACTCTGTACCAAAAACTTTAATCACAGCTTAAATATTTGTTTAATACAATCAACATGTTTAAAAAAAAAAATAATTCCTTAAGTACGTTACGTACGTTAATTAAACACAAGAAAGTACTGAAATCAATTATATTGTAGTCAAGTACCCATAACTTAACTTGACTGACATAATACAACTTTTCGTACCTACTCAAAAATATTCAGCTAGCGGGCATGAAGTACTATTTAACACCCAAGAGGCGTAATAGCTCTCATACTCCTACAAAACTTTATAGAACCTACGCACTTTACGTCCGTGTGGGCAAAAATTATTTAAATTATTGTTGAAAATAGTATACATCTATATTGTACGCATGAATATATATACAATAGGTATGTGTGAACGCGCGACTGTATCGAGAGCGCGCAATGTAAACATGTACCTCTCCCCTTCCTAGTGTGTGCGTGAGCAAGCATCTAAGTCGAGGAGCAGCGAACGATACGCTGCTCTCACTCTCTCTACTGCCGTACGCTGAGCGGAAAGCACCTTGCGCGAGTCGCTATGAAGCGCTCGGATTACTTTTATACTGAAACTGAATAAACCAGTCATTCTTTATATATAAAAGTGTCTCTCCTTATTAATGTTACCACACCTCAACATGGTAGCAGAGCGTGGTTTTGCCTGATTGGTAAGTAAAAAATTCTCTTATCTTCTACGTCGACTCTCGAGTCGCGTAGAGATAATAAAAGTGCCGCATATGTGAACACCGTGAGAAACATATATGAAAGAAGAATCAAAGTTAACAGTTGAGCAAGAAGACGATTCGCAGCACGAAGGAAAGCTCGAATCACTTGAAGAAGATACGACCACAGAGGTTAAGCAAGAAGTAAATTCCGAACACGAAGGAACGTTCGAGAACGAAAACAAAATGGAGAGAAAAGATATCACGATACCGGTGTTTGATGGAGAAGACTACAGTATGTGGAAGAAAAGAATTACGATGTACTTGAAGATGAAAAAGTGTGACACAGTAATAACCAGAGCAAGAGTTGCGGCAGACAAAGATGACTGGGAAGAAAATGACTTGAAGGCCATCAATTTGATTTACAGTGCCATTTCCAACAAACAATTGGAGTTTGTGTGTGAAGAAGATACGGCGTATAAAATAATAAAGAAACTGGACGATATGTACCTAAAGGAGTCTACAGCACTACAGATTGTGTGCAGGAATAAATTGGAAAAATTGAGACTAGAAAAGTACAGTGATACAGCAACATTTTTCAGTGAATTTGAAAAATCAGTGAATGAGTTAAAAAGCGCAGGTGCAAAAATAAGTGAAAAAGAAAAATTGAATTACATGTTGAACACGTTGCCGAGCCAATACAGTTACATTGGCGATTTAATAGACACGTTAAAAGAAGAGGATCAAACAGCATCGTATGTGAAAAATAAAATACAGATAGCTGAAATGAAAAATAATAGCGAGCATAGCGAACAAAGGTCAAATGTATTCGCTGCAAAAAAGACCAGAAAGGAAGCTGCTTCAAGTGTGGCAGAACAGGGCATTTCGCACGAGAATGTCAAAATGGAGGACAAGCAGGACAAAGCGGCACAACATGGCGAGGCTCAACACGTGGCCGCGGCCGAGGCAAGGCAGGAAGAGGCAACTACGGCAGGGGGCGCGGAAACTTCCGCCAGCAAGGAGCCAGCACGAGCGAGCAGAGCGGCGAAGGTACGAGTGCGTGGATAGCTACGGCGCATGCGGCGCAGAGTAAACATAGTCAAGGTAGGCTAGATAATGATATACAGTGGTTGCTGGACAGCGGCTGTACAAATCACATAATAAATAACGTTGAGTATTTTGATAAATTTATTGACCTTAAAGAACCGGTAAATATCTACTTAGGGGATAATCGATATATAAAAGCAACGAAAATTGGAAACGTAGTTAGCTATTTTAACGCGTTTGGTAAAAAGAATGAAGTGAATATGAGTAATGTTTTTTATGCCGAAAAAATGAATATGAATTTAATAAGTTTTGGAAAATTAACAGATAACAATACGATTATATCGAAAGGAGATGTAGCAAAGATAATAGATAAAAATAATAAATTGATAGCAGTAGCGTACAAAGAAAATCAAACTTATAGAATAAATAGTACCTTGAAACATAGAGAAAATTTTGTAAACACAGTCGAATGTAACAATAGAAATATGACTCTGAAGGAGAAATGGCATAGAATGCTAGGACACATAAATTTTAAGTATTTAGGTACAATATGTAAACAGCAGTTGCTATCGGGAATTCCAGAAACACTTGAAACGGAATTTATGAAATGTAAAACGTGTATAGAGAATAAGATGAATAATCTACCGTTTAAAAATAATAGAATAAGGGCAAGTAAAATTTTAGAAATTGTCCATACCGATGTATGCGGCCCTTTCAAAACGACCGGATTCAAAGGAGAAAAATACTTTGTTTCGTTTATAGACGATTATAGCAAAATTGCCAAAGTTTATTGCATAAAATCTAAAGATGAAGCAATTAACTGTCTAGTCCAATTTGTTAACGAAAGTGAAAATTTAACGGGAAAACGAGTAAAAATATTAAGATGTGATAACGGGAAAGAATATTTGAATAGTTGCATTTATAAATTCGCCAAAGAAAAAGGTATAATTTTGAACAATTGCCCGGCATATGTACACGAGTTAAACGGAACCGCGGAACGGTTTAATAGAACGATAATGGGTATGGCGCGATGTTTACTAACAGAAGCACAAGTACACAAAAGATATTGGCCTGAAATAATATGTGCGGCAACATATTTGAAAAATCGAACGTTGACTAACACGATAGAGAGGAAAACTCCGTACGAAATATTTTTTAATAGACGGCCGGATGTCAGACATTTACGTCTTTACGGGAGTAGGGTTTTTGTAAGGAAACCGGAACAAAAGAGAATTTCTAAATGGGATAGAAAGGCAGATATGGGAATTTTATTAGGATATAGTGAGGTAGGCTATAGAGTCCTATTAAATAATAAAATCATAGTTGCAAGACACGTAGATATTGTTGAGCAAAACGTAAAATGTATAGGGCTTGATGAGGTAGAGTCAAAATATCAATCTCCTTCTACTTCGACTCTCGAGTCACTTAGAGGAGATCAAAATGATGGGGATGACGATTTAAGCGATGATAATGTTTTTGAAAGCGCGGTTGAGAATAATGAACAGGAACAAAAAGTAACAAATAAGGAAAATATAGAACTATTAAAAGTCCCACGTAAATCTACACATGATAGAAAAAGCCCAATAAGATATCCAGAAAATATTTCGAATAATATTTATGTAAATTACTGCAGGGTAGATACTCCATATACATTTGAGGAGGCGATGTGTAGTAATGATAGTGAGAGCTGGATAAAAGCTATGGATAAAGAAATAAAAAGTTTAAATGAAAATAAAACATGGGAACTAGTTGAAAGGATACCAAATGAAAAGGTAATAGATGTAAAATGGGTTTATAGTAAGAAATCTGATGATACGTATAAAGCGAGATTAGTCGTAAGAGGATTTCAACAGACAAATGTTATTGACGACATATACGCTCCAGTTGCTAAAATGCAAACTTTAAAATTTTTGTTTTCCTTTTGTTGCCAGAATGGCCTAATTATAGAACAGATGGATGTAGTCACAGCATTTTTAAATGGTGAAGTAAGCTCGGAGATATATGTCGGTCAACCGAAAGGTTATAGCGATGGAACAAACAGGGTTTGTAAATTACGTAAAGCATTGTACGGACTACGAGAGAGTCCAAGGGCATGGTATGAATGTTTGGATGAATATTTGACAAAGATAAAATTTAAAAGGAGTAACGTAGATTATTGTTTATATACTCAAGGTGAAGGTATAGATCAAATTTACTTATTAATATATGTCGATGACTTGTTAATTTGTAGTAAGAGTAAAAAGAAAATTAAGAATTTAAAAAGAGTCCTATCAGGAAAATTTAAGATGAAAGACCTAGGAGAAATTAAAGAATACCTTGGTATTAATGTAGAGTATGATTATCGAAATTGTGATATGAAATTAAGTCAGACTAAGTATATAGAGTCATTAGCGAATAAATATCAATTGCAGAATAGTAAATTATATAGCACTCCTATGGAGACGAATTTAAAAATTGAAAAGGCTGAAATAAGCGAGTCAGATATTAAATATAGAAATTTGATAGGTGCATTATTATATATAAGCTCAAGTACAAGGCCCGATATAAGTTATAGTGTTAATTATTTGAGTAGATATCAAAATAGTTATAACGAGACTCATTGGAAATATGCGTTACGAATATTGAAATACTTGTATTTAACTAAAGATTTAAAGATGATCTATAAAAGAAATGTAAATTGCGAAACTATAGATTGTTATGTAGACGCAGATTGGGCTGGTGATAATGTTGACAGAAAATCCACATCGGGATATGTTATTAAAGCATTTGGAAATGTAATTGATTGGAAATCGCGAAAACAAAGAACGGTAACAAAGGCTTCAACTTATGCAGAATATGTAGCCTTATCTGAGGCAGTTAGTGAAGTAAAGTTTATAATAGAGTTAATGAAAAACTTTAATGTGAAATTGATTGATCCTGTAAAGATATTTGAGGATAACACAGGCGCGATAAATATAGCGAATTATGGAAACTTTACTAAGAACTCGAAGCACATAGAAATACATTATCACTATGTTCATGAAAGCGTGAAAGAAAAAGAAATTGTAATAATGAAAATCGACTCGAATGATAATGTTGCGGATATCTTTACAAAAGCGTTATGTAAAGATAAGTTTGAAAAGTTCAGAAAATTATTGAACATAATGTAATAAATTAAAAGGTGTACAATATATATGTAAGGAGGCGTGTTGAAAATAGTATACATCTATATTGTACGCATGAATATATATACAATAGGTATGTGTGAACGCGCGACTGTATCGAGAGCGCGCAATGTAAACATGTACCTCTCCCCTTCCTAGTGTCTGCGTGAGCAAGCATCTAAGTCGAGGAGCAGCGAACGATACGCTGCTCTCACTCTCTCTACTGCCGTACGCTGAGCGGAAAGCACCTTGCGCGAGTCGCTATGAAGCGCTCGGATTACTTTTATACTGAAACTGAATAAACCAGTCATTCTTTATATATAAAAGTGTCTCGACTTATTAATGTTACCACACCTCAACAATTATATATAATTCCCCCGCCCTCTCTCACCCTCTCTCCCCCCTCCCCTTTCTTCCTCTCTCTCTCTTAACATCCGTCAAACTCTGTACCAAAAACTTTAATCACAGCTTAAATATTTTTGTTTAATACAATTAACATGTTTAAAAAAAAAATAATTCCTTAAGTACGTTACGTACGTTAATTAAACACAAGAAAGTACTGAAATCAATTATATTGTAGTCAAGTACCCATAACTTAACTTGACTGACATAATACAACTTTTCGTACCTACTCAAAAATATTCAGCTAGCGGGCATGAAGTACTATTTAACACCCAAGAGGCGTAATAGCTCTCATACTCCTACAAAACTTTATAGAACCTACGCACTTTACGTCCGTGTGGGCAAAAATTATTTAAATTATATATAACTATCTTTTACTTCGTCGAGTAAATGTATACTGAACAAATTATATGTATGTAGATTCAAATTCTTCATTGCAAATCAAACAAACGAAAGTTGTGAAATCAATTACCGATAGTCAAGTAATGCAAACAACTCTCCGAAACAACTGTATGACTGATCTCAGAAATATATTATTCTAATTTGTTCATTCTTCTATACAAATTAAACACAAGAAAGTACTGAAATCAATTTATTGTAGTCAAGTATACCCATAAGTTAACTTGACTGAGATAATAGAACTTTTAGTACCTTGCGTGTAAAATTACATTTCACGCCCACGTTGTAACTTCAAAAATATTCACCCAGCAGGCATAAAGTACTACTTAACGCCTAATAAGCGGAATAGCTCACATATTCCTACAACACTTTATAGAACCTACGCACTTTACTCCCGGGTAGACGAAAATTATTAATTAATTACTATTATGCCTTCTTTTTATTTCTAAAATTAATAAGAATTTTATCAGATATTTACGAAGTCAATGCCTATATAAAAAAATTACATAGTTACCAACACATCCCCATTTTTCATTATTTTTTCTCAATTTTGAAATTTCTATAATATTACGCATCTTGGGAGGACACGAGAAGTCTAGAGCTGCTCTAGCAGGGGTGGTCGTCCAATCTTCCATACATACTTGGCGGGCCCGACGGTTTGCAGTTTAAGGTGTAGACATTGTCATTTTCATATGAATATTCATACGTTTAAAGATCAGATAAAATGTATAAATCAATTGCTTCTAGATATTAAATACTGATCCGTGAATATATTACTCTTTTTAAATAGAAAAGTCCAAACACAGATGAAAATTTCATATGAGATCTCATATGAGAAATCGGACATCAGATCCCATATGAGATCACATATGAGGTCCCATAATATATAAAATTGCAGATGACATAACATATATGAGTCTTATCTGATGTCATGTCCGAAATACTCATAACATGATGTCTTATCTGATCTGATGTCCGAAATACTCATATAAGATCTCATATGATATTTACACGCGGGAAAAGGATAAAAATAGGTGGCTCATAAAATAGTTAGTAAAATTTAAAGCTCTTTTGAATAGACTATGAATTTATATGTATCTTTTTATTTCATTCCCATATAAAAAAAGACGAACACAAGGAAAAATATTTTAGGTAATAAAAGTAAATCATGATTATGCACACAGTACATGTAGGGATATTATATTTAAACGGTATTTATGGTGGACTTATAGGTATATGCAAAAATCTAGTATTCTACATTTACAAAGCTCACCGGTAAACTGCAAACCGTCGGGCCCGCCAAGTATGTATGGAAGATTGGACGACCACCCCTGCTAGAGCAGCTCTAGACTTCTCGTGTCCTCCCAAGATGCGTAATATTATAGAAATTTCAAAATTGAGAAAAAATAATGAAAAATGGGGATGTGTTGGTAACTATGTAATTTTTTTATATAGGCATTGACTTCGTAAATATCTGATAAAATTCTTATTAATTTTAGAAATAAAAAGAAGGCATAATAGTAATTAATTAATAATTTTCGTCTACCCGGGAGTAAAGTGCGTAGGTTCTATAAAGTGTTGTAGGAATATGTGAGCTATTCCGCTTATTAGGCGTTAAGTAGTACTTTATGCCTGCTGGGTGAATATTTTTGAAGTTACAACGTGGGCGTGAAATGTAATTTTACACGCAAGGTACTAAAAGTTCTATTATCTCAGTCAAGTTAACTTATGGGTATACTTGACTACAATAAATTGATTTCAGTACTTTCTTGTGTTTAATTTGTATAGAAGAATGAACAAATTAGAATAATATATTTCTGAGATCAGTCATACAGTTGTTTCGGAGAGTTGTTTGCATTACTTGACTATCGGTAATTGATTTCACAACTTTCGTTTGTTTGATTTGCAATGAAGAATTTGAATCTACATACATATAATTTGTTCAGTATACATTTACTCGACGAAGTAAAAGATAGTTATATATAATTTAAATAATTTTTGCCCACACGGACGTAAAGTGCGTAGGTTCTATAAAGTTTTGTAGGAGTATGAGAGCTATTACGCCTCTTGGGTGTTAAATAGTACTTCATGCCCGCTAGCTGAATATTTTTGAGTAGGTACGAAAAGTTGTATTATGTCAGTCAAGTTAAGTTATGGGTACTTGACTACAATATAATTGATTTCAGTACTTTCTTGTGTTTAATTAACGTACGTAACGTACTTAAGGAATTATTTTTTTTTTAAACATGTTGATTGTATTAAACAAAAATATTTAAGCTGTGATTAAAGTTTTTGGTACAGAGTTTGACGGATGTTAAGAGAGAGAGAGGAAGAAAGGGGAGGGGGGAGAGAGGGTGAGAGAGGGCGGGGGAATTATATATAATTTAAATAATTTTTGCCCACACGGACGTAAAGTGCGTAGGTTCTATAAAGTTTTGTAGGAGTATGAGAGCTATTACGCCTCTTGGGTGTTAAATAGTACTTCATGCCCGCTAGCTGAATATTTTTGAGTAGGTACGAAAAGTTGTATTATGTCAGTCAAGTTAAGTTATGGGTACTTGACTACAATATAATTGATTTCAGTACTTTCTTGTGTTTAATTAACGTACGTAACGTACTTAAGGAATTATTTTTTTTTTAAACATGTTGATTGTATTAAACAAATATTTAAGCTGTGATTAAAGTTTTTGGTACAGAGTTTGACTGATGTTAAGAGAGAGAGAGGAAGAAAGGGGAGGCGGGAGAGAGGCTGAGAGAGGGCGGGGGAAGAGAGAGAGGAAGAGTATATTATACAGAAAAAACTTCTATACTTGCCTTATTTTACACTTTCGTAGAAAGTTTTAAATATCAACACTATTATTATTAGTACAGTCATGAAAAAAATTATTACCATTTGTAGAGAGTGCTTATTGAATAGATGAGACTAGAAAAAATAAAAGGACTAGACAAATTGTGTTGTTACATTAATAATACTATTTGTTTTGCTGATTGTTTTAAAAAAATATTTAGGGCTTCATTAAAGTTCTTGGTTCAGAGTGTGACAGATGTTGATTAATTATACAGAGAAAACTCATACATTTGCCTTAGCCACTATTTGTTTTACTGATTGTTTAAAAAAAAATATTTAGGCTCTCATTAAAGTTCTTGGTACAGAGTTGGACATATGTTGAGGGAGAGAAAGAGAGGGGAGCGGGAGAGAGTTATAAAATAAATACATTGTAACTAGCCACACTACTGCAACACAATCCGCTAGCAAATTAAAATATTGGTTGCAGATAAAAAAGTGGCCATTACAGTAATTTATATATTATGGTTTCATATACGGTAATTCACAGAACAGATAGCTACTCTGAAACATTTGGCGCCCATCACGATAAGCCAATCACTATATAATAATTACATTATATTTTCAACTCTTAGATTCGTTGAAATTTTAACTAGAAACCAGTTGAATTAATAACCAATCAGACACATCTTGCAAAATTAAACACAAAAGTTTATGAACTAAGAATCATTGAGAGAAAAAAGCTTTCTCCATTCTTTTAAAATATAAAACATCTTGAAACATCTTGAATTTCTGATAATAAAAGCTTCCGTAACATTCTTGTATACTTTTTGAAATAATTATCTGAATCTTGTGTAGAAAAATTACTGAGATCTCCTCTGAAACATTTTGACGTCTCCCACCGTGAGAAAATTATAAAATTAGATTAACTGAGCACTTTTATCTGTAGACATTTTCACAATATTTACTGAGAACTCTTCTGAAACATTTTGATCTTATATACCACTATTTCCGGGTTTTATATTATAAAATTAGATTAACTGAGCACTTTTATTCACAACAATAACACATCATTTTTTCTTTTTTCTCTATTTTATTGTTCACTTAACATAATCTTTTAATTGATGTTTAAGTAAATAAATATGCACAGCGCCAATATCAACAAAGTTTCTTGAAGTATAGACAAAAAATGTTTTTTTTTAACCAAGGCTCTGACCAATATTTTAAATTCTGATTTTAAGTAGAGGTTAGAAATTTGTTATCAACACTTTATTTAACACATCATACCGATACTTTATTTTATTTATAGGCACCCATTGCCATAAGCCAATCACTATATAATTACATTATATTCGACACTTAGATTCGTTTAAATTTTAACTAGAAACCACTTGAATTAATAAGCAATCAGATACATCTTGCAAAATTAAAAACAAAAGTTTATGAACTAAGAATCATTGGGAAAAGAAAGCTTTCTCGACATTCTTTTATAGTAGAAACTCATGATTGCCACACATCTTGTATCAGTTTATGAACTAAGAATTTCTGATAATAAAAGCTTCCGTAACATTCTTGTATACTTTTTGAAATAATTATCTGAATCTTGTGTAGAAAAATTACTGAGATCTCCTCTGAAACATTTTGACGTCTCCCACCGTGAGAAAATTATAAAATTAGATTAACTGAGCACTTTTATCTGTAGACATTTTCACAATATTTACTGAGAACTCTTCTGAAACATTTTGATCTTATATACCACTATTTCCGGGTTTTAATAATGCTAGTTTACCTTTAGAAATCGTAGGGCCAGTAAAGCATCCATAATTAAAACACCATAAAGTAGAACGAGGCTCTGCTAGAGAAATATTATCTGCAACAGTATTTCTTTTCTTTCTATTACAGGTGGTTGCATTCTTTGACAGACTTGAAAATAATCTTTTAGTGGCCTTAATGTATAATGCATAATAATAATAATTTTGAACTCTTCTATATATGTTGCAAACTATTTAATCATAATCATAATCTACTTGTCAATTATCCTTGTTCTTTCTGATATAATCTATAACAAAAAAAAGATTTCACAAAGTAACAATACTTATATTAAGAACATTATTTTTTTATTTTATAATAAAAGTTTGCTACTTATCTGAAAATATATCTGAATATATATATAGATATATATTATAATATACACCAAGTCAATTTAAATCGAATTTCAACGATGTAAAAAGTCTTTTCAATATAACTTGTATAAATGACTTGTATAAATGATGATGATTGTATACGGAACTAATGCGTAAATATTGAAAGTTATTATGTATGTATACATAAAGTAACAAGGTTAGGTTGATTGACCAGATATATATATATATATATACCATATACGGATTCTCTCTCTCTCTCTCTCTCCGTCGCTCTTCTCTCTTTCCTCTCTCTCTCTCTTCTAGTCGGTCGGACAAAAATGCTATACTATGTACCGGTCGGACAAAAATGTATAGTTTGTGCAGACTGAAGAATGTGGAGAAAAAATCGGAAAGGAAATCGTACATAAAAATATTCAGATCTCTAAATCTTTTGAATGAGACAATCTTTTTAAATGAAACCTTTCGATTTGAGTAGAGCAATGAAATGGCTTTCGATTAAGAGGGATATGTTATATAGTTGAAACTAACGCAATAGGTATATAATCGCATTGAATTTCTCGTACATCCATTTCAAAGTATATATTCACGCGGTCGTCCTAAGGCTCTTCTATACTTGCCTTCGGAACGCTCCCGCGTTCCTTGATTATCATCATACCTAAGAATATACGCGTTTGATTATATCATTTCAAAAAATTTTACTAATGTAATCATTTTTCGAGCTACTTGAAGAAACATTCAAATTTAAAATTTTTGTGAATAACAATACTATCATTTACTAATAATATTAAAAATATACTATACTATAATAAACCCTCATAATGTTATCACACTGTGTAATTATTATTTTCTCTTAAAAAGTTGTGAAATATATCTGAAAAACATTTTACAGAAGTTTAAACTAAGACAAGTATTAGTCTCTCTCTCTCTCTCTCTCTCTCTCTCTCTCTCTCTCTCTCTCTCTCTCTCTCTCTCTCTCTCTCTCTCTCTCTCTCTCTCTCTCTCTCTCTCTCTCTCTCTCTCTCTCTCTCTCTCTCTCTCTCTCTCTCTCTCTCTCTCTCTCTCTCTCTCTCTCTCTCTCTCTCTCTCTCTCTCTCTCTCTCTCTCTCTCTCTCTCTCTCTCTCTCTCTCTCTCTCTCTCTCTCTCTCTCTCTCTCTCTCTCTCTCTCTCTCTCTCTCTCTCTCTCTCTCTCTCTCTCTCTCTCTCTCTCTCTCTCTCTCTCCCTCCCTCCCTCCCGCTTCCCTGGTGCTCACGTTCTCTCTCTTTCTCTCTCGCTTCCACTCCTCCCAGTGGTAGCGGCGCAGTCGCGCGATTGGCTGCAGTTGTGGAGGCGCGGCACACACACAAACTCTCCGATGCACGGAGCTCACTCACGACGACTTGTTGCGTGTCACGGCGGTCAACAACATGGCCGCGCGCTCACTTTCGCGGCAGCACTGCGGCTTCTTCTTCTTCTACATCTGATTGTGCCTTGTTCCGCGTGGCACTCTGCCGATCGCGATACGTGTAAGCGCACGAGATTCGAATGTCGCGACGCAGCATACGTGATCCCCTTACCTTATATCGGCGCCCGTCACACCCCCACCCAGATTTGGCGTATTCTGGACGCTATATCGATCAGCAAGGAGAGGGCGCTGAAATAAGGAGGTAAAGTCTATCGTGGGTGCGGATGTTGGTAGTTTAGACGTTGCAGGCTCGCTGTGGTTTCCCACCGGCCGCGACGTAGGAAAGCGGAAGGGCCAGGTGGCTTTCCGAGGGCGCCCGCGTCCTCGTTGCGGTTGGGCTGGGGCGGATGGGGCCACCAGATTCGGCCCGAGTGGGTCTACTACCACTGCTCGGGCTCCCGCGGGTCTTCCGCGTCCCCTCCGTGGAAGAGATGAGGCGGGCGGTGCCACCGGGATCTGTTCGAGTGGGTCTACTACCACTGCTCGAGCACCCGGGGGCCTCCCGCGTCTTCTCGGAAGCGTTTCGTCCGTAAGGGCGTCGCCGGGGGGCCCGCTCGTTGGCGCGGCCTCTACGTCGATCGTTCCGGCTCTTCGGGTTCTGGCGGAGCAGAGTGGTAGCTTTTCAGTTGTTCCGCAGCCACCACCTCTTCTACCTCACCGCCGTCGCCTACCAATCTGTAGGTGTTCGGTTCAAAGGCATCCGTAATCCAATACGGACCTTCGAACTTCGGCGCTAGCTTCGCCGCAATGCCCTTGGCGGCCGAGGATAGGGGATGGCTGCGCTTCCACATTCTGTCACCTGGTTTGAAAGTTGGCTCGCGCCTGCCGGCGTCATAATAGCCGGCTTGGCGTTCTTGAGCCGCGCGCGCTCTCGAAGCGGCGCGCGCGTGTAACTCTGGAAGGGCCTCCATTCGCCTCTTCCAGCGAGCCAAACTTTCTTCTTGAGCCGGGCCGTCTGCTGCTACCTCTTGCATCCTCCGTTGCGTGCCAGGGGGTTCTGGCTGTCTCCCATAAAGCATTAGAGCCGGGCTCATCCCGGTAGAACTTTGCTCAGCCGTATTTATGGCGAAGAGAAGTTCCGGAAGCTTCTCGTCCCACGCACTATGCCGCTCCTTAAGATAGGAGGCGACCATCGTCTTTAGAGTACGGTTGGCTCGTTCTACCGGGTTAGCCTGAGGGTGATAGGGGGGAATGTGAGTGTGATGCACACCGCGCTCCCGCAGGAAGTCTTCCTCGGCATGGTTCTTAAACTCTGTGCCGTTGTCAGACAGGAAGACTTCCGGGCAACCGAAGCGAAGAAAGACCTTCCAACTCAGTTCCACTATCACCGCCTTGGCGTTTGCTTTGCGTATGTGGGATGCCTACACCCACCTGGTAAAGAGGTCCTGGAACACCAGGATGTACTCGCAACCTTTGGAGCTTTGAGGCAACGGTCCGATAATGTCTCCAGCTACGACCTGCCAGGGTTTGTCGATTACTCGGCGTCCCATGAGGCCGGCTGTAGCCCTTTGCTCCACCTTGAAGCGCTGGCACGTCTCGCAGTTTCGCACGTACTCTTGCGTTTCCGCATAGTAGCACGGCCAGTAGTATCGCAGCGCGACTCTGGCAAACGTTTTCTCCCTGCCGAGATGTCCAGCGGTTTCGTCATCGTGGAATTCCTGCAACACCTCTCGACGATGTTCCTCTGGTATCACCAGCTTCTAGGCATCGTCATCGTCGCCGAGGGTTGAGTCTACCCCTGAGTTGGGGCGGTACCGATAGAGACTGCCAGCTACGAGTTTGTAGGTGGCGTAGTCATTTGGCTGCTCTTTGATCTTGGCGCACCACTCCTGATACCACGTATCCTCGGTGTCGGCGAACCACGACACCGCAGCCACTTCTAGCCCATCTCCATCCTCATACATACGAGATAGGGGTCTGCCACGTGGTTCAATGCGCCTTTGCGGTGTTCAACGGTGAACTTGTGGCCTTGCAGCTCCAATGCCCAACGAGCCAACCTGCTCGTTGGATTTTTCAGTTGGCAGGGCCATCTGAAGCTGCTGTGGTCTGTCACTACCTTAAACTCGTAGCACTCGATGTATGGGCGAAACTTTTGGATGGCCCATACTACGGCGAGGCACTCCCGCTCGGTAACGCTATAATTTCGTTCCGCCGATGTGAGCACAGGGCTCGCGAACTCGATCACCCTCTCCTGCCCTTCCAACTCTTGAAGTAGCGCTGCGCCTAGGCCCACGTCACTCGCGTCCGTCTGCACGATGTATAACCCCTCAGGATAGGGTCGGTGCAGCACCGAAGCGGTCATCACCATCGCTCTCAGCAGATCGAAAGCGTGCTACTGCTCTTCGAGCCACTCATACTTCTGGTTTTTCTTAGTCAGATTCGTGAGCGGTTCAGCGATGGTGGCGTAGTTCGGTATGAACTTCCGATACCACGATGTAGTGCCTAGGAACCTCCGCAGTGCCTTCAGGTTCTGGGACACCAGGTAATTCCTAATTGGTTCAATCTTGGCCGGGTTAGGCCTCGTGCCGTCCGGATTCACCAGAAAACCCAGGTATGCTACCTCTGGCTTGCAGAAAACGCACTTATCTGCATTAGGCGTCAATCCAGCGGCTACTAGCCGTTCTAGCACCATTCGGAGGCACTCCTTATGCTTCTCGAATGTCTCGGCGACAATTATAATGTCGTCGAGGTAGGCATAGACGTACGGCTCTAGCTCGGGTCCGAGCACCTGGTCTATGAGCCGCTGGAAGGTGGCGGGCGCGTTCGTAAGCCCATACGGCATCCGCCGGAATTGGTATAGCCCCATCCCGGGGACCGTAAAGGCTGTTATGGTTCGCGCTTCCGCCGCCAGAGGTATCTGGTGGTACGCACTCTTAAGATCGAGCGTGGAGCTGAACTTCGCCTTCCTCAACTTCCGTAGAATATCCTGAATATTCGGTGGGGGATTGGCGTCTGGTTCCGCGACTGCGTTCACCTTGCACAGGTCTTCACAGAACCGCCGTGTTCCGTCACTCTTCCGGGTCATCACGATGGGGCTCGACCGCTTCGGGAAGGTTCGATCACGCCCTTTTCGAGCATCTCCTTTACTTGGCGGTGCATCTCCTCTTGCACTTTATCCGAGACTGGATAGTGCTTCTGCTTGATAGGTCGAGTGTCCCGCAGAGTGATCTCATGCTCCACGCCCTTTACACATCCCAAGCCTGGCGGAAGCTTGCTCAGGATGGCGTCTACCATTTCCTTCAGCTCCGTCCGCTGAAGGTCCGTAGCGTCCTCGAGCCCGATAGCAGACACTGCGCTTGGATCGGCCGTCAAGCTGGCTACTTCCAACTCGAGGTATGCTTGTGAATCCTTACAGAAGAGCCTATCCGTATCCGGGTCAAGTACAGCCCTGAACGCACGTACGAAGTTGACCCCTAGGTAGCAGTCTGCATCGAGATGGGGCATAATGGCGACTCTAATTTTGCGAGTAAGCCTCCCCACGGTGAGTGGGAGAAACACGTGGTCTAACAACGGGCTGCGGCTACCATTCGCAAGCCTCACGCCTTGTTTCTCGGACGCTACGAAATCTTTCCCGAGTGCTGTGGCTAGTTGGAGCCCGACGGTGCCCATCACCGTGGTGGATGCTCCCGGATCCAACAGCGCTCGGAGGTTGAAATCACCCATCTCAATTCTAACCCACCAGCCCCTCTCTGCGTTGGTTGGTCGGCCGACGGAGGCTTTTCCTCGGTCTGGAGGCGGGTGAGTATCTGACTCCTCGGAGGCCGGGCGAAGGTCGCACGCGGCCGCAGTGTCTTCGCACACTGGAGTCGTGTTCGGGCTCGGCACTCGGAGTGCCGCCGGGCTTGGCTCGAGTGGGTCTACTACCACTGCTCAAGCTCTCCGGGGACTTGGGGCGGGGGCGATTTTCTCTAATCGCCCCCCTTTCCGTTTCGCGAACAATTGGGGCAATACCTGGCCATGTAGCCGATCTTGCCGCATGAGTAGCAACTCAGCGGCGGCCTCGGCTCCCCTGGGGTTCGACCCCCCGGTTTGGCAGGCGGCGCGGAGTCCCCTCCCGAACTCGTGTCCTTGCCCGCCAGAGTTGGCGCCGGGGGCCTCTGTGCTCTCGTTCGCCCAGGCGGCTGATGGCCTCGCCCTCTACGCGGGCCACCAGGCACATGCCTCGATTGGTGCTCTGCTCGAGGGCTTGCCAGCTCGGCAAGGCTCTGCTTTAGCACCAGCCGAAGCATGTCCTCCAAATCTTCCGATTTGGGCTCAGTCACGCCGACCGCAGCAGCTACTTTGCTCTCCTTGGCGTCTGCCTTGGGCTTCCTCTGCGGGTCGGCTTTAGGGGGCGGCTTATAAGCCATCTCCGGCAGTAGCGTCGTCGCTGGCTGTGGAGGGGGCCTATAAGTTCTGGAATTTTCCAGAGTCTGCTCCGCCTCCACTACCAGCTCTAACAGACCCTCTACCGTCTGGAAGTCTCTCCTCCGAACCATGGCTTGTAGCTGTGGTCGGAGGTTCCGGTGGAGTTGATCCAGCTATTGCTTCATCTTGGGGGGAGGCGATATCTTGCGGTTGATCGCTATGAGGCACGTGATGTAGTCCCTGACTGCCTCCTCTTCCCCCTGGGTGCGGTTATTAGCCTCCGCTACTAGCCGCTGCTGGAATCCTTTTATCGTTCCGTACCAGCGCCTCGTCGCTGATACGAAGTCTTGCCACGTAGCACACTTCTCCTTCTCGTTGCGGTACCACGTGGCCGCTGGGTCCGTGAAGAGCTCCGATAGCGACGACAGCACCTCTTCTTCCGTGAGGTTGGCCAGGACTCTGCAGTCCTCGAGCCTCGCCAGGAATACGTCTATGCTCTGGCTCTTCGCGCCAGAGAAGCGTATCTGCCACTTCCGCACTATTTGGCCGATAACTCTCGAGTGGAATAATCCCGACCTCGAGAAATTGGCCGACGTTCCTGGCGCGGAGTAGTTGGGACAGCTCGTACCTCTCGCCGAATTTCGGCGGTCACCCCCCTCCCAGGCTGGGTTTACGCCCCGTGAGTCAGCCTGGTCACTAGGATGAGCTGGCGGTGGCGAAGGCTGCCTGCGATCCCAGGCTTCGTTCTGCTCTGGGATCGTGAATGTGTCTTGAAACCACACGTTCAGTCCTGGCCTGGTGTCCGCTATATGGGTGCTGGACGCTGTTTGTCGCTGGTGGTTTAGTTTGTTCTCCAGCACCCTTACTTTTGTCTCCAGCCACGCTATGTGGGTATATAGAATAGAATAGAATAGTTTTTATTTGTAAATTACAAAATAATTAAGTTACAGTCTACCATCCCGCATTCGCCCAGGCTCATGTCTGTGAGACGGGGAAAACCCAATAGGCAAACCACGTGGGATAAATCCTATTAGGAAAACCCGCCTCAGGATGGTTCAAAGTATTGAACATAATTAACATTTGTGTACATTATATCGCAATCGTATAATCATCACAAACATAGTGAATGGCAATCGTCAAGTCACGAAGTATCACATAATTGAACTTAGTTATTCTTCAATCTAGCGGTTACAGATTGAATTCATCACATTGCTTTATTCACGCGATGTACGTCAGATGATTAATCACAAAACGATTTTAGTACTGTTATAAAAATAGTAGTACACGTCTATATCTATTTACACATATATACAGTCGACATCGTATGACCTTTGCCTCAAGTACTTCCTAAACGCCGCTTTGAATTTACTCGCCGAGGAAACATTCTTATTATCGCGAGGAATCGAATTCCATAGTCGCGTACCCTGGGACCAGAAAGAATCCAGCCCTACGTCAGTTCGTGATGACGGAACTATATGTTCTCTGCAGTGAGTTCTACTCGACGTTCTATCTTGGCACTTTTGAAATAAGGGAGCTAGGTACACTGGCTGACCCAAATTTATAACTTTGTACATTAAAACCGCTGCAAAATATGCCCTTCTCTCCCTTAAGTCAAGCCACTCTAGCTTATTTCTATATGGGCTGATGTGTTCATCTTTCTTAGCACCACTTACATATCTCACACATGAATTTTGCAATATTTGCAGTTTCTTTTGAAGTTCACGCGTCACGTCAAGATACACTAGCGAGCAGTAATCTAAATGAGATAACACGAGAGAGCTTGCGAGCTGCTTACCTAAGATCTCGGTGGTACAGGATCGAAGCCGTCTGAGTCCGTATAGGGCTCTGTTAACCTTTCGGCTAACTGCATCCACTTGCGCTTTCCACGTTAGTTTCGAGTCGAAAACATTGTACTGAATCTCAATGCCAGATAAATGCATACCCCGTAGTATGTTAATATTGTGGTTAGATCCAAAAATAATAGCCTTAGTTTTTCTTACATTGAGACTGAGGGTGTTTTCGACGGCCCATGTTGCCACTGCTGTACCTATAATCGACAAGTGTCGTATCCCTTCATTCAGCTCGTCTATGGTTGTCTGCGTGTAAACTTGTAAATCATCTGCATATAGCAGGTGCCCGACACCACTCGATTGAGAATTATTATTAAAATCCAAAAAAATGTGCTGTAGGTCATTTATATAGAGACTGAACAGAAGGGGTCCCAGAACCGAGCCCTGTGGTACGCCGAGATTGGTTGTGAGCCAATCCGAGTCTCCATTTTGCTTCGAAATCACTTTTTGATTACGACCTGTAATATACGACTTTATCCACAGGACTATCCCCGTGGAAAATCCCATTCTGATTAGTTTATGCAATAATTTAGTTGGCGATATGGTGTCGAACGCCTTGCTGAAATCGAACAATAGGAGAATGGTAAGTAGTTGTTTTTCGTTGTCTATTCCCGCTCTTATATCCTCCGTTAATTTTAGTAGAGTTGTCTGCGTACTGTGACCTGGTCTAAATCCAGATTGAAAAGGATCGACAATTTTCTTTGAAGCTAAAAATGCTGAAATCTGATCATGTACAAGCTTCTCAAGGACTTTGGATAGAAAGCTTAATAGTGCCACTGGGCGAAAGTCCGTAACAGTCGATGGGACAGCTGTCTTTTTAAGTGGCACCAAATGAGCTTTCTTCCATGTTTCGGGAAAAATTCCCTTCAAGAGGGAAGCATTAAAAATATCAGCTAGGTGATTGCCAATAACTGCAAGAGCTTTTGCTATCACACCTTGTGGTATCCCATCCTCACCCTTAGCCTGCGAGGTGAAATGTGAAATATCTAGAACCACATCTGAAAAAGTAACTTTACTGAAGGCGAAGCCTTCTTCACTAGCCGTTGCCATAACTTCATTTATATTTTCCTCGCGTTCTTCAGCTGAGACTGAGAGCCCCGCAAAGTGCGTGTTTAATTCTTTTGGGGAAAATCCGTGAAGTTCCTCCCTAGCTCGATTTTGTGGGAGAAGACCTAAACTTTTCAACTCTTTCCAAATATCCTTCCCGCTATCAAGTGCCTCGAAAATTTTATTCTGAAGAAATGTATCTCGCGCTTTTCTTGAGCGTTGTTCTGCTAATAGCGCTAGCGATTGGCATTCTTCCCAGTGATCATGATTTCGCGTTCGTTGATATCTCCGACGTAAAGCGTCACGGTTAGCGTACAACTCTCTGAGCTCCGCGTCATCCCACGGTGGTTGTTTTTTTCTATTCGGACGAAATTCCTTAATCGGGGCTAATTCATCCAAAGCCTTCGTGATATTTGCATTAAGATGTTCTAAGCGGGTGTCAACGTCTACATCTGCACAATTGACAGTCGACCAGTCGCAATCATTCAAATAAGAAAACAGCTGTTCTTGACGAATAGCCCTAAAATTACGGTATTTAAACCTTCCAAGTGGAGGTTTTTGTGATACGGGAACTTCAATAACGACATCAATTATATTATGACTATTGCGATAAGTCGCCGTCATATTGTTAGAATCTAGCACTACGTCATCATCGTCCGTGAAGATTACATTGATCCATGTGTGAGATTTGCCGTTGTGGTGATTAGTCGCGCCATACTCAATAAGTTTTAGGTTAAGTTGACATGCTAGGTGTTTTACGAAAGTCGACTCCTGCTCCGTTACTAACATATTCGCGTTGAGATCTCCCATTACTATTCGATGCCCAAAACCCACGTAGTGTTGTTCGAGAGCTTCAGCCAAATCAGAGTTGATAAGCTCGGCGTCTGGGGGTCTGTAAATGACTGCTACAAACACGGGGGGCGAAGAGCCCTGCTGTATACTACACATGATGTACTCTGGAACTCCCGACTTTCCGTCGTCCACCATGGTAGCCAATGTACATAAAATTTTAGCTTTCCAGAAATTGCTAACATACAGCAGAACTCCTCCGCCATGCGTATTTCTGTCCTGTCTGATTATTGAGTAGCCTTCAATCTCGACGAAATCATCTCCTATATTAGGCCCGAGTCGTGACTCTGCAATACCGAAGAGATGGTAAGAGGGATAAGAGAGTAGGAATTGACGAAATGTTGTTATGTGCGCTTTCAAAGATGTCGCATTTAAAAATCCTGCTTTTAATCCAACATACCGAACCTCTTTTGCACTATCAATATCTAGTCATGGGCTAACGTTAGTAATCGTACCCAAATTCGATTTATTATCCAATGTGTCTTTCTCTATACTATTTCTATTACCCGAGCCCCTAAATTTTGCCGTACCGGTTGAAATTGCGATCGCCTGCAGATCCGCCGCAGTCATGATCAGCTGCGACGTTTCACCATCTCGCATCTTGGCCAGGAAACGGCCTCCTCTATGCCAAAAATATTTAAACTGTAATCCGCGAGCAACAGCCTTTAAACTTCTGTACTGAACGAACTTCTCTCTGCTCAGCAATTCGTTGATGAAAATTTTCCCGTTACTTATATTGTCAACCGTTTCCTGATCAAGTTCCGAGAAATTCACACCCTTTGTGTTAAAGCGTGTAAATCTATGCTTGGCATACATTAATTCTTTGACGAGTTTATGGTCGCGGAGTTTGACTATCCACGGACACCGACGTTTTACGGATTTAATCTCTGACGAGCCTACTGGATTTTTCTATTTGACCGAAGAGAGTGTGTAGAAATGATATCATCCCTCCGAATAGTCGGAAGGATGGTAGAAAGGACGGCATGGACCACATCTAAATTGTGCTTATTAGAACCTTCAAAAATGTTAGTGACGATGATTTCATGCGAGTAATCCACACTATCTATTTCATTTCTAGGTGTACATTGCTCGCTTCCGTCAGATAGATCAATCGACCTACTAAATTCATTACGAGGCTTATCGTTACTTTCTGCGGCCTTATTATTTTTCGCAGTGTGCTGAAATCCGATCAACGTTTCTTTCAGTACATTATTATCCTCGACAAGTAGCTTGCACGTATTACTCATTTCAATAAACATTTTATTTTGATGCGCGATAACTTCTTCAAGGGCTAAAATTCTCACAACTAGTTCTCCATTGTTTGTAGAGATAGTTTGTGCCGGCGCAGCTGAGACGGTTGGCGCCGCGAAATCCCTAGTGTCACGTGATTTTAATTCGTCAAGCTGCTTCTCGAGGATATCGAAACGCTGAAATAGAAAACTCAAGGTGCTAACAGGAATTAGCACATTGGTTACCCCTGTCAGATCGGCTATAATTTCTTCAGAAGTCTTCAACGCTGCAGGAGACACGGAGAAATTCTCCGTGATATCTAGCTGCGGTGAAGATGTCTGCAGCGCTACAGCTTGGATAGTAGGGAGCTCGTCTTTTTCATTTACTCCCACCTCCGAAAACTCTGTCTCGATTGTTTTTTCTACGTCTGCATTGGCTGTTGACTTCTGATTTTCATGCAGTTGATTTGGCGAATTAAATGCGACATCGATTAGCGAGGCTGATCCTGAAATAGAGACAGAGGCAGAAACGTTGGCAGAAGAAGGAGAAAATTCAGTGTCACTCCTATGCGAGGAGGAGTTCTCTATTTTTTTTCTGTAGGAGTGGACGTCCCATTTGGATGTTTCGACGCATTTATTTTGGTGGGTGTAACGCGTTGTACATAGGGGAGCAGAGCTTGTCTTTTCCTCTCTGTACTTTTAGTATCGCTTATTTTTGATTGCTTGGAAGCATTCAGCAGTTGGTTCTGCTGAGTCTGCTGCCGCACATTACGACATAAATCGCACGGGCTATTTAACTTTTTCCCTGCACATCTAGAGTGACAGGGTTTATTGCATTTTGGGCATATATTTAGTGGCCGTATACAAATATTATCGCACACGACACATTTGCTACTATAGCCTTTATCGATGCTTGTTGACATCGTGACAGCACAGGTGTTTACAGCTGTTCCGACTCGAAGTAGGTATCACGAGTTTGTTTGGTTTTGATCACTTATACCTCCGTTTAAATTCAATTTGGCTCTGACTGTTACTGGAAAAATCGCATTTGTTGAGTTTTTAATGCAAGCACCAGCTAAAGTGGTGAAGTGTGACGTGCGTGCAAGTGTAGTGTTGTGTTCTTCAATGCATGTTCCCTCTCTACACGGCAGTAGCCACAGTTCGCACGAATGCCAGCTCCGCAGCCTGTCGAATGCGAGCCGTCGTGGTCCGTGCCAGTATTCTCGTTGTTCTGCAGTTTTTCTTGATTACCTCAACGCGGCGGATTAACAGATGGACGAATTTATATCTCAGATTCGCAGAAATTCTATTTTTGTATTTTTGCGCGCTGAGGGGCCGAAGATACGGCCTAAAAAACCAGAGCTCTACAGAGGTACGTCTGCACACTTTCCGCCCTATACCATATATTGTACGCTGCTTGTTGCTGGTGGTCTGAGGTCCTTAGGCACCTGGAACTCTGTCCCGTCGCTTGCCTGGAGACGCAACATGTCTTCTCGATGTGGCAGTGGTTCTTCCTCTAGCGAGGTTTCTTCATCATCGTGTAGGTCGCCTCGTTGCGGATCATCTTCTTCTGCTGCGTTTTCCATGTGTACTTGCGCGATTTCTTCAACGCTGGCGATCTGGTCGCGCGCCGTGGATTCATGGGGGTGTGGGTGTTGGGCTCGCGACGCTGCTTCTTTCGTCGTTTCCCTCACTATTTTCATTATTGGCTCACTCTTCAGCACTACCTCCAGTGGGTGTACTTCCCAGCTGGAGATTTGCCTGAAGGTGCCTTCATCTTCCCTGAGGAGTTGACCCAGAAGGATTGTCCTCAGTGCTTTCCGCCAGGCGATCGCATCTCCCGACCCCACTGGTTCTTCAAAATCTTTCGGGCAATACGTCCCCAACACCCACTTGGTCAACATTTCCAGTTTTCCAAACGACATACCCTGGCGCCTTAACTCCAATTGCGCCAGGCAGCTGTCGATTTGCTGGTGCGTGAGGGTTTTTCCCCAATCCTCCAAGGCTTCGTAGATGTTGTACGCCATCACAGAGCCGTTCGCAATTTTTGTGTGCGCAAGGGAATTTTCAGTTCAATAACGCGGAACTTGAAAGTGCTTTCGCACTGCCAGTGGTATCCTTCACAAGGTACCTACTGGATTACCACTGGCTAAAGAAAATACGAATTTTCTCAACTGGTGGTTCGGTCTCTAATCGCTAGACCAGGGTAAGTCGCTTTTTACCCTGCTTACTTGGCGGTTATGTCGCTTTATGGTTATTGCGCGAACGTAATTCGCTTGTTTGCGCAGTGTGCAGACGTTTTTATCGCGTGCGCAGACGCTTCCGCGTGTGCGCACACATCAAAATCAGTACACTCGCGATCTCGCGGATGCGTAACGATTTCGCGGGGTTTTATGCCTTTAATGGCAAATTGCAAGTAAACTAATTGACTTTTTAACTTCTACTATCTGCGCAAATCTATCCGGCACGCGAGCAAACGATCCCGCGCCGAAAAATCGAAATTTGCGTTTTCCGCGTACTACGCATGCGCGGAACTCAAGTCACTATATAGAAAATGTCCTCCAGTGCATGCGTAAACGATTCCGCATGCTGAAACAAAATTTCGACTTTTCGACCCTTTGCGCATGCGCAAACTCAAAATTAGTGATGCGCCTACCTCCCAGTGAGATGCGCTACCGATTCCGCGTGTTAAATCAAAATTTTAATTTTTCGACCCTTTGCGCATGCGCAAGCTCAAAATTAGTGGATGCGCGCACCTCCCAGTGAGATGCGCTACCGATTCCGCGAAAGTGATTTTACACTTTTTTTTCCGGTTTCTGCGCATGCGCGGCCTCAAAATTGCTGCGCGCGACCTCTAGGCCGTCCCCCGCGTACACGCTCACGCGTATTTCCCCAAAAATTTCCGCTAATAACCCTTAAAATGCGAATTGGGTACGTAATCTGCTACTTTACGCCCCGGCGTGCACGTGAGTTGTCCAACAAAGAGATCGAACGCTAAAAACCTATTATTGAAAAAAAAAATGAATAAATAGTGTAATGAATAATAAATAAATAATTGTTAATTAATCTCTTTGTTGCCCTCACTAAGTACTTCAACAATGCTCGGCCTTCACAAGCAATTTCCTCGCTAAGTACGTGCAGGCCGGGTTATTCCCTCCAAGCAAGGTTATAAACCACCAGTTGGTTATCCTTGCACACACTATACACTTTTGTATTAATTAATTATCCCTCTCGATAATTAATTATTCGCAACGCGAGTCTCGACCTGTTTAAATAATCGAATTATTCCCTAAACTATGCTTTCCAACACGTTAAGGGCGCCAGTTGTTACTGGGTTCAGTTAGGAAGAGGGTATTAATCCCTCTCAGGGGTTCGCGGGGTAATATACGTGGGTATTCTACGCCCGGGCAACTCACCGTTGTAGAATTACCTGTAGTCCGGCAGAAGCGCCTCGGCACAGGTTCCGAACATGCGAGCCCAGCTTCTATTGTAGAAATCCTAGGCCGCTTTCCACTAGAACCGGCGCTGCGCTCTGCCGCTGCTGCCCGCGAACTACCGGCTGCTCGCTATGACCTAGCGTTACCAGCGCAGCCGGTCTTTCCCGCGTACAACGCCGCTCGGTCTAACCTCTTGAGCGGCTATTGAGATACTTACTCCCGCTACCGATGTTCCTCTAGGAGGCAATGCCTGCGGCTAGCTGCAGTTGCTGAAAAAGGGTAGAGGGCGGTATTCGGGAAATCATGCATAGGTTAAGGCGCGCTCAATAAGTACTCGTGACTCGACTATTTAAGATAAAAATGAACGGTTTAATTGAACTTGTTGGAATATGTGAATGGTTCAACATACAGCGCGCTGTACGCGAGGATAGGTACAATGGTATGCGCGTTTGCCAAGCGACGGCGGACAAAACACACACATGAGTGTCTCCCCACTCCAGTATGTCTGCATGAGAGTTGCGTGAGACGCGAGAGCAGTGTAGCGCACTTAGAATGTTTCTTACTCTCTCGCTATTCAATTGCGATGTAAGTCGGACGTGCCGACTGGCATTTTTGCTACCTCAATAAACTCTATATTTATCTCTCTCTATTAAATAATGGTTTCTTAATTTACCACAAACCTCAACACTGTTAATTATCCAACCTCAACATGGTAGCAGAGTGCCTGGTTCGTAAGTAAAAAAGAAAAAAGACTCTGACTCAATACAACCCTCGGCGACTATTGGGGCAGCCTTGCCGTAGCAAGAAAAAAAGCACATGGCTCGCGAAAAATTAACTGTGAAAAATATTGAAGGAAAAGTGCAAAAGTAAGAAAAATACAAGTGTGAATAAATAATAGAATATGTCTATAAGTGATAGAAGAAAGAATTTTGAAAAATTTATGAATAATTCAAGCCGATGCGAGCAGATTAGATTTCTTGTGTGAAGCACGCTGCACGATGCAAGAATAGAGCACGTGGCAGAATTTGAGGTTATACATATGGTGAATGGACACTAAAGGAAAAGTAAAAACCAAAGAAGAAGGAATACGAGATAACTTTGAAGATGAAAGCGAAGAAGTAATTGAGGAAAAGATTGCTGAAAAACGTTATGTGAAAATAGTGCAGAAAGTAATTACGCTAAATAAAGTAATAAAAGTGTACGAAGATATTAAATTAAAAGAAGTCGAGATGGCTAAGCAAGCAAAAATCGAAGATATAGTAATTCCCATTTTTGATGGTGCAAATTATACAAGTTGGAAATTTCGCTTAATGACTCTATTAGAATATAAAGAGTGCAAAGAGCAAGTCGAAAGAGAACGGGCTGAGACAGATAAAGCAGATGAATGGAAGAAAAAGGATTTTAAAGCAAGAAATATATTAATTAGCACTATTTCAGATAAGCAATTAGAATATGTTTGTGAGTGCAAATCAGCTTATGAAATGATTGCGAATTTGGATAAATTATATGTGACGAAATCCACGTCATTACAAATAATATGCTGAAGAAAAATTGAAGATATTAAATTAAAGAATTATGAAAATGTTGAAGAATTCTTCGTAGAATTTGAGAAAGCGGTGAACGAATTTAAAGCAGCCGGAGGAAATATAGATGAAACTGAGAAAATGCGATACTTAATCAAAGCATTACCAGCAAATTACAGTTATATTAGTGACTTTATCGACGTCATTCCAGAAAGAGAAAGGACAGTAGATTACGTAAAATCAAAAATCAAAGAAAAGAATTTAGTTAAAAATAATTCAGAAAAGAAAAGTAATGCAAGCACGTTCTCAACAAAGACAAACGGACAGTGCTTTACTTGCGGCAAAGTCGGACATTATCAAAAGGATTGGCCAACAAGGCGGCAGAGGCAGAGGTGCCCAATCATCGACAGGACAACGTGGAAACCAACGAGGCTACAATCGAGGCAGAGGACGCGGACGCAGTTCAAATCAAAACAAGTCAACGGACGAGCAGCAGGGTTCATCATCCGAGACGTGGTCAACACAAGTATGCGGGCCAGAAGTAAAGGACATAACAGGTTATAGCGTAAATACAGAATGCGCAGGTAACGAAATAAATTGGTTATTGGACAGTGGTTCCACAGACCATATTATTAAAACCGATAAATATTTTGAGAAGTATATAGTTTTAAAAGATCCGGTAAATGTAAAATTACCAGACGGTAAAATGTTAAAGGCGACGAAAATTTGTAATATAAAAGTTAAAGTTAGAAATTATTATAATGAAAAACAAATTGATTTGAATAATGTATATTATGTAGAAGGAATTAAGCAAAATTTGTATTCTTTGAAAAGTTATGCATTAACGAATAAAAATAAAGCTAAATATGTAAATTCAGTAAGATTATCAAATAAAGAAAAATGGCATAGAGCACTTGGCCATGTAAATTTTAATTATAACGTCACTCGCCGCATTGCTTCGGTGCTCTCCCGGCGAGTGCTGTTGGCGTTTGGATGCTGAGTTGAGTTGGCGGCTAGGATCCGCGTCGACTCTTCGATTTGCCGAATTTTCTTGTCAACCGCGGCCATGTATACGCCCAATCGGTTGGCACTTGCAGCGTCGTGCCATCTGCCATCGACATCTCGAACATTGCCGGCCTGTTATCGGCCGAGGCTTGCTCGCTCTCTTCCGCCTCATTGTTGGTGGTGTCACCCTGGCACGTCGTTTCCTCTTCGCTGTCGACTGTGGTTGCGTGAGCTGCCCATTCGCGACTGCGCTCGAGGTTTTTCTGGACCACCTCGTCCGTTTTTAAAATCTCGAGCGGGTGCGGTTCGTCTGACGTGGAGTTTGCCCACGATATGTCGTGTCCCGAGCTGGACGTTCGATCCAGGAACGTGCGGCGAGCATTTGCGCGTTCCACCCACGCGGAGTGCTCGTCAGCGGCGGCTACGCCTTCAAAATCCTCTGGATCGCAGTCGCCTGCCAGCCACTTACTGATGCGCTCTAGCTTCAGGAACGTTCCGCCGCTTCTTTTCAGTCCGAGCGCTTGCGTGTAGCGCAGTATCTCGTGCTCGGTGAGGCATCTGCACCAATTATCGATGGCTTTGGCTGCAGACTCTCCCATCGTTGCGTTTGTTTACAATTAAACCTCTCTCGGAGTATACCTGTGCGCGGCTAAACGAGTACGTTCGCGTATCGAATGGGCGCACCAAAAATACAAAAAAAAAAATATACAAAGTAATTTTTCTCCTATCAGGTATACTCCGATCAAGTGCGTGTGTGTGTCTATTCCGGTTCGACTCTCAGTTGTGGCTCACAATCTCTCTACCACCGCTGAGAGACGACGAACCGCTTCCTTCTGTCGCCTTTATTCTCTTCGGCAAACACCGCCGAAAAGGAATTAATAGAAAAAAAAAACGAAAAACCGCTGAAGCGCAAAAAAAAGAACTAAAAAAGGCCAAAAAAAAAATTTTAACTATAGAATAACGAGAAAAGAAAAAAAGGACAGGTTTTTTTTTTTTTTTAATCCTGTTTATCGGTTTTCTATCTCGTTAATTACTCCCTTAATTCGATAGTTATTCTATTACTTAACGCGACAAAAGAAAGGGAAAGTGAAAGTTAAATTCTCGTCGAACCATCGATATTTACTTTACTCTCAGCTCTCATGTGCTGATCTTTCCCGGAGCAAGACAACGTTCATCACTTGTACCGGTGGAGACAATAATATAATAATAATAGAGACAATAAGCGGTAGAGACAAAGCTGCCGCCGACTCCACCGCCACCGAAAACGCCGACGATAGACGAAACGATCGAGCGATTAGCGAAGGTGATCCTGGAGGGGATGCAACGAATGCAACAGAAGCAACTGCCCCCTCCTCCACCTGCACCCCCTTCGCCGTGGAACCGGAGCGGAGAGAAAGGGGCACAGAGAAAGAAGCGTAGCTCCAAACGCTCCAGCAGGAGGACGAGTAGAAGGAGCGAGAAATCCAACTCCAGCAGCGATTCGAGCGAAGAAGACCGAGCCAAAAGATCGCCAAGGAGAACAGGCAATGTGAGAGCACCGGCACCCGTAGCATTCAGCTGTTATGGATGCGGCGCTCCCGGCGTAATTCGCCGAAATTGCCCGAAGTGCGCGGGAAACGTACCGCAGGCGAAGTAAGCGGGGTTTCCGCTTCGTCTGCCGAAGTCCCCGCACTAAATCCGGACGCCGCAGCCGGGCAAATAACGGCTGAGCCGGCAGCCGAGCACGAGCAGGAATGAATCGCGGTGGTGGCTACAGGTGGCGATCGGAAATGACAGACTCCGCGCCCTCTACGATACTGGAGCTTCACGCACTGTGATGGGGGCGGTCGAACTACAGCTCGCCTCCGCGTTAGGGCGATCATTAATGCCGAGCTACGGTCGCCGCGCGAAAGTCGTCGGAGGACAGACGGCGACGATCGCCGGTTACGTCGAGCTGCCATTCGAGGTAGCTGGCGTAAAGCGAGACATTCGGGTAGCGGTGCTTCCGGATTACAAAGTGGATTGCTACTTAGGCGCAAACTTCGTCAAAGCCTTCGGTACAATCCACGACCCCATCAACAACCAGTTGATCGTGAGCGCGGCGGATAAGCGCGTAGACTTGGAAGGGGGTCTCATCCGTCGAGGCGCTAGAGGTATCGTCGATCGGCCTCGAAGACGTCTCGGATGGACAGCGCCAGGAGATGGCAGAGTTGGTAGGCCGAATTCTCGGCGGAGAGGACCAAGCTCTACGTGGGCGAGCCACCACATTGAAGTGGGGGAGCGCACGCCCCGTGAGGCAGCGTTATTACCCGGTGTCCAAGAAGCTCGAAGAGGATATGCACCGTCAAGTGATCGAGATGCTCGAATCCGGGGTAATCGAGCCTTCTACGAGCGCGTGGCCGAGCCCCGTCGTTATGATACGGAAAAGCAACGACAAGTACCGTTTCTGCATCGATTTCCGTAAATTGAATGCGGTGTCGAAGGCAGACGCGTACCCGCTGCCGTACATGGACGCGATATTGCGCAAGCTGAAGAGCGCGAAGTACAATTCGATACTCGACCTAAGCTCGGCGTACCACCAGATTCCCCTGACGCCGGAATCAAAGGAGCTGACGGCATTCACAGTGCCCGAGTTGGGCCAGTATCAGTTCACGAGAATGCCGTACGGTCTGTCTCAGGCCGGAGTGACGTTTCAACGCCTTGTGGACAAAGTCATCGGCCCCGAGCTCGAGCCGTACGCCTTCTCGTACCTCGATGATATCATCATCGCGACAGAGACGTATGAGGAGCATTTGAAATGGCTCGAGCACGTGCTGAAGAGCGTTAAAGAGGCCGGGTTGACGATCAACCGTGAGAAGAGTGTGTTTGGCAAGACTGAAGTCAAATACCTCGGTGTGCTCGTCAATCGGGACGGATTCCGGCCGGATCCTGATAAGATCGAGCCGATGATAAACTTTCCGGTACCAAAGAACTTGAAGCAACTGCGCCGCTTCATGGGGATGGCATCTTAGTACCGAAAGTTCTTGAAAGACTTTGCCACGATAGCCGAACCGCTCACGGCGCTACCGAAGAAGGATCGACGATACGAATGGGACGACGCGCAGCAAGAGGCTTTCGAGAAGATAAAAGCCCTAGTGTCCTCGGCTCCTGTCCTCGCCAGACCCTCGTTCGATGTTCAGTTCGGCGTACAGACAGACGCGAGCGACACCGGTATTGGCGCGGTGTTGTTGCAAATAATCGAGGGACAGGAACACGTCCTCGAATTCGCCAGCCGAACCCTTTCGCCAGCGGAGCGCAATTAGTGTCACGGATCGCGAATGCCTAGCGGTGATCTGGGCGATTAAGAAGTTCCGCCTGTACATCGAAGGATATCACTTCTTGGTGGTGGCAGACCATTGTAGCTTGCGATGGCTGCACAGCCTGCACAGCCCCACCGTAAGACTGGCAAGGTGGGCTCTCGAGTTGCAGGGACACTCCTTCGATGTGGAACATCGAAAGGGCGCGCTGAACCACGTGCCCGACGCGCTTTCGCGCATGTACGAAGAGGAAGACGACGTCGAAGTGTACGCGAGCACGTGGTCCGATGGTACCAAGGATGAGTGGTACCGGACCTGGCTGGACGAAGTGACGCGCGACCCCTCAACCCATCCCAGGTGGAAAGTGGTAGGGGGTCGATTATTCTACTTTCTCGCGGATGAGATAGTAGAAGCGGCGGTCGCCGACGACGAGGCATGGAAACTCGTCGTGCCCCAGGAGCATCGTCGCGAAGTGCTCCGCGAATCACACGATGATCCGACCGCTGGGCACCAAGGTCGAGAAAAAACGTACGAGCGTGCGGCCAGGTTGTACTACTGGCCGAAGATGTATCATGCGGTGAGGAAGTACGTGAAACATTGCTAAGTGTGCCAGCAGACAAAAGCGGAGCAAAGACCGCCAGCGGGTCTGATGAGACAGCGAGTTATCGACGGGCCGTGGTAAGTAGTTGCCGGAGATATAACCGGCCCGTTCGTGAAAAGTAAACTCGGGCACGAGTATATCTTGGTGTTCCAAGACCTTTTTACTGGCTGGGTGGAGTGCGTGCCCATACGTAAAGCAAATGCGAAGACCATCTTGAAAAAGTTCAAGGAGAGAGTGATTCTTCGGTTCGGCACTCCGGAGGTATTCTTGTCCGACAACGGCACAGAATTCAAGAATAAAGTCGTGGACGAATACCTCGCCGACGTCGGTGTCAATCACTCGACTACCCCGCCGTATCCCCTCAGGCAAACCCCGTGGAGAGGATAAATCGGACGTTAAAGATCCGCTTAGTTGTGTTCGTCGAGGAATCTCACGCCGAGTGGGATCAGAAACTGCCGGAGCTGATGTTCTCGTTGAACAACTCCGTGCACGCTTCGACCGGCGTTAGTCCGGCCACCCTCAATTACGGCAGACAGCCGCTTCCCCCGGCAACGGCTCGCCCCGAGCAAGAGCGCGAGGCCCTTGAGCAGCGAGAGCGCGAGGCCGTGGATACGTGGGCGGAGCGCCTGCATGATATGGATAGTCTGCGAAAGAGGGCTGCCGCACAAATTGCCGACGAGCACCGGCGACAAGCGGCATACTACAACGCGCGTCGGAGAGAAGTATCCTACGGGGTAGGAGACCTCGTCTTGAAAAGGAACAGAGTCCTTTCCTCGGCAGCGCAAGGGATATCGGCGAAGTTAGCGCCGAAGTACGCCGGTCCACTGAAGGTGTCCGAGATAACCGGCTCCAATACGGTAAGAGTAATAGACGAGAAGGATGTGAGAGAGGAGATCCTGCATGTGTCTCACCTCAAGCCTTACGACGAAGAAAGCAGCGACGAAACGGGCGAAGAAGTAGACGACGTCGAGGATCCTCAACCGCCGGGGGAAGACGTAAGCGTCCCGGTGACGAGCGGCCCATCGGAGCGCCGCCGAGCGACGCGCATCCGGTCGAAAAACGTCCTCGGGGACGTCCGCGTAAAGCGGTTCGCGTCGTGGTTCGCGCGGTTCCCGGTAAAACGCGTGCGACAGCAAAGGTGAACCTCGGGACGGGAAAACCCCGGGGCCGGCCGAAAGGTTCCGCGAAGCGACAGGAGCCGAGGTCGCATCTAGATGCCTCACCGCGGTCGACTCGCGTGCAACGGCGAGCGAGAGCGTCGCAGAAGAGTAGGAGTTCGGGAGTTGTTAGCGACTCCGGCTAATGCACCGTTTCGCTAGGTCTCTTTTCTTATTGATGGCTGAGAAATCTCTGATGCCGGGGACCGAGGGCGGTGCCCTCGACACCGAAGCGATGGTGCGCGGTGTCCTGCGCGCTTTCGAGCAACTCGGGCGAGCTGAGTTCGCTCGCCCGTCTTCGGTGTTGCTGGAGGAGCTGCCCGAGGCAGCTGGGGCACTGGCGCTCCCTCCTCCACCCACCGTCTCCACTTCGTCGCCATTGCGCCGGCCGGAAGCCACCGACGGAGCCACGCTGAGTGATGAGGGCCTACCGACGGTGGAGGCTCCGCCCGGTCCAGCTACCCTCCCCGCTGACAGCCGGGGACCACCGGTCCCCGAGACCGCTCCGCTCCGCGCGGCCATGGCAGATCGGCCGTCGCCGATGATGATCCGCTGGGCCGCGTTAGAGAAGCGCCTGGAGGAGGCGCAAGCGAGCAGCCGCCGCGCCTGGGCCGTGGAAGGAGAGGCGCTGCTGGTGTGGGACGCCTTCCTCGCCGACACGGCCTACGGACGACAGTTCGCGGGACCGTGGGCGAACCGCGTCGACGGCCTCCGTGAGGACCGCGAGGCGGTCTCAGCGACGAGGCGCGCTCGAAGAGAGCGCCGTGAGGCCAAAGCGGCGGCGGCGCAACCTCAGGAGGAGATCCGGGCCGCCGAAAGAGACGCGATGCTGGCCCAGAAACGCATCGAGGCGGCGGAGGGGAAGCGCCAGGAAGCGCTCCGTTGGGCAGGCCGCGCGACCACCGCCGAGACGCCGGCCGACCGTCCATGGCTCCAGCTCCCGCCGAGTGCCACCCCGAGACCCCCATTGTCGCACCAGGAGATGCATCGACGACAGGCGGTATTGGCGCCCGGGGAATCCCGTCGCCGCTGCTACTACTGCGGACGACCCGGAGTCTCGACGGATGCCAAGTGCCCGGATGCCGCACGGCACGACAAGTCGCGCCCGTGGTTCCGCCACCGGGAGTAGACACGGCCGAAAATCCCCGCCAACCCGGGTGTAAGCCCCCTCTTCGGGGAACATTAAAGAGAGGGGTTAACCCCGCATTAGTTCGTTAAGCGAATTGTTTTTTTTCTCTTGCGCAATACCCCCCCTTTTTTCAGGAGAACCCGCGCTGCCGTTAAAGATGCCGAACGTGAGGTAGCAGAGCAGACTCTCCGAGGGATAGTCCGCGTCTGGACGGGGGGTGCAACGGCCTGCGCGTGTACGTGCGCGGGTATGTGTGTATCGGTGTGCGCGAACGAGCCAGGAGGCGAGTCTCGGCACACCGCGTCGGCACGCACAGATACCCGAAAAGTAAACATCTCTCAACCTTGCGCGAAAGACAAGGCCGAGAGATGCTTGCATGTGCCGATGAAGCAGCAGGCGATTAGTATCGTTTCGGCCTGTGCTGCGAGCCATAGTCTGCCCGAATACGCGCTTCTCCTGGAGTCGAGAGAACGAGAGAGAGGAGAGAGTCGCGAAAGAAGAGCGCGAGTGCGCCAGTAAAGTGCACGCGAGTGCAGTCGAGGCACAGGAGCGCAGAGTCGAGTGAGAGGTAAAGAGAGAGAGAGACGTCAGCATCGCGGCCGATCCCCTGCGGCTCGACTGCCAGCGAAGGAGAGAGAGAGAAAGAGAGAGAGAGAGACGCTGGTTCTTGCCTGCGCAGCGGCAGAGGGCCCTCCGGCAGCCAAGCCAGCGGCAAGAGAGAGAGAGAGAGATAGAAACGCCGACGGCAACGCGCGTAACCGCAAGGTAGGTCCTGGCCAGGGACGCGCGCGCGCTCTCCCCGCGGACAACGAGTGTCCGGAGAGCGAGACTCGGACGAGCGAGCGAGGCTCACCGACGCGCGCGTGTGGGTCGGTCGCGCGCGGCGACCGGCCGACGTCGGTGCGAGCCGCCTTTGCGTGTGCGAGTACACAGTCGCGTGTACGCGTGCGCGGGCGCACCATCCGTATCGGCGCGTATAACTCATACGCGCTGCGTGTATTATAGTTCTTCTGCCCGAGGGGCAATAAAGGTAAAGTCTTTGTTTTAAGAACACATACGCGAGTGATTGAATATCCCGATCCCTTTTCCTAGTCGGTGGCGCGGCGGTATAGAATACCACCGGCCTTCGCGGGCGCGAGTACACGGTACTCGCGCAATACTGAGCAGCCGAGGAAGTACGCGCGAAAGAGAGTAAACGCGACAGTGAAGTCGCGCGTTGTAACGCCGGCAGGTACGGCTGCCGAGGAAGGTAGCCGACGGCGAGCGACGGCGCGCAGGCAAGGACGAGGAGATTTCTCCGAGGGTTGGCACGAGCAAGTGCTCGCGCCTCAAACCTTGTTGCGCTTTCATCGGCAAATCCGCATAGAGGAAGCGAATAACCGCGCAACACCTGCCCCGTTACAATCTATGATCATTAATCATTATTTTTAAATCCAGAAAACTAATACTATTATTTTTGAATCTTTCTAGTGTAAACTGCAAGTTTTTATCATACAAATTAAAGACGTCTAAGGTATGTTCTATGTCATTTTTTTGTATGCATAATATAATATCATCTACATACCGAAAATAAAACAAAGGCTTGGAATGTAATTTGTTTATACAATGTAATTCTAGATCCTCCATAACAATATCAGATAAAATAGGGCTAATCGGGTTTCCCATAGCACAACCAAAAGTTTGTCTATAAAATTTTTCATTAATCTGAAAAAAATTATTATTTAATATGAACTTAATAACTTTAATAAATTCAGAGCAATTCAGATTGATTAATAATGCATCTCGTATTTTTGATTTTTGGTTTTGATATTAGAAAATTACATTACAAATTAACTAAAATGTTATATAAAGAAAATGAGTTGAGAGAACGTATAAAATTTCTCATTAAATGCCGGTTTTATCAAGTTTTACCTAACCATTTAAATTTTATTACAAAGAATATAAAGAACAATCATATGTTCTCTCATATTTGTAAATATAAACAGAAAAAACTTAATGATTATCTAATATTTCGAATGTTAAATATAGAAATTTGCGATTTACATTCTCAAGTTTATAAAACTAATAAAGAAATTAACAAAACAGTGTGTGACATAGAAAAGGTAGTTGGAAATGATTTGATTATATTATTTATGCAATATTACAAAAGTAAACTTATTTTTATTATGGATAAAGTTAAAATTAAATTAAATAGAAAACTCAATGGCATTTATTTCAAAAAATATAAATGTGAATTAGAAAGAGATAGATATAGAGGAGATTCAGCGATTAATAAAGTACGGTCAATCTCCGAAATAACAACACACAGGTTGTCGACCCCGTGGATTCGACTTTGAAAGCAGAAAAATGGTGTGTCAATGTTTCGGATATTGAACTACCTTCTTATGTCAATGACATATTAAAGCTAGGTGAAAAGTTTAACTTTAATAATAGATTCCACGATAGACTGGTACTAAGTTTTGTTAAGAATTTTGAAGCTTTCCTTAAAAATTATCCTGAAAATGAAAAGATCCCGAAAATAAGAGGTAGTTTTCTTAATGTTATAAAAAAATTTTATAATAAAGAGTTATCGATTCATTCACATGTTGATAAACAATTTAAAATGGATTTAGTTAAGGGTGCTAGACACCTTTTTTCTTGAGAAAAATCGATTTTTTTTTCTTTTTCTTATAGGACAATATCCATAGAATATGCTCCTTTTTACCCGAAAACGATATCTATTTTTTTTTTAAGATATTGATAAAATACTGATTAAACTATTTATCGATTTTTCACTGTTATTTCATTTTTTTTCAATATACAGTTTTTTCGACATACATACTTTTATTTTTTGGTAGAATTCTATTTTCTTTTAATTGTTAATATATTTTATACTTTTTAATAAATCTACATTAATATATTTATAAATATAAATAAATACGCCGTAGAAATAAATCAATTTTATTAGAAAAAAATAACAGAAAAAACTGACAAAAATCAATCCGTGTTATAATTACGTGTAATTCATACTTTTCATGGTCGAAATATTTCTAATAATATAAAATAATTGAATATAAACCATACATATATAAGAAAATTGAATACATAGAATAATTATTATATCTATCAAATAATATACCACAGTTTTATTGTATAAAACGATTTGGAGTAATCGGGCATGAACAACAGTAAGGCCCGTTACACTCAAAAAACTATAAGGAACAGATGCAGAAATAACATGGGTTAGTATATCTATATATACAAGGAACAGCGAGGAATAAGCGCTGTTCCACATATATATAGATATAGTAACCAATGGTATTTCTGCATCTGTTCCTTATATCGTGTTCTGTGTTCCTTTGGCTGTAAAAGGCCTAATGTTGAAATATAGATAATTGGACCGAGGTACACCATGAACTATGTTGAACTATAGATAATTGGACAGTTGGACTATGATACACCATGAACTAAGAAACACGTATGTTAGATGTAAGCATTTGACACGGTAACCTACTTTTAGCTCTTTAATTTTTGTAAACACAAGTGTCAGCTCAATCGAATACTCGGATGGTTTAGATTCGTTTTGCGTCGCTTTTTACGTAAAAAGTGTTCTTTTTGTGTAATTTGAGGTTCCTGTGTTTTGTTGCACAGTATAATTATTGTGTTTATATAGTTGTGAACTTTGTGAAATATAAAAATAGTGATTAACAAAAAAAATTTAAAGTGACTTCTAACAAAGCTTAAAAATGGCAGGAGATGCCAGAGGACGATTTACCAGCACTCATCCTGACGCCAAATACTCAAGAGGAAGAGTGAAGAAGAGACCAAAAATTTTTGGAGGGAATATCCACAAAGAAGAAAATGAGAGAAAGCGGAGAAGAACATCAACTTCAGCTAGAAAAATGAGAAATACATCAACATCTTCTCAGTACAATACGAAGAATAGAATTATCAACATCAGCATTCTGTTTCCTGAACTGGAAAAAGTGTTATGTTGCAGTGAGTGCCATGAACCTGTTTGTATAAGCGAATCCAGCCTTCAAGGGTTTGGATTCAAAATTGATATAGTGTGTGACAGATGTGGTCAAATTGCAGGAATAAATAAATAAATGCATGGGAAATAAATAGAAGTGTGCTAGCCACGCGTGCACTTGGCCACGGTCACACAGGACTATCAACTTTCTCTGGAATCATGGATTTATCACAACCAGTGGCTCATTCTGCTTATGATAAAATTAATGAGCAGCTTGGTAATATTTGTGTAAAAGCGGCTCAAGAGTCCATGGACACAGCAGTGAAAGAAGAACTAAAATTAACACCACCAAATACTGGACTTACTGTGTCTGGTGACGACTCTTGGAGGAAAAGAGGCTATTCTTCTTTACAAGGTGTTGCCAGCATTATTGGCAACAGATCTGGCAAGGTTTTAGATGTTAGTATTAAAAATAGTTTCTGTAAACCTTGCTCAGTTTGGGAGAAAGAAAAAGGAACAGTGGAATATGAAGAATGGTATGAAGAGCACGAACCAAATTGCACGGCCAACCATCAGGACTGTGCTGGAAAAATGGAAGTAGATGGTATAAAGAAAATGTTCTCACGATCTGAAGAAAAATATGCAGTTAAGTATGAGTATTACATCGGTGATGGTGACTCTAAAGTGTTCAAGTCTGTGTCAGAAGCGGATCCCTATGGTGACAAACTACAAGTAAAGAAGATAGAGTGCATTGGGCATGTCCAGAAGAGGATGGGCACTCGTTTAAGAAACATAAAGAAGGCATCAGGAAAGAAGCTTCTATCGGATGGAAAACCAATAGGTGGAAAAGGTCGCTTGACAGGGCAGGTGATCGGAACCTTATCTTCCTATTATGGAAAGGCGATCAGAGACCATTCAGATTCTGTCACTGGTATGAGAAATGCTATTTGGGCTACATATTATCATCAGTTGTCTACCGATCAGAGCCCTCAACATCAATTCTGCCCATCAGGACTTACCAGCTGGTGTAAATGGCAAAAAGCAAAGGCCAACAAAAAACTCAAGACTTTTAAACATAAAGTAGCCATTCCACTGGCCATGATGGATCAGGTGAGACCAATTTATGAAGACTTATCAAGTTCAGATCTTCTCCAGAAGTGTCTTGGAGGTTTTACGCAAAACTCTAATGAGAGTTTCAACAACTGCGTGTGGAAAATAGTTCCAAAAACCTCATTCAGTGGCTTGAAAGTTTTGGAAATAGGTACTCACATTGCTGTAACCTGCTTCAACCAAGGAAATACAGGTATTCTAAATATCATGGAAAAGTTTGAATGCACTCCTGGATCGACTGCAGTACAATGGATGGAATCAAGCGACGAATTCAGATTTAGATCTGCAGAAAAGAAGACTGAAGCCAACACCAAGGATGCTCGTATTATGAGAAGACAAGCTAGAGAGCAGCTCCAGGATGATTCGTATGCAGCAGGTGCATTTTACATTATGTAAGTATATTATATAATATATATGCTTTTGTGCATTAGACATGCGTATGCATATTGTATATGTATATGTATACATAAACATACATATCTTACAAACATGCACACACATTAATTTTCACACACGAGGTACATAAAATTAAATTATATTTTTACACTTTTGTATGGAAATGTCATAAGCCAAGAAATAATTGTATAATTAAAATTTACTTGCTTATAGCATTTCCATGCAAAAATGTAAAAATATAATTTTGTTTTATATGCCTGGTGTGTGCAAGTTAGTGTACGTGTGTGTATGTGTGTGTGCATGTGTGTGTATGTGTGTGTGTGTATGTGTGTGTATGTGTGTGTGTATATATACATATTGTTTTAAATAATTAAATAAAATAATAAAATATATATATATTATACGTGTTTCAGTGATTTTGAAAGAAAATACATCATCAAGCGACTACCATGGGACCTTGCAGGACTTGACAGATGAGGTTAAGACAACACATTAACAACAAGACTTAAAAAAGGTTTTTAACCTAAGGCGAAAAAAACGATAAGTATTTAAGATAAATAAATTGATGCACGTATAGCCAAAATGTTATAAAATGACTAAAAGTTGATTTTGTTTTCTAGGTCAAAAAATATCAAGGAAAATATAATTCTACGCAAGGAAGTCAATGCCAAATTGTTTTTCATAACCAGTATATGCATAAATATCAATATCAACTAAAAGGGAGTCGTGTTTTGGATATTTTTATGCATTATGAGATATCAAAACTTTAAAGTTGATTTTCTCACAATATTGTTTTTAATAAAATAAGCTCACTGACCGTAAGCTTTAAAATATTCCTGCGGATGGATTGACTCCAGATTTAAACTGAGTATTTCTAAATGGTATAGTTTTCTTATCAGTGTATGGTTTTAAAATTGGATGTCAGAAAAAATTTTTACATTAAAAAAATGTTGGAAAAGTTTAACCAATTAAGAAAAATATCATAAAAAAAGAGGATAAAAAATTTTTTTTTCTTTGAATCAAAAATCCTAGCACTCTTAAGAAAACTATACCATTTAGAAGTACTTAGTTTAAATCTAGAGTCAATCCTTCCGCAGGAACATTTAAAAGCTTACGGTCAGTGAAAAAACTTGTTTCATCGATAACTATGGTTCTGGACCATAAAAAAGGCTCAAACACAGGTCTAAGAAAAGGTAAATATACCCCCTTTTATATGTAAAAAGTGGGAAATAATTGGCTCACATTTATATATAGAAATATAAAATTTTCTTATTTCAGAAATGAAGGTGTCTAGCCCCCTTAAAACTAAAGAATTTTTGAAACGAAATCAAGATATTTTAATAACGAGAGCTGATAAAGGAAATGCCACAGTGATTATTACAAAAACATCGTATAATGAAAAAGTAGAATCGTTATTTGGTGATAACAAATATTATGAAAAAATCAAATCAAATCCTCTATCTTCGTTAGAAAGGAAAACTAATGAATTGACAAAATGGTTAAACAAAATCGATTTCATATTTAATGGAAAAAAATTAGAACCAGTTTTACAAAAATTTAACATTTTCAAAGCATATGGGTTCGACCCATCATCTCTACCATAAATTCACCTTCTTATTTTATTTCAAAATTTTTCGCAAAATTCTTACAAAATAACTTAAAAACTCCGTTTTCTCATATTGACAATAGCGAAAAACTAAAAGAAAAAATTGATAATATTCTAATTCCGCACGACTACGAAATTATTAGCTTTGATGTTATCAGTTTATTCACAAATGTACCCGAATATTTGGTGTACAATGCTATAGAAAAGAGATGGCACCAATTGTATAATAAAATCAATCTGAATTGCTCTGAATTTATTAAGGTTATTAAGATCATATTAAATAATAATTTTTTTCAGTTTAATGAAAAATTTTATAGACAAACTTTTGGTTGTGCTATGGGAAACCCGATTAGTCCTATTTTATCTGATATTGTTATGGAGGATCTAGAATTACATTGTATAAACAAATTACATTCCAAGCCTTTGTTTTATTTTCGGTATGTAGATGACATTATATTATGCATACAAAAAAATGACATAGAACATACCTTAGACGTCTTTAATTTGTATGATAAAAACTTGCAGTTTACAGTAGAAAGATTCAAAAATAATAGTATTAGTTTTCTGGATTTAAAAATAATGATTAATGATCATAGACATATTATAACGAATTGGTATAGAAAACCTACTTTCTCTGGCAGATATCTCAATTTTAATTCTCACCATCCTTTGGTGAATAAAATTGCGATTATTTATAGTTTGGTTGATCGGGCAATAAAGCTGTCGCATAAATCCTTTCACAAAAAAAATATTTTTTTCATTAAAGGTGTCTTAAAATATAATAATTATCCACTAGATTTACTTAACTTCTATATAAAAAAAAAGACTAAAAAAGATTTATTCGATGTCTAGTTTCTCACATGGAAGTATTAGTGTTAATAAGACTTTTATAAGTTTACCTTTTGTTAAAGAATTAGAAGGCTTCACAAAAAATTTTTTTAAACGCCTTAACACAAATGTAGTATTTAGCATGAATAATAAATTGAATAATGTTATAATATTAGGCAAGGATAAGAATAAAAAATGCAATAAGTCTAATGTTATTTATAAAATTAATTGTGAAAATTGTAATGCGTCCTACGTAGGACATACATGTAGACGTCTAGGCGTTAGAATAAAAGAACATCATAAAAGATATTGTGATGGGGATAAAAATTCTTCATTATTTATTCATAAGCAGAGAATTCACATAATATAAATTTTCAAGACGTAAAAATTTTAGATACAGAATTCAACACTGGTAAAAGATTGTTCACAGAAGCTTAATATATACATACGCAAAAAAATTTTATGAATAAACAATTTGAAATTACAAAATTACCAAAGGAATACAGTATTTTGATTAATAATGTCGAATTTTTGTCCTCTTAGAATTAGAATTACTGAGTATTGTAGACGAGCAGGTATTAGGAGCATATGATTAGTAGAGCTATGTGCGGTACACTATCCATTGTATTCGCAGACGTGTTTGCCTAATACCTCTTCCCGTTCTCGAACTCTGTTAGTGGGCTGTGCCCCACCTACTTACATATACTGTCTTATGTATGTACGTACACATCCTTTATTACACACACTTATTTAAATATTAGACTATATAAAGTGAAATAATGGTTTATGTGACTATTGACGGGTGGACTGTTTTCCACGTAACACTTGGACTGTTAACATTTTGATTGTAAGTTGTGTATTCTGTTTTATTTATTTCATGTGAAAAATATTTCTCTGTTGGAAATTATTATAATAATATTAACTACGGTTGTATATATTAGATACCTGAAGAGGGACAAAAATAAAATTGTCCGAAACGTCGGCGGATAAAAAGAAAAAAATGGTGTTGTTTTATTAATCACCTTTTAATCAATAACATCGGAGTGGTAGTAAATTTGGCCATTAGCCTCAAGATTTTGGATCCTTGATTTTATCCTTTTCAATAGGTGGGTCTTCGGGGTCATCGAGTCTGATTCCGCTCCTTCGTGGGTCGCAGATGGGAGGTTGTTGGTCGGTGGACTCATTTGATTCTTCCACTCCTGTAGATGACATCATTGAAGAGGTTTGATTGAACAGGGGGCCAAGAGAGACGTCGATGGGGTTTATCTGTCGGCCCTTCGGCCGGGGTGGACTGGGCTCGAGGGTTCGAAGAGGTTCCGGGTTCCGATGTGATTCGTGCCCTAGGGGTAACTTCCTTCGGGGCGGTTAGCACCGCTCTTTTTCGCTTTCTACGGGCTATGACGCTATGATCCAGAGGTGGTGCGGTCTTTCACCCAGTAGCTCCGATCGGCCGCCCTCTTCCCCTGACTCCGGATGTAGAGGGGACGGGGAGAGCCTTGCTTCTTGAGTACTTAAGCTTTGGTCGAGGGGAGTTGGGTGTCTTTAGTTTGTCTTCCTTTCCATCTGCAGGAGCCTCATCATTGGGTTTACCCTTTAAGACCATGATCTGGAGTTGAGATAATTGGTCATTGATTGCATCCTCAGAGGGACAATCAGCGGGGTTCCGTGATAATGCATCTGCATTACAGTTCAATTTGCCGGGTTTGCATTTGAACGTATATTCATATCCCGTAAATTTGAACATCCACCTTATCAACCTCTGCCCAGGATCGTTGCGGCTGTGCATCCAATTGAGTGGTTCATGATCGGCCACTAAGGTGAATTTTCGGCCTAGAAGGTAGGGCCTAAATTGATTAAGAGCGTAGAGGACTGCTAGGCATTCCTTTTCTGCAGTGCTGTAGTTGCACTCGGCTTTATTAAGCGTTCGGGAGAGATACCACACAGGATGATCGAAATTTTCTTTTTCTTGACTCAACAAGGCCCCTATGGCACCATCTGAGGCATTGGTTGTTAAGGTGAAGGGTTTATTGAAGTCGGGAAACAATAAGATGGGATCCATACATAGACATTCTTTGAGGCACTTGAACGTTTCTTGGGGTTCGTCCCAATTGAATTCTCAGTCCTTCTTTTGTAGTTCATATAGCGGTTTCGGTATCTTGGCATAGTCTTTTATGAATCACCGATAATATCCCGTGACGCCCAGGAATTCTCTAACATTCCTCACTCCTTTAGGTCGAGGAAAATTTTTGACGGCTTTGATTTTCTCTGGATCAGTGTTACGTCCGGATTACGTGACAATACAAGAAGAGAGAAAATGAAACTTCATTAGTCTAATGGCTAAAAGCGCGTAATGTGACTTTTCCCGATTCGGACACAACGTGCATTGCTCCAGGATAGGACGGCAGGTAGGAAAATGACACGGACACGCGGTACGCCTCGAGACAGTGTGTAAAATTTTACTGACTTACCTTAGAATTTCCAACAGCCCTTGTGTGAATCTGTACTCCCGACGTGGCGCTTATAATGATAGTGGACGGTTGCCGCTCTGTGGAAGTTTTGGTGTGAAGAACGGAGATACGGAGAGTTTAGGATTCTTATAATCTCGAAATAATGAATACTTAATATGGATTTAAACACAACTTAAACTTTATTAACTTGTCAGTACAAAACTAAGTAAAAATTACAGTGATGAGAGCTGATGTGAAGTCTACGCGAGTTGGCTTCTGAGTCCGTCATACCAGGAGTCTTCGTCCCCTTTTAAAGGTAAAAAGTTGTAAATCTTCCTGCCGTCGCCTTTTTGATTTGCCTAGGTGTTGCTGCCCCGCTTTTCTCGATGATCTTTGATGATTTCGGCGGCGCACCCTTTGAGAATATTCGGCGAGTTCGGATACATAAATTATTTTAGAATACGCTACGCATATCAGGTAGGAGTGAAGGGAAAGGACAAGAAAACTGACTCTAGCTTGATTCAGTATTGTGCGCTGGAGTACTAATGCTTACTCCTCTAATTGGCGGCGAATCTCTGATGCTTGCGTGGATGTGCGTTTTGGTAATAAAAAACGCATAAAACTGCAGCAGGGGAGTGGCACACACTTAAGAGAGAATGAAAGGAAAACTAAAGGAAACCGCGTCTTCGTGCCTCCGTTCGAGGATCTTTTTGGTAACTATTCTTTCTGGATGGCGGCATCTTTTGAGCGTTTATGCGTATCCCCCTTTTTTATCGTGTGGGAGAATATGAAGCAAGCGGCAATGCAGCAGGTTCGTTGGGAAAGATGAAGAGAGGAAGGAAAACAGCGCACACCGGCAACCACATCGGCAACGTCGCACGACGCGACACCTCCCCTTGAGGTAGTTCAGACCCGGGGCTGAATTATCACATTGAATATTGGGATCGTCTCCAGTGTGTTGGCAAGATTTCCGCTTGCGAGTCCATCTGTTGTGGCCTACGTCGTTCATTAGGTACTCCGCAGGGTTCAGCGCACCTTGTAATTGATCTTGATGCCGGCTGAGTTGTTCCACATGAGTATCATTAACTGGTACCATTGGTCCCGAGGATGTGTGCGGAATCCTGGCATTCTGGGTCCATCGCTGAAGAAAGTCTCGTGCCCCTTCCGTAGTTGATAACCATAGTGTATCATTGCTTGACGTACACGTTCATCTAATGTTTGTAATATGTCTTGTTGTTGCTGCGAGGTTTGCTCCATGTTGAAATTCTCCGTGGCCACTTCTCTTCTGACGTCTCTTTCTTTACTGACCCCTCGTCCTTTAATGGAAACTGAAAACGACCTGCATCTTTCCTAGATGTGGTTGGTGGCGTAGCGGGGATAAGAACGTCCAAAAAGATGTGGGTTTTCCCCTTTTTTTTTTATCTGGTAGGGCGTGATACTGAAGGTAAAAGGAAGGTGGTAGTAAAAATGAGTGTCTAGGATAATGTGGGACAAAAAACAAAAATAGGTAGTGACTTAGATATGAGTGCGTAGTTGATACGTATTTTCTTAGTCTTGATTACTTATTAATTATTAATGACCATGGATTACTTGGATTTTAATTTGCTTACTTCATTTGTAGATAACTATCAAGTATTCGCTGTTAATTTCTAGTGGTTAAACACAAAATTATTTCACCATTACACCTGTGGTAAAACACAAATTGTTCGTTGCTACACAGACTGGTTTAATACAAAATTAGTCGTTGTTATACATAGTGATTAAATACAAAATTAGTCGTTGTTATAAAAAATTATTTGTCATTACCCGTAGTGGTTAAATACAATTTGTTCGTTATTATACAAATATTTTTTTTTTTTTTTTTTTTACATATCTTATTTTAAGTTCACAATACAATGTTGCATTTTTATCTGCAAGTTTTTTTTAGGAATATATATATTTTACAACTATTTATTTTAGAAATTATTTACCTAGATTACGACATTTGGTTGTGCTTACATACTACGTTAATACCTACTGTTTCTATGTTTTGCTTAATTACAGAAATAAATGCTTGATTATATCATGCAAGAAAGTTACCTTGTTCTAAACCCCTTTTTTTTATCTTTTGTTGCTAAAGGATATTGGAACCTGATTGATTACCGTTTGTATTTTCTTGTTGAACTATATATTCTTCTAATTTATTATTTACGTATTCTGCGTCTAGCATATTAAATTCCCTTATCTCTACATTTCGAGACAAAACAGGACTTGGAGGAGGAGCTGGTGGTTCAACTTTAACCGGTGGAAAACTTGGTGGCGAAAGGTTGTATCGAATGGTCTGATTCAATGGCCGCATCGGCACGTATTCCGGCTCCTTCTCCTCCTTCTTTCCAATTTTCTCTCGTTTATGAAGTTCCCCTATCTCTACATTTTGAAACAAAACAGGAGTCGGATGAGGAGCTGGAGGTCCAACTTTAACCGGTGGAAAACTTGGTGTTGCATAAACATGCGGTGGGGTGAAAAGTTGTATCGAATGGTCTGATTTAATGGTCCTATTGGCGCGTGTACCGGCTCCTTCTTCTCCTTTCCTGTTTTCTTTCGTTTACCCTGATACCACCTTATGGTAATTATAATTATGAGGATTACCGTAAATGTAATAATTATAACACTTAAATATACGTCGACCTTGGTGTTATCAATACTAATTCTATGATAGGTAGTTGGAGGTGCGGAATCCTTTTGTTCCCCTTCTATAATAACAAGTTGTAGAGGAGGTAAAATATAAACGTTGGATAGCCCCATTAGATCAGAGGTACGGTACAATTTACTTTCAATTTCAACATAACATGGTTCAGGGATTATTATTATTCCCGATCGTCCTAAGGTCATAAATGAAAAATGCTCACCGCAATGTACCCGTACAGTTGTTGGCCGTGGGACTGAAAAGAACCATTGTCTGGGGTGAGCAGTTCTCACCAGCACCGCTTCATTGACCTCCTCATGCTGTATTTTACAAGTCTGATATGTAGTATATTTTGGATCCACGAGCAATTCGCTTTCACATTGAAGTTTTTTAATAATTGGAGTTTTTCGTTCACACAAATAGTTAGACCTTAAACCTACGCATTCCCTTAAATCGTCCCGGTTAAGAAAGACAAACTCCTTTTTATCTTTAGAGACAGCGATATACTCGCTTCTAGGGCGAATGTAAGCCGCTTTCTTTAATTGCGTTAATGATAATTGAAATACTGGTACGGCTATCATTCTGTACAGAAGATATGGCTGTTTTTCGAGTATAGGCACTGTAATCTGTAATATTACTCTTCCTTGTATCACGATTATATCTGTTCGGGTTCCCTCCTCTAGTGTAGCAGCATTTATTTCTTCTATGGTAATTGGCGCTCTTCCTGGAGTTTGATGTTCAGCAATTTTAATCGCCTTTTCCATCACTCTAGTTGGTAAGGTAAATCGACGTGCTTCCATGAATTTGACTATTTCTTTCGCAAGATAAATGTTTCTCCTACTAGTCGTATTGCCTCGTTCAGAATGTTTTCTATTTGTGATTGTTTAATATCCGTTACTCCAAATTCCTGCTGTATAATTGTCAAATTACTTTTAAGTAATAACACGTCTGTTGAAAATTGTCGTCTAGCACGGTCTATTGCGTTGTCAGTTATTATTTTTCGTGTTTTATTTAGTACCATGCTTTCCTGATTCTTACGTCGCAATTGTTCGATATCCTGAAGAGTTTCGGCTGCTGTGTTGTTGCTTAGGTAGTCTTCGTTTTCTCCCTCCTGGAATGGCACTACCCATGGTGCATAAGAGTGTGCTAGATTCACATAGGCTATTTGTAACTGAGTCAGCTCTTCAATTTTCTCCTGGAAGACGTATTTTTGTTCAATCAGCACTGGATCCGACAATCTTGTATAAGTATCTGTTTCAGAGATATTTTTCATTGCTTTAATAAAAAAATCTGTTGTAGAAAATACTACTCGGGCGTTTACTGATGTTATTATCTTCCATTCTTGCTTAATGAAATCCAAACCCCTGTCTTGATTAAAAATAATGCCTGGATTGTTGCGCTCAAGGATACGCACTTCTGGTGATTTTATGGCTGCTATTAAAGCAAGGGTCATCATGAAGAACACTGTCTTTGTCATCATTCTTAAAAAGAAAAAATAAAAAATGATTGCATATTATGTTTTACTCAGTACTCTCTCGAGGACGTTTATGTGTCGTGGAAAGGTCGCAAGGCGGGGGTTCCATTGACTCTGAGGCATTTTCTAAAGCTCCTATTATTTCATTTAATATATCCTCGTCAGGGATATTGAGTTCTTCTAACGGGCTTATAACTGCATGGTTTCGAGTACTCTGCCTATCCGTAATAATCTCTCTCTCCTGCATTCTATATTCTCCGCGTTTCCTCTTATTAGATATGGATGCTTCTCGCCCCGGTGGTAGTTCATATAAATTTTCGCCAAGCTGGTGACGTACAAAATTAAATAAGGTAGTGTTGGCAGTATCCACCATATCATGGCTTAAAAATGCAACCACCGCGTTTCCTTCTGGAATCTTTAAACCCTTGATTTTTTCTATCGCGCAGCCTTGTATCTCTACATCCAATCTCCCTTTATTTACAAATGTTTGTTTTACGTTTTGTTTCAGAAAAGTTATTGGGATGCGACATAGTGAACATATTTTTACGTTGATTTTTATGCATGTGGCAATGGTAGCCCGTACCACTACTTGATTGTACAAGATGCGAGTGTATGGTCCAATTCTGAACTTGTAGCAATAGAGACATATTCTTGCTCCCACATGTTCATAATATACTAATTCGCGGTTCCTTAGTGGTATCTCATTGTAGTTGGCTCCTTCCATTCTTTTAGAGGTGATGGGTTAAAAGTAACTAAAGAAGAAAGAAAAAATAAAAAAATAGCGGATAAATGATAATGTTAATCAAAGATGTATGGAATATCTATGTTTAATTTTTCGTAAGTCTTCTAAACTGGAATATGCGTTTCGCGTGTCCCATCGCTTGATGTAGAGAAACGTAAATGTGCGGTTTACATATATAACGCTTAATCTCCGGACGCAGTCCGCGTAAAAATGTTTCGATAGCCATTTTTTCTCTAACTAACGAGGAATCGCATACCTCCCTAAACTCAACCTGTGATATTTTTCCTAAATTGTTGTATTCATGCAACATTTTTTCCATTCTACCGCAAAATTCATAAAAATCCTCATCACTTCTTTGAGCTGCCCATGCAAGTTTCATTCTTAAAGTCATTAGATTAGAAAACATGTTATGTTTTTCGGAGGGAGTTAGAGGCATTTTCCTTTATGAAAATAAAAACAAAAGTAATAAAAATGAAAAAATCTTGCTTACAAGACGGCTCAATCTACTTATTACTACGGTAATTACCCTCTTCTTTTTTTTTTATTAAACTATTATTACAAAAGAATTAAACAAAATTACATTTAATAGATTTACATAAACGCTACCATTAATCTAATTTCTTATTATTTATTTACTTTAATCAATTATTCATCGTCATTTGTACGATTATTCCGCGGTGGTAAGGATGGGATATCTGGGTCAGTTGCTAAAGTTGGATAAATTCTTGGTATTGTTGGAGTAGTACAGTTTACTTGTACTCCCTCCCCTCTCGCCGGAACCTGCACCACCGCGTGCTGGCTTTGAAATTTCGAAAAATCAGAAAATGACGGAGGCGGGGCTAGTGGTGTTGTTGGTGGAGCGCTCGGTGGTTTTTTTACAGAGCTATATTCTTCTTGAGCCCGCTTCTTTTCTTCCTTTCGAGTGGGCTTATGCCGTGCAGTGTGCAATAGCAATTGCGTTACCGAATTCCAAATGGCTCCTATAATATGAATTGACCAGCCATATAAACTATATAATGCATATCCATGCAGAATTGTATCAATTAAAAATTTTATTACACGACCTATCATAATTATTCCTATTATTCCTGCACTTATAGAACCGAAAGATAGAAATTGACCCCATATTTTTTTCCATGTATCGTTCGCAAGTGCAGTTAATGCTTCCTCATCGAACAAGCGTGCTATAGACATACCATTTTTGTCCGTTGATCTGCCTGACATACCCATGGCTAAAGAATTCAACATTGCACCTCGCTCGACTGGAAACATTAAATGATGTCTTAACGCTTGTATGTCTGACTGTGTGTAAATACCGCTTTTTGCTAATTCGAGAGGTTCAGTATAATTCCAATTGTTTTTTGTGGCTGGTTTGAGGATAGCGGGTTTAATTCCTTTTGTGGTACCATGAGGCAGTACCGTGTACCAATCTTCGCCTAGTAGAAACATAGGTGGGATCAATGGGTTGCAAGTAGTTTCAGTACCGTATTGCTTTAAAATATGTGTTTTAGGAGATAAAAAATAATTTTTTTCGTCTTTTACTACAGGCAACTCTTGATAGCACCTTGGTGTTTCTCGTCTTTGAACATCTATTTGTACACATTTCATTAAATGAACTACTTCCCCGCTACCAAACCCATATAACCACTTTTTTCATTATTTGATAGGCGAACAGATCTGGTTCGGTACTTGCGATACTTAATGCGTTCGCTATAACTCTTTTTCTAATTCGCATTTTTGCATAATTAAATCTCGATATAAGCGCTTTAATTCCCCTTTTATGTGTTTTTCGACATAAACAAATTTAGAATTAACATATGCAAAGATATCCAAGTTATGTACTGTAGGATGTTTAATCTTTCCAAATGCTTCTATAGCAGGACCCTCAAAGAAAAATAATTTAGGATGTTCTGTGCGTATTAAGTCATATGAGCAAACTGAAATAGTACCGACTGCCGTAAATGCAAAAGTTATTTCGCTTGACTCCATTACATAAACTGGATGTCTCTCATTTCCTTCCTCTATTATTTTATTTACATACCCCGCGTATAATTCTGAATACTTATGTTCTTCGCATGATGACACCGGTAATGGTTCCCAGAAAGCGTACCCTGCTTCAATATCTATACATATGTCTTCATTAAATTTGCAACGAGTACCTGATTTTAGTATAACCTCATTAGCATTTAAATTCACAGGAGTATAATAATCTTGTAAGGTTATTGTGACATAACCCATGACTACCGCATCATCGAATACTCCATACGGGTCGGAGTATGTACCTGGATTACTACAATCTCCCGCCTGATCTATTTTCCCCACAAAAGTCATTGGATAAACGATAGTCCCATTATGTTTTAAATTTGAGATAAGCTCGTCGCGAACTCTATGGCTGCGATGCACATGCATTCGCCGACATTCTTCATTAGTAATTTCGTCTAGAAACTTAACTTCCCCCTATTCTTGTCTTTTCGATGCGAGAAAGCCCCACAATATGTAACTGAACGCTTAATTTCTACCTTACATAGTCTTACATGAGTGCTTCCGAAATCGTTCAATTGTAATAATCTAACATAAACCTTGGTAGTATTGACCACGGGCTCCGCTATGTCACATTCCCCGACGTTTATTAATGAAAATGTGGTGAGGTTCGAGACTTGCTGAGAGCAGTCGTAACCAATTATGGTATTAACTGTTTTTGATGTTAGCAGCAATGCTAGTACACAAAAAACGATTTTCATCTGCAAACATTACAAAGTATTAATCTTTTTGATTTCAAGAAAAGAAAATGGCAAAAATGCTCTATTTATCATAAAGAAAAAGAGAACATCATAGAAACTGCACTAATGTTAAAACAGTAACATATATCAAAATTAACTTAAAAAAAATAATAGTTGGTTTAAAATAATAAAATTAATAGTATTACTAGTTTTCTCTTTTTCGCATTTTTGCTATTTATTAGTTATAATATATTTTGCGTTATATTTATAGTTATAATAATATTTTTATAGTTATAATAATATATTTTGCGTAGTAAATATTAACCTACTACAACGTGCCATTATCAAAGAAATCGTGCTTATTATCCTTATTTAGATATAATGTAACTTAGAAAGCAAGCGTAGGATTAGGTATGTTAAAGCAACGATTTAAGCTTGTTTTTGCTCTACATGTGATTTGCGCAGGCGATTAATGTGCACTATTTTACTTTTAGTACTACTTAATTGTATCCTCACATTTCCATTTACAGAAACGTCTAAAACTAAATACGGCCCCGTATATTGACTATCAAATTTGTGTGGTTTCGGTCCCTTTTGCAACCACACGTAGTCCCCAATTTTTAATGTTAAATGATTTACTTTTCTGTCATAGTATTTTTTTGATCTTATTTTGGCTCGCAATAAATTTTCTCTTGCTATATTTTGCAAGTAGTTTATTCGTGTTATGAGAGTTTCCATATAGCCCTTATAAGTAGGCGCTAGATCCTCACTTTCTATCGGCTCACTACCTGGCGTTCGAGCTAAACGACCAAATACTAATTCGAAAGGTGAGTGCCATGTTGCCTCACTTATGCCTGTGTTAAAATTAAATGTTGCTAACTCTATATAGTCATCCCAATCCGACTTATTTTCTTGCACGAAAAATTTTAAAAACTCGATAAGACTTGAATGTGATCTCTCCAAGGACCCATTTGTTTGTGGATGAAAAGCCGTAGTGTTGACTTGTTTGATTCTAAATCTTTTTGCCACTCGTTTCATTAATTTGCTCATAAAATTAGTGCCCTGATCCGTTAAAATAACTCGCGGTGCCCCGAACACACATATGACCCTCTTAATTAGACTGTTTGAAACGTCTATTGCTGTAGTTTGTGCTAATGGTTCCGCTATTGCAAATTTCGTAAATAAATCTTGGAAGGTTAATATATACTCATTGCCTTTATTAGATCTAGGCAATGGCCCTACAATATCCATACTAATGCGATCCATCGCATGTGCCCCAGAGTTAGTAATAATCATTGGCACACGTGTTTTTACCCTGACTAATTTTTTTAATTGACACTGCACACATTTTCGAATAAAATCCTGTACATCTTCTTTTAAATTTTCCCAGTTGTAAGCTTGTTTAATTCTTTTGTATGTCTTAGTAACTCCCCTATGTCCGCCTATTACCGAGCTGTGTGCTTCTTGCATAATGGGGTCCCTTTCCTCGAGGGGAGGATACCTGACTATCCCTAAACACACTACTAGTTTGATGGTACTCTTAGAAAATGGATCTCTTAATTTTCTTATTACTTGTTCCCATTCTAAATTTTCTATTATTTCCGTTTTTGCTATACTTATTGACCGCGCGTCGATTTTGTTTAAGATTGGTAGTAAATTAGTACAAAGTAAACTTAAATTATTGTTTATTATGCTCAAGCCTACTCTGTTTTGTGTACGTAGTGGCATGACTATGTGTATTTTAGAATTTGTTTTTATAACTTCTGGTATTCCTATTGTTAAATTTTTAAAACGTGGGAGCTTGTTCTGTAATTTTAATTGCATGGCACCGTCGTCGCATGGTTCACCTTCGGATGTAACAAAATACAAATAATTATCTTTTCTCATAAATAATTTTTCACGGCAGAAAATAGTTGAATGAGTCGGGTTTAAATTTTCCAACATAATTTCATCTTCCATCTCCCCGTTTTCTTTCGATAGTTTGTCTCTCTCCTCTTCCTCCGAGAGAAGGTTACTCTTATTCATGTTGGTCTGTGGGTCACCCCTACTTCGTGTTTCGTTCAGTATGCTATTGTCTTCCTCGCCTTCGGTTCCCGCTGATGCGGTAATATGTTGTGCATCTCTACCGCTGACCTTTTCCTTTTCTATTACGCATTTATTTTTATCGTTTTTCGGCAGTTTTTTTTTCTGCTTCAATGTTTTCTTTGTTCCGCTCACGGGCTATGCGTCCCCTCGTGACCATATTATGAACGCACTCCTCCCCCGTTTGTTCGGTGACCGCCTCTTTTTCTTGCTCTTGCTCTTTTAGTTTTTCAGCCAGGGCAGCACTTCTTGTGACAATTAACACTCGATCCACCGGATTTCGAGAGAGAGCATCCGCTACATTCATTCTCCCTGGTCTGTATATCACCTCAAAATCATATTCGGCCAGTGTTAAACGCCACCTCATAACACATGAATTTGGATCTTTATGTGTCTGCATCCATACTAGAGGGCGATGGTCAGTAATTACATAGAATTTTCTCCCAAAAAGATAAGGTCTAAAATGTTTTATAGAAAATACCAACGCTAGTCCCTCTTTATTGAATGTATCCCATCTTCCCTCTACCTCTGATAACACACGTGAGACATATGCAACTGGTTGATCATAGCCTATTTTACCCTGAGATAAAATTCCTCCTATCGCATAACCCGATGCGTCTGTAGTTAGGTTAAAAGGTAGTTCGAAATTTGGAAAAGCTAATATAGGTTCTTTACATAATTTATCACGTAGAATTTCAAAAGCATACTGCGTATCATCGGTCCATTTAAATTCCATTTCTTTTTTTAATAAGTTTGTGAGAGGTTTAGCTATTTTTGAAAATTGATGAATGAAGCGTCTGTAATAGCCTGCTAAACCTAAAAATTGTTTAATATTTTTTGCGTTTTTTGGCACTGGATAATTCCGAACAGCTTCTAGCTTCCTTGGATCTGGCCTTACGCCCTCTGCGCTTATTAAATGCCCTAAATAAGTTACTTCTTTTTTGAAAAATTCACATTTTTCCGGTTGTACTTTTAATACCGCCTTTCGTAATCTGATGACAGTGCGTTCACAGTGGCAGAAATACCGTGGCTGTTCCTGCGACATCAAATTTCATCGAAGTGCATATGTTTTCCTTACTTGTATAGCGCTTGATATAATACTCAATTGACGAAGGGAGCACACGGGCTCGCTTCTCTCATTGCTTGGGAACTACGACGACCAATGAAAAAAGCGAGCGCGTGTACTCACTCCGCGCGCAGCCAGGCGCATTCATGTCCGTTCGCATACGATCGTTCCTGTGTGCCGGGAATCTTATGTAGCGGGGTCTTACGGTCTACTTACATGAGCGCTCTGCGTTGTAATCTACTGAGCGTCAAAATGTCCCTAGACCATACGCGGCTAACTTCAACCGAGTTCTTACCTCGGTTGGACCTCGGTTGGACCTCGGTCGAGCCCCGGTTGGATCTCGGTCGAGCCTCGGTTGGACTTCGGTCGAGCCTCGGTTAGACCTCGGCTCGGACCTCGGCTTTACCTCGGCACGGACCTTGGCTTTACCTCGGCTGGGACCTCGGCTCGGACCTCGGCTTTACCTCGGCTCGGACCTCGGCTCCAGCCCCGGATTTGCCGCGGCTCGAGCCGAGGTACAGCCGAGGTCCTGCCGAGGCTAATCCAAAGCACACCCGCGGCTAGCTTCAGGTGAATTCGAGGCTCATCTGGACTGTACCCGAAGAACTCAAGGTAAAGCCTTCGGGGTAGCCGATGATCATGTCTAGGTGGTGCGCTCCGTAGTGTTTTACCTCTAGGTATTGGAACGCACCGAATGCGTGGTCTAGGTCTTTGAGGTGGCCGATGATGGAGTCTAGGAAGTGCGCTCCGTAGTTTTTTGTGATTAGATCTCAGGGTGCATCTAATACATGGTCCAAGTGTTCGGGGTAGCCGATGATGACGTCTAGTTGGTGCGCTTCGTAGTTTTTTACCTCTAGGTATTGGAATGCATCGAATGCGTGGTCTAGGTCTTTGGGGTGACCGATGATGGAGGCTAGGTTGTGCGCTCCGTAGTTTTTTGCGATTAGATCTCAGGGTGTATCTAATACGTGGTCCAGGTGTTCGGGGTAGCCGATGATGATGTCTAGGTGGTGCGCACCGTAGCTTTTTGCATTTATATGTCAGGGCGCATTTTACAGGAAGTCCAGGTGTTCGAGGTAGCCGATGACGATGTCTAGGTGGTGCACTCCGTAGTTTTTTGTATTTAGATGTCAGGGCGAATGTAATAGGAGGTCCAGGTGTTCGAGGTAGCCGATGACGATGTCTAGGTGGTGCGCTCCGTAGTTTTTTGCATTTAGATGTCACGGCGCATCTAATAGGAGGTCCAGGTGTTCGGGGTAGCCGAGGGTGATGTCTAGGTGGTGCGCACCGTAGTTTTTTGCATTTATATGTCAGCGCGCATTTTACAGGAAGTCTAGGTGTTCGAGGTAGCCGATGACGATGTCTAAGTGGAGCGCTTCGTAGTTTTTTACCTCTAGGTATTGGAACGCATCGAATGCGTGGTCTAGGTCTTTGGGGTGGCCGATGATGGAGTCTAGGTTGTGCGCTCCGTAGTTTTTTGCGATTAGATCTCAGGGTGTATCTAATACGTGGTCCAGGTGTTCGGGGTAGCCGATGATGATGTCTAGGTGGTGCGCACCGTAGCTTTTTGCATTTATATGGCAGGGCGCATTTTACAGGAAGTCCAGGTGTTCGAGGTAGCCGATGACGATGTCTAGGTGGTGCACTCCGTAGTTTTTTGTATTTAGGTGTCAGGGCGAATGTAATAGGAGGTCCAGGTGTTCGAAGTAGCCGATGACGATGTCTAGGTGGTGCGCTCCGTAGTTTTTTGCATTTAGATGTCACGGTGCATCTAATAGGAGGTCCAGGTGTTCGGGATAGCCGAGGGTGATGTCTAGGTGGTGCGCACCGTAGTTTTTTGCATTTATATGTCAGCGCGCATTTTACAGGAAGTCTAGGTGTTCGAGGTAGCCGATGACGATGCCTAGGTGGTACGCTTCGTAGTTTTTTACCTCTAGGTATTTAAACGCATCGAATGCGTGGTTTAGGTCTTTGGGGTGGCCCATGATGGAGTCTAGGTTGTGCGCTCCTTAGTTTTTTGCCATTAGATCTCAGGGTGCATCTAATACGTGGTCCAGGTGTTCGGGGTAGCCGATGATGATGTCTAGGTGGTGCGCACCGTAGCTTTTTGCTTTATATGTCAGGGCGCATTTTACAGGAAGTCCAGGTGTTCGAGGTAGCCGATGATGATGTCTAGGTGGTGCGCACCGTATCTTTTTGCATTTATATGTCAGGGCGCATTTTACAGGAAGTCTAGGCGTTCGAGGTAGCCGATGACGATGTCTAGGTGGTGCGCTCCGTAGTTTTTTACCTCTAGGTATTGTAACGCATCGAATGCGTGGTCTAGGTCTTTGGGGTGGCCGATGATGGAGTCTAGGTTGTACGCTCCGTAGTTTTTTGCATTTAGATGTCAGGACGAATGTAATAGGAGGTCCAGGTGTTCGAGGTAACCGATGACGATGTCTAGGTGGTGCGCTCCGTAGTTTTTTGCATTTAGATGTCACGGCGCATCTAATAGGAGGTCCAGGTGTTCGGAGTAGCCGAGGATGACGTCTAGGTGGTGCGCTTCGTAGTTTTTTACCTCTAGGTATTTAAACGCATCGAATGAGTGGTCTAGGTCTTTGGGGTGGCCCATGATGGAGTCTAGGTTGTGCGGTCCGTAGTTTTTTGCAATTAGATCTCAGGGTGCATCTAATACGTGGTCCAGGTGTTCGGGGTAGCCGATGATGATGTCTAAGTGGTGCGCTCCGTAGCTTTTTGCATTTATATGTCACGGCGCATCTAATAGGAGGTCCAGGTGTTCGGAGTAGCCGAGGATGATGTCTAGGTGGTGCGCACCGTAGTTTTTTTGCATTTATATGTCAGCGCGTATTTTACAGGAAGTCTAGGTGTTCGAGGTAACCGATGACGATGTCTAAGTGGTGCGCTTCGTAGTTTTTTACCTCTAGGTATTGGAACGCATCGAATGCGTGGTCTAGGTCTTTGGGGTGGCCGATGATGGAGTCTAGGTTGTGCGCTCCGTAGTTTTTTGCGATTAGATCTCAGGGTGCATCTAATACGTGGTCCAGGTGTTCGGGGCAGCCGATGATGATGTCTAGGTGGTGCGCACCGTAGCTTTTTGCATTTATATGTCATGGCGCATTTTATAGGAAGTTCAGGTGGTCGAGTTAGCCGATGACGATGTCTATGTGGTGCGCTTCGCAGTTTTTTGCATTTAGATATCAGGGCGAATGTAATAGGAGGTCCAGGTGTTCGAGGTAGCCGATGACGATGTCTAGGTGGTGCGCTCTGTAGTTTTTTGCATTTAGATGTCACGGAGCATCTAATAAGAGATCCAGGTGTTCGGGGTAGCCAAGGATGATGTCTAGGTGGTGCGCACCGTAGTTTTTTGCATTTATATGTCAGCGCGCATTTTACAGGAAGTCTAGGTGTTCGAGGTAGCCGATGAAGATATCTAGGTGGTGCGCTTCGTAGTTTTTTACCTCTAGGTATTGGAACGTATCGAATGCGTGATCTAGGTCTTTGGGTGGCCGATGATGGATTCTAGGTTGTGCGCTCCGTAGTTTTTTGCGATTAGATCTCAGGGTGCATCTAATACGTGGTCCAGATGTTCGGGGTAGCCGATGATGATGTCTAGGTGGTGCGCACCGTAGCTTTTTGCATTTATATGTCAGGGCGGATTTTATAGGAAGTCCAGGTGTTCGAGGTAGCCGATGACGATGTCTAGGTGGTGCGCTCCGTAGTTTTTTGCATTTAGGTGTCAGGGCGCATGTAATAATAGGTCCAGGTGTTCGAGGTAGCCTTTGACGAGTTCTAGGTGGTGCGCTCCATAGTAGGTTCATTTTCTTCGACAGTGGTTATTACATCCACCATGCTAACGCAACGTCAAGAACTTCTCTTGAGCTCTGTGTTAATCAACTATAAGCAAGATTGAGGCTTATTCGACCGAGGTTCTACCGACGTTCTACTGACGCTCACCCGAGGTTCGTCCCAGATCTTACGTCCCGAGGGTCACCGTGGCTCTCCCGAGGTTAATTCGGGGTTCCTCCGAGGTCTACCCGAGGAACTCGAGATAAAGCCGTGGTATATATTAGTTCAAGGTTAGGAATGCGGAATGTGGAACGCCAGCTTCAGTGGTGTATTCACCAATAGATGTCGCCAGTGCATCTACAATTGTGGGGGTTAGCTACCGCACGAGCCACTCCGAAGAGTGGGGGAAGCGAGCGAGAGCGAGAGAGAAAGAAGCCGCTCTGCGCAGCGGTAGTCGCGTTCCGAAACTCATCCGAGCTGTGCTCCTGTACGCTCGTAGCGAGTGTGAACTCGCCCTCAATAAAGTATTCAGATTCGGACTAACGCATTGAGTTTTATACTGTCTCCTTCTACCACCTATTCCCACGGTAAGTCAGTAGTGGATCCTGCCTTACCGATAAGCTCATATAGAGCTAGAAGACACCATACAATTCACAGCTGCATTGGTTAAAATTATTTATGTTAGCAGAATTTAATAGTACACGATGATACGGGTATGGAAGGTGATTCTTTACCGCATTAGACGTTTTTCGCACGAGTGAAGCGAGTAAACTAATGCGGTGAAAATCACCTTACGCTCCAGTGTCATACAGTATTTTATACCACGAGAGCCGAACAATCATATTAAAGTTATGATTTTGAAATTAGAGTGGTACAAAGTAGCGTTTTGTTACCTGCATTTTTACACCTCTAACTACTTTTAGTAAACATTATTATTACCCCGCATAATAACGCAAATGAAAAATTAGAAATAAAAATAATAATTATTTATTATTAACAATTAAGTTTGTTATAACAAAAAATAATGTTCAAAAAAATTCTCATTATCAATAATTCTCACACGCTTTCTCCCGCCATCATCCATATCAACTAAATTTGTTAGAACAAAACAAGAAATTTTTTAAATAAGAAATGTCATGCTCTCCAAACTTGGCTTCAAACCTTACCAGAGTCCGTCTTAGCAGCTATGAATTCGGACATTAGTTCTCTAACCACCTTCTGAAAACAAGTTTATTTTCTGTAAAAGCTCAATTGAGAAACGTTACTGTTTATTTACTTGCCTGGCCCTTTATATTTAATTTTGTAGGTGAACAGAATCTTCCTTCGTTTACGTTTGTACAGTGAAGAAAACGTTACTATTTCTGTGCATGACGTTAGGAATCAGATCGCTTCGACACTTGAAATAAATTCGTACTTCATATAAAAAAAGTTATTATTTGAAAACTTGAAAAACTCGTGGAATGTCAACAATTCAAAAATAATCTTGAAAAACTAAAATTTCAAAGTCGTGATTCTATAAAAAAAATTTGAATAATGCATACCGGATGCAATTTTAGTGAAATCAAAAACAATGGTATATTACGCACCCAGGGAGGAGAGCACTTGGACAATCCATCTCGTGCAAATTACCACCCGAGCCGAAGGCGAGTGCTATTTTTCACCATACCCGGTCCGAAAATATCACATTCGCGTTTTTGAGCCGGGAGCGAAAGTAGTACTTTCGGCCAGAGTATGGTGAAAAAAGTACGTGTTAAGTAATTTTAAGAGAAAACAAAGATATTTCAATTCCAAGCTGATATGAACATAGCCCGGTCATTTGATTTAAGGTGAATTCCGCGATGTATTGAAAAAAGTTTATTAATCCATTTTTGTTTGCCTGGTGGCGATCTAACTGCTTTCTTAAAATAAATCTGAGAAATTCTCTGTAATCTAGTTATTATTATATTATTTAGTCAGATTGAAATTCTAGTAAAATGTAGTTTTTTAGTATACTTATAATCGATTTCCAAGCTAGAAAATAAGTAAAAAAAAATCTAATTTATTGGTAAAGATATAACGCTTTTTGGTATTATTTGGCATTTGACAGGTTAGAAATAAAAAGACATAAAATTAGAAAGTATTTACACTTAATAAGTTGTATTTGTATGAAAAAACTCCTTCTTATTATACAGAAAAATTAATGGTTATAACAACAAAAGTACTATAGTAACCATTTTATCAACAAATTGAGGAACTCTAAAATGACCCTCTATATAATAGGAAAAAAGCTATTCGATAATATTATATCAATTTTTTACCCGTTTGGAGTAAAACTATATATTTACTATAATACTGCGAAATCGATTTCCATTGGAATTTGCTTAAGGCGTATTTAAAGCAATATGCTTCTATCAAATCCTAGAATCCATTCTATAAAAACGTAATGGATTATAGAAGTCACTTGCGTCCTTAACAATGAACACAACGAAACATATTTTGTTGTTTAAAAATTAAAAAGAATGTTATTCCTTCTGACGTTATGTTGCCGAAAAAGCATAAGCAATACGCAAATCGAAAACATCGATGGCTCTGGCTTTGAATGTAATTTTATTCATTTTCGATCTAACTTTAAACTAGGACAATTTTTGAAGGAATTAATATTTATTAATTCAAAAAATGCCACATAAAAGCTTGTTCTCTTTAGTTTTATTCTTATCTTTTATTATCTTGTATTTTCTACTTTGAAATTTTGAATCGCTGGAAAAAATTAATCACAAAAACATTGTTCGCCACTTTTATAATATAGTTCCTGATATGTGAAACACGAAGGAACATGTCCCGAAAGTGTGTCTTAAAAAAATTTGAACTTCTTTTAAAGACTCAAAAGCAAATCGTTTTCGTACAAGTTCTCATACCTATACGCAGTACATCGATTGTCTAATGCTAATATTTACATGAACTACCTACTTCTGTTTAAGAAAACGTCATATCATACTTTATTCTACGATATTCAAACCGAATTTTGCTTCCTCCTAGAGAAAGCTTTGTGATAGTAAATTTTTGAGTTGTTGTAAAAACATGTTATAATTGTGTTCCGAGGTGTTAGGAATCAAAATACATGGTTTTTGAAAGATGCTGTGTGTGCGTGTGTGCGCGTGCGTGCGTGCGTGCGTGCATGCGTGTGTGTGTGTGTGTGTGTGTGTGTGTGTGTGTGTGTGTGTGTGTGTGTGTGTGTGTGTGTACGCCTGGATCTTAGTTTCTACTCGGTCGATTTTGACCGAACAGGTCTCATTTTTTTTGTTTTTTTTGCGTGATGGCGGGTCAAAAATCCGTTTTTTGATTGAGGCGATGTGTTTTTGTTTTTTTTTTTCAAATTTTCGATTTTCTCAAAACTGTTTTTTGATTTTTTTTTAATGATAGGATCGAGTTATTCGAATCTGATGGGTAGCGTTCGAAAGAGAATTAAAATACCTATATTTTCTAAAAAAAAAAGTTTCTAGCTATCACGGTTCTTTTGTTATTAACAAAAACGTGTTTTTCTTTTTAGAAGCTTATAACTCCTAAACTTAACGTTCAATTTTTTTGACAAAAATCATGATAATACAGAATATAAATAGCTATAATCTGTTAAAATTTGAATACATTCTGTAGGCTAGATTTTGAGTAAAAAATTGAAAAATGAAAAAAATCAGTTTTGTATGTCCAACGATTACAAGAGTAAAATTGACTTAATGGCTTCAAAATTCCTTTTAGAGGTAGATTTTTTATAGTTCTCGGTCGAGTTCTTTGGGCAAAATGATTGGTCCATAAATTTCAGAGATATTTGAGGTTAAACATTTTTTTACATTTTTTTAAAATCGTAATTTCTCGAGAACGGCTCTATGTATCTGAATGGGGTGGGTGGCATTCGAAAAAGAATTAAAATACCTATATTTTCTAAAAAAAATTAATTTTCTATCTATCACGGTTCTTTAGTTATCATCATAAACAAAAACGTGTTTTTTTTTTTTAAACTCATAACTCCAATGATGTGTAACAAAATGAATTAAAATGTTTAAAAATTATATCTATTATAATCTATTATAATTATGAATTATGCATTATGAATGCATTATATTCTGCATTATTATAATTTATTTGTGAGTTATGAACTTACTTAAAAAAACACGTTTTTGTTAATAACAAAAGAACAATGATAGCTATAAATTTTTTTTTTCTTAAAAAATATGAATTATGAAATATAAAAAAAACACGTTTTTGTTAATAACAAAACAACCGTGATAGCTATTTGTTTTATTATAAAATATAGATATTTTACTTCTATTTCAAATGATAACTTTATTTATTAGCTCAAAATTTATATAAATTTGATACAAATAAATAATAAATAAATAAATAAATTTAAAAATTAACAATTTTTAATATTCATAAATGAATTTAATTATAATTATGCAATAAATTTTTTAAAAAATTATAAATTTTGTTATTAAAAATTAATTAAGGGAATCAACAAATTACGGTTGAGGAAGCTACGGGCCAATGAATTGGCAACGGTTTTTTATTTTGATCAACAATTTAAAAGTATCTTATTTATAATAACTTTAGTGTATGATTGAAGTAACTGATGACAAATTCGTAACATAAAAATGGTGATACAAAAACATCTTTATATTTGTTGAGTCATACGACTTGAGAATATAACAATAATTAACAATACATTGATACATTTTTCAATTGTATTTTTGTTAATATCTAAAATAATAAATTCAAAGCCCCAGAGCGTGTGGTACAGTACTCTCAATACTCTCTGAGAATAAATAAGGGAAAATTTGCTTACTTGTGCGAATAAGAGAAAAAATCTACTAATTCTTTAGTGAATATTTACTTATGAAGGTTATCTATTAAAATTATCACTTCGTAACTGAATATTCACTGTAGAATTAGTAGATTTTTTCACTATTTTCAGAAGTGAGCGATTTTTCATTGATTCATTTTCAGAGTAAACATTCAGGTTATATGCTTCCGCTTTTCGCGGAGCACGCAAGGTGAAACACACCATGCCTCCACTTTCGTTTAAAAAATGCTTCAAATACATACGGTATTTAGTCGTGCATACACTGCGAAAAGCAAGTGATGCCTCCCATCCCTCACTTGTGCAAATAGTGAAAAAATCTACTAATTCTACAGTGAATATTCAGTTATAAAGTGAAAATTTTAATAGACCACCTTCATAATTAAAAATTCACTAAAGAATTAGTAGATTTTTTCTCCTATTCGCACAAGTGAGCGAATTTTCCCTTATTTATTCTCAGAGAGTACTGCACCGCCCACTTTCGGGATTTGACTTTATATTTCAGAGCAGCATGTCACATCAGTAAGTTATAAGGGATTTATAACAAAAAACAAAAAAGCCTGGGACCTGAGTCAAGTATTGATACTATATAATTTCTCACACTATTATTCTAATGTAATTATAAAAGGTTTGTAGAATTGAACGATCAGAACAAACAAATTGGGTAAAATAATATAGTTTATTCGGGCGTTTCGGCAATTTTCTATTGCCGAATTACATAGTTTATAAGAGCTGATGAAGCTATAGAAAATTGCCGAAACGTCCGAATAAACTAAATCCAAAGAATAAAGGGTGCGCCTTCGCCCCGTTCGCTCGTCCGTCACTTCGTTCCTTATAACTCGCCAAGCAGGGCGCGGCCGCGCCCTTTGATATTATTTTACCCAATTGGTTTGTTTGTTCTGATCGTTCAATTCAACAAACCTATATTTCCTCAAGAACGTTTAAATCTCTTCTGCAAAATAATACAATTATAATTTGTCATGCTTCTCATATCAGCCCCGTGCTCTGAAAAATAGTACATAATGACACTGGTGTGGGTGCTGATTATCTACCGCACTAGACGTTTTTGGCACGAGCAAAGCGAGCAAGAAAAGTCTAATGCGGTAAAAATCACCTTAAGCACGAGTTTCATAGAGTATTTTATACTATGAGAGCTTAAAAATCATGTCAAAGTTGTGATTTTTAGGTTAGAGTGGTATAAAACAATATGCAACTTATGTATATCATATGAGAAATTGTATGATCAATATTAAGTTGAGGCTGCACATTACCCATATGTGGTATGTACAAAAAAATGTTCGCACAAGAGACGAAGCATAACTCCTCTATTAGCAGGAACCCACGCTCTGGTACTCTGCTTCTATATTTCTGCATCCTTGAACTATCCTCTTGTATCTTCTTATACTATCCTCTTGTATCCTCTTGAACTATCCTCCTGTATCCTCTTGAACTATCTTCTTGTATCCTCTTGAACTATCATCTTGTATCCTCTTGAGTTATCCACTTGTATCCTCTTGAAGTCAAATGACATACTCTTGAAGTATCCTCTTGATGCTTGTATTTCTTGAAGTTTATTTTGAACTCATCATACCATATCTTCTTGATCACCACATATGAATATCTTCTTGATATTCATATGATAATCCCTCCCTTTTCATCCATGTATCAAGGAGTTCGACTAGACCTTGATGGCAAACGTGACACTGTAGCCACGACAAAATCTGTCAATCGGGCGTGTATCTGCGTTTATAATCGAATTTTACAAATTTGCATCAGATCGTCTACTATATGCGCTTCTCTTTCTTCTTCTTGATCGCCTACTGGTTTGTCAGTATAATCTTGAGATTTTTCGGTAGCATATTTTGTATCAGCAATATCGACGGCAGCGACGATCAGTTGTGTGCAATGTTTTCCAAATGCACGAGCAGTGGCGTCTTAAACCGCGACCTCGAACACGAGGACGTCCAGTGTCCCGATAACTTCTGCGTCTCCTATACTTCATTTTCATGTCTTCCTCTTCTTCAAGCAGTTAGTTCAGCAGTAACCGCCGCTCGTTGTTCTTGTTGACGATGGAGAAATCGATCAAAGCAACTTCGGTGGCATATTTGGACCTGTAGCAACTGTCATCGGGTATTTTGCAGCCCTGGTCGACGAGATCTAAGATACGTCGAGATTTTCCTCCTCGTTGATCACCGTCTTCTCGCCCTCGCTGGCCCTGCTGTCGTAGATCTTTGAAGGTATGTGTAGAATCAATAGGTGAAGCTGTTCTCCTTGCCGTTCAATTTGGCGACGCCCAAGACGTTGAGAATATCGTTGGTATTGATATCAAAAGTTGGGGAACGCTGCGGGGCATTGGTCGGATACCGTTGAACTCCAACTTGCTGAAGAGATTGCTGTCCTGGATTATGGCATGCTCACACTTATAGTCTTGGATCGACACACCGAGCTGGTTTTCTGCATAGGTAAGGTCTAGGTCTGTTTGATGGACATGGTCATAATCCTCTTGATGAGTGCACTCACAACACCGCGAGTGTTCTCGATACCAATAGACAGGTGATGGACGTCAAAAGCAGCACATCCTGAATTTCCTCTGACTTGTCTTGGGGTAAAATGACGATCAGAACGGCAGATTCGTACACGACAGCCTCAACGAGGTTGATGAACTTATTAGCTCTTAGCCGTTGAAGAAGTCCTGGAGAAGCTTCTAGATTTTGAAGATGCAGGTGGAACCATTGACTTCACGAATTTCAGCTGCTTTTTACCTAACAGCTCAAGACGTCGTGATGTCGTCTACAGGAGCTCTTCGCCCTAGACAATAAATTATAATTAAAACATAAATAAATTGGTGGAGGAGAAAGCACAGAAAAGCCACGCTCCTATCAAAAGGAAAGGAGTAGTTGCCGGATAGGTGCTAGTTGTTAAATAAACCAGTAAGCCTTCTTACAGCAAACTACTCACCAGAAAATTTTTGAAAATAGTTCAGAGATTGCCGTGGTCCACATAAAAAACATGGCTCCACCATCTGATCACAATAAAAAAAAGGTAACAGTAACAGCTCAAGACGTCGTGATGTCGTCTACAGGAGCTCTTCGCCCTAGGCAATAAATTATAATTAAAACATGAATAAATTGGTAGCGGAGGAAGCACAAAGAAGCCACGCTCCTGTCAAAAGGAAGGGAATAGTTGCAGGATAGGTGCTAGTTGTAAAATAAACCAGTAAGCCTTCTTACAGCGAACTACTCACCAACAAAGTTTTCAAAAAAGGTCAGAGGATGCCGTTGTTCACGTAAAAAACATGGCTCCACCATCTGGTCCCAATAAAAAAAATGGTAACAGCAGCAGCTCAGGATGTCGCGATGTCGTCTACAGAAGCCCTTCGTCCTATGCAATAATAAAGCATAATTAAAATCTAAATAAATTGGTAGCGGAGGGAGCATAGAAAAGCCACGCTACTGTCAAAGGGAAGGGAATAGTTGATGGATAGGTACTAGCTGTAGCAAAGCAGTTAGTTTCCTTACAAATACTAATCGAAAAATGACTTCACCCACTCGTCCCAATAATAAAACGATAACAGCAGCAAATGATAGAATTTAATACTTGAATGGAAAATTGATACTACTTCTAGAACATAAAAGCCGTCAGTCCAATCTACCAGACAAATTCACACCATATTTTCAGTTTAATACTTTAGTGTCACATGGAGTGAAAGAATGTAGTTTCTAAAAGTTATCGTTATTAAAAAAACAAGCAGGCTTTGTTCTGTACAGACTTTCATTTTGTGTAAAGTTAAATCTTGTCAAGTTGCAGCCGAAAATCGTCAATTTTATGTACATATATAGGCGTTTAAAACTGTTTTATAGGTATAACTCGTCAACAATTGATTTTGCGTTATAATGCTCAATAGGAAAAATATATCTACACAAAACATCTGCATAAATGTCTCACATTTCATTAGAATGGTTTCGACAATCAGTATAATAAGAGAAGTGTCAAGTTTATGTAACCAGCACACTGAAGAAAAACTTTGTTTTCAAATAAACGTTTATTTGAATACTCTTTAAAAAATATTTTTTTTATTCATTAAAACAATATTCATTTAAAATAAAAAAATATTGAAGTTGAAATTTTTGTTTTAATTCAAGTAAATATTTTTTAAATTTAAATGAATATTGTTTTAATTTAAAAAATATTTATTTAAGAGTATTCAAATACACATTTATTTGTAAAGAAATTTTTTTTCAGTTTGCTCGTTACATAAACTTGAAACTTCTCTTATACTGATTGTCGAAACCATTCTATAGAAATGTGAGACTAGTAACTTAACAGGATTTAACTTTACAAAAAAATGTTAAAAGCAGTATTGTAGATGATACTAAAACAACTCTTTTTTCTATTTAACATATTTATGTAAAATCAACTCCTGATAAGCTTAGACCTACAAAAACTTAAATTGTCAAGTGTCGCTTATTATTTAACAGAATTAGATTCGACAGCAATATTATATACAATATAGGCCAGTAAACGAAGGTCTGAAATCGACTTTTTCTGGTGAATGGCTGCATTTTGGATATTTGGTAAAACACGTCGTCTAAAAACGATGGTCAAAAATGCAGCTTCCAAAAACGCCGTCGTCACCCCTAATTTGGCGAAAAACCACCCCCGAAAACGGTTTTTCGCTTATAACTCTCGAACGATAAGAGATATCGAAAAAAGTCCCAAACGAAAGTTGTAGAGCGTGAAATTTTACATAAGGATCACCTATCACTTTTTTGCATTTGATAAAATTAAGCCTGAGAAAAGCACGCAGAAGTAACAAACAGCAAGCGGCCGGGGGGGAAGGGAGGTGGGGCCTGCGGCCGCGCGGCTGCGGCAGCGGCGGCGCGCCTCGGCGGCCATATTGACATGTGAGCGCGCGCGTGGACTGCGTGTCTCTGCGCCGCTCGAGTCGTTTTTCACTTTTTAACGATTCTAGCTGACCCAGGCGCCGGAAAATTTTTTCGCTTCTGTCTCCCCCTGTATACCTGCTGATGCAATTGCATAAAGTAACCATCGCTTTTTATAGATTTTGATTCGTAGAATCTAAATTTCGAGGTTACAATTTAACAAAATTGCAAGAACTTTGATTTAAATGCATTTGTTTGAACAAAAACGCTATTTAAACAAATAAAAACAATCTTTTGCGATCAGAATAATTTTTTCTTGAAAATTCCAGCAATTTTAAGATTAAAATGTTTCATTCAACATCTACGAGAAACCAATATTCAAAGAATTATACATTTTCAAAATATTAATTCTTAGCATTCAAGAGATTTTTAATAATAGTCACAAAATTAAACATCAAGTAAAAATTGTTACAGTTACTAATCGTTTACCATCTAAAAAGAGATGTGCATAGTTAATATTACATTGTATTATAAGTAATTCACATTAATATAGGTACGAGTAAATCTCAGGAACTCTTAACTTTTTTGGGAACTCCAAAGTTTAAGCAGACAAATGAATCAACGCTCAAAATGTTTGCCTTGCAATAAAAAAAATAAAAAAATCTATTATAAATAATGGTAACGAATCAGCTGCGTTCATAAATGAAAAAATTGTTGTTAATATGCTTTTCCTATCGATATATTTATCTATATAGGAACAGGAACACACTTACAATCGTTGTACAATTTGTTTAGCTTTTTTGTGTGTCAAAATCTTGAACTCGAGTCCTGGTAGGTCGATGTGCTATAAAAATTAGCCGAAATACAAGATTATTAATTTTCTAAATTTTTAAAGGAATTTTACGGATAAAAAGTTATTGAGATTTGATAATACGTATTGATTAAATTATCAAGATGCAATAGTTTCTTACAAACATGTATTATTATTATTTAAATAAAATAATTTTCTATTTAAAGCCAAATTATACTTTGACAAGAGAAATTACCTTTTCAGTCTAAATCTCTGTCTGTAGATTCAAAAACAATTTTTCTTTTTATGAAGACTCCATTCCTACTATCTGAAAAGTAATTATTTTTCTTCGCGCAGGATTTTCTTCTTAATATTCGTAATTAATATAAGATAATAAAAAAAATATTTCTTTGGAGAATAGATCATATTATGAGTATTTATGACGGAGTCCTTTTGCAGCAGAAAATATGAGTATGCAATACAAGTAATTAATTACGATATTAACTACAATGCAATTTACTGTTTGTATTTACATTATATATCTACATTTTAATTTACATTTAACCTACAGGTTGAATCTTATTTAAAAAAAATAAATTTTGACAATGACAAATTATAGAGATATGTAAAAGTTATTTTTATTCATATATTTCTATTTTAGCAAGTATCGGCCAGAAACTCTCGAGGGAAGTTTCTCACGTCTGGATTGTGAATGTGGATACAATTTCAGAGTGTAATTTTGTAGCTTAAAAATGACATCATCAAGTTTTAATAAAATCCATGCTCAGGAGGTTAGAAGCTCTTATTTTCAGCTAGTAATCATGTTGAAATACTATAAAGTCTATGGTTTGATTACCCATAACTGCACCTCTGGATCTATCTCCGAATAACTTTTTTTCCAATTTTTTTGTTATAAGTGTAAAAATTCATCATAACAATAAATCGCAATAAGTAAAACATTTTTTTATTAAAACTTTTTAAGAGAAAATATTATATAGTGCTTCGGGGAGGGAGAAATTTACTCTTTACACAAACGGATTTCGATTTAAAAAGATTTTTGTCTAGAGTCAAGTATAGAATTAATAATTCTAATACCTATCTTATTCAAGAAGAATTTTTGGGTCAAATGAACTGTTTTTGACTAAATGAAAAATTTTCTCAATGATCATTAAAAAATTCTTTAACTGGTGATTAGTATAAATCGATGCTCCCTACGAAAACTAGCACGATTCAGATTGCCACGAAGACTAGTCCATTTCAGCGTTGGCCGCAAAGACTAGCACGCCCCATTGATTTACTTGATTTACGTTGAAGATTAGCCCGATCCGCTTGATTGCGGTGAAGACTAGCACATTCCACTGCCTCTTATGTAAATTAACACGGTGACGCAAAGTGCTAGTTTTCGCAGTAAGCTTGCGAATCGTGTTACTTTTCGTCGCAAACTCGCGAATCGTGCTACTTTTCGTCGCAATCTTACGAATTGTACTATTATTCGGCGCAAACTCGTGAATGATGCTAGTTTTTGCGGCAACCTCGCAAATTGTACTAGTATTCGCGGCAAAGTCGTGAGTTATGCTAGTTTTCGTTGCAGTTTTCTGAAATGTGCTAGTCTTCGTGAGGAGGCCAAAAAAGGTGCTAGTTTTCGTAGGGAGCGTCGAAATGTTCAACTACAATAACTAATATTTTAACAAAGCTTCTATTTATTTCTTTTTAACACACCTCATCGTAAAGTTCGTACTTTATCCCCGCCGAAGCGGGAAAAAAGTGCTACGTTCATTCCCTACCCTCACTCTTGTTGCCAGCGCAACGCACTATTTGTGCCCGAGCCGAAGGCGAGGGAAGGCGAATAAATATGCAGCACTTTTTCCCTTTTCAGCGGGAAGCGAGTACGAATTTTACGATAGTTGTGTTAAAAAATCGTATACGTATTACTCGCTTCGCTCGCGCGACAACTTTCGCGCAGGGGACACACAACCCACTTTATTCCCTTGGTACATAATATACTATTACAAACACAATCATATAACATATAAATAGAAAGTGTGTTATACAAGATACCTATGTGTATAGTGTGTCCATGCTTCTTCTATTTTCTGTTAAGATAGATAAAAAAACAGTGGGCTAGTTTTGTTACTTATAAAATAGTCAGTAATAAACTCGTTGCTACGGCAATGAGTAAATGAGCATTTCTCTGGAATTTTTAATTTTTAGCTTAAAAGAAATTTCAAAAGTTAATGTTGAGGCACATTCACTAAACGTTTCCTTTCTGTTCTAGGTACCACAAATAACAAATAAAACGGTGAGCTTTTCATTTTTAAACATATTTTTTCCTTACTGCATGTTTATGCACGTGCGAGTAAGAGTGAGAGAGGAGGAATTTTATCAGAATGGCAAAATGTTAGATGGATATTTTCTCAGAAAAACAGATTGCATAAAATTATAAAGATACTTTTTACTAGAAAAATAAAATTCTGAAAAATCTGAATCGTCCATTCCTATACGATTTTTAGCTCATTTGCCGACGTTATAGCTTTTCTAAATCACTGCATTTTCTATAATTTAATCATTAGGTAGAAATGGCATTCGGAAACTTGATGTTACATATCATATAAAAATAATTTAATGAAAATATCATGGCGTTCTTGCCAAATTTTTTCGAATTTTTATGTATTATCCTTCTTTAAGCCTTAGGAAAAGTTACCCTTCTATCATAAGATATTCTATTTTTTTTACCTTTCTGAGAAAATATCCATCTAACATTTTACCATTCTGATAAAATACCACCCCCCTAAAAATCGTATAGAAATTTATATAAGGAAAATATACAAGGAAATAATGTTTTTAGGAGTCACATTTTTCGGAGTTTTATTTACTAAAAGTTTTTTAGTAAAAAGTATCTTTATAATTTTATACAATCTGTTTTCAATTTTTATAGACGCAAAGTTGTCTGATATTTTTTTCGAAAGAAATCCCTTGTGTGTTCTGAAGAGCTCCTGTTCGGAATTTATAGTATCAGATTCGGAGAATGTTTTAAACGATAGTATATTTTCTGAGAAAATACCCATCTAACGTTTTACCATTTTGATAAAACACCCCCCCCCCCACACAAAAACTGATGATTTCTTAAACGAGGGGTGCATCGACATCAAGTTCTTTAGAAAACCATGATTCAATTTCTATAAGTGTCACACTAAAAAGTGGCGCCGAAAAAGTATACCATTCAATCGGGCTTGTAAATAATTTTTTTCACATTCAGAAAGGCTTAAAGAACAAGAAAAACTTTGTTCAGTAAATGTACCTTCAACATTAAATCCTTTTTTCAAGTTTCATCGTTTATAAAGAAAGCTGAAATTTCCGTCAATTCTTTTCAATCCAAAACTGACTTGAAAGTGTCGCCAAAAAATGATATCATTAAATCGAACTTGTATGTATTTATTTTCACATTCAGAAAAGCTTGAAGAACAAGAAAAACTTTGTCTGATGAGGGTGCCTTAAAAAAAAAATTATAATTTTTTTCGAGACGTAAAAGGGGAATAATTTTGGAAATAGCGTATATACTATTCTATTTTACTATTCTACCATATCCTTACTGAAAGTACCACATTCACGGTTTGAGCCGGAAGCGAATTGCGAAAGTGGTACTTTCAGCCAGACGGTATGGTGAAAAAATTTTGTATTTCGGCTAATTTTTATAGCACATCGACCTACCAGGACTCGAGTTCAAGATTTTGACACACAAAAAAGCTAAACAAATTGTACAACGATTGTAAGTGTGTTCCTGTTCCTATATAGATAAATATATCGATAGGAAAAGCATATTAACAACAATTTTTTCATTTATGAACGCAGCTGATTCGTTACCATTATTTATAATAGATTTTTTTATTTTTTTTATTGCAAGGCAAACATTTTGAGCGTTGATTCATTTGTCTGCTTAAACTTTGGAGTTCCCAAAAAAGTTAAGAGTTCCTGAGATTTACTCGTACCTATATTAATGTGAATTACTTATAATACAATGTAATATTAACTATGCACATCTCTTTTTAGATGGTAAACGATTAGTAACTGTAACAATTTTTACTTGATGTTTAATTTTGTGACTATTATTAAAAATCTCTTGAATGCTAAGAATTAATATTTTGAAAATGTATAATTCTTTGAATATTGGTTTCTCGTAGATGTTGAATGAAACATTTTAATCTTAAAATTGCTGGAATTTTCAAGAAAAAATTATTCTGATCGCAAAAGATTGTTTTTATTTGTTTAAATAGCGTTTTTGTTCAAACAAATGCATTTAAATCAAAGTTCTTGCAATTTTGTTAAATTGTAACCTCGAAATTTAGATTCTACGAATCAAAATCTATAAAAAGCGATGGTTACTTTATGCAATTGCGTCAGCAGGTGTACAGGGGAAGACAGAAGCGAAAAATTTTCCGGCGCCTGGGCCAGCTAGAATCGTTAAAAAGTGAAAAACGACTCGAGCGGCGCAGAGACACGCAGTCCACGCGCGCGCACACATGTCAATATTGTGGCAGCCCGCCGAGGCACGCCGCCGCTGCCGTAGCCGCGCGGCCGCAGGCCCCGCCTCCCTTCCCCCCCGGCCGCTTACTGTTTGTTACTTCTGCGTGCTTTTCTCAGGCTTAATTTTATCAAATGCAAAAAAATGATAGGTGATCCTTATGTAAAATTTCACGCTCTACAACTTTCGTTTGGGGCTTTTTTCGATATCTCTTATCGTTCGCGAGTTATAAGCGAAAACCCGTTTTCGGGGGTGATTTTTCGCCAAATTAGGGGTGACGCCGGCGTTTTTGGAAGCTGCATTTTTGACCATCGTTTTTAGACGACGTGTTTTACCAAATATCCAAAATGCAGCCATTCACCAGAAAAAGTCGATTTCAGACCTTCGTTTACTGGCCTAATAGCTATAGATAAGATCGAAAAAACCTATAAAACTTGCGAAAGATCACAATATTATTAAAATGTAATAATAAAATATAAGATAAATTGACGTTGAACAAATTAAATGCAAAAAAGATATGATTATACTTATCAACAGCACTCAAAAAATATAAATTGATATCGAACAAAATAGCAATTTCAATTGACATAAGTTAATAATTAACGTTCTACAATGTTATTGATCTAAATAAAATTTGTTTTCAATAGCAAAAATTGTAATATAACTATAATTACAAGCTATAAAAAAATCAGGTGCGCCCTAAACGCTGCCAAGCTGCAGGTATATCCCACCAGAAATTAATATAATAACTTGATTCCACAGTTTAACATAACGAGAAAGCTCATTATTGCAATCTGCCAGGAAGAAATTGTTAGCATGTTAGGCCTAGACTGACAGACACACTACTTTATTCCAGGTTCGAAAACAAAAAGCAATCTATTATTCTAAAATATCGTTGCAAAATCCATTAAATGTAGGAGTCTGGCAGCAATATAGCTTGATTACCAATAATCAAAATATAAACATACCTTGAATTTCTTTGAAGTTTATACTTTTTCTTTACACTGCATGTTTATTATGAAAAAATTCCACTGTAGTAGAAAAATCACTTGCCGACTGCGTCATCTATTGCCTGAAAAATTTTTCACAAATTTAGTTTCGGCTTAGTTGCGGTAGCGTCTTTACAGTCTCTCTCGCCTTGCTCTGTCCTTAAACGTCTCTCTCTACATGTTGTACACCTAAAACTATAACTCATAGTTAGGTGGATATTTAAACACGGAGAAAATAATTATTTCTACACCAATTTTCTCAGTATGTGCTTACAATTATTCATTGTTATGACAATTGTACTCACTATACCAGCAATCCTATTTGGAACACGTAAGCTAGTCAATCCTATAAGAAAAGAGACTAAGTGTAGTAACAGTAGTTAGCGGTAAACGATCGAAATGTTACTTACTCATGGAATGGACTGCAACCAGATCGTCAAAGAGCTCGAAAAAGTTTACGAATATATAATTAAGTATAACAATTTAAAACTAACAATAATAAATGATAATAATAAATGGCAATAAACAAAAACATCAAAATGATTTTCAAGCGCATAACAGCTGATAATCAGCTTATTATCACGTGATTATTATTATTATTATTACCTGAAAGTAATGTTGATATTTTCATTTATTAATAATAATAATTATCATTTATTAATGTTAATTTTTAATTTTTTATATTTAATTTTACATTCTTCAATTATGAGAACTAATTAAAAAATTCTTTGCCAGCATGTACATTATTTTGAATACATGTGAGTTAATTGTAGATTCAAGTAAATGAATTATAATTTACAATAATAAACAATAATAATTACTAATAAATAAAAGTATTAACCAGAATTCCAGGTTAAAATCAGTTGATAATCAGCTGTGATTTTGTGTATTACCGCATCAATATATGTGCCGTATATCAATTATATGTGCTGAACTATTAACATTTCATATGCCCGAATTGAGACTGGGCGGAATAAAACTCAAGAAACTATATCCTTACGACAGCAGAACCAAGAGTTCAGATTACCCATTATAAATGAATTCAGGTTACTTTAAACACTGGAAAAGCTGCAGAGGTATGCCCAACTTTAAAAACCAGCACGATATTGCTTTTCTATTTCTCATTCAATACAATATCAAATTGACTTTTGGAGGTTATGATAGTGGGTTTTCAAAATTTTTGCACGCTTTCACAGATTTCTTACTCAATCATGCATTTTTAAAGTTAATATCAAACGCAATGCCTATTACAAACATGCTTGCTAGATCTGACAGATGGCTTGTATATTTTAGGAGCACTAAACATGTATAGAATATGGATTGTGTTTAATATTTACTGTAAGAGGATTCGGTTGAGTAAAGAATCTTTAGGAACATGCACAAATTATGGAAATCCACTGCCATAACCACCAAAAACTAGTTTATTGTATGATCAAAAATAGAAAAGAAATATCACTGTACAAGAAAATTTTCTTTTTTATTATTGTACAATAAAAATTCCTTTTCTATAAATCCAATCAATTTACAGAAAAGAAAGAACTGACAATAACACAGTAAGAATTGCATGTTGTTGTAGTAGAACAATAAGGTTTTCGATGGTGTTACCTTCCATCGAAAAATTAGTTTTATTAAAGTTAAAAATAATTAACAACAAAAGAAAATCTATATTATAAGAAATTAATGATATTGACTTTCGAAAACTACATACTGCTTTTTGTTATTAATTATTTTTAAGATTAACAATACTAAAATTTGTTGCAAGGCAATACCATAAAACAGCTTTTTCTTCTAGTATAAACAACATGAAATTCTTAGCGCATTCATGTCAGCTTTTTCCCTTTTGTAAATTGATTACCTACATTTTCTCTCTGTTGGTTGACTGTTTACACATTTATTTTTGTCGTGGATGATGGTATGTCTATTAATATTTTATAACTTTTTAAATTCATTTGTTAATTTACTTTATTTTAATTATTGTTTCCTAAACCTGGCTAAACTATTCAAATTAAAAAAATTTACTAAATTTAAAAATTAAATTAAATTAATAGTCGAATTAAAAATGAAATAAACTATTTACAGATATACCGTTATACTCCTTATCCTCAACAAAAAATAAATATGTAAACAATCAACCAACAGAGCAAGTTTACTTACATCATGGACACATATTCTCAATAAAAGCGGTCTGATGTCATCTAAACATCTACAATGATCTTATTCTGTCCACCTGAGCTTAGGTTGGTACTGCTGTTATTGCTCCCGCTACTTCTTCTCAAAAGAAATAATAAGAAATTAGAATTAGAAACTGGAGTCACTCCTTATCATTCCCTAGTATGTACTTATGGCTTAAAATAAACATAAATTGTGTACCATATAAAAACTCAAGTCAAATAATTCATTAAAAAATATATTGTTATCTGGATATATTAATTTGTTGTGCTATTGTCTTTATACTGCATCATACCGTCAAGCTTAAATCAAGTGCTAGAGCTTCCTCCTTTTTTTCATAAGGGCATTTGTTCTGGTCTATGAAAATTTAATTTTACATTGAAGATAAAATAAAATATTGTTAAAGAATTATTCAACAGAATTGGTGATTCTGTGAGTACCACCACATCTAAACAATCCATTTTTATAGACATACTTCTTATTCCATATCAATGCTATTGTTGCTGTAATTCAAATGAGTTTATCAAAATTTTTCAAGGAAACTCATTTAATGTATGTGATGCCTCACTTTTTAGTTAAAAATTAGATTCTTTGCGCTTTTGATTCTTTTCAGAACATGGAAGATTGACGGTCTAATGCATTATAATGCAAATATACGACAAAACATTTAATACATCTAGATAACAATATTTTTTTAATTAATGAAATGCTACTAAGAGCGGAATTAACACAATACAAACATTAATACCACCATAATCACTGCTGAAGTACCACCATAATCAACGCTGAAGAAGTACCAGGAAGTTGCAGAAAGTTCTCAGAGGCTGGTCAGAAGTACATACTCAGATCTCAAAGGTTGAAAACTGACAACTTCTCACAAACTTCTTTCCTTTTTCTAATGTTCGCTTCGGCGATTTCCTTAGGAAGTAGTGGCATCAGCTGCCGTTGACGGTTATAAAATGATACAATGGCGTGTTGTCATCTGCCGGAGCTCTTCGCCCTAGGCAAAACAAAATTTATTAATAATGTGTCAAGCATTGGGGATGAGGAGAGTAGTATCAAACAGCCAGGAACAAAGGAGCAAGATTTATTTTTATTCTCTTTTTGCGGGTAGTACAAAGGGACCCTGGCGGAAGTAAAAACTGCACATATCTGCACATCTCTGTACATCTCTGCACATTTTTGCACATTTTTACACATTTTTGCACATTTTGTCCACTTATTAGACTTTTGTAAAGAAATGTGCAAAAATGTGCAGAAATGTGCAGAAGTGTGCGGCTATGTGCGGGAATGTACAGAAATGTACAGAAATGTACTCTAATATGTACAAATGAATGTTTATTTATCATACTAAACGAAACAAGAATTTCATTTTCTTCAATTCAAAAAACATTTTCTTAAAGTAAGAAAATATTTACAGAACGAAAATTTGAAAAATATAAACTTCTTTTTTGATAACACTCTAGAATAAAGCTAATACCAAAGAAGAAAATTTAGAGAATATATTTTCAGTACTGGTCTGATTTCTACTTTACCGGCACTAAATTTGTTAAGTAAATCGAATTTAATTAATTAATGTCTTATCATTAAGTTATTCATTTTCTTAAAATATTGTGTAAATATAAAAAATTATTAAAAATCATTAATATATTAGATGAATAATCAAAATGTAATATCAATTAAATACGGATAATGCACCTTATGTAGATGAAAATGCCCAAATTCTTTAATGCGAGCGATAGCGTAACGGTTTGCGTGCGTGTGTAGTAATCCAAGGGTCGTGGGTTCGATTCTCGGTCAGAGAGAAAATTTTATGTAAGATTTTTTCTGCGATAATTAAAATGCAATTTAATTGATAATAAACAATTTCTAATGAACATGCGAAATATTTATATTAATGATTAACAAAGTTTTTATACATTTATGAAGGTCATTAATTTTTCATCTGATAATTATATTGAATTGTACCTACATCTTTGTATATTTTTGCAAATTTCTGCACATTTTCGTACATTTCTGTACATTTCTACACGTTTCTGCACATTTCTGCATATTTCTGCACATTTTTGCATATTTTTGTACAAAAGTCTAATAAGTGGACAAAATGTGCAAAAATGTGGAGAAATGTGCAGAAATGTGCAGAAATGTGCAGAAATGTGCAGAAATGTGCAAAAATGTACAGAAATTTACAAAAATGTGCAGAAATCTACATAATTGTACATATATGTGCAAATATGTGCAGATATGTGCAGTTTTTACTTCCGCCAGGGGAGAAGAAATTTTTTGATTCTTTTCCTTCTGTCATTACCCTCACAAATTTCAACTTTTTAAGTAACAGACCCACAGAAATAAAAAAAATACTGACTGATTCTAAAAAAAAGAGAGCCAAAGAAAATATCAATAATTTTTTCAATAAATTTAATAGTTTTTAAGAAAAAAAATAAAATTGACTTTTTCAATCTACTAAGTCGCTAATAACTACTAATCAATATTTTATAAATACCTATGTGATTTGTAGTTAATTTCTTCTTCTGCAATTGTGGCTTCAGAAGTTTCCTTATTAGCTTCCATTGTGTTGGTGATAGCTGAGAAGCTTTTAACGCATGCATTAGTAGACTCTGGTTCACACTTTTCACTTGATTCTGATTTAGTCAAAAACTTCTTATCAGCCTGTTCAGCTTCACTTACAATGAATAAAGTGTCTACATTGTCTGACTTCTCAGAACTCTGCGAGTCACTTGTATGTTCGTTCTCATTCGAATAGGTAGACTGTATAAGTGGCTCCTCTTCCTCAATAGTTTCAGTGCTCTCAGTGCTGTCAACACTTTCTTCTGGCTTAGCACCCTTAAGTACTTCTGAGTATGTTTTGGGCATACTAGATTCGTCCAATGTAGTATTTGCTTGGAAAGTAGTCTGCAACTTTTTAGAGTCACTGCTGTCGTTATCATCACTACTCTCCAGTTCCAAACTGGGCTGAGAACTGGTATCCTCATACATGATTACGTTAGAGATATCTCCAAAAATAACTGCTGCTTTGTGGTTAGCCGTAGTCAAGTTCTGCACATTGGTTGCCTGATGCGCAGGAACTCGTAGTGGCATTATAGTTGCTACTTGGAAATCTCAGGAAAAAGTTACAAAACTAGAGATTGTGGTATCCATGGCAGACATATGGTGCTCAACGCTGTCCTAAACGCAGTCCTTTGGATGACGAGTTCATGACTCGCATCAACTTCTCTCTAAACAGGGCCTTAACCAGGCTCCACTGGTAAACCGAATCACCAGTTCGTGCCACCCAGCACAAGTAGTCCTCGAGCTCTCTGGGTATCTCCGATGGGTCCATCTTCTGAAACTCGACCAGCGCCCGCAGCATCTCCCCTGGGTTCTCCCTAGATGGATGTTATTTTCTTTATTAAAATTATAAAGTTAATTTTATTTTTTATTCTACGTTACATTTTTTTAATATACTAGTAAGTTCAGGCGCGCTGCGTGCACTCTCCCTTTACCTTGATTGTACCTATGCAATTAATATTGAAAATATTATGAATTTAAAAATAATTTTTTTATTCAATATTTTTTATTGAAACTTGGATTGTATTTATTTTAGTTTATTCCTACAATTCAAAAATTTGGAGGTTAGAAATTTAACTGAATCAAAACAGTATTTTCATAGTCCTTCATTGTTAACTACAGATAAAACTATAAAACTTCAACACTTTTTTGTTATACAAAACCAAATCTTAAGTCATTGATACAGTGGCTCATTTAAAAACTCGATGTGATCGGTTATATTTGAAAAAAAGCGAGAATATTTGAATTTTTTTAGATTGAAAATGTGCTAGATTTGTATTTTGAAACTCAAGTATTTATAGAACTACTAAATAATTAAAATAGAATAAAAAGATTTGATTTGTTATTTAAAAATGAATTTAATTATCTTATCATTTAAACTAATTAATAGTAAATCATAGTGGAAAATAGTCTGCGTATCCTTAAAAAGGAAATAGTACCTGCGAAGCCTGTTTGAATTTTGCTAGTTAGTTTAAATATTTCATAATTTCAAACTTTGTGGGTGTTATTTGGGCCAATCAACTTGTTTTTCTTATTTTAAAATAAATATTTCGATGATATTTTGATTTAGTTATATTTTTAAAATTTTAAAATTAATTTCGTTTTTAAAAATTCAAACCTCTCAATCTCAATTCATAAAGCAAATCTTGGTGCCTATTTTATATAAAGCCAATCAAAATCAAGCCTTTAGATGCTTGAACATCGCTGCTCATCACTTTTTTAAGAAATGAGGATTCAAATTCGAAGACCTTACAAGTCAACTGAAATGAGAAGAATTTTATCTATATGTGTATCAACGGGGAAAATAACTTTTATTAGATAAGTATATTCAATGGCTAAATGTTAATGTTAAATGGCTAAACTCATTTTTTTTTAAATGATATTTTGTGTGAATTTTTTATTTTTACAGAGAGATATTATACAAGAAGATTTTTTTAGTCATTAAAAAATTTGATTTTGAATTGAGTTGGACGCTCCATGATACAATATATATATATAATAATAATAATAATAATATAGCAGCTGATGTAACAAATTATGAGAAGAAAAATGTAAACTTATAAGGTAAAGTGAAACAGCATTATGACAACAATATTTTTATTTATTAAAACTATAAAGTTAATATTAGTTTTTATTCTAGATTAGGTCGTGTTACTTATATAATTTATTTATGATACTTATTGAAATATTGGTTTTAGCCTTAGTTTAAAAAGCATTTGTTATATTCAAGAAATTTAGTCGATATCAGTGCTGGGCTGTTGTACACATACATATTTACTCAAGCTAGTTAAAAGAATATGGCTATGTCAAATAACATTGAAATACTGAAAACAGCGAAAATGATGTGTTATTGTCAAAATTTCAACGAATAAAAGTACTCAGGTAATCTAATTTATAATATTCAGTGGGAGACGTCAAAATTTTTCAAAGGAGTTCTTAGTAAATATCTTTCTACACAAGATTCAGATAATAATTTCAAAAAGTTATATCTATTCAAGAATGTTAAGAAAGCTTTAATTCTTAGTGATTTTTAGTTCATAAACCGATTGTGTTTTTAATTTTACAGGATTATGTGTGGCAATGATGGGTTATTAGCTTAAGTGTGTATTAATAAATAATGTGTTATAAAGTTCATAAACTTTATAATAAGCTTCTGCATAGAAGAAAATATTAGTGAGTATAGTGACATGTGAGCATACTATATAATTTATGATACTTACTATCAAGCTAGTTCAAAGATTACGTCAAAACCATTGACTTATTCTCCAATCCCAATTGGCTGATGCCAAAGTTTCACAAAACCTTTTAGCTGTGGTGTCAATGGATGTTCGCCGAAGGACCGGTTATAGGCATTGTTTGATTTTGTTAGTCTGGATATTCACTCAGAATTCAATATCCTAACAATCCTGTTGAAAATTCTATTTTATTGTATTGGAGACCACAGAATTTTATCAATTTTTTCCTCCCAGTCATCTGCATTTTCCAACCTTATAAAATTAGCTACCCTTTGCAATTCATCCATAGATTTTCTAACTTTTGCCAAGTCATATGGAGGTGAGATTGGCTCTAGATCATCATCTTCTACATCAATAAATTCCTCCTGTTTTTTGCTGATATAAATAGAAGAATATTTTACTTTAGAATAATGAAATACAAAACACTTTTTGTTATCATAATTAGTTATTATGAATATATTTATTTTCATTGTTAGCATATATGCTAATTTAGATGGGTCTGAAGTTTGCATCGTTGGAGTGCAACGAAATATAATCTTTTACAATTTAATTAAAGTTATTAAGCAATGGAAATTTTATCTAAATCTTTGTTATAAATAAGTTATTTGATACTACAAAACAATAAATCTACACGCAAAATCAATATTAGTTATTATAAACTTGGAAAATCAAATATTTTTTAGGCTGATGCTATTTGTACGACAGATTTCCTAACCTCAAAATAAATCAATAGACGAAAGGAGTACACTAGAAAAATTTGAAAATTAGACAAACTTTGATAGATGACTAAAGAAATAATATCCCTTATTGTGTGGTAACTATTTTCTTACCTGCTCTATCAAAATTTCCGCACTCAAACGATACGCGTTTCTGTCGTATCTGTATATATAGATATACCACGAATACAATCTGTCGTACAAATAGCCGCGCTGTATTTTTTTTATTACGTTGCACTACAACGTTGCAAACTTCAGATCCATTAATTTAACTGCTCAAGTATTAAAGTATTTTCAATAGAAGTGCTTAAAATGTTACCTAGATATTACATTTCGTGATTTGGAAAAGAAAAGTTTTTTAACTGGCTTCACATAAATATTTTCTGGTTTCCAATTCCAAGGTCGGGCATAACAGTGGTCTTTAAATATTATGTTTCCATCTGATTCACAACTACCAGCAAGTTGATGAATACAACTTATCAACTTATTTGTAGGACTTTCATCTGATGAACTCTCTCTCTCTCTCTTTCCAGTCCGCGTGAGTGCGAACTTATACTCTCGCGCAGCGACGGAGAAGACGAGGACTACTACTGCGTTGCATCATGTGGGCGTATCTTACACCTCTTTTTGGGTCTGATGCACTGCCGCCGCTACCTCATACTATCTTTACAACGACCGGGCACGCAGCGCAGCAGCAGTTTGCCGAGTGCGGGTGGTTGATTGATTCGCAGAAGCGAGAGGCGTGTATAAAAGCGAAAGAACGCTGCGGTAACTGCAGAGTGCTGCAGTCTCGGTGAGCAAGCAACTGACTTGAGTCGCCGCCAGTGTTGCCAGATGAAAGTATATAAAGTCGCCACCAGAGCGTGTAACGCCGTTTGTTGCCGATGCAATGTAGAAAAATCGCCGAAAATTCAAATAATTATAAACTAATAACGTTTTTCTACAATTCAATTTTTAAACCTAAGTAGCCGGGGGATGCGAGGTCCACGTATTTAAGGAAATTACGTAGACGTGCAACAGTAATCACAACGATTATTTAAACAATTTTTAAACCCAAGTAGACGGGGGATATGAGGTCCAAGCATATAAGGGAGTCCTGTAGACATGAAAAAATAAGCAAAATGATTATTTAAATAATTTTTAAACCCAAGTAGCCGGGAGACGCGAGGTCCACGCATATTAGGGGGAAATTCGTAGACGTGCAACAATAAGCAGGACAATTATTTAAACAATTTTTAAACCCAAGTGGGCAGTGGATATGAGGTCCACGCATGTAAGGGAGTCATGTAGACATGAAAAAATAAGTAAAAAATTATTTAAATAATAGTCTTGCTTATTGTTGCACGTCTACGTAATTCTCTAATATGCGTGGTCCTCGGCTATTTGGGTTTAAAAATTATTTAAATAATCATGGAAATCGATTTCGCAGTATTATAATAAATATATAGTTTTACTCCAAACGAGCAAAAAATTGATATAATATTATCGAATAGCTTTTTTCCCACATATAGAGGCTCATTTTAGAGTTCCTCAATTTGTTTACAAAATGGTTACTATAGTACTTTTGTTATTATAACTATTCATTTTTCTGTATAATAAGAAGGAGTCTTTTTCATGCAAATACAACTTATTAAGTGTAAATACTTTCTAATTTTATGTCTTTTTATTTCTAACCTATCAAATGCCAAATAATACCGAAAAGCGTTGTACGTTACCAATAAATTAGATTTTTTTTAATTGTTTTCTAGCTTGTTGATCATTTCTTGTTGAACAAAATTTTGACATCACGCTTCGTTCACCTCTAAATTTTGTTGAAAGTTTATGCAAAAACTAATTAATATTTTGAATTAAAATTTGTTAAGAAAGTAGAATATTGTGAAACTTAGGATTTATAGCAATTTTCAGATATCTTAGCCAATAAAAGAACACAAGAAAAAATTTGAGAAGACATGAATATTTATTATAAAAGCAAATGTGAAAAAATAGCAATTTGTTCGAGAAAATTACATAGATGATTATATTTTTAAAAAGCTTTTCAGAAATAGATGTCCATTTGACTTATATGGGATTTTCCAAAAAGAATTCTATAAGTTTCCTTTTCACGATGTCACCGTCTCCAGTTAAAACTTCATCTGACTCATCCTCATCGACATCATCCGTTTCCCGCTCATCTTGTTGAAGAACTGATGCTTCATTAATGACTTGAGGCGATACAACAGTGACAGGCTTCTCACAATCAATGATTACATTATGTAACATGCACGTGGCTTTCACTATTAATTCTGCCTTCTCTGGCGTGTACTCCATAGTCTTATAAAAAATTCGAAATTTCTGGCATAGACGCCCAAACGCGCATTCTACAGCGACTCTCGCTCTCGACAACCTTTTATTAAATAGCTGTTCGTGCTGTGATAATCCTGTACCGGGATATGGCTTTACTAGATTCCTACTGAAGGGATAAGCGCCATCACCAATAAAAAAATATGGCAAAATCGTACTGCTATCATAAAGCTCATCATCTTCTGGAAGTTTCAGTGTTTTCGTTTTTAAAGCTTTGTATAGCGTACTATGTCTGAATGTTGTAGCATCATGTTGGTGCCCATAGCCGCCAACATCAATAAGGATAAATTTATAACGAGCATCCACAACAGCTTGTAGTCTTATCGAGAAGAATTTCTTATAGTTATAGTATAAAGATCCCGAGTGACTTGGCTTCTTAATCCTTATATGCCGCACATCTATCGATCCCACACAATGTGGCATATCCCACAATAAATAGTAATCTTGAGCTATGTCCATAAAACTATCTGCTGTGGGCACTGGCATATGTAAAGAACAAAGCTTTGTCCATATAGCTGTGCATACATCTTCAATCAAACTACATATAGTCGATTTTCCCATTAGAAATGAAAATGACAAGTCACTATAAGATGCACCAGTTGCTAAACATCTGTAACAAAAGTGTAAACATTAGTCAACAATTTAAAGAAATAATAATAATAATAATAATAATAATAATAATAATAATAATAATAATAATAATAATAATAATAATAATTGTACCTTATTGTAATAACCAATTTTTCTTCCGGTAAGATTGGTTCTGTATGAAGGTTGCACCAAGCTTTAGTCAAAGGTTCCTCCAATTTTGATAACATGTAATCGAATGTGCTTACTTTCATTCTCGTGTAATTTTCGAATTTATCACTGTGTTGTTTTAATAGAGGGAATAAGTAATGGTACTGACTATGATACCTTCTACCTTTGTTTATCTGATGTACCTGCTTCTTGTTGACAATATCTAATATATCGTCAACTGTACTCAGGGGACTTGCACAACAATTACTTATCTGTCTTAATTGTTCTTCCATAATTTAGTATGGTCTTTAATTATATATGTATCAAATTGAAAAACCGAAGCGAACTAAATCTGAAAAGGAAAGGCATGAAACATAGGTAACTTATAAGAAGCTCGACCTCTGCGCACGATATGCCCTGCCGGCCGTCAAAAGCGCTCCTTCACACCTAACAACTCCTTATCTGTATTTCTCGGCTTGTGGATGGTGGGGAGTTGCTCTCTGCGTTGGCTGCTTGGTGTCCAGAGGCTGGCTGGAGGAGCGGTAGATGACCGCGACCTTTCCTCCTTTCAATGATGAGACGACGAGTGTGTTTTAAGTTTCTCTTGTTAACAACGGATGTTTAAGGGGATGCCATACTCGATTTTAGATAACACATCAGCCTTACAGACTGAGTACACAAACACAATGCCAACCGTCAGATGGCGTGAACCACAGAGTTGGTAAGAGTAGGGCGTGCGCGCGTGTGTGCGTGCACGCATACATGTGCGCGCTCATGCGTCTGCTCTCAAAATACGTAAAATAATAATTGTATAAATGCACGGAAAAAATGTTATTATTTTTATAGTAGTTCTGGGACATATTCGACATCGTGACATTTTTACTTTTTAAATAATTTTTATTATTTTTGTAGCAAATTTAATTATTTCAAATAGTAATTTTTATGATTGCTTTAAAGAGATGTCACAGTATGATTAAGTTATTACATTATTAATACATAATTATTTTTAACAAATATGATAGACTCAAAAAATATATCTTTTGTTTATAAAAATTGTTTTTTTATAGTAGTTTTTTTATCTTTTATTGAAAATAAATAATTTATCAACTTAAAATTTTTTTCGACACTCCGTGCGGAAAGTTCCATTTTCCACACGCTCAGCAAAAATCGTGTGCTGAAAATCGAACTTCCCACATGTCGTATCAAAAATAGCATACGCATCATGGGAGGAAAACTCGCCTTCGGCTCGGGTGTCAATTTACACGAGCTGTGGACTGTCCAAGTTTTGTCCTCCCTTGGTGCGTAATCTACTAATACGATACATGTGCGGAAAAGTGATTCTCGTCTCGTGTGCCTTTTTACCCTTGCTTCGCTCGGGTGTAAATATCACACGAGATGAAATAGTATATTCCTCCCGTGGTGCGTATATATACCATTTTTTTGCCTAGTGAGGCTGAAAATATAACCTTTGCGATCGGGCGCACGGAGCGAAAGTGGTACTTTTGTTCCGTTAGGCAAAAAATCTACTTTCCCGCACTACTACCGTAATACACTAAATGACTTATAATTGTAGAAATATAAGGTAGAAGGATCTGTACATACACATAAAAAGCATACTACATAAAAATTAAAGTAACTCACAGCTGTGAGTGTCTAGACGCCTTCGCGCAACCTCGGACACAATGAAAGAATATAAAAAACTCTAGAAGAGTGTTCTCATTATTTTGCATAATTCGGTCTACTTTTTTTGTTATTTAATGAAAACCAACCGCAGATGACAATCGCTGCTCGGTCGGTAAAAGTTGAGTATATGGCATCCCCTCTGTTTTTCAGATGGCTTTGGTATGTCGGAGAAAAATACTCACGAGGCCAACTACAGATACGAGGGCGGTCGTATGAAGTGCGTTTGTTCACTGTAATAAAAATATGTAGTGTTTTACCCCGCGTAAAAAAAGTTACTATGGCCCAAATATCGCACATAGTATTAGCCAAGTATGGGCAAGATGTGGCCCATAAGAAACAATTTATGGGCCAAATATTGGCTTGATAGTGCCACGGCGCCGGAGCCACACACGGCCAATCTTTAGATATATCTTGGACTACTATTGCCCATATATTGCTAATACAAATCCAATGTTTCGAGTGATATGACCAATAAACGAAATTTTTCCGTGGGTGTAGTAGTAAAAGAAGCAATATTTGGTCCAAATCTATCCACATTTTTATGAAAAGTTGCCAAGATGTGGACCAAACATATCTTTATATTGCAGAACTATATCTACATATAAGTAAAATATATCGATACCTTGAAAATAATAAAAATAATACATCAAACTATTTTTTTCATGTGGAGCATGTTAGATAAAAGCGCGTTTTTTGTACTTCGCCTAATCGTATTTTCGCGTGGTAAATCGTGCTTGCGGCTATACAGTTAAGGGGACGCCGCAGTTAATGTATTATTATATGAAAGTACTGTAGTATATTTTATTTTCTAAATAAAAAATATGACAATTTTCCAAAATCCAAGAGTTGTCCGCACTTGATATACAAATTTTGAAGTGATTCCCAAAATTTCAGTTATGTCGGTTAATTCTTTACAGAGAAAACTTTGAAAAACTAGTTCTGTTACTCCGGCATCCCGTTAAGCGATATTCTAATTATTCTTTGATTAAAGATGTTTTTTAAATTGTATTGCAACGTAAGATATTTGGAAATTCTACTCTTACTGTTGTGATATTTGTTGATTACCATTTAATCAATAATATTACTAGAAACTCATTTGTATAACAAATAACGTATGTTTTGGGAATTAGAGAATAGGAACATGTATTTCAGAAACTGAGCTTGCGTGCTCAACGATAATTGTTGATCCTTCCTCATCCTTAGGACATTGAATAAAATAATTTTGAAAAACTAAAATTTTACTTGTTTTCTGGAAAAAAAATATCTCAATTACCAGTCAAATTTCAATTGTAAATACAAATTGCAATTGTAAAAATTTACAATTGTAAATACAATTGTAAATTCAAATGAAAACAAAAATTGAAGTAAAAAAATGTGTCTGGTATAATAATATAATGTAAGAAATTTTACATGTATTATAAAAAAAAAAGTTGCAAGCCGGGATCGTACTCGATTCCAAAAGATTAGAGCAAAAGTAGCTAGGCGCCTTAGCCGCCGCGGCTACCACTACAATATCAACGTATTACAGTAAAATCGTTCATGTTTATTTTCCCCCCCTCGGGCTTGAGTTGTGGCTTTATAGTTTAGAATTTACGTTTTGTAGCTTTCAGCTTTCAATTTCGTTCATGTCAGGCCGCTCGGCCATTGCCGGGCCTGTTGGAGGAAGTAAACAGAGCCGGCTATAGCGCGAAGCGCCGGGTCGCTCCAGCATACACACGTTCAGTGCACGCGCACCGAGCCACCACACTGTCTTCTCCCGCTCCCCCCGCTTCGCGCCGTACACATGTTTCAACAATCAGACGAAATGTGTACGGTTCGAGGATTTTGCCGCGAGAGGCAGCAGTGCGCCGTGCTCGCAAACTTGCCTTACTTTTTTTCGGGGCACTGTCAATCTCTATTCATCTCTATGGTATTGCACTGTGCACGCCGCGCATTTCGGCGTTGCTGTTTACAAAGTGTGATACTGCGGCCCGTACCTGCCACCCGGCATTCCTGACGGTGATGATAGGAAATACAGTTCATCTCTTTGGTAGGTGCGACGGTCCTCGCACGATCGTCCTTACGGCAGTGACGTGCTTATCGCAGAAAGTACAGCGATGCCTCGACAAAGCAGCTCGGGTAAGCCTTAACTCGTTCCTAACCTTTTTTTCTGTTGGGCTGATTGGTACTTTTCTTTTCTTACAGACTCCGGAAGGAATAAGAAAAAAATAAGCAATAAGCAATCAAACAAATATTATGCAGATGTATGTTAACCATAAATTTTTTATATTTTGCTATATTTGTGATTTTTATTTTATATTACAAGTGATCATCTTTGGTAATATTATAAATTATGTAATCTTTAAAACTTATAATAAATGAAAATTTGATTTTGCAGAAAAGTTATTATTATATGGAAAGATCTCAATATGAATGGATAAAAATATATGAACACACAGTTCAGGATTCTTGTCGATTCCATAGCATGGACACCTCATAATTTTCTATTGATTCTTGCATGCGGCAGTTCTGATGATTTCATTTCTATTTTGGTAAACATTGGAGACAGTTGGAAAACACAAAAAATTCCCGATGCGCACACTATTGGATGTAATTAAGTCTCATGGTGTCCTGCTACAGAACCAGTTTTCGATTCTTTCTCAAAACAAAGATCACATGTTCAAAGGCTAGCTACATCTGGTTGTGACAACTTGGTTAAGATTTGGAAAGAAGAGGGTGACAGATAGATTAAAGAAACTAAATTAGAAGCACATAGTGACTGGATAAGTTTTTTTTAATGAAGTGCTGAGATTAGGTACGTGTTCAAATGATAATTCCGTCAACATTTTCGATTTGAAGAATGGCTAGCAAAGTTTGGCAGCAGAACTGAAAAGACTCATTGGTTCAGTTTGCATCCTGTATTTATGACAGGTATGACTTAAAAATCATGTATATCTAAATTTTTTTGATGTTTATGTAAAGAGATAGTGGCCTTTATCGTATTTTGATGTTGTTTATATCAGCAATAATACGGTTTTATAACTATGTTGGATTCAACAAACAAGACAGAAAGTTGAAGAAATTATAGAAAGAGTAAACATCTGGACTATTCCAATCTTTTTATGCATTAGACATATTTATCTACCCCATGTTTGAGATATTTTCATTATTATGCAATAATGCAATATTTTAAATATTACTTTGCAGATAGCTTTATGGCTTTTTGGGTTTGCTGATCTTTCTGATGTAGCTAATGGATGGATTGCACGCACATGGGCATTTCAAGCTTCCAAACTTAGGAACTTAAGCTTCTTAGGAACTGTAGCAGATAAGTTCTTCGCCTTAACATGGGTTGGTTTAGTTTCCATCCCACTTACGTGTCTTGTAGTAACAAGAGATGTTGCCTTTGTCGCTGCTGCATCAAATATTCAATATTATTGACTATCACCACTGGTAATATTTATATTATATATGCATATAGGTTTGAAATTATTTGCAATATTTTGAAAAATATTAACATTTATGAAATTTTTTCAAAATCTTTATATTTCTTATTATATATTTACAGTTTTATGCAATTTACATAATATTTATATAATTCCATGCAAATTAGAATTTCTTACATTATTTTATTTCTGTGATCATAGTTTGTATTCTCTACACGGAGCAAAATTTATTTGTAAACTTTACTCTTTTTATAAGAAAATTTATTATTTTTATAGTAGCGCTGGAACATACTCGACATGTGGGATTTTTACAGTTTTAAATAGTAATTTTTATGATTTTTGTAGCATATTGTACTATTTAAATAATAATTTTTATTATTTTTGTAGCAAATTTTACTACTTGGAATAGTAGTTTTTATGACTGCTGGAAAAATAATAAAAATTACTATTTCAAATAGTAAAATTTGCTACAAAAATAATAAAAATTATTATTTAAAAAGTAAAATTTGCTACGAAAATCATAAAAATTACTATTTGAAACAGTAAAAATCCCACATGTCGAGTGTGTTCCAGCGCTACTATAAAAATAATAAATTTTCTTATAAAAAGAGTAAAGTTTACAAATAAATTTTTCTCTGTGTAAGCATAACATTTCAAATAAAAAACTTAAAATTTAAGTTTAATACATATACGTAGTTTTTTTACTATATAGTTATTTTTTAATTTAAAATAAATTTATGAAATCAATTATCTGAAATGTAATAATCTTGAATTTTTTGATAAATTAGTAATTTTTTTGTGGAGTTAAATAACTATGAGTTATTTTGTACCACCAAAGCTTGTACGATGTAGAATTTTGAACAAGTTTATTTTGGAAAGGTGTTTAAGGCAATTAAAGCCCGGACTTTACAGTATTAACAATGATGACATGTAGAGCAAGAAACGAGAAAGAGTATTTGACGAGGCACCCTCCATATTTATAAGAAACAAGAACATAAAAGACAGCAATGGACCCGAAGAAAAGAGATTAAACCTAGTTCAAAACAGAAAGTTGAAAAAAATTTGAAAAGAGACAACATCTGAACCATTCAAACCTTTTTATGCATTGGAAGTATTTGATCTACCCCATGTTTAGGATATTTCAGAAGATTATCAAGTAAATAGTAAATTTTAATTTTATTTCAACACAAATTGAATTTTTTATTTTCATTATTGTGCAATAATGCAATATTTTGAATGTTAGTTTGTAGATAGATTTATGGCTTTTTGGGTTTGCTGATCTTTCTGATCTAGCTAATGGATGGATTGCACACACATGGACATCGCAAGCTTCCAAACTTGGAAGCTTTTTAGATCCTGTAGCGGATAAGTTATAATTCAGCATAATGTTGTTGACCTTAACATGGATACGAAATGTTGCAACTACTTAACATCGTAGTCTATTTTCTTTCCTGCTCCCAACGGATCTGGTCAGAATTGACCAAAACAATTTTTACATTTGACAATGGGGAGTAAAATTGTGAATACGATTACAAACTCAAGTTATTTCTTATTATATATTGTTATTAGGTAATAAATCGACATTGTTTGATTTGATGTGTTGTTTTTTTTGTTCTGCTATTTGATTTTACACTAATTTATAGACGACGTTCATTTTGACCAAAGAAATACAAAATCTACCTATATAAGGAATTTTGAAATGATTAAATAAATTTTAATACCGTAATCATTGGACATACGAAACTCATTTTCTCATTTTTCAAATTTTTTGTTTAAAAACTAAACAACAATGAATTCAAATTTTTACAGATTATTCAGCATGTAAGGTTTATCTAAAAAGGTTGACGTTTTCCATTTTTAAATAAAAGTTGACCTTTTTAAATAGTTTTTACACATGTTATTTTATTAATATTTTATACACTTTTACGATAATCTTAAAACACTGATCAAATCGATTAAAACGCAAATTTACGATTTTCTCTTTTTTGCTTGAGGTTGCAGGCCAATACTTGATTGTGACGGGCGACTTTTGTCGTTGGCATTTTTACCATTTAAGTAGTGGCGGAGCAATTCCAAGAATTGCGTTTTATATTGCAGGCGATCATCAATTGATAATTTCGCCATATACGGGTGCAAAGTTTTCAAGAACAACACATTTCCTGCAGCATCGAGGCTGACATGCTGCAGTTGTTTTTTGATTGTGTCACTTTTATCCATTGTGTGTATACTTAATTATCTAGAACATAATTAAAAATATATATATATATATATATACACTTTGCGACTCAGAGATGAAAATACAAGGCTATTACTTACTTCGTAAAATTCCAGCAACAAATATGATCTTATATTAATTGTACTTTACAATAGAGCTTGCGTGCGAGTGTTGCAGCGAGAGCTTGAGCGGACGGTTACAGAAGCGTGTTACTGAAGTGAAAGGGAGAATTTTTAATACAGTTTTTTTCGTTCTTCAAGCTATCTCCCAATAGTACAGGTTTATAGGTATACTTATGGTATTGGGATTTGACATCGTCGGTGGCGATAAGTGGAACTATGCTGTAGAGCACAGTACAGTATATCTATATACATGAAAAATGACGGGCGGGAGATCGAATTTTAACCAAGAGTGAACTAAGTGGCGCCCTACCGATGTCAGATCCCAATAGAATATACATACCTCGACGCGACGCGGCGAGGCGCTGTTGCATTGGACATAATCGCTCGCAGCGCGGTGGCTCTCGGCCGCAACTACTGCCGCCGCCTTCACACTCGACAGTCGACTAGCGTTTCACGTAAGTGTTCTCTTCTCTCTCTCTTCGTTGACTTCGCCCGGTGTACTCGTGTATAAGTAATAGTAAAGACTCTCCTTCTCTGTGCACTTATAAGTACTTCTTAAGTTCTTCTCTCGCTGCAGACGTGCGCGTGAGTTTTATATCCGTACGAAATTATCTCCCTCTCTGCATTGCCAGGACGGACACGTCGAAGACTCGAGGGGCAAGAGAGAAGATCGCGTGATACAGTGTTCAAGTGTGTATAAGGATCTTGATCAATAATAGAATAGATCAACAGAGAGGAAGCTGTGTGTGCACATAAGAAGCGGTTTGAAATACTCTACTTTGAGACGCCATCTTGAATATTCTCGCAATCAATCTATCATCAATTAAAAATATTACTTATGTCGACTGCAATTTAATATCAACTGATAAGAATTTTTCCATCGGTCTTACAGTCTTACAAATTAAATTAAAATAATTAATATTTATGGCAGTCAGATTGCCCTTGTTTATAATCACCCCCGCAGAATCTGAAAAAAAAACTTAATTAAAATCTGGAAAAAACTTTGTTAGCAAAGGACGATCTGACTGCCCACCACCACCACATTGTCCGACGTTTCGAGCCTGCTCCGGCTCCTCCTCAGGGACTGAAATAAAACCCGCGATACACCTCCTTATATACCATGCACCCATACCCCCTTCTTTTCTCTTACCCCACCACCCTCCACATTCACCTCTCCAACTTGCCATTCTCACTTAAATTAATAAAGAATGATAAATGTTATCTAATTTACTTGACTCTATCATTAAATTTACATTATTCCGATTTCTTAGAATGTGAATACTTTCAAGGCTTTCCCTCTTATATTTATTCTTAATCCCCTGTTCCAAAATATCCACACTCCCAAAATCGAAAGAATGCAAACTATTTAAACAATGTTCTTTCAAACCCGATGTACAACTTGAGCTGCGTAAACTATATTGATGTTCATATATTCTCTTTTTCAAATATCTACCCGTTTGACCAATATAACAACCATTACAATCCCTACAATTAATTTTATAAACAATTCCCGATTTCAAACATTTATCATCCTTGTCTTTACAATTACTAAATAACCTTTCTAAATTATTATCATTTCTAAAGAAAACTTGAATATTATGTTTACTAAAAACCCTTCTAATCCTTTCCGACAAACCTCTAACATATGGTAAACTAAAATATGCATTCTTTCCATTTCTATTCCTTGTTTGATTATCTACCCGCTGCTTCAATCCACCATTATAAATTTCCCACACTCTCTCATCAATCATTTTATCAATAAATTTTACGGGATAACTATTTTTAATAAATGTTTCTCTAACTAAATTTAAATTCTTTTTCCTAAAATCTTTATGTGACAATTTAATCGCTCTGTCAATGACACCTTTGATCGCACCTGTCTTGTTTCCGAATTGGTGGTGAGAATCAAAATTTAAAAATCTACCTGACCATGTAGGTTTTCTATACCAATCTAATTTCACTCTATTATTATTACCTCTAATGACTCTAATATCTAAAAAACTCAATTGATAATCTTTCTCAACTTCTTTTGTGAATTTAATTCTATCATGGATAGAATTAAACACATCCACCATTTCATCCACAAAACATTCTGGTACAACTGCAAAAATGTCATCAACATATCTTTTAAAAATAATTGGCTGAAAAACCAACTTAGACAAAGCAATACTTTCCAATTTTTCCATTACTAAATTGGCTATAACAGGTGACAAAGGTGATCCCATTGGACAACCATATCTTTGTTCATATAGACTATTATCAAAAGAAAAAATTGTGTTTTTAAAAACCAAATTAAGTGCCTTTATAAATTCATCTTTTGTTAAACTAGTATGTACTTTAATTTCAGACCATTTATCTTGTATAATATCATTCAACAACTCTAAAGGTATATTTGTAAACAAAGATACTACATCCAATGAAACCATCCTATGATCATTCGGAATAATAATATCTTTCATTATACCATAAAAACTCCAACTATCTTTAATATATGAATTTGTTTTACCCACTATCTTGAACAATATATTAGACAAAAATCTAGCAAGTCTATACGTCGGAAAATTTATCGATGATATTATTATTCTATATGTCAACTGTTCTTTGTGAATCTTAGGAAGCCCATAACATTTAGCTACAGTGCCATTTTCACATTTTAAATATTTAAACATACTATCTTTAATATAAGCTTTTGTTTTCCAATGCATCAATAATTCTTTCAATTTATCTTGTAGTCTATTGATATGTGGATTCCTAATTTTCACATAAGTGGTATCATCCTCCAACATAAGTTGAATTTTATTAATATAATCCCTTTTATCCGAAACTACAGTTACATTTCCTTTATCTGCTTTTTGGAAGATCATATTCGGATTCTCTCTCAAGAATTTCTTCGTTATTTTTAATTCATGGAATAAATTACTATTCAAATAATTATCAAATCTATGTTCTCTTTTAAAATTATCAACAACTTTAACTAAAGAACGCCTACATTCTTTTTTAAACTCCAGATTAAAACTACTCATACTACTTTCTACCTCAGCGATGATATTCTTGATCGGAAGAGATTTACTTGAATATGATATTCCAAATTTAGCACCCTTTGACATGATATTTACCACTTCTTCTGGTATTACTTTGTCAGTTAAATTTCTAAACCAATCCTTATTAACATTGTTAGTTTGATTGACCTGAGAGTGTTTTCTATGCTTTAAATATTCAAATTTTCTTTTTAATTTACTCCTATGGTTATATTTTACTTTTTCAAAGTGCCTCTTTTGACCACGAAAAAATTCTTGCAAATCATTCTGTTCTATTTTATTATATAAATATCTTTCAAGCTCTAATAAATATTTATTCAAACGATTAATTTCAAAATTCAAATCTCTAATTTCTAAGTTAAGTAATTTATTTTTGAAAAAGAAAATATATTTCCGTAGATCATAAGAAACTCTTTTATTGTAATCCCGATAAAAACCCTTATCATCAAATTTTTTTCCAATATGTTTAGGAAAAATATTTGATTTTTTACACCTTAGAAGAAAAGTGAGTTGCTCCTTTAAAATTACAATCCTTAAAACCATTTTTACCCATTTTGAGCAATAATCTTTTACCACCTTCCCATAAATCCCATATATATCTCTAAAAACATTTTACCCCACCTTTAATAGACCTTAGTTTTATCATTAAAAATATTACTTATGTCGAGTGCAATTTAATATCAACTGATAAGAATTTTTCCATCGGTCTTACAGTCTTACAAATTAAATTAAAATAATTAATATTTATGGGAGTCAGATTGCCTTTGTCTATAATCGCACCCGCAGAATCTGAAATAAAAACTTAATTAAAATCTGGAAAAAACTTTGTTAGCAAAGGACGATCTGACTGCCCACCACCACCACATTGTCCGACGTTTCGAGCCTGCTCCGGCTCCTCCTCAGGGACTGAAATAAAACCCGCGATACACCTCCTTATATACCACGCACCCATACCCCCTTCTTTTCTCTTACCCCACCACCCTCCACATTCACCTCTCCAACTTGCCATTCTCACTTAAATTAATAAAGAATGATAAATGTTATCTAATTTACTTGACTCTATCATTAAATTTACATTATTCCGATTTCTTAGAATGTGAATACTTTCAAGGCTTTCCCTCTTATATTTATTCTTAATCCCCTGTTCCAAAATATCCACACTCCCAAAATCGAAAGAATGCTTATTTCAGTCCCTGAGGAGGAGCCGGAGCAGGCTCGAAACGTCGGACAATGTGGTGGTGGTGGGCAGTCAGATCGTCCTTTGCTAACAAAGTTTTTTCCAGATTTTAATTAGTTTTTATTTCAGATTCTGCGGGGGTGATTATAAACAAGGGCAATCTGACTGCCATAAATATTAATTATTTTAATTTAATTTGTAAGACTGTAAGACCGATGGAAAAATTCTTATCAGTTAATCTATCATCAAGTTGCACCAGTGACTACATATCAATCCCATCCCTGTCGCCTCAGGAACACTGTTTACAATCAGCTCTCTCGCTCTCTCTCTCTCTCTCTCTCTCTCTCTCTCTCCTGATCACCGAAGAATCAAGTCCTACGTTTTTGGTATTCATCTGTATAACAAATTACGACAAGTAAGTACGTCTTTTGTTTAAGGTGACGACAACGCAAGCTTTTATTTCTCTGAGGTGTATTACTTGCGACACTAGGTATAGGTACTTGTGCTCCGCCTCAAGAATAGCAACATTTAACGACTTTTATGAAGTTTTCGTCTAGTTCCGTATTAAAGGCATGAATATAAGAACAATTTTTTTCCCTTACTTTTTCTTGAGGTTTCACACTTGGCATATATTGGCACGTCTTTGTATAACCGCATTTTTTATCAATTTCTACAATTTTGAAATACTTGTATTTTGGAAAAAGCGTATGTAGCAAGATATTTTAGCATTTTAAATAGAATCATAGCTACAAAATAATGTGAACTCATATCTTTTAACATTCTTCTATTTCACTAAAATAAATAAAAATTTGTGATGACATTGGCGGTATATTTTGACGTATTTTAGATAACATTATTGCACTGCATCTTTAAGGATGCCGTTACTCACTGTTCGTTCAAAAACTCAACTTTTAGCTTTTAATATATAGCCTATCTAAAATTCCTCATCAATATAATATATGAAATATCAAAGAAAATGATAGATTGACATAGATAACATTATAATATTAGTCCTAGTTAGCTTACAAATACTGTACAAAAGTAAAAGTACTGAATAAAAGTCTACGGTGAACCACTTTAATATAAAATTTCTTTCATATAAAATAATGAAAATGCTGTTGTGATTTTATTATGTAGTTCAAATTAGAAAATTGTTCACTTTTTTAAATAAAAAAATAAATATTAATAAATAAATATTTAAATATTCATTTAAAAAAGGGAACAACTTTCTGATTTTAGCTACATTATAAAATCACAACAGCATTTTTATTATTTTATATTAAAGAAAAAATATGTGCAGTGGTTGACAGTAGACTTTTATTTTTCCCCGCATGAATTTGAAGGAATTCTATTTTTTTTAACTTTTGTACAGTATTTGTAAGCTAAGTAGGACTAATCTTTAAATGTTATATATGTCAACCTATCATTTTCTTTGATATTTCATACATTATATTGATGAAGAATTTCATATAGGCTATATTAATATAATCTATAAATTAAGATTACCTACTAATATAGGTAAAAGTTGAGTTTGGAGTGAACGGAACTCTTGAATAGACATTACAAACAACAGTTTATGTAATTTAAGATTAAGTTCAGATTATTAGAAACATTCTATACTGTATTATAAGGGAGCCAAGTATTGGAGCAAAATTTTAGTACATTAAGATAAGTTTTTTTCCTATAGTGGTGGCCAACGACTGCTGCATTGGTACTCGTCGTTATTTGATCAATTTATTAAATATTAATAGTTTATTGTCTTTTCAGTGTCAATCAAATGGAATAAAGTTAAAGAAGAAAATTTAATTTCCCTGGTTTTTCAAAATGAAGAACTGTGGGACAAGTCGCTGGATGAACACAAGAATCCCAAGATATTGGCAGAATTATGGAATGATGTTGCCAGGCAATTAAACGTGACAAGTAATATATATATATATATATATATATATATATATATATATATATATATATATATATAAAATATTAATTAAGAGTAAATGTACTTCAGCATCATATCAATTACTAAAGATGCAATAAATTTAAAAGAATAAATCACAAATAAATTATTCTTAGTATGTTTAATAAAAAAGAACGTAAAGTGCGCGTAACGCGCATCAATTGAGCTAGTATAATAAATAATAAATTATAGTGTAATATAGTAATTAATGTATTATTTTTCAGAGGATCAAGCCCGCAATAAGTGGAAGACCTTGCAGACGCAATACGTCAAAGAATTGGATAATCAATCAATTCTAAAATCCGGCGCCGCTGCCCCCAAATCGAAAAAAAACTCAAAGTGGTGTCACTTTGACGCAATGGCTTTTATAAAAGATAAAGTACATAGAGATTCTTCTGGAAATCTCGATTTCCAACAAGTTTCGCAGAGTACAAGTACTGATAATAATAAACAAAGTTGTGGACAATCACCAAGTTTTGAGGAGAAGTCATCCCTTAACGTTGTTAAAGAATTAGAAGATCCATATAAAGAATTAGAAGATCCATATGGCATAGCCGACTGGCAATTTCTATCCAGTACCTTACCTTATATGGATGAAATCGAAGGCGATGACACAAAAATGCAGTTCCGGCTTGAGGCATTTTTCATGCTTTTTAATTTTATCACAAAAAATAAACTGGCCAAAGATCTTTCACCGAACGAGCAGAGTGCCAAGGACAAAGCAACGGATCCAATAAAAACTGAGAGGAAAGCTGTTAAGGAAACAGGTAAGCTATTTTTTTGGTGTTCATATTATCGTTTCATTTTCTCATATATTCATACATATTTAATATATTCTTTTCAGAAATCATTGAATTAAGCGATGATGAGGATGATGAGATTGGTGCGAAAGAACCGGAAGATGTCAAACCAACATTAAATTTTAAAATGATGTTAAAAAATCCGTTGGTTCTTAAGAAAGAACTCAACTTAAGTTATTCTGATTAGGTCTCACCCAGCGCGGCCGTCTGTATAAATAAAATTTTTACGTTTACATGATAATATCTCGATGAAACAGAATTGTTTCCACTGTCTTAATCTGTAGATACATTAAGGTTATTTTGAAATAAAAATCCAAATAAACGCAACATTTTCTCTTTCCCATAAGTATGTATACTTGTATCTAAAAAAAACTTCGCTCTTCCAAAAAGTGAAAAGCCGGGACGACCAATCCACCACCTGGAACACATATACATATAAACATATAGCGGTGGGCTATCTGTTACTCGTCGCGGGGCGCGCATTTATTTGGAAAACGAAGTTTTGTGCTGCGCGGTACATTCAAATACGCGCGAGCGATTGATTTTATACTCTCTCCCATGTACGTACGCGTCACCCGTATAACATATAACGCGCGTAGCAGTAGACGCGAAATAACGTTTTCCTTTTGCAACGAGCTCGCGTATGCGAGGGAGAGAGTAAATCGCCCGCTTTTCCGGTTTGTCGATTAAAGACCGTCGAGAATGTTTATTGTACCCCGCGCGCGCGCTATAGTAGCGGCGTTTACGGTTTGCTGAAGTGCGCGCGACGCCAATGACGACTACGAATTTCGAAAGAGGCAGTTGTATAGTGAGTATATCGATCGCGATGGTTATCAGGTTGAATATGAGCGATTATTTTTTGCAAAGTATGGATTTTTCGATAATTCTTGTTTGATTTTTTAATTGTTTGAAATTGCACGTTGCTTTGCGCTGGATAAGTATCATTGATAATTTCGAATGAAAACACACACCGCAGCCTTTGTTCGAGGTACTTATATACATTTAAAATGAGCATTGTTATTTTCAAAAGATAGCCTTGCTCATAAACTTTAATTTATATTTAAAAACGTCTAATGCGGTAAACAATCAATATAAAATTCCGCTAACATAAATAATTTTAACGAATACAGCTGTGAATTGTAGATGCACTGCCGCCATCTATTGGTCAATACACCACTGATGCTGGCTTTCACATTCCGCATTCCTAACCTTCAACTAATATGTACCTCGGCTTCACCTCGAGTTCCTCGGGTAGACCTCGGAGGAGCCTCGAATTAATCTCGGGCGAGCCTCGGTGATCCTCGGGACGTAAGATCTGGCACGAACCTCGGGTGAACCTCGTCAAAGGCTACCTCGAACACCTGGACCTACTATTACATACGCCCTGACATCTAAATGCAAAAAACTACGGAGCGCACCACCTAGACATCGTCATCGGCTAACTCGAACACCTAGACTTCCTGTAAAATGTGCGCTAACGTATAAATGCAAAAAACTAAGGTGCGCACCACCTAGACATCATCTTCGGCTACCCCGAACACCTGGACCTCCTATTAGATGCGCCGTGACACCTAAATGCAATACACTAAGGAGCGCACCACCTAGACATCGTCATCGGCTACCTCGAACACCTGGACCTCCTATTATATTCGCCCTGACATCTAAATGCAAAAAACCACGGAACGCATTACCTAGACATCGTCATCGGCTACCTCGAACACCAGGACTTCCTATAAAACGCGCCTTGACATGTAAATGCAAAAAGTTACGGTGCGCACCACCTAGACATCATCATCGGCTACCCCGAACACCTGGACCACGTATTAGATGCACCCTGAGATCTAATCGCAAAAAACTACGGAGCGCACAACCTAGAATCCATCATCGGCCACCCAAAGACCTAGACCACGCATTCGATGCGTTCCAATACTTAGAGGTAAAAAACTACGAAGCGCACCACCTAGATATCTTCATCGGCTACCTCGAACACCTAGACTTCCTGTAAAATGCGCGCTGACATATAAATGCAAAAAACTACGGTGCGCACCACCTAGACATCGTCCTCGGCTACCTCGAACACCTGGACTTCCTATAAAATGCGCCCTGACATCTAAATGCAAAAAACTACGGAGCGCACCACCTAGACATCGTCATCGGCTACCTCGAACATCTGGACCTCCTATTACATTCGTCCTGACATCTAAATGCAAAAAACTACGGAGCGCACAACCTAGACTCCATCATCGGCCACCCCAAAGACCTAAACCACCCATTCGATGCGTTCCAATACTTAGAGGTAAAAAACTACGAAGCGCACCACCTAGATATCTTCATCGGCTACCTCGAACACCTAGACTTCCTGTAAAATGCGCGCTGACATATAAATGCAAAAAACTACGGTGCGCACCACCTAGACATCGTCCTCGGCTACCCCGAACACCTGGACCTCCTATCAGATGCGCCCTGACATCTAAATGCAAAAAACTACGGAGTGCACCATCTAGAGATCGTCATCGGCTACCTCGAAGACCTGGGCTTCCTGTAAAATGCGCCCTGACATATAAATGCAAAAAGCTACGGTGCGCACCACCTAGACATCATCATCGGCTACCCCGAACACCTGGACCACGTATTAGATGCACCCTGAGATCTAATCGCAAAAAACTACGGAGCGCACAACCTAGACTCCATCATGGGCCACCCCAAAGACCTAGACCACGCATTCGATGCGTTCCAATACCTAGAGGTAAAAAACTACGAAGTGCACCACCTACACATCGTCATCGGCTACCTCGAACACCTAGACTTCCTGTAAAATGCGCGCTGACATATAAATGCAAAAAAACCACGGTGCGCACCACCTAGACATCACCCTCGGCTACCCCGAACACCTGGACCTCCTATTACATTCGTCCTGATATCTAAATGAAAAAAACTACGGAGCGCACAACCTAGACTCCATCATCGGCCACCCCAAAGACCTAGACCACGCATTCGATGCGTTCCAATACCTAGAGGTAAAAAACTACGAAGCGCACCACCTAGACATCGTCATCGGCTACCTCGAACACCTAGACTTCCTGTAAAATGCGCGCTGACATATAAATGCAAAAAACTACGGTGCGCACCACCTAGACATCGTCCTCGGCTACCCCGAACACCTGGACCTCCTATCAGATGCGCCCTGACATCTAAATGCAAAAAACTACGGAGTGCACCACCTAGAGATCGTCATCGGCTACCTCGAACACCTGGGCTTCCTGTAAAATGCGCCCTGACATATAAATGCAAAAAGCTACGGTGCGCACCACCTAGACATCATCATCGGCTATCCCGAACACCTGGACCACGTATTAGATGCACCCTGAGATCTAATCGCAAAAAACTACGGAGCGCACAACCTAGACTCCATCATGGGCCACCCCAATGACCTAGACCACGCATTCGATGCGTTCCAATACCTAGAGGTAAAAAACTACGAAGTGCACCACCTACACATCGTCATCGGCTACCTCGAACACCTAGACTTCCTGTAAAATGCGCGCTGTCATATAAATGCAAAAAAACCACGGTGCGCACCACCTAGACATCACCCTCGGCTACCCCGAACACCTGGACCTCCTATTACATTCGTCCTGATATCTAAATGAAAAAAACTACGGAGCGCACAACCTAGACTCCATCATCGGCCACCCCAAAGACCTAGACCACGCATTCGATGCGTTCCAATACCTAGAGGTAAAAAACTACGAAGCGCACCACCTAGACATCGTCATCGGCTACCTCGAACACCTAGACTTCCTGTAAAATGCGCGCTGACATATAAATGCAAAAAACTACGGTGCGCACCACCTGGACATCACCCTCGGCTACCCCGAACACCTGGACCTCCTATTAGATGCGCCGTGACATCTAAATGCAAAAAACTACGGTGCGCACCACCTAGACATCATCCTTGGCTACCCCGAACACCTGGACCTCCTATTAGATGCGCCGTGACATCTAAATGCAAAAAACTACGGAGTGCACCACCTTGAGATCGTCATCGGCTACCTCGAAAACCTGGGCTTCCTGTAAAATGCGCCCTGACATATAAATGCAAAAAGCTACGGTGCGCACCACCTAGACATCATCATCGGCTACCCCGAACACCTGGACCTCCTATTACATTCGTCCTGACATCTAAATGCAAAAAACTAAATCTTCATCGGCTACCTCGAACACCTAGACTTCCTGTAAAATTCGCGCTGACATATAAATGCAAAAAACTACGGTGCGCACCACCTAGACATCATCCTTGGCTACCCCGAACAGGTCTAGGTAGACCTCCTATTAGATGCGCCGTGACATCTAAATGCAAAAAACTACGGAGCGCACCACCTAGACATCGTCATCAGCTACCTCGAACACCTGGACTTCCTATAAAATGCGCCCTGACATCTAAATGCAAAAAACTACGGAGCGCACCACCTAGACATCGTCATCGGCTACCTCGAACATCTGGACCTCCTATTACATTCGTCCTGACATCTAAATGCAAAAAACTACGGAGCGCACAACCTAGACTCCATCATCGGCCACCCCAAAGACCTAAACCACCCATTCGATGCGTTCCAATACCTAGAGGTAAAAAACTACGAAGCGCACCACCTAGACATCGTCATCGGCTACCTCGAACACCTAGACTTCCTGTAAAATGCGCGCTGACATATAAATGCAAAAAACTACGGTGCGCACCACCTAGACATCACCCTCGGCTACCCCGAACACCTGGACCTCCTATTAGATGCGCCGTGACATCTAAATGCAAAAAACTACGGAGCGCACCACCTAGACATCGTCATCGGCTACCTCGAACACCTGGACCTCCTATTACATTCGCCCTGACATCTAAATACAAAAAACTACGGAGTGCACCACCTAGACATCGTCATCGGCTACCTCGAACACCTGGACTTCCTGTAAAATGCGCCCTGACATATAAATGCAAAAAGCTACGGTGCGCTCCACCTAGACATCATCATCGGCTACCCCGAACACTTGGACCACGTATTAGATACACCCTGAGATCTAATCGCAAAAAACTACGGAGCTCACAACCTAGACTCCATCATCGGCCACCCCAAAGATCTAGACCACGCATTCGATGCGTTCCAATACCTAGAGGTAAAAAACTACGAAGCGCACCACCTAGACGTCATCATCGGCTACCCCGAACACCTGGACCACGTATTAGATGCACCCTGAGATCTAATCACAAAAAACTACGGTGCTCACTACCTAGACTCCATCATCAGCCACCTCAAAGACCTAGACCACGCATTCGGTGCGTTCCAATACCTAGAGGTAAAACACTACGCAGCGCACCACCTAGACATGATCATCGGCTACCCCGAAGGCTTTACCTCGAGTTCCTCGGGTATAGTTCAGATGAGCCTCGAATTCACCTGAAGCTAGCCGCGGGTGTGCTTCGGATTAGCCTCGGCAGCACCTCGGCTGTATCTCGGCTCGAGCCGCGGCAAATCCGGGTCTGGAGCCGAGGTCCGAGCCGAGGTAAAGCCGAGGTCCGAGCCGAGGTCCCAGCCGAGGTAAAGCCAAGGTCCGTGCCGATGTAAAGCCGAGGTCCGAGCCGAGGTCTAACCGAGGCTCGACCGAGGTCCAACCGAGGCTCGACCGAGGTCCAACCGGGGCTCGACCGAGGTCCAACCGAGGTCCAACCGAGGTAAAAACTCGGTTGAAGTTAGGCGCGTATGGTCTAGGGACATTTTAACGCTCAGTAGATTACAACGCAGAGTGCTCATGTAAGTAGACCCTAAGAGCCCGCTACATAAGATTTTCGGCACATAGGAACGATCGTACGCGAACGGACAAGAATGCGCCTGGCCGCGCGCGGAGTGAGTTCACGCGCTCGCTTTTTTCATTGGTCGTCGTAGTTCCCAACCAATGAAAGAAGCGAGCCCGTGTGCTCCCTTCGTCAATTGAGTATTATATCAAGCGCTATACAAGTAAGGAAAACATATGCACTTCGATAAAATTTGATGTCGCAGGAATAGCCACGGTATTTCTGCCACTGTGAACGCACTCTGAATAATCTTTCTAATCTTTGTATGTGTTCAGCAAACGTGCGTGAGTAAACAATTATATCGTCAATAAAACAAAATAATTCCTTATTAACTAAACCCGCGAGCGCTATAGATAGTGCTCTTGAAAATGTCGCCGGCATAGTTCTTAGCCCAAAACTACCTCGATTAAAGTGATAGAGCCCACCATTTGTCACAAAAGCTGTTTTGTGGCGGTCGCGCTCATCGATTTCTAACTGATGGTAGCCTGATGCGAGATCGAACACAGAGAAGTATTTTGATCCTCCCAACTGGTCAAGTATTTCGTTAATATTTGGAAGAGGAAATTGATCATCGAGTGTTTTTTCGTTTAATTTTCGATAATCAATTACCATTCTGTACTTTCTATTGCCATGTATATCTTCTTTCTTTGGTACTAAAAAACAAGGACTAGAGTATGAAGATGTAGAAGGCTCAATTATGCCATTTGCCAATAACTCTGCAACTTGTCTTTCTATCTCGTTTTTATGCACTGGTGGCAATCGAAACTGTTTTGAAGTAACTGGCACTTCATCTACGGTTGGGATAGTTAATTTTAATATAGGTGTAGCCGTTAATTTTTCACCCGGAATGTGAAAAATATCGCTAAATCTTTCTATTAATTTTGTTATCTCTGTACGCTCTTCTGACAGCAAATGTTCAAAACGCAATAAAGATTTAATCTGACCGACGCGTTCGTTTGACAAAACTCTTTCTACCCGACAAATTACATGTTTCTCAATTTTTGAATTTGTAGATTTCCCTTTAAGAAGTTTTTTCCACTTTTCTATTACTTCTAAACAATCATCAATCAGATATGTGCACGATGAGTCGTCGAATGATCTGAGCTCAAAATGCGTTTTTAAATCGCGAAACATTTTGTAGTGCTCGTTAAAAACTCATTCTTATTTATTATCTTCAACAATATTTCAATTAATATTTCTATATCTTCGGCATTATCATATAAAATACTGTAATTTGCTTGGCTTTGATTGAGTAACTTTTGTAACATTATCAATCTTTCAAAAATGAACTCCTCATTAATTCCTTGATTGTTACTTGTATTAAAATTTGCTTTGTCTTTCTTTTTCTTAGAATTATCTCCAGAATTTAATTTAGCATTTATATCCAAACTTGATTCCTCTTTCCCTTTGAGTTAGAATTTTTATTTTGTTCTGAATTTCTTTTCGAATTTTCGTTTGCACTCGAGTTTGTTTTAATCCAAGACGAAAAATTTTCTTTAGAGTTTGATTTCAAATTTTCTTTTGAATTTGAAAAATTTTTATTAGAATTTGGATTTGAGCTAGGATTTTTATTAGAGTTCGCACTCGAGTTAGGATTTTGATAAAAATTCGCAATTGAGTTAGAATTTTGACAAGAATTTGCATTTAAGTTAAAATTTTGATAAGAATTTGTAATTGGGTTAGCGTTTTTACAAGAATTTGTACTTGTATTGAGATTTTGACAAGAGTTTGTATTTAAGTTAGGATTTTGACAAGAATTTTTATTCAAGTTAGAATTTTGATAAGAATTTATGATTGAGTTAGAATTTTGACAAGAATTTGTTCTTGCATTAGGATTTTGACAAGAGTTTGTAACTGAGTTAGAATTTTGATTTACTTTGTGATTTTCTTTTGAATTTAATAAATTAACGTCTTCATTAGAATTTGATATAAAAGTAGAATTTGATTTAGAATTTTCATTTGAATTTGATCTAAAAGTAGAATTTGTTTTCGAATTTTCGTTTGAATTTAACAAACTAAATTTCACATCTCTCAAGTGGAGATTTTCGTCAGCGTTTGAGCTAACTCCAATAATTATTTTTAAATTTTTATAAGAGTCCAATTTTAATGTGACATTTTGATTTGCAAAATTTATTTCTTTTATATTACGTAAACTTAATATCTCTTCTGTTTCAAGTTTAGCTTGCTCCCGGTTGCTGGTGACCGTTCCTATTTCGATAAAGTTACTTTTGACCTGTGTTGGAGTTTGGGGTTCCACGGGAAAATTTATGAGTCGAAAAACTTCCTCTTTATTCTGACTTAGAATTTTTTTATAGCTTCAGCCGTATCTTCAGTTTTCTTTTTCAGTCCGATTTTTATGTTTTATAATTTCCGAGTATACTTCCTCCGCTGTATCATTCTGGTCTACTTTGTGTGCGTAATTAATGCGTTTACTAGAATTTACTAAAGTTTTTTCATTTTTTTCATAGAACGGAATAGACAAATCACCAATGATCAGTTGTTTAGTTCCATAGTCGATTTTTGTTCCTAACTGAGAGAAAAAATCACTCCCTAGTAATCCATCTTCGTTTATTGGAAAATCGTTATTCACAATATGAAATTCAATGGCGAATTTAAAAAATATAGTTTTATTTTACCTAAAGTAAAAATGCTACTGTCTGTTATGCCTTTCAATTCCAAAATTTCATTTTTATTAATTGCTGTTTTTTCAGCTAAATTGTTCTTTTTTAACAGATTTGGTCCCGCGCCTGAATCTAATATTAAAAACATTTCTCTGTTATTACTCGGATTACTAAAGGAAATTATTGGTGATTTGCTATTTTCGCTTAACCGAACGTGTCTTTGGATGATTGCGGATTGTTCTGCTTTTCGTCTGGGCGCTTTACTAAGTCCGTCTCCCGTCTCGCGCCTTGTTGACGGGGACTCTGACTGTTTCCCGCCTGTACTTGTGTATTTCTCTGACTATTGTTGTATGCGAGTTTTCGACAGTTTATTATTTCATGCCCTCTTTTTTACAATATCGACAAAATAATTTCGTTAGTTCATTATTTGAAAATGTGGCGTTCTGTCTTTGTACATATTGGTCCCCGTCTTTCGTGGAGCCTGCGCGGGTCTATCCTGTGTCCATTGTGTCGGCGCGCCCGATCTCCGCGGGTCCACCCAGGTAGGTAATGGTTGCCTATTTTGGAAGTTTGGTGGTTTCCCTGTGTATTGCCAGCAGTTTAAAGCAATATGACCTCTTCTGTTACATATTTGACACGTTTCTATAGTTTTACTATCCACTAAATATATTTTATCTTCTCTTGAAGAATTAGTTTTCTTTTCTGTAATTATTTTAATAGTGTCATTTAATTCTTCTGGCTCATAACACGCGAAGTCCCTTTCGATTTCTATTGCTTCCGCAGTGGCCTTTTCTAAAGTTCTTGCTTCTCCCATGCGTGCTTTAATTACCCAATGTAGACCTCGAATAAAAAATTTTACCAAGTCTTTTTCCAATGCTTTTTGAGAATCTCGCGTAGATCTCTTCTCACGATGTTCTGACTCAGTAATTTCGTGTCCTATCGCACGCACTCTATTTGAAAAAACTACTACGCTTTCATCGCGTTTTTGTTTTACACTAGCTAATTCCCCGTGTAGTTGGTGATACGTTTTAGCCGAACCGAAAATATTGTCGAAAAAATTCGCTATATCATTTATTGATTCAAATATCTTTTTGCTGCACTTTTTAGTGCCTCGCCGTATAAACGTAATTTTATTAATTTTGCTAAATCTACCTCAAATTGTTCTGGGATAATGCTACATGCTTCCCGACAGCCTTGTATAAATTGTGTTAAAGGAATATTTACTCCATTATATTTCGGAATTAATTCTAACGCGTCCTTAATTGACAACGGCCTAACTTGCCCTAGGGTACTGTTTCCGGAAAAATTATTCATCCTTTGTGACAAGTTATACTTTGGATTTATCAAATATGTATCCGAATTAAATGGTGTGCTGTATTTAAGCTGATCGTTAGGTAAAAAAAATTTTCGCCGTTTCCTGAACTTATTTTATTTTTTTCCTCGTCTGATGATTTTTGTAAAGATGTTTTATTATTTTTTAATATGGAATAAAATTTTGTGTTGTCGGCCGTAATTTCTGGATTATCGAAACTTATGTTGTTGATTATTAATTCCGATTTTGCTGTTACAGCCCCCGTGATATATTCGATAATATATTTTGGATCGATTCTTTGATTTATTAAATCTCCGAGCGCTTCAATTAAATATTTATCTTTACAACATTCTATTATATCGTCTTTACTAACATGATCTGTTAAAATTTCAATAAGTGATTCTATTCTTTTATCCTTTGTTTGCACTTCCGCGTCTAGAAAACCGCTTTCGTTACGGCTTTTAAAGAAATCTAAAATATTTGTTAGCGTTTGTCCCTCTGGTAAGTTAGGTTTTAGTTTTAACGCCTGTTTTAGCAGAATAGCCTCTGCTTCTTCATTACGCCTATCGTCACCTTCCTTGGCTACCGACATATCATTCAAGCCCGCAAAACAAAAACTATCTGCCTAATCCTTTCTAAGGAGGGGCCCCCAATTGTTACGTCCGGGTTACGTGACAATACAAGAAGAGAGAAAATGAAACTTCATTAGTCTAATGGCTAAAAGCGCGTAATGTGACTTTTCCCGATTCGGACACAACGTGCATTGCTCCAGGATGGGACGGCAGGTAGGAAAATGACACGGACACGCGGTACGCCTCGAGACAGTATGTAAAATTTTACTGACTTACCTTAGAATTTCCAACAGCCCTTGTGTGAATCTGTACTCCCGACGTGGCGCTTATAATGATAGTGGACGGTTGCCGCTCTGTGGAAGTTTTGGTGTGAAGAACGGAGATACGGAGAGTTTAGGATTCTTATAATCTCGAAATAATGAATACTTAATATGGATTTAAACACAACTTAAACTTTATTAACTTGTCAGTACAAAACTAAGTAAAAATTACAGTGATGAGAGCTGATGTGAAGTCTACGCGAGTTGGCTTCTGAGTCCGTCATACCAGGAGTCTTCGTCCCCTTTTAAAGGTAAAAAGTTGTAAATCTTCCTGCCGTCGCCTTTTTGATTTGCCTAGGTGTTGCTGCCCCGCTTTTCTCGATGATCTTTGATGATTTCGGCGGCGCACCCTTTGAGAATATTCGGCGAGTTCGGATACATAAATTATTTTAGAATACGCTACGCATATCGGGTAGGAGTGAAGGGAAAGGACAAGAAAACTGACTCTAGCTTGATTCAGTATTGTGCGCTGGAGTACTAATGCTTACTCCTCTAATTGGCGGCGAATCTCTGATGCTTGCGTGGATGTGCGTTTTGGTAATAAAAAACGCATAAAACTGCAGCAGGGGAGTGGCACACACTTAAGAGAGAATGAAAGGAAAACTAAAGGAAACCGCGTCTTCGTGCCTCCGTTCGAGGATCTTTTTGGTAACTATTCTTTCTGGATGGCGGCATCTTTTGAGCGTTTATGCGTATCCCCCCTTTTTTATCGTGTGGGAGAATATGAAGCAAGCGGCAATGCAGCAGGTTCGTTGGGAAAGATGAAGAGAGGAAGGAAAACAGCGCACACCGGCAACCACATCGGCAACGTCGCACGACGCGACAATCAGGTTCAATGCCACGCTCAGTGACAATATGGCCTAAGAAGGCGACCTCTTGCCTGAGGAAATGTATCTTTTCCGGATGTAATATCAAATTAGTTTCAGCTAAGCGGGCGAAGAACTTGCGCACTCGCCGATCACGTTCCTTCAGAGAGTTAGCATGGATGATGACATCGTCCATGTATACTAACATCTCTTTGCATTCCAGACCTCGCTTGATTTGATCCATCATCCTCTGGAAACTCGCTGGGACATTCTTCAATCCCATAGGCATGCAATTAAACTCATAGTGTCCTGCCGGAGTGGAGAAAGCTGTCTTCCACTTATCTTCCGGCGCCATCTTGATTTGGTGGAATCTAGAGGCCAAATCGAATACGGAGAAATATATGGCTCCACCTAACTGATCGAGGATGTCAGCGATGTTGGGTAGGCGTCTCCAACTTTTCGTTGGTTCAGATTGCGGAAGTCGACCACCATCCTCCATCTTGGATTTCCCTCGGAGTCAGCCCTCTTGGGGACGATTCAAATCGGAGAGTTGGTTAGACTGGTCGAGGGTTCAATAACTCAGTCCTTAAGTTTCTTATCTATGTCCCTTTGAATGAATTCTTTATGGATCGTAGGATGACGATACTGCTTTGCATTTACTGGCAGGTTAGGTTCAGTGGGTATATAGTGTTCCACTAGATCGGTGCACGGTAAGGCGTCTTCGGGCAAAAGGAAGACGTGAGGAAAATCTGCGATTAAATCTTCTACGCTAGATTTCTCCTCGGAGTTTAGGTGATTCATGGAAATAAGCGTTTTCAGCTGTTGGGTCCTTTCGGTTAAATTCACAATAGGGTTGTTAGGACCCACCTCGATTTCATCTCCCGATCCCGGTTCAAAATCAAGAGGGGTATACTCACAAGGGATGATTTCTCGGGGATCAACCTCGATGGCTATGTCGTCTTCTCTCGCGTTGATGGCCAGCACTTGACAGCCCCTGCTATCCACAAGCACCACGCCTTCTTCCACATAGACGTCGTCGTATCCCACATCTACACGGGGTAAGTATCCTTCGTGTATCCCTTGTTCGATAATGCTTATACGAATGACCTGTCGTGACCTCTTAGGTATAATATAACGTACAGGGGTAGGCGGCGTTGCCTTTCCTTTGACAATCTCGTTTTCCTCTATGTCTCCACTCGGGGTTGTTTCGGTGGATTCTGACGAGGGAAGCCTACATGAGGGTCACAAGAATTTATGGCGGGCCCCACTCAAAGCTATCCTTTCTTGCGAATCGACGAATGGGAGTGGGTGAATCACATCTCCTCCTATCATGAGTGCGTTATAGTCATATGAGATCACGGCCTGTTCCTGTTTTAAATAATTCTTCCCTAAGACTCCATCTTGACTTATGGGAAAATTATTGTACGTCACCAAGAATGAGACAGGATTACCTCTGATGTTGAGTATAGTGGTGCCTAGGGTGTTCACCGTCTGATCACTGATTCCGATCAGAGGTATCGACTGAGTGGTGTCTACTAGGGTCTAATGCACCAATCTTGATAAGGTTAACGGTGGTCCCATTATCAATCATGAAAGTCAACCAGGGTCGCCGACCTTCGGGCACTCTAACTCTTACCACTGTGGAGTCGTCTTCCCCCGGATCGTCTCTTCCAGTTGGACCACAGACACCAATCCGTACGAGTTTCGTTGTGGAGTCCGGTTTAATAGGATTCGTGGAGTTGCAGCTGGACTCTGTGGACCGTTCTGAATTCTTGCCTGCATCTGAGTTCGCTCGTCTGACCGAGGGGCCGGCATTGGTTGATTGTTCAAGATTGGGCTCGCCGTCGTTGATTGCGGGCAAGCCCCCTGGAAGTTTAAAGACGACGGAGGCAGAACTGCGTTTGGCCCTCGTCGCATTTGGGCATTATTGTTCATTGGCGGCCCTCCTCCATTCGAAGCATTTGGATAGTATAGCCGCGGATCAGAGCAGTTTTCAAATCTTATATCTCACTTTTTCTGGGTTTTAATGATGCTAGTTTACCTTTAGAAATCATAGGGCCAGTAAAGCATCGATAATTAAAACACCATAAAGTAGAACGAGGCTCTGCTAGGGGAATATTATGTGCAACATAACATATATTTTTTAATATTCGTTCTCATTTGTGTTAATTTTCTAAATATAATAATATCTTACCAGCAACTATTTTAGAAGAACTATTTTCTATTTTCTGTAGGTCATGTAGTCACCAAAATGACTCCAAAAAAATCTTGTATAATATCTGTAAAAATAAAAAATCACAGAAAGTATCAATTTTTTAAAAATGATTTTACCCATTTAACTTTAGCCATTGAATAAGTACTTATATAACTAATAAAAGTTATTTTCCCCTGTTACGTAAGAGCCAAAAATAATTAATGGCGCTCACGTAAATGCGATATCTCTTGCGAAAATATCTTGATTCGGTTGCCGCTCTCGGGGCGTCTGTCATCCCCGCCACTTGGGTACCTTACCTGTGTCGTTACTTCAACCTTATGCTCCCATACGCATAAGGCTATATGAAGAATATTTATATGAATATAGGTGCAGGGAAATTGATCAAGGCGAATTGGCGTTACACGATTTTTAGATTAGAATTACTTCCCTTTTATTTTATTTACTTGTTGTTACAAATTCCGAATACATATATTTATGCCTATATGAATATGTGTGTATGTGTAGATGTATATATGGTTATATTATATATAGCGTGTATTTTCATGTATTTGCGTGTATGATACTCATATTATATATATATAAAGGAGCGACCCGTGCTACATATATATTGAAATGGGTCTTGTAGGAAAAATCAATGCGCTTTTACGTATATTGCATTAATATATATATATATATATATATATATATATATATATATATATATATATATATATATATATATATATATATAGTAGAAACTAATGCAATATACGTAAAAGCGCATTGATTTTTCCTATAAGACCCATTTCAATATATATGTAGCACGGGTCGCTCCTTTCAGGCTTGTTCTATACTTGCCTTCGGAGCGCTCCCGCGCTCCATGATTGTGTATTTAAGGGAGTTGTTTAGTAGATTAGTAAAAGAGTGTAAGGTTGGAGGGCGCGTGTGGCTGGAGCGAATTGCGTGCAGGAGCGAGCGCTCTCGCGCGAGAGCGGTCTTCGAGGGAAGTATTACCGCGGAAGTGGGGTAGGGGGGAGTGTGTGTCTTGGCGGGACGGAAGCGCGCGCGCATTTTCTTCTTCAGACGCGAAACAGAGATCGCGACGAGAGCATCTGCTCAACCAGGCGATATTGACTCCGGCCAATTTTGTTAGCTGTAACCGCGATTTACAGTAAAGGGCGATGGCGACGGCGTGTACTTTTCTCACTCTCTGCGAGCGGCCGTGACGACGGCGATCGGCGAAAACGACAGCGCCGGCGGCAGAATCTGCACGAGCGACTGGCGAGCCGCGAGAACGAAAGGCTGCCACCTTCCCAGAACCGGCTACCGATCCTACAAAAAGGGGGATCAACGAAAGGCCACTCTACTGACGCCGAAGACTCTGGCCGGGTTATCCAGCGAGTTTTGTTACCGCAGCACGCCTTCCCGTTTGACCGATCTCTCGAGTGTGAAGGTACGTAAGCGAGACCGTGGGGTTGCTATGAGCATGGGCAAAGAGACACGCTGTGCGTGTCAGCCAAAATGGACACTGGGCGGAATGCCGGGCATTCTCAGCCGCACTCGGTGTATCATCAAACCCCATATACAATGGCAAGGCGGGATGTCGTACATCCTCGGCCGTCCGACTAACCTCACGATCACCCTCGCCCACGAGGCAAGATTGAGGGCTCGAAGCCGACAATGGCAAGGCGGGATGTCGTACATCCTCGGCCGTAACCTGACGATCACCCTCGCGCACGAGGCAAGATTGAGGGCTCGAAGCCGACAATGGCAAGGCGGGATGTCGTACATCCTCGGCCGTCCGAATAATCTCACGATCGACTTTGCGCATGAAGCAAGACTAAGGGCTCGAAGCCGGCATGCGAATGACATGCAAGGTTCACCATTGCAGGCGGGGATTATGGTCCCCCGACCGTGCGTTTGTGACGTGCCAACGGGGCAACGCAACTCCGGTGAGCGTTAGTTCGGAGAATTCGTCGAGCGGGGGGGGGGGGGTGCGTTGCGCACCAGTCACACACGCCGGCCTTGGCACGCGCTCGCGCCGAGTCGATGTTTCTCGTTCCGACAGCCAACAACTCATGTAAATCTCAGTACGAAACCGTTAGAAAATAAATCTTTATCGGCACTTGAACTCTCAAATCTATCATTTACAATCACCTAACCACATTCAGATTATTAAAATTCCGTGCCGCGAGTTTAGGTAGGAATTGAATCAAAGAACCCTTTCTAATACAATTTTTCGAACCATGCAGGTGTTGTCTCTATTCAAGAGGGAAGGCTTGTGTACGCATAAAACAGGAGTCTTACGCCTAGTAGCTTCTGAGGCCAAAATCAGCTGAAAAAAGAAAAGTGTAGTTTAAACAACATATATATATATATATATATATATATATATATATATATATATATATATATATATATATATATATATATATACACACACACACACACACACACACACACACACACACACACACACACACACACACACACACACACACACACACACACACACACACACACACACACACACACACACACACACACACACACACACACACACACACACACACACACACTATTTCTGATAAAATGGCCCAAGACTTAATCTATAGACCAATTTTACTCAGAGATATAGCATTTTCAATTTTTTGTCATTGGCGTTACTTTTTGAGAACACTATTTCATGGAGTTTGATGAGAGAAGGCCTAAATTACTTGAAATTCATGCAGTTATGGCTCGAAGAGTTGAAAATATAATATTTCCTGAAATAAATAATTTGTAAATGCTAAGAACCACAAAAAAACATCAAAATTTCCTAAAATTCATGAATTAAAAGTAGTCTTTTCCATAAAAAAATTATTATATCCTGTAGTGAGCTAAACTCAATTATCTCACTTTGATTTTTCTTAGAAAAAAAGATGTATTTATTTTTACCCGATAAAAATTATTACTGCTTCTTCCTTGAAATACTTCACTAAATCTTGCCAATGCGCGTGTATTTCTGTATTTACTTTCGTACAGCATTACTATCTTGAACTGAAGACTTTCAAAATTTCAACAAAACTATCACTGCACGCTTGTACTATAATTACACTTATAAATACTTTTCACACACACACACACACACACACACACACACACACACACACACACACACGCACACGCACACGCACACGCAACACACACACACACACAACACACACACACACACACACACACACACACACACACACACACACACACACACACACACACACACACACACACACACACACACACACACACACTAGGGCGGTATCCCCCTACTCGCTCCGCTCGTCAACCCCCCAATTTTGACAAGTAAATAATTCATTTATTTTCAACGTAGATATTTTTCATATGTTGTATTAATATGGTATTTTTCATCTTTTGTATGGATGATAGTTAATACAAATGTAACACTTAAGAGTCGTTCTTAATTCTTAATTTCTGAAACGAAAGAATGGATTATTGAGAAAACTACATTAATTATTATATATTAAGAAAATATATTGAAAATTATATATTTCATTCTATTTTTTCCACATCACCTTGGAGATAAATAGAAAGATGCGTTTTATTTTTAAGTGGTATCCCCAGTAGGCCTAATCCACTGTCTTTGTCACTATAAAATTTCAGAAAACATTAAAATTGTTACAATAAAAGTATATTTTTTTATAATATAATATATATTTTGTAAAATTAAATTTAATAATTAAATGATTTGAATTACCTGATAATAAGTTAAATTCTTCGAAATGTTTTATTCAATTTTTGAATTGTTTATTTTTTTTTTTTTTTTTTTTATATTTAATATTTTCGGATATGCTATTTAAAATTTTCCAACGTTATTTGTATATTCCATTGTCCTAAATGAAAGAAAAAATATTGTGTTTTAATTAACTAAAAATTAATTCAAAAAATTAATTAATTAATAATTATATGAAAATTTACCTAAAAAACAAAATTCAATTATTGTAAAGAAAGATTTTTAAATTCTTCTAAAATTTTGTCAACTTTAAGTTTTCCAATTTTGAGTTTTGTATTTTTATGGTTCTGTTTATGACACGGTATTTCGCGCGAACTATAAGAACCCGCACGTCGCGAATTAACCGCGTGCTCAATCACTCTTCTCGTTCAAACACTTCTCGCTCAAATACTTGCCTCGCTCAAAGACTCTCCTCGCCGAATTTGTAAGGCGCCACACGAGGAGATCACACTCACGCACACTCTCGCGATGCCGGCTCGAGACTCACTCCCGTCGGGGTGGTCCACGTTCGCCTGCTCGGGCAGCAGGGCTCGCACAAGTTATATGAGTCACCACATAGGTACTTAGACGCATCGGCCAGCCAGCCTCCTTATCGCTCCGAATGGAATCTGCATGGACAAAGAGAAGCCAGAAGACAATGAAGATGCAATATATACTTTTCATATATACTTTATACATATACTCTCTTTATACTCTCTTACTGCACTTCGCATCGACGATCGCCAGTCTCTGTCGGGCATCCAACCTGTAACGACGTTTTAATAAATCATTATTCTAATCAACACCCTTTGTTCGATTACTTACTTTGGCGAGTGTTACCTGTGTGTGTGTTACCTTTCCTTGGTGATCCACCGGGGCTTGCCACATAACTGGCGCTGCGGAGACAGGACCGTGAAGCTGCAAAAACTCAGATTCTCCCTCAACCTGGTGACGAAAATCTTCAGCGAGGAAGCAGTTGGTGTTTCAACGTCCATCATCACGGAACCTACGACGTCAAGATTGGAGTCCACCTGCAAGCAGAGATTCACCCGAAATCATTAAAGACAAACTAGTAAGTCTGAAATTTCCTATATCCTACCCAACCCTATCCTTTTAAGTGCAATTGATTTTACGTGAAGCGTAATCAAAGATAAAGCAAAATGGCAAATAACGGAGATAATCAACAAAATCTTACGGTAGAACAATTTAAATTGCGACTTACGACATGGCGCGACGCGATCCCCATATATGAAGGAGGTACAAGACTCCTTTCGCACTTTATACAAACGTGCCACAAATTCGTCGAAAATGTGGCGACTGCAGATAATGCAATAAACGAGGCATTATTCGCATTAAACAAATCAAAGATTCGCGGTGAAGCACTAGACCTAATAGTGGCAAATAACCCGGCTACATATGCCGCATGTAAAACGCTCTTAGTTAATAGATTTAGTGACCCAAGTTCGGAGGAATTACTATTTAACAGACTAAGTGTATGTTATCAATTGATAAATCAGTCTTACGAAAAATACGCGGACGAAATCAAAAGCAGGCTAAATAAATTGAAGGAACACATACAGTTAAATAATCGAGACGCTAATGTTATAAGTATTAAAAATACATTTTATGAAAACGTAGCCAAAAGTACTTTTATAAATGGTATTAAAGAGCCGTACCATTGTTACTTGCTACATTTTGATTTAGACGACGTTGAGGCATGTATAATAAAATGCCGTAAATACGATAACCATGAACAACAAAGTGCTTTCCTCAATTTCGCACGACAACGTGATAACAAACTTAAGCCCAACGTATTCGGTACAATCAATGCTAAAAGTACAAACCCATTTGCGACTAATAGTAATCCAAAAATTATTCACCCTTCAAATAATTTAGCAAGTACTTCAAGAAATGTAAATCCATTTTATTTGCAACCGACACCCGCATTTGCACAAACACAACCTGGATTTATCCCCACAAATTATCGTAATAACAATTTTGGTCAAAATAATAATAATCTGCCAAGAGAACAAAATTACCAACCAACACCAATGTCAGTCAGTACAAGAAATACTAACAAACAAGGCGTTAATCCAACAAATAGAGCGAATAATTCACCAGCACAAAATAACTTTAAGCCAAGAACGAACTTCTTTAGAAGCACAGGATCAGCAAACTTTATCGCTGAAGAGTTGCATCATCAACAAGAACAAGGAGAAGAAGAAATAGTCGATTATCAAAATGACTCACCTATGCAAGACCATGAAGAATTTAATCAAGAAAACGACGAGAGTGATAATTGCCAAAATTTTCAACAAGCTCCCCAATACAACAGAAATAACGTGATAAATTTAAATTCGATTAGCAATTCACCCGAATTACCACACTTAATTTTACTATATAGGGATCCTAATGGCTTATCTACCAGGTAATGTTTTTATAAATAAAAAACAACATTTGTCGTGTTTCGACGTTTCGGACACTTTTCTTTGTGTCCCTCATCAGGATTCTATTCAAAAATTGTTATTACATAATTATTACAGGTATGTTAAACGTAAATAACTAAATCACATTAAATATATAAACAAAAAACTTACAATGAGACAGTGTCAATCTAGTAACGCAGAGAACAATCTGCTCGTCAATAACTAGATTTTACAAAATTCCTGCTTATATACTACCTAATGTATGTGTATTTGAAAATATACATTATCACAGATATAACTACTACATCTAAATGGTGACGTGAAGTAGAAATGGTGGGAGAGGCGTCGCTGACAGAGCTAGTAAACGGAGAGAGGTAACAGGGCAACACACACAAGAGGAGGTGGCGCTATCGATGTTTTAATAAGCGGGCTATGCCAACTTCCACGCTGTGTAATCATACCTCCTACATGTGTGTGTTCCTGGCACCTTTACAAAGTCATCGAACGGCAATTACATTATTTCGGAGATGAGAAATCGAAATTTTTTATAAACGTATTCGTTGGGTAGCCTTGTAATTTCGAACTGTTTATTAATAAAATTTGGTTGTGTGTGTATAAAAAACGCCTCAGAGAAAAGTCTTTTTCCATTATTTATTTCATTATCTAATATTTTTATGTTTTCAAAATCTATTGTGTGATTTGTTTCATTAGTGTGCATAAATAATCCAGAATTTTGATCTTCATCTTTATATTTCTTTGCGTGTCCTTTTGCTCTGACTTGTAGGCGTCTACTCGTTTGTCCGACATAAGAAGCGTTGCAATTCCGGCAATTGATTTTATACACAATATTGGCTTGATTCGCTTTTTCTGTTTTATCTTTACCTAACTTTATAATATTATTTAACTTATTTGTAGTGCTATAGACAACCTTTGTACTAACTTGTTTAAAGAAGTTATAATTGAAAAATTCCAGTTCCTTAACATACGGCAAGCTAATGACGGCTTTATTATTAACAGGTTCTGTTTATTTAACATTTGTTGTAAATTTTATCTTCCTTAAACCTTTTTTTATGTGAAAATCTATAACTTTTAAAGGATAATCATTCAGTTTTAACTCCTTTTTTATAAATGATATATTTTCATTGTGGAAACTGTTATGCGATAATTTGATGGCTCTATCAACTAAGCAATATATAATAGCTATTTTATTACTGAGGGGGTGGTGTGAATTATAATTTAAATAGCGTCCTGAGAAAGTTGGTTTTCGGTACCAGTTTGTAATTATATGTCTATTTTTGTCTTGTTGTATACCATAGTTAATAACGACAAATCCACCTCTTAAAATTCTCATCGATTCTGGAGCCTCATCATCCATTATCAATCCAGTAATTGCATATAAACTATTTTCAAAATTCATATTTCCTTACGAATTCGAAATTAAATCGGTGCACAAAACGACGTAAGGTACACATGCGCTTACCTTTCCTATATTACGTGAATACGGAGACGACACACCTATAACTTTCTTAATAGCAACATGGCACTATACGTACGATTGCTTAATCGGACATAAGGATTTGCAGAATTTGGAAGCGAATATTAATTACAAAACTCAAATTTTTAGCACATCTAAGTTTGAAATAAATTACTTTAAAAATATACCGGACGATCATCAGAATGTTAAAGTGAATCATCATCAAGGAGTAGAATTACCGATAAGAACTGATCACATGAACGAAGAAGAAAGATATAAAATTACATCACTATGCCAGAAGTACAAAGACTGGTTCTACAATGAAAATAAAAAATTATCAGCGACTTCTGCGGTTTCACACAATATAAGAACAAAGGACGATCACCCTATCTATGTAAAGAGTTTTAGATACCCATACCATCTAAAAGAAGAAATTCAAACTCAAATCAGAAAACTGTTAGACGAAGAAATTATTCAACCAAGCAACTCGCCCTACTCATCCCCCGTATGGATAGTTCCGAAGAAAGAAGATGCAAGTGGAAGAAAAAAATGGAGAATGGTGATAGATTATCGTAAATTAAACGACAACACCATCGAAGACAAATATCCATTACCTAGAATGGACGACATTCTAGAAAATCTGGGCAAATGTTCTTACTTTATAGGCCAGGAGCAGTAGACTTTCACATGGATGCGTTCTGACGTAGATTATCTTTTTTGGCTATAGCTTCTCCATAACATATAAAACGAAAATATCGGGGTGCACCAAAAAAAAAAGTTATTCAATTTGCAGGAAAAATCGAAACGTGAAAAAATACGTCAAAATCATGGTTTTTCTCATATATTATTGAAAATAACTTCTTAACGATGCGTTTTAGAGGAAATATTCATAGGACCAAAGTTGTTTCCCATGAAATTTTCTACAAGATAGAGTTGAATCAAAAAATGGAAATGCAATAATTATATTGCAAAATAGCAATAAACGCGCAAAAAAAGCATGAAAAATAGGGTATTTTTGAAGCACTTGTAGAATTGTTAAGGGTCGGTCCTATCCTTTTGAAAACTTGTATGTAAGTACTTCGAAGCAATATAAATAAAGCCCCCAAAGCTGATTTCGATCAGTCGAATAGTTTTCGCACAACTCTTTTGTTAACTAAACTCGGTGGAAAAAAACACTATTTTTTTTGCATTAATGCCAGAGCCAAACCGATTATTTAAAATCGGTTCTGATTTTTTTACGTACTCATAATGTTCCCAACTATCGCCTGGCATCATCAGAATATCAATTTTATAATTATTAACAACTTTTTAAGCAATTTTAAATGCTCGGAAATTTTTTTCCTTATAAATAATTACTTTTACGCTGCCATTTTGCAAGTAAAAAAATATTATAAACACACATAAAGAAAGTTCTTGCAATCGCCTTTCATTTAAAACCACGCTGGTCTCGATTCAACGTATAGATCGTCACATATAAGTCTCCAAAGATGACGAGTGTTTATCGTTAAACTATTTGCTTTTTAACAACAATCAAAATTGGTCTTGTTAGGATATTACAAGAACTCTTTTTATACAAATTTCTGAATTCATTGGACACGTTCTTTTAGTAATAAAAATAATAAACATTGCGAAGTTGGATGTCGGGGCATGAAATTCAGGTAAAGGAGAATTCCGAAACCGCGCCTTCAAAATGAACGCGTGATCTAAACTTGTCGTATCTCGGCTTCTATAACTCCAAATGTGATCATTTTTTTTAAATCGATATGCCGAAATGAGAGGAATACGATTAGGTAGGCTTCGACCCCCAATTATTAACCGTTATTGTCATATTGTTGTTAAAATAAATTATTATTTTTAAATGTTGCAAAAAATTTTATATTATTAAAAATATGAAGAGTGAACATTATTAACTGTAGACATGTATTAATTTAAATAATTTTGCACTATCCACACTATTAGTTTAAATAATGGTACCTGGTATAATGCGTTTGCAGATAGGACACGTAATGACTGAATTTCCCATAATTTGTCTCATTGGACCTTTTGTACAAATTACAGACAATTATTATTGTGATATATAATATCTTTCATACTTAAGATTTGAGAAGACCTTAAATTTTCACCGGGATTTTAATGTATTGTAGGGACAATAAAGTCATTACGGCGACCATCGAACGAGTAATTCCGCCAGGTTAAAGGACCAGGTCGAAATTTTATAATCTTACTGTAAATTTAGCCAGTTGAGAGGGAATTGTCCCCCCTCTACATATAGCAGAACGTATTTCGACCGTTACATATCCTTTGTGCGCAGGTATACGGTTGGAACATAAAAGGTTGCCTCCGTCGTAGGAAAGGTAGCCAGTTTTGGAAGTGTTCTCGTGCGAGTATCATCGGCCTGAAAGACGAGTTTTAGAACGAAGAATCATCGAAAATATTGTATAGTTTGTAGTTTAAAAGCTGTGATAAATAGTGCCAGTTTGGAGATTCGGAGCATCTGTTAATTTATTTCAAGCTTTTCGAAGTATTAGTTTATTTTATTTTATTTTATTAGTATTGCGAGAAATTGCATACATAGAGTCAATCTTATATTTCCCTAACTTTTATATCTAAACACTAGATGTCTCATTTATCTCATAATTAGAATTTTTCATCGTGAATATATAACTGACAACTAATGTTACAATTTATGTCTGAGATAAAATTTAAATGTATTATATGTATTTTCTATATCTGTTATTCATTCGTTATATATAATTTTCGTTAGCAAGAACGATTGTAATAAAATAAACTTTTATATTATTACAGAGTAGAATGGACGAAGATACTGGAATCTGTATTTTATGCAACAAACCTTACACGAGTAACGACAAGACACGTCAAGTGCAACAACAAACTATAAAAAATTATATACAAGCAAGTATCAGAAGACAGGATGGAAAACATTTGAAATTGAGGAGATATTGTTCTATTACTGTTCATGAGAGTTGTGCGAAGACTTATACAAATGAGCCAAAAATGTTAGCCCAAATACGTAAGTTAGAAGCCTCGACATCACCGGCAACTCGTTCTGTTGCGGAATTCGATTTTAAAAACCGATGCTTTATATGTGGAGAAGATGCATCGGATACATTTATAGAAAAACAGAAAAAGTATTCTGCAAAACAGCGAAATATCATTCGAATGGTTCACAGTAGTGATGTAAAACAAACTCTTTTGAATAACTTTAATAATTCTACGCATAAGTTATGTATTACTGTGATTTCCCGCATTAGTCCTGTGATTGATTTGAAAAATGTAGGCGCAAGATATCACGATAATTGTAATAAGGAGTTGTATAACACACTTAAAAAGAGTAATGAAGTCGAAGATTCAAATACTGCGAAAGCTGCTAAATTCATAAGTGAATATATTCTTGCAAATAAGGAAGAATGTCAATTTAGTATAAAAGCAATACTGCAAAATTTTGATAACGACGAATGGGCCAGCATGAAATATCTAAAAAAACATTTATTTAATTCTTTTGGAAATAACATTATAATACATTCGTCTAAAGACGGGCCTATTTTAACTCTTACTGATATGGGTAGTAAAATTTTGACAGAAAATTGGTATAAAAATAAAAAAAAACAACGAGAAGGAAGAGCGTATACGACTGGTTAAAACTGTTTCAAAAATAATTTTAGAAGATATTAGATCAGTAGTTTATGACGTAAATTCGTATCCCGCTCCAGATTGTTTTCTTGAGAATGTCAATAATTGTATACCCGAAACTTTGGAAATTTTATGAAATGAAATTATATTAAAAAAAAATTCCAGCACAAGAAGTTATGAACCAAAAATTACATCTATAGCTCACGCAATAATAACAGCTACTCGTCCAAGATCTTTTGTATCATCTATTCAAGTCGGCTTGGGAACTATGCTTAACAAAAAGTATGGTTCAAAAGATCTTATAAAAATTTTAAATTCTTTAGGATTATGCTGTTCTTATGAAGAAACACAATTATTTGAAAGTTCAGTATTAGATTTTCCGCAAGAGACGAATTATGATGATACATATATGCAGTTTGTTTTTGATAATGCGGACCATAATATTAACACTATAGATGGACGTAACACTTTCCATGCCATGGGTGGCATTCAAATTCTTACTCCACAATCTTCAGTTTCTTCCATTAAATCTATCGACAGATTATCCGCACGGATATCTTCTGTTGTCCTTGGAAAATATGGTAAAATTGATTTAGAAGTCTCACAGGCCCTCTCGTTCCGGAATGGAAAATATCATTGTTCAAGATTTAATTAAAATAAGCCCTTTATCTCTCGATATACAGTTATCTAAAACAGATTTTTTGTGGATCTTTGGAAAACACCGATACTCACTTGATTTTCCAGGCTGGAATGGATTTATGGAGTCTATAAAAAAAGATCTCAATTATGAAAAAAGTAGAATTACTTTTTTGCCATTTGTTAATGCTCCACCGAGCAATTATGACACTATTTATACCGTTCTTCAGCAAGCCCGCATAAAATCTCAGGAGATAAACCAAAAACATACTTTTGTCACATTTGATCAACCTCTGTACTATAAAGCGCGAGAAATACTAGAATGTTGTAAAGGGGAATTATCATCAGTAATTGCCAAATTAGGCGGGCTCCATTTACTATTGTCTTTCATGAGTGCTATTGGATTCATAATGAACGGAAGTGGCTTGAAAGAACTTTTTTGTAAAATTTTTGCAGAAAATTCAGTTGATAAAATTTTAAATGGCCATACTTACTCAAGAGCTGTACGGGGGCATATCCTTACTCATTTAGCCTTGGGAAAAATAATGTTATCTTCCTTTGATTTAATAGATAATGAAAATAGAATTTTAGATGATAAACTCTGTTCTGGAACAAATACATTAAATGAGATAAATGATGAAGATTATCTAAAAATTTATGACAAATTTCTAAAACATGTTGAACACATCAAACAGCGAGGGCCAACTGCTAAATTATGGTTGCAATATTTTGATATGGTTACAATAATGAGACAATTTATAGAAGCTGAGAAAATGGGTAATTGGAATTTACATTTAGAAAGTATAAGAAAAATGTTACCATTTTTTCATGCGAGCAGGCGCTACTTGTACGCGAAATCTTGTCAACTTTATTTACAGGACATGCTAAATCTTGAACAGAAAATGGATCAGTTAGAATACGAAAAATATAAAAAAAAAGGCTTTTTTACTATCAGAAGATCTGATATATTTTGGAGTGGCATTTGGTCTGATATGTCCATTGAACAAGTACTTATGCGTTCAATGAAAAGCAGTGGAGGACTGACACACGGCAGGGGCATAACGGATTCTGTTTTGTCAAAATGGATTTTGACAATGCCCTTTCTCGTTGATATTAGTAATTCAGTGCAAACGTTTTGTAACGTATCTTTCGCTACCTCAGAACAGCACGCTGATACTCGTCCTTCGCGCATTAAAGAAGATACCTCAGCTTTGACGTTATTGTTAGATTTTTTTTCAATTAATCAACCTTTTCCAGTTTGCGATGCCATTGTTTCACTTAGTTCAGGAATAAAAGGCACTGAAAAAATCAATTGTCACAATGCTTTGGAAGTTGGTTTGAAAATGATGGATAAAATTGTTGGAAATAATTTCAGTCAACTTAAATTTCAAAGAAAAGATCGAGTCGTGCCACTTCAAAATGTACATTGTATTAAAATAAGAAATGAAGATGTCAGCATTAATCCTACGTTAATATTTCAAAGGATTGCTGTAGCAATGGAGGGTAAAACTGAATTAAAAGATTATTTTGCATATGAACTAGCCTCCTATCCACTTTCAATTTTTGACAATGGTATAATGCGCAAAACTGAAAAGTCAAAATTATACGATTACTTTCAACCAATTTATGAGGAGCCATTCTTGCAAAATTGTATTCATATTATTGACGGTGGATTTTTATTGCATAAAGTCGTTTGGCCACAAAAAGAAAGCTACAATGTTATTCTTGATCGATATGTAAGCTATGTTAAAAAATACTACGCTCCAAATAGTTTTATTATATTCGATGGCTATCCCGAAAACTTGAAAAATAGCACTAAAGGCGCAGAAAGACAGCGACGACAGGCTAGACAACAGTGTACAGAAATTCAATTTGATTTATTGATGAATGTTACAGTATCTCAAGAAAAACTTTTTTCAAATGAGAAGAATAAAAATCGTTTTATTTTACATTTACGTCAAAAACTAGAAGTATTTGCTTTTCGCACTAAACAAGCTGACGAAGATGCTGATGTTCTTATCGTCGAAACCGCTATAAATGCAACCACTGGAGAAAAACCAACCGTAATCGTAGCTGAAGATATAGATGTATTAGTAATTTTAACAATAAGAGTGCCTACGGATAAAAAAGTATACTTTTTGAAACCAAGTAGAGGAAAAACGGCCAAGAGATTGTATGACTCTAATACTTTTATGAATACATCTTTAAAACCTTTAATTGGATTTATTCACGCGTTTAGTGGTTGTGATACGACTTCAGCTTTCTATAAACAAGGAAAAGGAAAAATTATTAAGCTGCTAGAAAACGATTCTTCTTTGATTAATAAAGCGTTAATTTTTAATACACCATGTTCTACAGCGCAAGATATAGAAAATGCAGGTCAAACAATAATTTCGGCTATGTATAGTGGCAAAAAGTCCAGAAATTTAAAGTTGAGTGAACTACGATACTTATGTTTCAAAAATAGTTCAACTAAAAAGGCATTTAATTTAGCAATGTTACCACCAACCGAATCTGCGGCAACACAGCACTCATTTCGAGTATATTTCCAAGTACAGCAATATCTTGGAAATACCTTAGATCCAACACAATGGGGTTGGGAAATCAAGGAAGAGAAGCTGCAGCCAATATATACAAATGGTCTATAAGTACCTGAATATATTTTGAGGAATATTAGTTGTAAATGTGCAAAAGGGTGTACCAAAACATGTATTTGCGTTAAACATGGATTAAAATTTTCGGATTATTGCGCAGGATGCCATGGCCAAAATTGTAAAAATAGTTATGAAGCTATAAAAAGTTGCAATATAGAACTTGAAGAATCTGATGAAAGCGAAATTAATACAGATACAGATGAATTCGAATTAAATATTGAGATAGAGAGCTCAGTTCTGGATGATCTTGAGGATGATTCTGTCTGCGAGAGTGATAATTATGATGATGAGATAATGGCCAAAAAAAACGAAAAGTATTATAATATATATATATATCTCCCTATATTATATAGATGTTTCAAAATTCTTACCACTCAGCCCCACCTCGCTCCCGCCTCGCCCCGCCTCGCTCCCGCCTCGCACCGCCTCGCTCCCGCCTCCCACCACCTCGCTCCCCCCTCGCTCCCACCTCAGCTCCCTCTCAAAATAACGAAAAAATACGGTTATTTATACCTGTTAAGCGCCTCTCCATCGCTCCCTTAGCTCCCGCCTCACACCGCCTCGCTCCCGCCTCACATCGCCTCACTCCCGCCTCGATCCCACCTCAGCTTCCCCCTCAGCTCCCGCCTCACCCCCGCCTCAAAATAATGTCATTATTTGAATAGCTTTTGACACCACTAGGGCTACTGGCGAATGATACGACTTGAAATAGTACCCCTAGGGTGGTGTCAAAAGCTATTCAAATAATGACATTATTTTGAGGCGGGGGTGAGGCGGGAGCTGAGGCGGGAGCTGAGATGGGATCGAGGCGGGAGCGAGGCGGTGGGAGGTGGGAGCGAGGCGGGGCGAGGCGGGAGCGAGGTGGTGCGAGGTGGGAGCGAGGCGGTATGAGGTGGGAGCGAGGCAGTCCCACCTCAGCTCCCTCTTAAAATAACGAAAAAATACGGTTATTTATACCTGTTAAGCGCCTCGCCATCACTCCCCTAGCTATGAAAAATTTTTACATCAGAAAAATTATGAAAAAATATAAAAAATTTAAAAAAATTAAAAAAAAACTCTTGAAAAACAGCACAATTTTTTTTTTCTCATTAGATCAAAAATCCCTACACTCATATGAGAATTATACTATTCAGGAGTAATTTAGTTCAAATCTGGAGTCAATCCATCCACAGGAAAATTTCAAAGCTTACGGTTAGTGAAAAAACTTGTTTTATCGATGACTATGGTTCTAGACCATATAAAAGGCCCATCGGAGAAAGTTTTAAGGTAAGGTAAATATACCCACTTTTATATGTAAAAAGTATGAAATAATTAGTTTACATTTATGTATTAAAATGTGACTTCTTATTTCAGAGAAAAAAGATGTCTAGCCCCCTTAATATACAGCACACCCAAGTCCGGATATTGGAGCGACGTAGAGGAGGCGCTTCTGAACTGCAACACAGCACAGGATTACACCATTCTACTAGGCGATTTTAACATCAACTGGAAGGAGTCTCCCACACCACGGAGGATACTCGCTGATTCGCTGGATACCTTTGGCCTTGAACCCATTCCGTACGGCCCAACGCGCCATGAGAGTATTCCGCCATCTACTATCGACTACATTTGCGTCAGCGATATGTCGCACGTCGTTGAATATAACCAGCTCTACAAACCAGATATATCGAAGCACGAAATTCTGTTTGCCACGTTCTCTTTTGCGGTCTCACCTCCAGTGCCACGAACAATAAGATGTCGTTCGTTTCGGAATTTCAGCCTCGAGAATTTCCATCACGATCTCGGCAACATTGACTGGCACGAAGTCGAGAGGCTTGCGAGCATCGACCAGAAAGTCGAATTCTTCACGGAAAACCTTCGAAAACTGTACGACGTACACGCGCCCTACCACACATTTACGCCTCGGAGAAAGCATGCTCCCTGGATGAGTGCACACATCAAAGCACTCATCAAGGTCCGCAACACAGCGTGGACTAAATGCAAACGCACAGGACGCACTAGAGATCGGGATATTTACAAACGACTCCGCAATCAAGTTCAGACGAGTATACGCGGTGCGATTTCTTCTTACTTCAATGATAAACTTCTTGTAGCGGAAAATCCAACCGAGTTGTGGCGCTGTGTTGGCGAGCTCGGCGTAGGCTCCAGCGCACGTGACTCTTTTACACTGCCTTCTGATGTCAATGCTCTCAACCAGCATTTTGCGGGTGCTTTGAGTACAGCACCTATAAGAGACACTAGGCCAACTGTCAGAATCTCTTCGGATGCGCAATTTTACTTTTCACACGTTACATCTGAGGAAGTAATAGGGTCCGTTTTATCTTCGCGCTCGAATGCAAAGGGTTGTGATGACCTGCCTATGAGATTCATCAAGGATTGCTTTCCGACTATCGTCCCGGTGCTGCAGAATATATTTGATGCCTCATTGCAATCGGGCACTTTCCCGTCAATGTGGAAAAGTGCCATCGTCCGCCCTTTGGCTAAACGTCGACCGCCGCGCGATGCTGGAGATCTCCGCTCTATCAGCATACTATGCGCTGCCTCGAAAGCACTCGAGTCGGTAGCGTACAAGCAAATTACGACCTACGTTTCCGACAACGACCTGCTGGATTCTAAGCAGTCTGGATTTCGTAAAGGCCATAGTACGCATACGGCATTAATAGAAATAGTCGATAACATCCGGGAGGCTATCGATGCCACGCAGGTAGTTTTATTGGTTGCCATCGATTTCTCAAGGGCTTTTGACTTTGTCAACATTTGCCTCCTGCTTGATAAGTTAAAGTCCTGCGGTTTCTCTGACTCTGCCTGTCGCTGGGTCGAATCATTTCTCACTGACAGGCTGCAGTGGACTGTTGCCCCGAGCGGCGAAATTTCAGAGCCGATAACTAGAAACTGCGGAGTTCCACAAGGCACGATTAATGGCCCACCTTTTTTCTCCCTGTACGCTAACGACGCCCCGACGGTACTGAAGCACTGCGAGCATCACCTGTGTACGCCGACGACTTAACGATCTACTGCCGCGGCTCTTTTAAAGAGCTTAATAACATTGTTAACAAGGTCAATGAGGACCTCGTGAGCTTGTCTTCATGGGTCGCAGATAACGGTCTCAGTATAAATGCCGCCAAAACACAAGCTATCTGGTTTGGCTCTCGCAACTTTATCGGTAGACTGAACACAAATATCCCACCGCGCCCAGTCATTAACCGTCAGCCAATTGACTACTGCATTGAGATTAAACTACTGGAGGCTACGCTTGACTCGACCCTATCTTGGGGGCCACACTGCGTAGCTACATGCAAGAAAGCATACGCCGCTCTAGCCAAACTCAGAAGATGCTCAGATTGCTTACCGAGGCGTACTAAATTAGTATTAGTTAAGTCGCTAGTCCTGCCCTACTTCGATTACGTACCTGGAATACTATTAAGCCTTTCGAAAGATTTGTGCATAAAGCTGTCGCGCTCCATGAACGGTGCATTGCGCTTCGTGGTGGGGTTAAAAAAATCAGATCACATTATGCCTACGTACAAAAATTTGGAGCTACTGCCGTATACTTCACGATGAAAATATTTATGTATTAATCTCCTGGTAAATATTTTCCGTTCCTCCAAGCCGCGCTATTTATATGAAAAGTTCAGTTTCCGCGATATGGAGAAAACCGGCTCCAAACGTCTTCCAGCCCTCGATCTCAATGTTAAATGGGCCGGCACTGACTATTGTAAATTTTCTTTTTCAATCGAATGCGCCCGGTTGTGGAATGAACTACCACTGCGATTGCGACAACTCTATACTAAACCGTTATTTAAAAATCGATTAATGCAATATCTGCTCGAAATCGAGTTCGGCTCATACGATTGCGGCTCGCTGTAAGTAGCGATTAGTCTATAACAATTATTGTTTATAACAATTATTTTAGATGCTCGGATAATATTATACTGCGAACTAAATTTTATTTTACCGAATTTTACTGTACTGAATTTTATTGTCACGACCATGTTCTGTAATTTTATATTATCGAGATCTTGTATAGTCAACTGCCTCGTTATATTGTGTTTTTAAACTGCGATCTTTTTTATTTTTTTTACTATCTTTTATTGCTATGATAATCTAGTCACTTCTTTAGCCTTACATTCTTTAGGTTTAAGTAGATATCTATGTTTGGTATAGGCACTTATTATTGCTATAGATCAGCAGTTACTAATATATATAGTAATCATGTATAAAGGCGTTGACTAAATTGGACCAAAGGTCCATAGTTAAATAAATCTTATCAATCAATCAATCTCCGAAGTCTTGCGCGTACCTTTCTCTTTCCCTAACTCCGCTCGTTTTGCGGTCGCATCCGCCAACTCTCCAGCCCTACGCTCGCTCTCGCTTGCGCGCGCTCTCTCGTCGGCTTGCCACTGACGACCTTGTCTATCTAATTCCGCGAGAATCTCGCCCCCATCCTCGCTACCTTCTTCCGATCCCTCACTCTCCGGAGTCTCGCTCGCTTCGAGAATTTCATCATAATTCTGCACGGGTGTATACCATTGCTGACGCTCGTCTCTCCGCGGCGCTTGCGGAATCGGTAACGGTCGCGGAGCTCCTCTCTGTAAAATCAATCCACCCCTCTCGCCTCCCACGCCTCGCACGCAACGCTCCGAATAGTACTCCCACTGACCCTGTCCATTCATCTGCGCGCGTATTTCTGGCGAAAGAACTACATTTGGCACATGTTGCATCTCGAAAAGCGTGCGGGTTACTCCGGCCGTTGGCCTCGTACTGCAGGATGGTGTAACCATCGTCGCCGTTGTCATCGCGGTGTTCGCTGCCGTCGTTATCGGCGCACTAACGGTTATTGTGGATGTAGGCGGCGCATGTATTTGCACACGCTCGGTGTGCACCGCATCGACTCGCGCTGGCTCGTTCTCGTCGCACGACGCCGTCATCGCGCGTTGCTCCCCCTCTCCGGCGCCACTACCACGCACGGTTACCTGTTCCCGCTCTACTTCCTCTCTAGGTGTCATCACCAATACCTCATCCGCGGGCGCGATTTGCTCCGCGTCATCCCACGGATACCAGGGAATTTCCACATTCCCTGGCTCAGCTGCCTTCAACCCTGCCCTCAAAAGCCACTCGCGCAATGTGGCTTCCGGCCCGACGCACGAACACTCGTTAAAATTTAACTCGGCGCGCACTTCCTCAACCGATAATCTTCCGATATTACGCTTTTTCTCCCTCCTCGCACGCGAGCGCATCAGCTCTCGCATCGTCGCCTGATGCCGCTGCATCTCCGTTTTCGGCTTCACCATCCTCGCTTACGATTCTAATAAACACGGTCGCACTCGAGTTTCCCAAACGTAATTAACCTCGCAGTTACCCGGCACGCATTCGTAATATTGAATATGCACACTCTCCACTAATCCTTTCTAGTAAATACTGCGCGCGCTTGGCCCATTCCCGGAATTGTTTACGTTCTCGCTGCCGCGCAAAAGCAAGCGAGCCGCGCCGCGATTCCGAGAAGCGCGCCCGGCTCAGCGAAGCCGGCCGATTCTCGACGCGCGTGAGCGCGTTGCGTGCTGTTCCACGCGGAACAGAGAAAATGAATTTATATTGTTTGCCGCGCACTGCCTAACTAATCACTCGCATTAACACCTTTCACTTTTTTTGAACGATGCCCCACGTTGGCTGCGCCATTTTATGACACGGTATTTCGCGCGAACTATAAGAACCCACGCGTCCCGAATTAACCGCGTGCTCAATCACTCTTCTCGTTCAAACACTTCTCGCTCAAATACTTGCCTCGCTCAAAGACTTTTCTCGCCGAATTTGTAAGGCGCCAGACGAGGAGATGCCGGCTCGAGACTCACTTCCGTCGGGGTGGTCCACGTTCGCCTGCTCGGGCAGCAGGGCTTGCACACGCGCGCGCCTTCCACGCAACCGCTGCACAGCGTCGGTGCTGTGAGGGTTTTCCTCCCAACTCTCTCACTTCCTTCCCCGCTGGGAAGGAATGGCACCAATACCGGCACTTACGCTTTCGCCTCGCAATCGGTCGCGGTCGCGGCGCACACACTCGCGCTCCCTTACCTTCTTGCCGCTCACACTCACACATTCATACTCGACGCGTCTTCCCGCGTCGCATGTTATTTTCTTGTTTTTTTTTTTTGACTGATGATTTAGTTTTTTTAATTTATCTTTTTCAATAATTTTATCTGATTCTAAATTAATCACGTATTCCATATAATTTTGTTCATATTCTAAATAGTCTAAAACTAATAATTTATTATGTATTGTAACGGGCGCATGAATAAAGGTAAAGGTGGTCGCGTATACCGCGTAATGAGATTTGAATCTCGCGCGCTTGCACGTATAGCGACTCACCGCGCGCCAAGCGGGACGCGTGCGAAGCGGAGCAAGAAGACGGTGGACGACGCCGCGACGCTCCGATGGGACGCCGCGGCCATTTTCCTCAGTTACCTCTCGCCGCGCAACAGGTGCGCACGTGCTCCGCAGTGTCCCGCCAGTGCCGCGCCTTCGAGTGTGCCCCGTGCCCCCCGCGCCTTCTCCCACCAGCCAGCCACCGGTGCAACGCCCGGCGGCAGTACTGCGCCCGGCCAGTGCCACAGGAAGGAAAGGAGAAAGAGAGAGAGAGAGAGTCAGCGGCAGCAGCGGCCCGAGCAGCCACGAGGCCCGCCGCCCCGCAGCGAGGAGGCGAGCGTGAAAGAGAGAGAGGGAGAGCCCTCGTGCGACGCGCTGGCCAGTGCAAAAGTAAGTGTTGCGCTTCCTTTTATACTTGCCGCGAGGAGGTGGGCGAAAAATTACAATTTTGTTTTTTCACGCGGAATCGTTTGCGCATGCGTCGGCGGTACTGACACATACTGTGATTTTAGTGCCGCGCATGCGCAGCGCGCGGAAATCGCGGATTTTAGTCTTGACCGTGAATCGTTTGCGCGGGCGACATTACGCTTGCGCTACACGCAAAAAGCGAAATAACCTCCAGGCAAGTGGATAAATGCGAGTTTACCTCGGTCTAGCGTAAAGACCAAACGACCAGTTGGGAGTGCGTTAACAACTGAGCCAGTGGTAATCCAGTAGGTACCTTGTGAAGGATACCACTAGCTGTGCGAAAGCACTTTTCGAGTTTCGGGTATTTCATTAATAATCCTCCTGCACACAGACAAATAGCGAACGATGTCGTACAACATCCAGGAAGCTGTGGAGGATTGGGTGTGGTCGATCTCTCCAAGGGAGATCGACAGCCACCTGTCTGAGTTGCAATTGAGGCGAAGGGCCGGGAGATGTAATTCCCCGGCGGATGTAGCTAAGAGAAAACCTCTTGCGAAAAATCCTGGCAGAAGACGACGGCTCCTTCGTCGAAACGTCCAGTTGGGATCTACACCCCCTGGACGTAGTACTCAAGCGAGCAGATATTAGAGATACTGCGTAGGACGACGGCGGAGGCCGTGTCCAATACCCAGCACTCACCACACCCAAACGCCACAGCTAGTAATAGGAACACTGAAGACACGCAACAACGCAAGGAGCAACGCACGCAACAACCCCTACAGCATCAGAGCGACGAAAACGACGACGACAGCGATGAACAGCAAGCGCAGCCAGGAGAGATGCTTCGCCTCCTGGCAAAGGACGGCTCTGAGTTTTACATTCCTCGGGACGTCGGCTTGCTATTAGCGGAACTAATAGCGAAAGTCAGGTCACTGGAGGATCTGGTTTTGAACCAACAGCGACACGCCGCTTCCAGCACGCACATTGCAGAACCCCGGCAAGGTCACAACGTGCAACGACGACACGTACACCGTCAACGGCAACGATGCGTGGATCGGTTCGCCATCGACACCACCGCCAGCTCGGCGTGATGGTCAGGCTGGTTTACAAGGAGTAAACACAGCCTGGGTGGGGGGTGACCGCCGAGGTTCGGCGAGCGGCTCGAGCTGGCCGACATATGGCGCGCCAGGCGCGACAGGGAACTTCTCGAGTTCGAGTATGTTCCACTCGCGAGATATAGGCCAAATCGTGAGGAAATGGCAAATTCGATTCTCTGGTGCGAAGAGCCAGAGTATCGACGTATTCCTAGCGAGCCTTGAGGACTGTTGAGTCCTGGCAAACCTCTCCGAAGAAGAGGTGTTGTCGTCGCTGTCAGAGCTGTTCACTGACACGGCGGCCACGTGGTACCGTAACGAGAAGGAGAAATGGGCCACGTGGCGAGATTTCGTAACTGCAGTGAAACGCTGGTACGGGACGACGAAGAGGTATCAGCAGCGGTTGATAGCAGAGGCGAACAACCGAACCCAAGAGGCGGACGAGGCCGTGAGAGACTATATCACGTGCCTCATCGCGATAGTGAGGAAAATATCGCCGCCTCCCAGCTCGGAGCAACAGCTGGACAAGCTGCACTGAAACCTACGGCCACAGCTGCAGGCGATGGTCCGCAGGTCAGACTTCAGCACAGTAGAGGAGCTACTGGAGTTGGCAGTGGACGCGGAGCAAACTTTGGAGAACTCGAATACGTTCCGACCTTCCCTACCGCCAACAGCGGCGCTACTGCCTGAAATGGCGTATAAACCGCCGGCAAAAACCGACGCGCCACGAAAGCCTAAAGGCGATGCCAAGGAAGGCAAAGTGGCTGCCGCGGTGGCCGAGAAGGACACCAAGCTGGAGGGCTTGGAGGAAATGCTTCGGCGAGTGCTGAGCGAGCGTTATTCCGACCGGCGAGGCTCCGGAGGAGAGCGCTCTGGGCGAAATACGCCCCCTGCACCGCGCAGAGGGCGTGGTAACCAGTCATCTGGACGTGGCGGGGCAAGGAGGCCCCCAGAACAGAGGCAGGAGGCGAAGGCGACGAGCCCACCAAACGGCTCCGCGCTCTCCGCAAGCCCCGAAGGTAACCCTCAAAAAGGGCCAAGGTCGCCGCTGAGTTGCTACTCATGCGGCGTTGTCGGCTATATAGCGCGCTACTGCCCTAATTGCGCGGGACAGGGAGCACGTAGAGGGGATCACTACCGCCCCCTCCCCGAAGAGGACCCAAAGGCGAAGATGTTTTGGCCGCGTGTGATAGCCGCCCCGCCACGAAAGAATCCACGGCACCCTCGCCAGTTGCGAACCGAGGAGAGGCCTCGGCGAGGCAACCGACCGACGGCAGAGACAAGGTGGTGGCTGCGAATTGAGGTCGGCGAGTTTAACCTCCACGCGCTGTTGGATCCGGGAGCTTCCACGACGGTGATCGGCTCTGTCGGACTCCAACTAGCGACAGCGCTGGACCAGGGAGTTTGTAGCATCCGAAAAGAGAGGGGTAAGGTTAGCGGGTGCTGCCCATCACTGTGGCTGGCCTCACTCGCGATATCCGAGTCACCATAATGCCGAATTTAGATGCCGACTGCTACTTAGGGGTCAACTTTGTACGAGCGTTCAGGGCCGTACTAGATCCGGATAGGGATAGGCTATTCTGTAAGGTGACGGAAGCCTACGTCGAGCTGGAAGTAGCCAGCTTGACCCCCGATCCTAGCTCGATAGCGGCAATTGGGCTCGAGGACGCTACAGACCTTCAGCGAGAGGCGCTGAAGGTCATGGTGGACGAGGTCCTAGGCAAGCTCCCGCCAGGACTAGATTGCGTCAGAGGCGTGGAGCATGAGATTCACATAGGAAACGCTCGACCAATCAAGCAGCGCCACTATCCAGTGTCGGATAAGGTGCAGGAGGAGATGCATCGCCAGCTCTGCGAAATGCTGAACCAAGGCATCATCGAGCCCTTCAAGAGTGGTTGGTCGGGCCCCGTCGTGATGACGCCGAAGAGCGACGGCACACGATGGTTCTGGGACGACCTGCGGAAGGTGAATTCAGTCACCGAACCCGATGCCTACCCTCTGCCGAATATGCAAGATATTCTGTGGAAATTGAGGAAGGCGAAGTTCATCTCCACGCTTGACCTCAAGAGCGCGTATCATCAGATACCGATAGCGGAGGAGACGCGTCCCATCACCGCTTTCACGGTGCCGGGGCTGGGCCTGTTCCAGTTCCGGCGGATGCCATACGGACTGACAAACGCGCCGGCTACGCGGCTCATTGACCAAGTACTCGGACCCGAGCTGGAGCCTTACGTCTACGCCTACCTCGACGACATCATCATAGTCGCAGAAACGTTCGAGGAGCATAAGAAGTGCTTGAAAATGATGTTGGAAAGGCTCGTCACCGCTGGATTAACTCTCAACGCAGAAAAATGTATTTCCTGCAAGCAAGAGGTAGCATATTTGGGCTTCTTGGTTAACCGGGACGGCACGAGGCCGAACCCGGCCAAGATTGAGCCAATCAAGAATTTTCCGCAGCCGCAGAATCTGAGGCAGCTGCGCCGATTCCTGGGTACTTCATCGTGGTATAGGAAGTTCATTCCGAACTATGCCAGGATCGCCGAGCCACTCACGAGTCTGACAAAGAAGAACCAGAGGTACGAGTGGCTCGATAAGCAGCAAATCGCCTTCGAGCTGTTGAAGGCGATGATTATGACCGCTCCGGTCCTACATCGCCCTGACCCAAACGGCCTTTTCATCGTGCAGACAGATGCGAGCGATGTAGGCCTTGGCGCGGTGCTGCTACAGGAAGTAGAGATACAAGAGCGAGTGATCGAGTTCGCTAGCCGGATGTTAACCCCGGCGGAGCGAAACTATAGCGTCACGGTAAGTGAGTGCCTTGCGGTGGTCTGGACGATACAGAAGTTTCGCCCTTACATCGAAGGCTACGAGTTTAAGGTTGTGACAGACCGCAGCAGTCTGCGGTGGCTCTGTCAGATGAAAAACCCCACGAGCAGGCTCGCTCGGTGGGCGTTGGAGCTGCAAGGCCACAAGTTTTCGATTGAGCATCGAAAAGGCGCCTTGAACCACATGGCCGACGCCTTCTCTCGGATGTACGAGGATGAGGAAGGCCCGGAGGTGTCTGCGGTGTCCTGGTCAGCGGACACCGAGGACACGTGGTATCGAGAGTGGAGCGCCAAGGTCCGGGAGCAACCCAACGATTTTCCAACCTACAAGCTCGTCGCGGGCAACCTTTACCGCTATCGACCGAACCCGGACGTAGACGCGACCCTCGGCGACGATGAGGATGCCTGGAAGCTGGTAGTACCAGAAGAGCATCGCCGCGAGGTGTTGCAAGAGTGTCATGACGACGCCACCGCTGGTCATCTCGGACGAGAAAAGACGTTTTCCAGAGTAGCCCTGCGCTACTACTGGCCACGTTACTACGCGGAAACGCAAGAGTACGTGCGCAACTGCGAAACGTGCCAGCGATTTAAGGTGGAACAACGAGCTCCAGCCGGCCTCATGGGTCGACGAATCGTCGACAGACCCTGGCAGGTCGTCGCTGGAGACATAATCGGAGCGCTGCCTCGCACCTCTAAAGGTTTTGAATACATTGTGGTGTTGCAAGACCTTTTCTCCAGGTGGGCGGAGGCTTCGCTGATACGTAAAGCTAACGCCAAGGCGGTGGTAGGAGAATTGGATCGGAAGGTTCTCCTCCGATTCGGTTTCCCGGAAGTGTTCCTCTCTGATAACGGCACCGAATTCAAGAACCGTGTCGTAGAGGACTTCCTTAGGGAGCGAAGTGTGCATCACACCAATACCCCCACCTACCACCTATAGGCTAATCCGGTGGAGCACGCCAATCGTACCTTAAAAACGATGGTCGCCTCTTACCTTAAGGAGCGACACACCACATGGGACGAGAAATTGGGTAACTTTTAAATTCACCCCGTTACAGTATTTATTATTATTATTGAATAACGAATAAATATATTGTTGTTTTTTATAATTTACTTTCGTTCTTTGTAGTCGACATATTCTAAAAAGAAAAATATTTGAAAATTAATTATCTAAAATTTCTTTCCAAACGATTTTATAATTTCTTCTTTATTTTCTAAATTATTTTCAATAAAAATTTTATCTGGGTTTTTACATCTTGATAATGCTACATATAATTGACCATGAGAAAATAATGGTCTTCTAATATATATTCCAACACTATCAAAACTTTGACCTTGTGATTTATTAATAGTCATAGTAAACGCTAATATTAAAGGAAATTATTTTCTATATAAAATAAATGGTAATGATGAAGAATTGCCAGTGTTTAATGTAATTCGAGGAATAAAAACTATGTTTCCAGAGTTTTCACCTGTTATTATTTCTACTTCTATGTTGTATTTAAATAATTTAGTAATTTTTAATCGTGTTCCATTACATAATCCATTGTTAATACTTAAATTTCTTATTAACATTACAATAGTATTTATTTTAAGTTTTAATTTATGTGGTGGTAGTCCTTCACCTATATTGTTTAAAGTTTCAATCGGGTAATTAATATGGATGTTATCATCAGATAAATCTACATCTTTATGAGTAGCATAATCTAAACTATAATACGTATTTTCTTCAGTATTTAATAGTTGTAACAGGATGGCTAGTGGGGGAAAATCCCAACAAGCCACAGGCCAGCGATGCCCTAGAACACGGTGCCGCGGGTGTCAGACTAAAATGACTTGCCCGGGGATCTGCTCCTGGAATCCCGAAAACAACGCGAAGATCGCACATGAACTTCGCTTTCCAACTAATTGGATCGCTGAGTGAAAAGCGCGCGCTCGAAGAGTAAAGCGCGCGGCCGCTATGCTCAGATATGAAAACGACCAGCGGAGTCGTTTTCCCGCGGAGGCGGCGGTATCCGGGAGAAGGACAGGTTGTAATGAACAACGCGACGAGTAACTAGATATCACCGTATATTAAAATCATTAATAACTACAAGCACAACGCACGTGCTGATTAGAACAAATGAGTTAGTTCGCGCGCGACCGTTAAGATTCAAACGCACGAACGATACGGCGCGCGGCGAAGCTGCTATTCTCGCGCGCGGTGTTAAAGTACGGCGGGCTGACACACACTCGCACATACACGGCACAGAAAGCTTGCACGGGGCGATTTCCGTGCGAGCCTTTACAATAAACCCGCGAGAGGAGAGTAGAAAACTTACGTTAGGAAGGAACAGCCGGTGCACTCGACTCTCTCTCGCTCCCTGTCGCTCGCACAGCAGTTGCGCTCTCTTTCTCTCTCTCTCTTGCTCGCTGTATTGGGTCCGCAGGCGAGCTTCTGCCGGCTCGTCGCTCGCAGTTTCGTGCGGCTCACGCGGCTCGGGATCGCTCTCTTTCTGTCTCTCTTTCGCACGTACGCACCCTACTCGGCGCCTCCACTACACTCGCGATAACTATAAAAAGCTAGGACGGCGCGGATGAGGTAACTTTTTAGAGACACACTGGAGAGAAGTTCTCGGCACGATGGCAGACACGAAGATGGCTGCCGTGACTCCTATAAAGCCGTAGCAGCTTCGTGGGTACGCGACGGGCATATTACGCATCGCGTGACCGTTCTAATCCGGTCAGGATGCTCACGCGCTCGCGCCCCCGGTGAGCATGCCTGCTCGGCGCGGGTAATTCGAATCTCGAATTACCTAACTCGCGCACGCGTTACACCCCCCCGCCAGACGCTGCTTAGGGGACCGCGAGCAGCTCTGCCATCCATGGCCGTCGTCGTACCTGGAAATAAGGTTCATTCGGTGGAGCCTTTCGGGAAGGAATTTTGGACAAGGCAAGTATAAGAATCGGAGTCACCCACTATCTTTTTTTTCTTAATTTTTATTAAAAAGAAACAAAAAAAAAGAAACCCTTCGGGGCTTCGTCCTCTTCAGCTGGCCCGGGAGTAAGTCCGGCGCCCCTTGTGGCGAACTTGGTTGGGGCAGTGCTTCGATTTCTTTACCCCAAGCTCGCCACACATGAAGCACCGGGGAAGCGCCTGTGCATTTAACGCCTCCCGGGCCGCCTGCTCCTCTTCGAGCGCCCTTTGGAGGCGCTCCTCTTCTCGTAGGAGACGACGCTAGGCCTCCTCTTTGGCCCGACGCTCCATGTGCCATGCGCTCCTGCGCACGTGCCAGATGAGCCTCCTCCTCCTTCTGCAAGGCGGCGCGGCGCAGCCTGGCGGCCCTGGCCTCTGCGGCGGCCGCGAGCTCTTCTCGCCGGCCTTGGGCCACTCCGACCCCTTTGCCGGCTTGCCGCTCGCCGGTCTCACCGTGGCACTGGAGAAAATCCTCCAGTGCGGCCAGGGCAGCGTCGTCCGCAGCGCGCGTGGACTTGCTGAGGCGCCGCGCCTCCTCTAGAGCCTGCTCCACCGGGAGCCAGGCCGCACCGACTCCATCGGTCGGTGCTCCTTTTGGGGCCTGGGTTGGAGCATCTCCTTCTTTTCCTTGTGCGGCCCGAGCCGCGCCGGCGTCAACTTCCGGCGCACAATGATGGGCTCGAGCCGCCTCCTCTTCGGGAACTCGGCCGGCACCAATCGGCTCGACTGGTGCTTCTTCTGGCCGAGCCCCGCTCTTCTCCCGCTGCTCCTTCGGAGGATGAGGTCGCCGGAGCGGGGACGGGCCAACGCCTGCGTCGGTTGGTCCCGAAGCTCCCCTTCTTGGTTCCGGCGCCTCTAACTCCTCTATGACAAGTGTGGAGGGCTCTTCCACTGGCGGTGGTGCCTGTGTCACCGCGTCTATGCCCTCCACTACCTGCTCCAGTAAGTCAATGACGGCGGGGTCAGGGTTGCACTGGATTAGTCCAGCAATTACCTTCTTCGCCGTCTCTGCTATTTCTGGAGTCAGGCCCTGCATATCCTGCAACAGGTAAATTGACCCCGGAGATTGGTAAGACTGAGGATCGGAGAACAAGGACGAACACGGGTTAGTACGGACGGCACAATTTCTGGACGACACAGTTAGCGCTTTTCGGACGCTCGGGTTCGACGGGGGCTAATTGGCCCGACTTCGGCTGGTGCAGGCTTCTTTTTCGAGCCCTTTGTCCTCCCTGGGCCTCGCTTGGACTCTGTTGGACCGACCGCACGCGTAGGTCGGCCGTCGCTCGCACGCTTTCCTGGCCTAACTAACAGCGCGGTCTTACGAGGTGGACCGCGCCTCTTAGCCGTCACCCGAGGCTGTACATTCCCCTGGCTAACTCTGTTGCCCGCTGGCACGTTACGTTCGGCTGAAGAGTCCCTCGGTGGTAGCGACTGGGCTACTTCTTGACTACTTTTGTCCAAGTAGTTTTTGGGCTCTTCTGCGGAGACGTATCGCTTGAGTTGCTGCGCATGGACGGGACTGATCGTTCGACCATCCTCACCTTGGATCTCATAGGTGTTTTCGCCTAGAATATTCACAATCTTGTAGGTCCCCGCGTACTTCGGGGCTAATTTGGCAGAAATCCCCTCAGCTGCTGAGGATAGTACCTTATTCTCTCTCCATACACGATCGCCTAGACAGAATTCTGGAGGTCGACGATGAGCGTCATAATATTTGGCTTGTCTCGCCTGCTCCGCTAGCGCGTTGGCCGCCACCCGAACGTGTAATTCGCGGAGCTTGTCCATGCGCGCCACCCAATTATTTATCGCCTCTTGCTGCCCTTGCTCTTCGGCTAACCTGTCTTCCTCCCGCCTTAGTGTCTTCGGTGGGTCAGGCTGTCGGCCGTAAATGAGCATGGCAGGACTTATCTTGGTAGAGCTGTGTTCTGCCGTATTATACGCGAACGCCAGCTCGTTCAGATGCTCATCCCAGGACCGGTGATTCTCCTCAGCGTAAGACATGATCATGGTCTTCACCGTTCGGTTCACACGCTCGACGGGATTGACTTGAGGGTGATATGCTGATGTAAACGTGTGATGCACTTTTCTCTCCTTTAAGAATGCCTCTAAGGGTGCATTCTTAAATTCAGTCCCATTATCGGAGAGAAACACCTCGGGGACTCCGAACCGCAGACATACTCGTTCGTTGAGCCCTTTTATCACCGATTTGCCATCTGCCCTTTTTATCGGAATTACTTCGATCCAGCGTGTGAACAGGTCCTGGAAGATAAGAATGTATTCGTGGCCGTGCTTGGTTTTAGGGAGGGGTCCCATAATGTCGCTGGCCACGATTTGCCATGGACGCTGTGTTATATGACGTCCCATGAATCCTGCTGGAGCGCGCTGTTCGACTTTGCTCTGCTGGCAAATTTGGCACTGGTTCACGTATCTGGCCACATCTCGAGACATATGTGGCCAATAATACTTCCGCCTTACTCTCTCTAGAGTTTTCTCGTGGCCCAAGTGCCCAGCAGTTGGAGTCATGGCATTCTCTCAGTACTTCGCGTCGCTTTTCGTGAGGGACTGCTAACTTCCATGCATCGTCGTCGCCGAGAGATTCGTCTATGACTTCATTAGGGTTGTACTTGTACAGTCTCCCCCCCGCCAGCTTGAACGTGGGGAAGTCTCGCGGCTGCTGTTGAACCTCTTTCACGATCTTGAGGTACCAGTGATCGTTTGTATCGCGCTCGAGCTCTAACGCGGCGACCGCTGGCTCTTCTTCCTCGAACATCCGTTAAAGGGCATCTGGGACATTGTTCAACGAGCCCTTTCGATGTTCGACCGTGAAACTGTGGTTCTGCAGCTCCAAAGCCCACCTAGCTAACCTGCCGGTCGGGTTTTGGAGATTACGGAGCCACTTCAAGCTGCTATGGTCCGTGATAACCTTGAAGTCGTAGGCCTCTATATACGGACGGAACTTCTTAATTGCCCAGAGAATTGCCAGACATTCTCGTTCCGTCACGCTATAATTCCTCTCGGCTGCGCTCAGAGTTCGACTCGCGAACTCTAGGACTCTTTCATCGCCGTCAATTATTTGGTATAGCACCGCTCCCAGACCTGTATCGCTTGCGTCAGTTTGCACCACGAACTGCGCGTTAGATACCGGTCTGTGTAGAATCGGTGCAGAAGCTACTAGCGCTTTTAGCTTTTGGAAGGCCTCTACTTGTGCCGTTGGCCACTCATATTTCCGATTCTTTTTCGTTAATTCGGTCAGTGGTTCAGCAATTGTGGCGAAGTTCGATAAAAACTTTCTATACCACGAGGCCATTCCTAAGAAGCGTCTCAGCTGACGGAGGTTTTTCGGTACCGGATACTCCATAATGGGCTTTATTTTCTCGGGGTCTGGCTTAAAATCATCTCTATTTACTATGACCCCGAGATATTGGACCTCATCGCGACAGAAGACGCTCTTCTCGCGATTTATTGCGAGGCCCGCGTCCTGTATCCTGTCCAGAACTCTTTTTAGAACCTCTTTATGCTCTTCGAATGTCTCTGTGACTATTATTATATCGTCGAGATACGAGTAAGCAAAAGGTTCGAGTTCGGGACCGATCACTTTGTCAATCAGCCTCTGGAAGGACGCTGCGGCATACGAAAGACCGTAGGGCATTCTCGTAAATTGGAAAAGCCCTTTACCTGGCACGGTGAAGGCCGTAGTCTCTTTGGACTGCAGACTAAGTGGTATCTGGTGGTACGCACTGCTTAAATCCAACTTGGAGATGTATCGCGCTTTCTGCAGTTTGCGCAAGATGCTTTCTATGTATGGTAACGGGTGCGCGTCTGGCCTTGACGCTGCGTTCACTTTTCTGAAGTCCACACAGAAACGGAACTTCCCGTTTGACTTGCGTACCATTACCACTGGACTTGACCAGCCACTTGTCGAGGGTTCTATTATTCCCGCGACTAGCATTTCCTCCACCTGTTTGTGCATCTCTTCCTCGAGTTTCTGAGATACCGGGTAGTACTTCTGTTTAATGGGTCTTGTAAATCCGGCGTCTATTGTATGCTCGATCCACGAAGTACACCCTAGTGGTGCCAGGCTGCTACCGATCAGCTGAACTACTAAAGCTTCTACCTCTTTGCGCTGTTCTTCTGTTGGATCCGCCAACCCTATAGCTGATACGGACACGGTGTTGTTTGCGGTTATGGCTGCTACTTCTAACTTTACGCTTGTATCGTCATCCTTGAGATGCAGCGTGTTATCTGTGGGGTCTAAGACAGCGCTAAACTTCTTAATGAAGTTTACCCCCAAGTAGCACTCCGTATCTAGATCTGGCATTATTGCGACGCGCACTTCTTTGCACACGCCAGCCACGACCATGGGCAGATACACATAGCCAACCACTGCTATGCTTTGCCCGTTTGCCACTCCTGCCGTTAGGCCGCTAGCTGGGATTAACTCTTTTCCACAGGCCGTAGCGAGCTGTATATAGAATTCATCCCAGTCCAGGAAGCTCCTGTATCGAAGAGTGCTCGTAACCTGTAACCGGCTACACCTACTTGAAGCCACCATCGCGAGCAAGTTTCTTGGTTGACTTCATTCGGTTGAATCACGGGCACTTCTTCACTCTCCACTCCAGAGGATTGGACCGAGTTACCCTCGGTCTCTGGTGAGAGAGCTGGGGGCGGGTATGTGGTTGTGTTTACCTGCCCCCCTGGCCGTTTCCCTGTTGGTTTCCGGCAGCATTGGGCTTGTTGCCTCCCTTTTGCTCATATCCGGGTTCCCTTCGGTACTCTTGCCTTTGTGGAGGTCCGTTATTTCTTGGACTTTGCGGCCTAGCCTGGTGGGTCGAGCTACTACCCCCACTAGGCTGGTTTGTACTTTGCCCGCCCACCCGCCGCCTATTTTCCCAGTTACCCTTCTTCTTAGGTTTTCTGGTTGCGGCGGGCTAGGCTTTTGCTCTTTGTTCTCGTCTGTGCCTTTCTTTGTCAAGGCCGATACGCATTCGGCCATGACCCGACGGAACAGAGCCTCGAGGCTCTCTCGAGGCTCGTGCTGTTGGTGCCCCATCGCCGCCACGCTTGGACTCTGCTTTTTCCGCTGATCCGTGGACGGCTCAGTTGGCACGTAGGCAAATTCTGGCATGTACGTGCGCTCGGGCGCTGGTGGCGAGTGATTCACCTTATCCGCCGCGAGCGCTAATTCGGCTTCCCGGGCCAGGTCCAGGAGCCCTCGGTAATCCGTAATTTGATTTCGCATTACCATCTTTTGCAGTTCTGGCCGCATGTTCCGGTGCAACATGTCTAACTGTTGGACGATGCTAGGAACCGGAACCAACTTTAGGATCATGGCTTGCAGATTTACCACGTAATCACGCGTAAGTTCGTTTCTGCCTTGAGTCCTTGCGTTTATTTCCGCCATGACGCGCTGCTGATGTCTCCTGTCCCCGCCATACATGTGCGTTATGGCCTCTATGAAATCTGGCCATGATCGCCATGTGTGGCGGTTACTCCGGTACCAGGTGGCTGCTACCCCAGTTAGGAGCTCTGACAACGACGAAAGCACCTCGTCGTGTGTCAGATTAGCTAGAGTTCTGCATTCCTCTATTCTTGTTAGGAATAACTCGACGCTCTGCTCCTTTGAGGACCCTGAGAACCTGATGTGCTATTTTCGGACTATCTGGCCCACATCACGGTTCGTCTGCTGAGGCAAATACGTATGCCTCTCAGACGGGTCCTGGATCGCACCATTCCCAGTCTGGCGCTGGGAAGAATTTCTGGTATTATTCCTCCCAGCCTCTGTTGGGGACTGGAGACTTGGACTGCTGCTGTTAAATTCCGCATACGTGAACGTGTCTTGGAAGATCACATGTGGTGATCCTCGTCTACGGTCCGTGCTTGGGGGTTGGACTCCCTCCAATTGCGTACTTGGGGTTTGATGTCGAGCTCCTTGAAGTATTCGTACATTCTCTTTAAGCTCTTCAACCTCTTCGACGAGTGTTTTGATCACCGCCAGTAGCTGCTCCGATAATATATTGTCTCCGACTGCTATCCCGGCGGTTCACGACTCACGCTGTCGCGGCCACTCTAGGTTTTGCGACTGCGGCGGGTTTCGCGATTGCTGCCAGAACCCGTGCTGCCCATTTCGTGCCAACAACGACTCTTCTTCGTAGTTGCGCTGGCATTGTCGTTGCCTGCGCTGCTCCTCCAGGAGCACTTGCTGCCGCTGCTGTTGCTCCTGCTATTGTTGCTGTTGCTGCCGTCGCTGTTGCTCCAACTGCTGTTACTGCATTTGCTGCTGCTGTATTTGCTGCTGCTGCTGCATTTGCTGCTGCTGCTATTGTTGCTGTTGGAGCTGTTGCTGTTGAAGCCGTCCCTCAGCTTCGGCTGAAGATGTCCCGGTGGGTGCTGCAGAGCTCAATATCTCTGTCCCGGAACCCTCCTGGCCGTTTGCCTCTTCCGCTGGCTCCACCCCTGCATTATGTGCTTGTTGTGGAGCGTTCATCCTCCGAGACTCCGAGAGTTTCTGCATCACTATCGGGTCATCAACGAGCGTTATGAACGGGTGCGGAAGGTCTGGGTCAGTATTGGGATCCACAATAGTCGACCCAGACTTGTTCATCAACGTTAAGTCAATGAACGCTCTTCGGGACTGCTCGCGTTTAGCAAACGCTTGCTGCTCCGACAGCTCCGGCTCTGGCACGAAATCGGCGGCACTATAATCGCCCATAAGCCACTTGATCGCTGTCAGCATATTTACTGACTGCAGATCTGACTGCTGTAGACCAAGGGCTTGCATGGCCTCGTTTATTTCCTTTTCGGGCTGTGTATAGGCCCAATTGAGTATCGCAGATTCCGCAAATTGCGATGATCGGGCCATGGTGTCAATTGGCTGTGCGCTTCCCCACGAACTTATTTTACTAGCGCGAGTAGTATCTGTATTGATGGCAGAGAGAGATTGCCTATTCAACCCGTGAGCTAGCTTTCTCAACGCGAACCCGGGTTATTTTCTAAGAGCTACGGCGGTTGCTCTTAACCTCGATAACGCACGAGGGTTTCCCGTACGTGGCTCTAAAAGAACAAAAGCTATTTTTGTAATTAATTACTATTTGTAATTAATTACGCTCAACTACTCGCACTTGTAATTGTTGGAGTTGGTGGATAGGTGTAGTAAAAATACTCTGGGTTATACTTAAAGAAATGACTAGTTTATTAGATAGTGTGAATATAAAGAGGCGCTTGCCTACGCCATGCGCGAGATGCTACGTGCTGGGCGTCCGAGACTAGAGAGAGTATAGCGCGTCGCTCGCTGTCGCTCGACGCACCTTCATAGTCGCAGACACACTAGGGAGGGGAGACTTACATGTGTGCATACGTGTGTCGCGCTGTTTATGTCTCATAGCTACGCTCATATACAGAAGGCGAAATATTCACAATATTCAACACGCCTCCTTGAATTTTCGACTTTTATTTATAATCTTCTATAATAATTTCAGCGCGTTTCTATTTTTAATAAATTTATCCTTACATAGACTCTTAGTGAATATGTCCGCTATAGTTTTTTCACTTTCTATCTTTACAATATCGATAACACCTTTTTCGTAATTCTCATTTACATAATGACATTGTACTTCAATGTGCTTAGAATTTTTTGTTAAGTTACCGAATTTACCTATTGCTACTGCGCCTGAGTTATCCTCGTATATTTTGACAGGACTTTTAAATGTCATATTGAAGGCGTCTTTCAAGAGATTAATTATAAATAATATTTCTGTTGTCGCTTCAGACAATGCAATGTATTCAGCAAATGTTGAATTTTTAGTCACAGTTTTTTGTTTCTGTGCTTTCCAATATATTATATTTCCATACATTCTTATAACAAATCCGGTGGTTGATTTTCTATCAATGTTATCACCTGCAAAGTCTGAATCGACCATACAATCGAGTTTATCCTTATTTAAGTTACAACCATAAGTTAATTTTAAATTTTTTGTTTTGTATAGATATTTTAATATTCGCATCGCGTATTTAAAATGTGTTGAATCGTAGCAACTCTGAAATCTACTTAAGTAGTTCACGCTGTAAGTTATGTCAGGTATTGTACCTGTGCTATTATATAATAATTCACCTATTAAATTTCGATATTTTATTGTTTCATCTGCTTTATTAGCCTGTTCGAGTTTTAAATTTGTCTCCATCGGAGTATCATAAAGTTTCGCATTTTCTAAGTTGTACTTCACAGCCAATGATTCTATATATCTTTGTTGACTTAAGGTCATTATACCTTTCTCGTTATTATAATCAATGTCGATTCCTATATATGATTTAATTTTTCCTAGATCTTTCATTACAAATCTTTTCATTAAAGCAGATTTAACTTCATTGATTTTATCTTTATTTTTACAGCATATTAAGAGATCGTCTACGAATACTAACATGTATATAGTATCATCGTCTGTGTTGTTTACATATAAACAGTAATCGTAATTGCTTCTTATGAACCCAAGTTCACTCACGCATTTATCAAATGTCTCATACCAAACCTTTGGGCTTTCTCTCAATCCGTATAGTGCTTTTAATAATTTGCAAACTTTATTTTTGCCGGTTTCATAACCTTGTGGTTCATGAATATAAACTTCTGATTTTACTTTTCCATTAAGAAATGCTGTTTCTACATCCATTTGTTGTATGAACAGTTTATTTACGCAACAATAACTTAACAAAATTTTTAACGTTTCCATTTTCCCTACTGGCGAATAAACATTTTCCTGACATTCTCTTTGTTGGAAACCTCTAACAACTAACCTAGCCTTCAGAGAGTCATCGCTTTTTCTTTTATAGACCCACTTTACATCAATAATCTTTTTATTTTGAGGTTTATCAACTACAACCCATGTATTATTTTTCTTTAGACATTTAATTTCTGAATTCATAGCTTTTTGCCATTCTTTGAATTCACTGGAGTTTAACGCCTCCTCAAATGTATTCGGTACATTTGCGTTTACATAATGTATATAAATATAATGTGTTACAGGGTTTCCGTATCTTTGTACCGGACTTTTCTTTCTGTTTGATGTTCTTTTAACATTTAAATTTTCATTTGAACGATTGAAAGCATTATCGATGTTCTCATTCTCATTTTCAATATTTTCAATTTCATCGTTATTATTAATTAAATTTTCATTGTCATAATTATTTTCAATAATACTGCTTGTATCACTACTTGAATCGTTTGATTCGTCTATATTGAATTCAATAATATTTTCATCGTTAACCTTTTCCAAACAGATTATTTCGGTGCCGTCTTCGACAATGTGTACATGTCTGGCATTTATTACTTTGTTATTCAACAAGACTCTATAACCATTGTGCGTATATCCTACTAATATACCTAATTCAGCTTTATCATCCCATTTTCCTTTTCTCAAAACTTCTGGTTTTCTAACGAAGACTTTACTTCCGTAAATTTTTAAGTTTTGTACATTAGGTTTATTTCCAAAAAGTATTTCAAAAGGGGTTTTATTTTCGTTTGAGTTAGCTATTATACGGTTTTTCAAATAAGAGACTGTTTTAACAATTTCTGGCCAATATTTTAATGGTATTTTGGCCTCTCTTAACAGACATCTTCCTATATCCATAGCTGATCTGTTGAATGTTTCCGCTACTCCATTTAATTGATGGACGTAGGGTGGGCAAGGTAATAATTCTATTCCTTTCTCATTTATAAATTGATAAATTTCCTTATTCAAGTACTCTTTGCCATTATCACAATTTAATTTTTTAACTCTTTTATTAAATTTGTTTTCAACTAAATTTAAATATTCTTTAAAACAAATTGCAGTCTCTGATTTGCTTTTAATACAATAAACTTTACTACATTTACTGTAATCATCAATGAAACTTAAAAAAAACTTTTCTCCACCAGAACCTGTTGTTCTGTGTGGACCATTTAGATCAGTGTGAATTAACTCTAAAATTTCTGAAGTTTTACTTCTCTCATTTTTAAACGGTACATTAGCCATTTTACTTTGAATACAATTTGCGCATTTCATTTCATTATTTTCTAATTTATCTGGTAAACCATCTACCAATTTATCTTTTACTAATTTGTTTAAATATTGAAAGTTGACATGGCCTAATGCTCTATGCCACTTTTCTTTTTCAGTTAATTTGACAGAGTTTACGTATAAATCATTTTCAAAATCCTTATATATGTTACTTTTCATGACATACAAATCATTTATTTTGTTTGCTACCGCAACTAATTCTCTGTTATTGTTATATATCTTTGCATTTTCATTTTTATAAACAATAGTACTGTTTCTTGTAATTTTTGAAACGCTTAATAGATTTTTATTAATTCCTTTTACAAAATAAACATTTTTTAAATCAATTAATTTTTCATTATAATAATTTTTGAAATATGTTTTTATATTGCCTACTTTTGTGGCCTTTAAATTCTTACCATCTGGTAACTTTACTTAAATTGGATTTTTTAATACAATAAATTTTTCATACATTCTCTTATCATTCACAACATGATCAGTGCATCCGCTATCTAATAACCAACTGATTTCTTTGAATTTACCATTCTTTTCGCAACTATAATTATAAACATTCGTTATTCTATTTTTATTACCACAATCTTCGCCGAAGCTTGGATTGTGATAATGATAATGCTTAGATTCTACTTCACTATAGAACACATCACTCACAATTTCACTTTTCACTTCGTCGTGTTTGACCTCGATCATCCAGGTCTCAGCTGTTGGGTCTTCGCTGGGTTGACTGGAGTCTTCTTGCCTCTGCTGGGCTGCTCCTCTGCCACGACCACGTCCTCTGGAACTGCCTCGTTGATATCCTCGCTGGGATCCTCGTTGACCTCGACCTCTGCTCTGGGATGCTCCTCTGTTTTGGAATGCTCCTCTATTCTGGCTGGTCTGTAGTGGTCTCCAACAGTCCTTCTTGAAATGACCTTCCCGGCCACAGTTATAATACTGTCCCTTTGTCTTGACGTTGAATGTACTTACATTTTTCCTTTTTTCGTTGTCAGGCACTGTCATTATTTTTTCTTGAATTTTGGACTTAACATAGTCCACTGTTTGTTGAGCTTCTGGGACGAGATCAATGAAACTCCCAATAAAGCTGTAGCTTACTGGTAGTGCTCTAGTTAAATACCTCATTTTTTCCTTTTCTGGTAATGTGCCTCCAGCTGCTTTAAATTTGTTGCAGGCTTGTTCGAAATCTACAAAAAATTCTTCAACTTTCTCATAATTTTTGAGATTAATGTCTTCTAGTTGACCTCTGCATACTATTTGCAGAGCTGTAGATTTAGTAGAGTACATGCTCTTGAATTTTTCCATCATTTTGTAAGCTGTATCGCATTCACAAACATATTCTAATTGCTTGTCTGAAATAGTGCTTATTAATATATTTCTTGCTTTTAAATCCTTTTTCTTCCATTCATCTGCATTATCTGTCTCAGCCCGTTCTCTTTCAGTTTGCTCTTTGCACTCTTTATACTCTAATAGAGTCATTAAGCGAAATTTCCAACTTGTATAGTTTGCACCATCAAAAATGGGAATTACTATATCTTCGAATTTTGCTTGCTGAGCCATCTCGACTTCTTTTAATTTAATATCTTCATTCACTTTTATTTCTTCTTCTTTGGTTTTCACTTGTCCTTTAGTGTCCATTTCTCACGTGTATAACCTCAAATTCTGCCACGTGCTCTATTCTTGCACCGTGCAGCGTGCTTCACACAAGAAATTTAATCTGCTCGCATCGGCTTGAATTTTCATAATTTTCCAAAATTCTTTCTTTTATCACTTGAAGATATGTTTTATTCTTTATTCACACTTGTATTTTTCTTACTTTTGCACTTTTCCTTCAATATTTTTCACTGTCAATTTTCCGCGAGCCATGTGCTTGATTCTGCCACAATACTTGCCGAAGCTTGTATTGAGTCAGTCTTTTTCTTTTTACTTACCAACCACGGACCTCTGCTACCATTTTGGAGTTGGTGGATAGGTGTAGTAAAAATACTCTGGGTTATACTTAAAGAAATGACTAGTTTATTAGGTAGTTTGAATATAAAGAGGCGCTTGCCTACGCCATGCGCGAGATGCTACATGCTGGGCGTCCGAGACTAGAGAGAGTATAGCGCGTCGCTCGCTGTCGCTCGACGCACCTTCATAGTCGCAGACACACTAGGGAGGGGAGACTTACATGTGTGTATACGTGTGTCGCGCTGTTTATGTCTCATAGCTACGCTCATATACAGAAGGCGAAATATTCACAATATTCAACAGTAATTTTAAAATAAATATATGTGAAAATATTTATATATATATGTGTCAAAACGGACAATATCACCAAAAAACACAAAAAATAAATACAATTTTCACCTAAAAAAATAAAAAACAATTTTAAAGTTCGAGGGGATTTTTGCGCTCGAGTTTTTACTCGGGCGCACAGTCAACTTTTTGTTCCGTGAGTGCCTGCCGACTTTCTCTCGTTTTTCTACTAACAGCACGAGCAAAGAAAAAAAGTTTTATTTTTCGTCCACTAAAGAATAATTCGTATCGAAAATACGAGAGGAGAAAAAACAAATTTTCGAGTCTCTCCTCGTCGGCACTCTAGGTCGAGGGTTATTGGCTATCGCTTGCCTAACCTCTCGACCGCACTCTTGCAACAGTACGGCTGTGTCACGCACACGCACACACGCGCCTACGAGCTGCGGCACGAAGAGCCTTTCTTTGCAGCTTATACTCAGCTACGCTGCTGAGCTTCTTCGCGCCAAGCTTCGCCGCGTATCACGTACGCGCCGCGGGTCCTTCTCCACCCCCAAAAGGTTGTGGCGCCAGTTGTAACAGGATGGCTAGTGGAGGAAAATCCCAACAAGCCACAGGCCAGCGATGCCCTAGAACACGGTGCCGCGGGTGTCAGACTAAAATGACTTACCCCGGGATCTGCTCCTGGAATTCCGAAAATAACGCGAAGATCGCACACGAACTTCGCTTTCCAACTAATTGGATCGCTGAGTGAAAAGCGCGCGCTCGAAGAATAAAGCGCGCGGCCGCTATGCTCAGATATGAAAACGACCAGCGGAGTCGTTTTCCCGCGGAGGCGGCGGTATCCGGGAGAAGGACAGGTTGTAATGAACAACGCGACGAGTAACTAGATATCACCGTATATTAAAATCATTAATAACTACAAGCACAGCGCACGTGCTGATTAGACCAAATGAGTTAGTTCGCGCGCGACCGTTAAGATTCAAACGCGCGAACGATACGGCGCGCGGCGAAGCTGCTTTTCTCGCGCGCGGTGTTAAACTACGGCGGGCTGACACACACCCGCACGTACACGGCACAGAAAGCTTGCACGGGGCGATTTCCGTGCGAGCCTTTACAATAAACCCGCGAGAGGAGAGTAGAAAACTTACGTTAGGGAGGAGCAGCCGGTGCCCTCGACTTTCTCTCGCTCCCTGTCGCTCGCACAGCAGTTGCGCTCTCTTTCTCTCTCTCTCTTGCTCGCTGTATTGGGTCGGCAGGCGGGCTGGCTGCCGGCTCGTCGCTCGCAGTTTCGTGCGGCTCACGCGGCTCGGGATCGCTCTCTCTCTGTCTCTCTTTCGCACGTACACACCCTACTCGGCGTCTCCACTACACTCGCGATAACTATAAAAAGCTAGGACGGCGCGGATGAGGTAACTTTTTAGAGACACACTGGAGAGAAGTTCTCGGCACGATGGCAGATACGAAGATGGCTGCCGTGACTCCTGTAAAGCCGTAGCAGCTTCGCGGGTACGCGACGGGCATATTACGCGTCGCGAGACCGTTCTAATCCGGTCAGGATGCTCACGCGCTCGCGCCCCCGGTGAGCATGCCTGCTCGGCGCGGGTAATTCGAATCTCGAATTACCTAACTCGCGCACGCGTTACATAGTTTTAAAATTTTATTATTTAAAATATTTGCATCTTCATTATATGATGTTAATATAACTCTACTTATTGATATACTACAATTTATATTTTCATATATTTTAAAACAAACATTGTTTGTTTTAAAACTATCAGGTATAACAAATGAATTAAATTTACCTTCTCCAATATCTAATAAAAATGAAGAAAACATGATATCTTTTGAACGGATATTTGTTTTCAAATACATTATATTAAATAATGACTAAAGATTTGAATATTTTATTGTTTCTTGAATTATTGTGCTTCTACAACCATTTTTAACAACAGGGAGAATTTGTCTAAAATCACCTCCTAAAATTAATAATTTTCCTCCGAATGGTAAATTATTATTACAAACATCTTGTAAAGTTTTATCAACAATTTCTAAAGCTTTATGTGGAATCATTGACGCTTCATCCCAAATAATCGCAAAAAGTTCACGAAATTTTTTTTATCTGATTTAAATTTTAAAAATGCACTTTCAATATTGTTTAAATCTAAAGGTAATCTAAAAGTTTTATGACTGGTTATACCTTTTGGCAATAGTATAGATGCTATACCAGTCCAAGCCATTGATATAATTTTTTGTTCTATTGACAAAAAATATTAATTAAAGTTTTATATAAAAACGTTTTACCTGAACCTCCAGGACCATCAATAAAGTTAATTTTATGTTCATTATTTCGACGCACCAGAAGAAGAACATTAATAAAAATTTGTCTTTCTGAAAAATCTGAATAAAAATTAGTCTTATTGAAAAATGTGAATAAAGATTTGTCTTATTGAAAAATATGCATAAAAGTTTTTCTTATTGAAAAATATGAATACAAATTTATCTTACTGAAAAATATTAATAAAAATATGCCTATTGAAAAATATGAATAAAAATTTATCTTACTGAAAAACATGAATAAAAATTTGTCTGGCTGAAAAATATGAAAACAAATTTGTCGTGCTGAATAATATTAAAAAATAATTGGCTGATGAAAAATATGAATAAATATTTGTCGGACGAAAAATGTGGAAAAAAAAATTTCGCCATGGAAAAAAATAAATAAAATTTTTTTACTAAAGATAAACATTAACATAGATTCGAAACTCCATTCGCGTTCCGTGCGGTACAGAAACTCCATACGTATTTGATTTTTGTTAATGTTTTTCGTCAACGAAACATTTTTATTCATGTTATTCGCCGCACGAAAAAACATTTATTTATGTTTCTCAAAAAGCTAAATTTGTGATTTATGTTTTTCAGTCAGACAAATTTGTTTTCATATTTTTCAGCAAGACAAATTTTTATTCATATTTTTCAGTAAGACAAATTTGTATTCATATTTTTCAGCCAGACAAATTTTTATTCATATTTTTCAGTAAGACAAATTTGTATTCATATTTTTCAATAAGACAAATTTTTATTCATATTTTTCAGTAATACATATTTTTATTAATATTTTTCAGTAAGACAAATTTGTATTCATATTTTTCAATAAGACAAATTTTTATTAATGTTCTTCTTCTGGTGCGTCGATTTAATATTTGTGTAAAAATTGTTTTTTGATCTGTGTTTAATTGACTATAGTAATTATTAAACATTTGTTTACAGAATAAAATATTTTCTTTATTATTTTCATTATTTGTATCGAAAATTTCATCAGGTTCAGATAATCCAAAATCTTTACAAGACATTTCTTCAACTTTTAAAATTTCGTTTATATGATGAAGAGCTCGGTTATTTTTATTATTGTCAAAATCTTCTGTAAAATATTTATTAAATTTTGTCCAAATAGTATTACCATTAATGTTATCTGTTATTAAAAACCAAATAAAAAATTTACGCAATTGAACAGGTAACATTATATTACAAGCTTCTTCAAAAATTTTGTCAATCTGTAAATTATCTTCGATTAGACCCATTTGTATTGCTGTTTCTTTGTAAGTATTATATGTTCTCTTTTCAAATGTACGTAATTCTTCAAAAGATGTTGCGCCTTTAACACGATTTAAAATTAATTTTAAATGAAATCTTTCAATATCTCTTGGAGATACTACATTTAAACGTCCTATAGCAACATGTTTTAGTTCTCGTTGACGTTTTATCCAAGTTTTATTATTAAAAATATAATACTTTGGTATATTAACGTATTTAATATTTTTTGCATTTTTATCTTTTTTATTTAATTCAAACCACGAAGTTAATGTAGTTTTCCAGTTATCTAAAGCTTTTTCCTCTTTATTTTCTTCGAAAATTATATTTTGTTTATTTTCGGTGTGAATTGCTAAACGTATTACGGTGTGACTTCTACCACATCAAGGAAATTCTTGTAATCTCCATGCTGCTTCCATGGGACTCAAATATCTACCATCTTATTATGTTTGAGATCGTCAACTTCTTCGTAAGCTTCTCATATCTATGGTTGCATCCTTTTTATGACCCCGAAAACCTCTGAGTAACAATTTTCATCGACATTCTTAAAGATTTAAATCTTGGATACAATTCATTATGGATTAGGCTTACTGGGGATACCACTTAAAAATAAAACGCATCTTTCTATTTACCTCCAAGGTGATGTGGAAAAAATAGAATAAAATATATCTTAATATATAATTAATGTAATTTTCTTAATAATTTACTCTTTTATTTCAGAAATTAAGAATTCAAAACTACTATTAAGCGTTACATCTATAAATATTACCCTATTAATAAAACATATGAAAAATATAAATTATTAATTTTATATAATATATGAAATATACAGAAAATATATTTTTATATATAATTAATGTAATTTTCTGAATAATTTACTCTTTTATTTCAGAAATTAAAAATTTAAAATTACTCTTAAAGGTTACATCTGTATATATACAGTAGTATATATACTACCTTATTAATAAAACATATGAAAAATGCATGAAAAAATAAACTTTTAAGTGAACATTTAAATGAGGGGGGTATGAAACGGTACTTTTGAGGATTTATATTAATACCTTCAACGCAGAGAGGGAGTTATTTCTTTAGTCAAGCATATACGAACTCTGGAGAAAAAACTATAGATCCTCAAAAGTACCGGTTTCCGAAATGTGTGTGTGTGTGTGTGTGTATATATATATATATATATATATATATATATATATATATATATATATATATAAAGACCTATAAACGTTATTTCTGGTAATCTACAGGGTCCTATAGTTTATCTCTTCAGAGTTCCCTATATAAGCGCGTGACTAAAGAAATAATATCCCTGGGGTGTGGGACTAATACCACGTCCCGGAAATAACAGTTGCAGACACAGATTTTCCGGGACGTCCCGGAAAAAACAGCGCGTCCCGGAAATAACAGCGATGTACAGTGTAAACGTCCCGGAACGAACCGTTGCAGATAAATATATATATATACAAGGTGTCCCATTTTAATCGCCCCAGGCAAATATCTTGAAAAGTATGGGAGATGGAAAAAAACTTTAAATACAAAAGTTGCAGGGTGCAAAGGGGGTCAGCTAATGGTAACAACGACTTTGACCTTGAACTCTATTTTCAAGGTTATTTCAAGGTCAAAGTGATTTTTTTTAATGAGGACCCCTACTTTCGAAATGGAAATGGAAAGAGCAGAAAATTTTACGTTCAGAAAGGTCTGATATGTTGGGGTTTCAAGGTCAACCAGCTAATTTAATGAGGTCGACCTGGGAATACCTCTAGGAAGGACAAAATTGACCTTGACGTTCAAGGTAATTTTAAGGTAAGTTGATTTTATAAAATGGAACCCCTTATTTTTGACCCCGGAAACGGAAAGAGCGGAAGAATTTACGTCCGAATATGACCTTGACCTCGACCTTGACTTTAACCGTGATCTGGAAGGTTATTTTAAGGTCAAGTCGATTTTTTTAAAATCCCCTTATTTTTGACCTCGGAAATGGAAAGAGAAGAAAATTTTACGTTCAGATATGTACCGTCATATGGTGTCAAAGTTGGCCCTCTGGGGTCAATTAAGGGTCAAATCGTGCTTGAGGTCAATTGGGGTCAAATTAATTTTTTTAATCTGATGTGTTCTTACTTTTGTCAGCGTAACTCTGAAGGATTTTTGGGATTAATTTTCGGTATGAAAAGGTACTTTTCTTCTTGTTCTTTCTTGGTTAGGTTGGCACCATTGAAATGTACGGCTACGTCAAATGATATTTTTTAAGTACGAGTGACCGATTACTTTAAGGTAGTTATGAGGCGATGATTTAATGGTTTTGTTATGAGTCAATTATAAATATTCGAATTCTTTAGTTTGCTCAATTTGGGAATATTTTCATTTTTTTTAAAGAGTAATAACAATACTGCACTCGAAAATAGATAGAGGTAGTTATTTTTAGTGGTGTCACTGTGCACAGTACAAATAAAGAAAACCTTTTGATTTCTTATTATTGAATAGCATACGGTAATAATTTCATGTGTTTATTAGAATAAATAACTTTTTCGCTCATTTCCGAAAATTGCCTTCTTAATTTCTTTTGTGGTACCATATTCCTTTTTGAGATGGCTGATTACACGCCCCAGGAGATTGTGAATATGATAAAAGTTGTTGGTGAATGTCATGATAATTATAGGGCTGTAGAAAGACGCTATGCCGAGAAATATCCCAATGCCCGTCACTCAGATAGGAAATCCATCAAAAGATTATTAACGCGAGCTGCACAAGGCTCCATCGTTCGTAAGAGGCGCAAAACTGGAACGAAACAGCACATCGCGCTGGGTGTGCGAGCTATTATTGCTGAAAATCCCCACATTTCAACACGAGATTTGCAACGAATGCATGGTGTTCCCAAATCAACAGTAAATCGCCTGTTGAAAACATCTAAATTTCACCCCTACCACGTTCGCCTTACACAAACACTAGAGGATGGAGATTATACACGGCGTTTAAATTTTTGTCAATGGGCAAATAATCAGATACGTAGGGACCCTTTCTTTTTTGATCGAGTGCTATTCTCAGATGAAGCAAAATTTGATAATATGGGTGGTGTCAATCTTCATAATGCCCACTATTACGCTGAACAAAATCCTCATTGGCAACGAGATCATCGAATCCAGAGACGTTGGTCAATAAACGTGTGGGCAGGTATAATTGGAGATCATGTGCTGGGACCTATCTTTTACAATCAAAATTTGAATGGACAATTGTATTTGGATATTTTGCAAAACCAGCTACCTCCTCTATTAGAAGATATCCCACTTATCTTACGGCGGGATATGTGGTTTCATCAAGATGGAGTTCCTGCACATCGCGTTCGATCAGTCAAGAATTTTCTCAATGATATGTATCGTAATCGTTGGATTGGCATCAACAGCCAAGTACACGAGTGGCCGCCTAGATCCCCAGACCTCACACCTCTTGACTTTTGTGAGGAGTAGTTAAAGGCAAAGTTTTTGCACATGCTCCAACAACCTTAGAGAACATGAGAGGAAGAATTATGGAAGCTTTCCAATCCATTTCAGTGGAAACATTGAGGAATGTTCAAGCAAGCTTCCGAAGAAGGATGCAAATGTGTTTCAGAGAGAACGGACACTTGATCGAGCATTTGCTGCCTTAGATCTTCAAATGACAGTCCGTTAATCAATCAGCCCTTTTCAGGGCCAATGATGTGCGAAATCCTTTCGGCAACCTCCACGCGGTGCACATTGGGTAATGCTAATGTCGAGGGTAGTCTTTCTAATTTTCGATTCATTTGAGGGAGAAAAAATACTTTTAGATTCCTAAGTAACTCATAAAAACAGTGAAATCCACTTAAAAAAAATTAATTTATTTATTATTACCCTTAATTGACCTCAGAGGGCCAACTTTGACACCATATGACGGTACATATCTGAACGTAAAATTTTCTTCTCTTTCCATTTCCGAGGTAAAAAATAAGGGGATTTTAAAAAAATCGACTTGACCTTAAAATAACCTTCCAGATCACGGTTAAAGTCAAGGTCGAGGTCAAGGTCATATTCGGACGTAAATTCTTCCGCTCTTTCCGTTTCCGGGGTCAACAATAAGGGGTTCCATTTTATAAAATCAACTTACCTTAAAATTACCTTGAACGTCAAGGTCAATTTTGTCCTTCCTAGAGGTATTCCCAGATCGACCTCATTAAATTAGCTGGTTGACCTTGAAACCCCAACATATCAGACCTTTCTGAACGTAAAATTTTCTGCTCTTTCCATTTCCGGGGTCGAAAGTAGGGGTCCTCATTAAAAAAAAATCACTTTGACCTTGAAATAACCTTGAAAATAGAGTTCAAGGTCAAAGTCGTTGTTACCATTAGCTGACCCCCTTTGCACCCTGCAACTTTTGTATTTAAAGTTTTTTTCCATCTCCCATACTTTTCAAGATATTTGCCTGGGGCGATTAAAATGGGACATCTTGTATGTATATATATATATATATATATATATATATATATATATATCTGTGGAATGTGACTTATGCAGACAATTTCTGAACTGGTGCGAGACTTACGCTGACTTTACGGACTTCCGCATAATTTTTACATGTTAATTTCACATCAACATTAACCCGCGATGTCAACATAAGTCCTGTTTCACAAACATATATATGGGTCGTTCCTGTACTTTTTTTAAAAAGTGTGCGCGGGGGGTCGTCGATTTTGTCGACGATTTTTTTTATGAAAGTACATATAAAAAAAATAGCTTGTGCAAAATTTCAGCCCCTTATCTCATTCCTAATTCTTGCTGGAATTTTTTTAAACCCTGATTTTGACCTGTTTTTAGCCAGTTTTCAAAAAATTCTAAAAGGCTGAAATTTTAACAAAATGAGGTCGGTGAGGTCTCATTTTTTTTGTCTTTCTTCAAATTTTAAGAAAAAAAATACACTGATATGAAATGATGATTTAGGTTTTATTGGCGATCTGTGATATGGCCATTGCATTTCATCATTTTTAGATCATCTTTAAACCTCTATATCTCGTAACTGGTTCCACATTTTTGAGCTCACTAGGTCTCATTTTTTTTGTCTCAATGAGACCTTTAATTTCTTTTTTCGAGGACCTAAATTGATTGAATAGACTTCAAGACACAGCCTTTTGAAGTTCACGTTTTTATCAAAAATCGCGAAAATCAACCGTGTTCATGGTCACAGTGTCAACCGAATTTTAATTAAAAATCATTAACAAAAGTATTTTCCATTAGAATATGATGTTATCTAACTATACTCTTTTCCTATCATAGGAAAAAGTCAAAAAATAATTTTTTGTCGAGCATTACAATATCTAATTTTTCGATACCTAAAATAACCAAAAATGGCTCTCTACTGACATGAATTCTACCATCTTATAATTATTTTTGACACGTATACGTAACATGGATACAAAGGTGGTTCCTAGACCTTTAAAATCCGTAGTCGCTGATTTTTCTAGGACCACTAGGGCCAAAGTTATAGCCGTTTTTATAAAAAAATATTTTTCAAGTGGTAAAATTAGAGCTTGTGAAATATAGGAAAAGTTTTATTTACAAGATCAACCATAAGTTTGGCATAATTGTCCTAAAAAAAGTGCTGAGGCTGCATATTTTGAAGATCTAAGGCCGTGTCTACACTATGCGAGAAGCACGTGCGATCAGCCCAAGCGATGCGAGCAAGCAATGCGTGTTGGACAAAATATTTAAAATACTTAAAATGATAAATAATATCATTTCACTAGGATATTATTGACGATATTATTTATCGCTAAATATAGATCTACTAACTGATCTACTACGATTGTTCGGGATTGAAGTATCCAAAGTGCCCGCTAGATGGCAATCGTCCGATGCGCTCCCACTATGAAAAACATCACCCAGCGGGCTTAAATAGAGTCCTGCGGCGCCTAGTCGCTACGTGCTTTATGCACATTCCTTTTACCTTACCACTTTCCGTTTTACCTATACAATGCCTTATTGCCTGTTTACTCGTACGCATAAGCGTTCATACCTTTTCCTGCAATCAACTTTCACTTTCGAGTAGAGTTGGTTGCATAGACTCTTGAAGTCTAATTTTCCCGTTTATTTCTTCTCGCTGACAAACCCTAATAATATAAACTCACATTTACGTTCAATCGTATACAACGATATTATTTATCATTTTAAGTATTTCAAGTACTTTGTGCAAAACGTATGGCTTGTCGCATGCGCGCACCGGTTGCGCTTCTCGCATTCCTAGTATAGACATGGTCTTAAATGCAGGTTTTCTATAGTTTTACGTGCGTTATACGTATAAGCTCAGGTTAAATGAAACATACATAGATAGTTTCATTTAACCTGTGTTGACGTAAGTTAATAGATGACAGACATCCATTTTTCTGTGCGAGACACCCGTGAACCCGTCATTCGTTACACGACACACGGCACGGAATGTCCTTAAACAATGAGTACAAGTTACAATAAAAAATGAAATGAATATTTCTAAGTAGAATTGTGAAGGTAGTTGAGCAGAACTATTACCAAGTATATCAGTATTGGTACGGTTGAGTTTTATAAATTGTACAATTGTGTTTTGTAAGTGTTATCTTCTCCGGAATTGAAAGAAAATGATGTGCTATATTGGTGAATTGCATGAGGATGATAAATGTCATTTAGAGCATTACACAAGAAATAAATCTCTTAATCTAATTAGTAATCTTAGTAATGAATTAAAGCTGTATTTATCGTTTAGGATTAAAAATTTTGATATTAATGTAGAAAATAAATTTATTTGCGACCATCATCTTCATAAATATGATACTCGATATACAAGTAGACAAAGGAAGTGTTGCAATTGTTTTAATAATCATTCAAAATCTATTGAGAATAATTTAGTAATGATTAGTGCTGATAAATGTGATAAATTTCGTAACATTTGTAATATAAATTTAGATCCAGGTAATAAGTACTGTAAAAACTGTGAGTTCAAAATTACGTCAATAATAACAAAAAATGCAAAAAAGATGAAAACACTGGGAATGATGGTTTAAACGTAAATAATAATGAGCAGCTTTCTTCAAGTAGCCAAGTGTACATCAGAAAGTTCAGAAGATATATTATTGAGCCAAGGATTTCAACGTTTAAATAAAATGCTCGATGGATTTGATGAACCTCCTCTTAAACGAGAGAAACTTAGTGATTATCGCTTGGAAAATAAAACATACAGTGTTTTATAATCAATGAATACGAAATTTTGTACAACAGTTAATAAAACATTGAATCTTAATTTGCCAACTCAATGCAATCTTAAACAGCTACAAGAGGATAGTATGTCATTTCACGTAATTATTGGAAACATAATTAAGTGTTATAATGAAGAAACTAATTTTGGTAAAAAAAATATCGTTATTGACATTACTTCCAAATCATTGGAAATTTGAACAAGCAAAACATTATTTCCAATGTTCACGTTATATGTTTAATAAAGCAAAAGAACTTAAAATTACTGTAGTATAAGTTAAAAAATGGGTTGTAATAAATTCTTAATATCTTGATTATAGACATAGTGTAAACATATAGAATCGATAATCTTTTATACATTAGGTTACATATATTATATTACACTTGAGAATTATTAATAGAAAATTTTAGTTTAATTTATTAAAATCTATGTAATTTTTGTTCAAGCAACTATAATGATAAAGGGTACCCCTATAAGATATTTAATTTAAAATCCTTATAATTATTTATTTATATTACTCATGTATTATTACTTAAGTATTATTATTTATGTATTACTTACGTATTGCTTACGTATTGCTTAAGTATTGTTTACGGATTAAGTAAAATAATACATGAATTGTAATTTAAAAATTTAAATGAAATCCGATTTAATTAGAAAGAATCTATATTTGAGAAATCTCAATGTTCTCTCTGTTTACAAGCTGTAATCTCATATTTTTTTTTTTATTTTTTAACATTGAGGAACGGGAGAAAAAAATAATTTCCAAAAAATGCGATTTTTAGGCCTTACTGGTATAAGGAGGGGAGATAGGTCCCCGGAAAAATCGTAGAAAATTCTTTTTTTAGTATACTTCTATGAAATCACTGTCATTTTTCGCTTTCATTAATAGTGGCATTTTGCCTATCTTAACATGGGGTACCCTTCTTTATTCATTATTAGATAAAAATAATAAAGTAATTATTGGATTTTAAAAGAACTATTAAAATTAATATAAAAAAAAAAAAATAAAAATAAATTAATTCTAAACTATTCCTTTTCTTCCAATATAACAAGTCATAGTAATTAAAATAGAATAAACATTGAGCTAAATTTTATCGTCTTGATAATCGTTAAATTAAAAAAAATAATATTGTTATTATGATTTTATTTTGTGATTAAGTATACACTATTTGAAATTAATTTCAAAATATATTTTTTCAGGTTTCTTAGGAACTATTAAGCATAAAGTGTACAGCATTCATTCTAATGAAGTTAGAGAATCTGTAACTCAGTATTATAGAGATGAAAACAATAGTAGAATATGTAGCGGCATTAAAGATTGCATCAGTGTTAAAAATCCTATTACTAATATCACAGAGAAGTTACAAAAAAGACTGTTGATGTATGATTTGAAGGATCTATACAACAATTTGGTGGAAGAAGAATATGAACAGCATTTTACAGATCAGCGCAAGCCAGGTTTCAGTATATTTGCTTCTTTAAGGCCAAAAGAATGTATTAGTGCTGGAGCACCTGGTACACATACAATTTGTGTATGTTCTATACACCAAAATGTCAAATTAAAATTGTCTGCCATCAACAAAAATTTAGCCTACCGAGTAATTTTAAATGATTGTGTTTGTTCAATAGATTGGAGCGATTGTATGCTACATCTTTGTGAAAACTGTCCTGGTAAAGCAGAAATTCTGAAAATATTGGAATCAAGCTCATGCGAAGGTGTTTCAGAGATTGAATATCATAATTGGGTAAATAATGCTAAATCACAATCTAATAATAGAGTCAGTCTTATTATGGTAAAAGAACCTACAAGAAATTTTATTATAAATTCAGCCAATGACTTATGGGAGTTAACAAAGCATCATTATGTGACTGAAATGCAAAAATGTGATTTAAAACATTGCAAAACAATTATTACTCCAGATACATGTATTATACTTCAAGATTTTGCTGAAAATTTCTTATTTGTTTGTCAAAACTCGATCCAAGCATTTTATTTTAATAATACACAAGCAATTGTACACCCGTTTGTAGTGTATTATAAAGAAGACAATAACGACAAATTACAAACCTTATCTGTATGTGTTATTAATGATTGTTTAAAACATGATGCTTGTGCAGTTAACACTTTTCAAGGGCAACTCATTGCACTTCTAAAACGAGATTTTCCATTTATTGAGAATGTATATTATATGTCAGATGGAGCACCTACCCAATACAAAAACAAGTAAGAGTACTTTTATTGTAGTATATTAATACGTATTATATGAACAAAATAGACACCTTTAGATTTTTGTTCATTAAATGACCTGAAAAAATTTAATTTTAATTATTAAGAATATATCAAAGTAATATTCTGAAAGTATATTTAATTTGTGTGAAAAACTATTTTGAGACCCAGAACATCAAAATCCATAAAGATCCTGGACCTGCAGGTTACACCCGAGATAAATTTTACATTATGTAGAAAACAGCTTTAAAGATAAAATTACTAAAACAGTTCTTTATTTCTTCTGTATATCAAATTTAAAAAAAGCAACAACTTCTACGATGCAAGTTCAAATAATTTGTATTATTATGTACACAATATTAAACAGATTTATTTTATTTTTTATAATTTTTACCTTCAAGATAGTATTTATTTACTGTAGGAACAATTTCATTAATATCTGCCATCATGAGGAGGATTTTGGCTTAAAAGTTAAGTCGCACAACTCTTTTCCTACTAGCCATGGGAAAAGTCCGTGGGATGGATGTGGAGCAGTGGTTAAACGAACAGTACGCAGGGCATCCTTACAAAGAACATCAGAAAAACCAATTTTAAATCCACAAGACATGTATGATTACGTTAGTGAAAATATTGATGGAATAAGGTAAAAATAATATAATTTAGATTTTTTGCTATATTATTTGATTATGTATTTGAATAATAAATCATTATGTGTTATAAAAATATAGAATATTTGGTTTTTAGATTTATTTGGATGAGTCAAGAAACAATTGAGAAAAGGCGTAAAGTACTAGAATGCCGTTTCAAATTGATTCGAACTATACAGAATACAAGAAAATATCACTGCTTTATACCCATTGATGATTCAACATTAAAAGCAAAACTTACTCCGTTTGATAATGATTATAAAATGTTAAAATAAAATCTGAATATTACAAACAAAATTTTACTTAAATTCTTATTTTCAACTTTAATTATCTATAAAGTCTGCATAGGTAATTTAATTAGCCTAAAGCCATTACTATCGCTTGCTCGCGTCGCATGCGCGCATGGCTTGCTCGCATCGCTTGGGCTGATCGCACGTGCTTCTCGCATAGTGTAGACACGGCCTAAGATCTTCAAAATATGCAGCCTCAGCACTTTTTTTAGGACAATTATGCCAAACTTATGGTTGATCTTGTAAATACAACTTTTCCTATATTTCACAAGCTCTAATTTTACCACTTGAAAAATATTTTTTTATAAAAACGGCTATAACTTTGGCTCTAGTGGTCCTAGAAAAATCAGCGACTACGGATTTTAAAGGTCTAGGAACCACCTTTGTATCTATGTTACGTATACGTGTCAAAAATAATTATAAGATGGTAGAATTCATGCCAGTAGAGAGGCATTTTTGATTATTTTAGGTATCGAAAAATTAGATATTATAATGCTCGACAGAAAATTATTTTTTGACTTTTTTCTATGATAGGAAAAGAGTATAGTTAGATAACATCATATTCTAATGAAAAATACTTTCGTTAATGATTTTTAATTAAAATTAGGTTGACACTGTGACCATGAACACGGTTGATTTTCGCGATTTTTGATAAAAACGTCAACTTCAAAAGGCTGTATCTTGAAGTCTATTCAATCAATTTAGGTCCTCAAAAAAAGAAATTAAAGGTCTCGTTGAGACAAAAAAAAAATGAGACGTAGTGAGCTCAAAAATGTGGAACCAGTTACGAGATATAGAGGTTTAAAGATGATCTAAAAATGATGAAAAGCTATGGCCATATCACAGATCGCCAATAAAACCTAAATCATCATTTCATATCGGTGTATTTTTTTTCTTAAAATTTGAAGAAAGACAAAAAAAATGAGACCTCACCGACCTCATTTTGTTAAAATTTCAGCCTTTTAGAATTTTTTGAAAACTGGCTAAAACAGGTCAAAATCAGGGTTTAAAAAAATTCCAGCAGGAATTAGGAATGAGATAAGGGACTGAAATTTTCCACAAGCTATTTTTTTATATGTACTTTCATAAAAAAAATCGTCGACAAAATCGACGACCCCCCCGCGCACACTTTTTAAAAAAAGTACAGGAACGACCCATATATATATATATATATATATATATATATATATATATATATATATATATATATATATATATATATATATATATATATATATATATATATATATATATATATATATATATATATATATATATATATATATATATATATATATATATATATATATATATATATATTAGGGGCGATTCGCCTCCTGCTCGCTTCGCTTGCCAACCCCCATTATTAGATATAAATATTAATAATAATGAATGAGGATAATCCTCTATTACATAATATCATGAAACACTTATTTTTTCATTTAAAATTTCTGTTATGTTTTTAAAAACATTATTCTTAACATTTATTAATTTTTAAAATACTAAGTATATTATATTTAACAAAATAATGCAGAATATATATGTAGTTCATTACGTCAGCTCTGATTTTATTTGTAACTTATTGATTATAAAATCCAGTAATATTTCAATTTTTGGCCACCATTTTATGTTTACAAAATCTGAGTTCAGATTCCTAATTAGCAAATCCGGAAACTCACTATACACAATTTTTAACAAACTCAAGTAAAATTTAAATTTTTGTTAGTCATCTTGGGTGCACCAGTTTGAATTAAAATGTTCAGCAAAATCCAATAATATTTCAATATGTGTCCGACATCTTAGATCCGCCATTTTGAATTCTGAAAATCTGAGTTGTGATTCGGAATCTAGAAATCCCCTACATAAAATTATTAGCAAAATCCAGTATTATTTAAATATTTTTCAGCCATTTTCAATTTTTAAAATCTGAGTTCAGATTCGTAATAATCGAATCCAGAAATCCCGTATATACAATTTTCAGCAAAATCCAGTAATATTTCAATATATAGCAGCCATTATCGATTGGCAATTTGGAATTCTGAAAATCTGAGTTCAGATTCGTAATCATCCAATCTAGAAATCCCGTACATACAATTTTCAGGAAAATCCATCAATGTTTGAATATTTGTCCTCCATCTTCGATCCGCCATTTTGAATTCTGAAAATCTGAGTTCAGATTCGCAATCAGCGAATATATAAACCTCCTATATACAATTTTTAGCAAAAGCCAGTATAATTTAAATATTTTGCCGCCATTTTGAATTTTTAAAATCTGAGTTCAGATCCATCATAACCGAATCCAGAAATCCCGTATACGGAAAGAAGAAGTCACAGCTGTAGCCCGTGACGCGCGAGAAAAAAATAGCGTGCCATATAGCATCGCCGAATGTCGTGACATATGCGTCTATGACTGTGACTGTGATCATTTCGATGAACGGTGCTCGCGTGACACAGCTGTAGGCCGTGACTATCACTGAGTTCAAGCTTTAACGCGCACGGCGGCAAGCGTGAGTGGCACGTCTGACGACTGCAGCAGTCACCCCGTATAGCGTTGCCTAGGGACCATCGTTGACATGCCTGAATGTCGCGCCGTCACACGGTGGCAGAGAAGGTATCCGCTTACTCTGTTATAACTCACGGCATATAGCTCTGAATGCTTCTTTCCGTGTATATACAATTTTCAGCAAAATTCAGTAATATTTCAATACGTGGCAGACATTTTCGTTCCGCCATTTTGAATTTTCAATATCTGAGTTTAGATTCATAATCAGCTAATTCGGAAACCCCATAGATACAGTTTTTTTGCAAAATCCAATATTATTTCAATATTTTACTGCCATTTTGAATTTTCAAAATCTGAGTTCATATTCGTAATCAGCGAATCCAGAAATTCAGTATATTCAATTTTTAGCAAAACAGAAAAGTTCAAGTTTTGGCCGCCATCTTGGGTACGCCATTTTGAAGTTTCATAATCTGAATTCTGATTCATCATCATGCGAATCCAGAAATTTCCCATATGCAATTGTAAAATTCAGCAATATTTCAATATTTGGCAGCCATTTTGAATTGGCAAAATATGAGTTCAGATTCGTAATCAGCGAATCCAAATGGGTTCCCTATATACAATTTTCAGCGAAATCCAGTGATATTTGAATATTTGGCCTCCATCTTCGATGCGCCATTTTGAATTCTGCAAATCTGATTTTGAATTCATAATCAGTGAATCAAAATACCCAACATACAATTTTCAGCAAAATCCAGTAATATTTCAATTTTTCGCAGCCATTTTGTGTTTACAAAATCTGATTTTAGATTCCTAATCAGCGAATCTGGAAACCCATAATATACAATTTTTAGGAAATTCCGGTAAAATTTCAATTTTTGGCCGTCATCTTGGGTCTTCTATTTTGAATTTTCAAAATCTGAGTTCAGATTCAGAATCAGCGGATCCAGATACGCCTATATACAATTTTCAGCAAAATCCAATAATATTTGAATATTTGGCCTCCATCTTCGATCAGCCATTTTGAATTCTGAAAATCTGAGTTCAGATTCATAATCAGCGAATATAGAAACCTCCTATATACAATTTTTAGCAAAATCCAGTATTATTTAAATATTTTGCCGCCATTTTCAATTTTTAAAATCTAAGTTCAGATTCGTAATAATCGAATCCAGAAATCCCGTATATACAATTTTGAGCAAAATTCAATAATATTTCAATATGCGGCAGACATTTTCGTTCCGCTATTTTGAATTTTCAAAATCTGAGTTTAGATTCTAATCAGCGAATCTCGAAACCCCTATATACAATTTTCAGCATCATATCTATAAGAGATTAGTTGTAGTGGGGTAGGTGGAGGGCGTGTGGAGGGGGCATGGAGGGGAGTGGTGGGGGTGGAGGGGGTGGAGGGGGGGTGGAGGGGCAGACGCCCTTCAAAATAACGTAAAATTTGAAAGAATTTAAAGGTAAAAATTGGAGGGTTGGTGGCGGGTGGTGGTGGCGGAGGTGGGGAGTGGAGGGGTTGGAGGGGGGTGGAGCGGGTAGATACCTATTTTTTCCCTTACAACTATATAATATAGGAAGATATACATAATATATACACTTATCGGGGTTTATGTATCCCCATACTGTATATTAGTACCTAAAGCCCAGAGTTCGCTATGGCAAGTGACTAAAGAAATAATGGACCCTGGGGTTATAGACTCTAGGTCGGGCAGCATAAACCCCTATATTTAGAAATATTATGAAGCCCGGGTTGCATAATCAAAATCGGGCTCGATAAACCCCTATATATAAAAAAACGGGCTTTATAAACCCCTTTCGAGAAATGTATAATATATGTATACATATATTAGGGGTCTTCGCCCCCTGCTCGCTCCGCTTACCACCCCCCATTTTTAGTGTGAATTGTTAAAAAAAATATTATAGCAAAAGCTAATACAACTGAAAATCGTTTTCTAAAATATGTTTTAAACTGCATTTTGTCTTTAAAAATGGTTTTTTTTTTCTAAATTTGCTAGATATACTCGAATATTCATTCAGTGAATAATCACAAAAATTTGGATCAAATAAATATGGAAAGTTATTTAAGTTTTAATTATATATAAAAAATGATTATTTTAAAAAATATAATAATGTGATATAAAATTAATCTTATAATTGTAGTTGCGGATTATATTTCATATGAAGATAAATGTTGATAATATTGAATAAGGGTAACCCCCTATTAAATAATATCACGAAACATTTATTTTGCTTCCTCAAAGAGGAAGCTTTGTAACGGTGAAAAAAATTTTTGAAACAAAAAATGTTCAAAAACATGTTTTAAGACTTTTGGCACTAAAATCCGTTGTTTCTGATAAAAAAAATTTTCGTGTCGGTATGTGTGTGTGTGTGTGCGCGTGCGTGCGTGCGTGCGTGCGTGTGTGTGTGTGTGCGTGCGTGCGTGCGTGTGTGTGTATGTGTGTGTGTGTGTGTGTGTGTGCGCATGTTCGTGTGTGTATTCAGGAGTAGTTATTGTGGCACCATGGGGCAGACACAATATTCAAAATTCAAAGTTATGATTTAAACTTAACTCTATGATTTCAAAATTTAAAATTATGATTCAAACTTAACTCTGTGATTTCAAAATTTAAAATATAACTTGAACTTTTAAAATTTATATAATATTGAACTCTATGATTTAAAATTTAACTTTACAATTCAACTCTATAATATTAAACTCTGGCTGCCGTTAGTGGCACAATATTTAAAATTTTAAACTATGACTTAAAAACACACACATACACACACACACACACACACACACACACACACACACACACACACACACACGAGAGAGAGAGATAATTTATTTAAATAAACCAATATTTATTTAAAAACAATATTTATTAAAAACAATATTTATTTAAATATGGGTTTGAAGTTTGCAACGTTGCGATCCAACGAAAATTCAATTTTCGAAAAACCACTTTTTTCCACATGGATGACATAATGTACTACAAATAATGGAAGAATTCATCAAAATTAATTAAAATAAATCCATTCCAAACTACCCCCCACCCCTAACACGGAATTCGTAAGATGACCTAAGAGAAAAAAATTCTCTCCGTGGCGTTTGGTATTTCCAAACTTTTTATTGCTGGAATTATTTTCTGAGGATACAACATACCCGAAAAAAAATTAGGAACCAAATCGACTACCCGGAACACCCCCAAAAAGCTGATTATATAAGGGTAGTAACGGAAAAAAAATTCTCTCTCCGCGGCGTTTGGTATTTCCAAACTTTTTATTGCTGGAATTATTTTCTGAGGATACAAAATACCCGCAAAAAAATTAGAAACCAAATAGACTCCCACGGAACACCCCCAAAAAGCTGATTATATAGGGGTAGTAACGGAAAAAAATTCTCTCCGCGGCGTTTGGTATTTCCAAACTTTTTATTGCTGGAATTATTTTATGAGCACATAAACCACTCGTCAAAAAATTACGAATCAAATTCACTCCCCGGAAAACCCCCAAACAGCTGATTATATAGGGGTCGTGACGGAAAAAAAATTCTCTCTCCGCGGCGTTTGGTATTTCCAAACTTTTTATTGCTGGAATTATTTTCTGAGGATACAAAATACCCGAAAAAAGATTAGTAACCAAATCGACTCCCCGGAACACCTCTAAAAAGCTGATTATATAGAGGTAGTAACGGAAAAAAAAATTCTCCGCGGCGTTTGGTATTTCCAAACTTTTTATTGCTGGAATTATTTTCTGAGGATACAAAATACCCGAAAAAAATTAGGAACCATATGGACTCCCCGGAACACCCCCAAAAAGCTGATTATATAGGGGTAGTAACGGAAAAAAAATTCTCTCTCCGCGGTGTTTGGTATTTCCAAACTTTTTATTGCTGGAATTATTTTATTAGCACACAAACTACTCGTAAAAAAATTACGAACCAAATCCACTCCCCGGAAAATCCCCAAACAGCTGATTATATAGGGGTCGTGACGGAAAAAAAATTCTCTCTCCGCGGCGTTTGGTATTTCCAAACTTTTTATTGCTGGAATTATTTTCTGAGGATACAAAATACCAGAAAAAAAATAGGAACCAAATCGACTCCCCGGAACACCCCCAAAAAGCTGATTATATAGGGTAGTAACGGAAAAAAAATTCTCTCTCCGCGGCATTTGGTATTTCCAAACTTTTCATTGCTGGAATTATTTTCTGAGGATACAAAATACCCGAAAAAAAATTAGGAACCAAATTGACTCCCCGGAACACCCCCAAAAGCTGATTATATAGGGGTAGTAACGGAAAAGAAATTCTCTCTCCGCGGCATTTGGTATTTGCAAACTTTTTATTGCTGGAATTATTTTCTGAGGATACAAAATACCCGCAAAAAAATTAGGAACCAAATTGGCTCCCCGGAACACCCCCAAAAGCTGATTATATAGGGGTAGTAACGGAAAAAAAATTTTCCTTCCGCGGCGTTTGGTATTTCCAAACTTTTTATTCGTGGAATTATTTTCTGAGAATAGAAAATAACCGAAAAAAAATTAGGAACCAAATCGACTCCCCGGAACACCACGAAAAAGCTGATAATATAGGGGTAGTAACGGAAAAAAATTCTCTCTCCGCGGCGATTGGTATTTCCTAATTTTTTATTGCCGGAATTATTTTATGAGCACACAAACCACTCGTAAAAAAATTACGAAACAAATCCACTCCACGGAAAACCCCCAAACAGCTGATTATATAGGGATCGTGACGGAAAAAAAATTCTCTCTCCGCGGCGTTTGGTATTTCTAAACTTTTTATTGCTGGAATTATTTCATGAGCACACAAACTACACGTAAAAAAATTACGAAACAAATACACTCCCCGGAAAACCCCCAAACGATTATATAGGGGTCGTGACGGAAAAAAAATTCTCTCTCCGCGGCGTTTGGTATTTCCAAACTTTTTATTGCTGGAATTATTTTATGAGCACACAAACTACACGTAAAAAAATTACGAATCAAATCCACTCCCCGGAAAACCCCCAAACAGCTGATTATATAGGGGTCGTGACGGAAAAAAAATTCTCTCTCCGCGGCGTTTGGTATTTCCAAACGTTTTATGCTGGAATTATTTTCTGAGGATACAAAATACCCCCAAAAAAATTAGGAACCAAATCGACTACCCGGAACATCCCCAAAAAGCTGATTATATAGGGGTAGTAACAGAAAAAAAATTCTCTCTCCGCGGCGTTTGGTTTTTCCAAACTTTTTATTGCTGGAATTATTTTATGAGCACACAAAACAGTCGTAAAAAAATTACGAATCAAACCCACTCCCGGAAAGCCCCCAAACAGCAGATTATATAGGGGTCGTGACGGAAAAAAAATTCTCTCTCCGCGGCGTTTGGTATTTCCAAACTTTTTATTGCTGGAATTATTTTCTGATATAAAATACCCGAAAAAAAATTAGGAACCAAATCGACTCCCCGGAAGACCCCCAAAAAGCGCATTATATAGTGGTAGGAACGGAAAAAAAATTCTCCCTCCTCGGCGTTTGGTATTTCCAAACTTTTTATTACTGGAACTATTTTCTGAGGACACAATATACCCGCAAAAAAATTAGGAACCAAATCGACTCCCCGAAACACCCCCAAAAAGCTCATTATATAGGGGTAGTAACGGAAAAAAAATTATCTCTCGGCGGCGTTTGGTATTTCCAAACTTTTTATTGCTGGAATTATTTTATGAGCACACAAACTACTCGTAAAAAAATTGGGAACCAAATGCACTCCCCGGAAAACCCCCAAGCAGCTGATTATATAGGGGTCTTGACGGACAAAAAATTCTCTCTCCTCAGCGTTTGGTATTTCCAAATTTTTTATTGCTGGAATTATTTTCTGAGGATACAAAATACCCGAAAAAAATTAGGAACCATATGGACTCCCGGAACACCCCAAACAGCTGATTATATAGGGATCGTGACGGACAAAAAATTCTCTCTCCTCAGCGTTTGGTATTTCCAAACTTTTTATTGCTGGAATTATTTTCTGAGGATACAAAATACCCGAAAAAAATTAGGAACCATATGGACTCCCCGGAATACCCCCAAACAGCTGATTATATAGGGATCGTGACGGAAAAAAATTCTCTCTCGGCGGCGTTTGGTATTTCCAAACTTTTTATTGCTGGAATTATTTCCTGAGGATACAAAATACCCGCAAAAAAATTAGGAACCAAATCGACTACCCGGAACACCCCCAAAAAGCTGATTATTTAGGGGTAGTAACAGAAAAAAAATTCTCTCTCCGCGGCGTTTGGTATTTCCTAACTTTTTATTGCTGGAATTATTTTCTGAGGTTACAAAATACCCGCAAAAAAATTAGAAACCAAATAGACTCCCACGGAACACCCCCAAAAAGCTGATTATATAGGGGTAGTAACGGAAAAAAATTCTCTCCGCGGCGTTTGGTATTTCCAAACTTTTTATTGCTGGAATTATTTTATGAGCACATAAACCACTCGTCAAAAAATTACGAATCAAATTCACTCCCCGGAAAACCCCCAAACAGCTGATTATATAGGGGTCGTGACGGAAAAAAAATTCTCTCTCCGCGGCGTTTGGTATTTCCAAACTTTTTATTGCTGGAATTATTTTCTGAGGATACAAAATACCCGAAAAAAGATTAGTAACCAAATCGACTCCCCGGAACACCTCTAAAAAGCTGATTATATAGAGGTAGTAACGGAAAAAAAAATTCTCCGCGGCGTTTGGTATTTCCAAACTTTTTATTGCTGGAATTATTTTCTGAGGATACAAAATACCCGAAAAAAATTAGGAACCATATGGACTCCCCGGAACACCCCCAAAAAGCTGATTATATAGGGGTAGTAACGGGAAAAAAATTCTCTCTCCGCGGTGCTTGGTATTTCCAAACTTTTTATTGCTGGAATTATTTTATGAGGATACAAAATACCAGAAAAAAAATAGGAACCAAATCGACTCCCCGGAACACCCTCAAAAAGCTGATTATATAGGGTAGTAACGGAAAAAAAATTCTCTCTCCGCGGCATTTGGTATTTCCAAACTTTTCATTGCTGGAATTATTTTCTGAGGATACAAAATACCCGAAAAAAAATTAGGAACCAAATTGACTCCCCGGAACACCCCCAAAAGCTGATTATATAGGGGTAGTAACGGAAAAGAAATTCTCTCTCCGCGGCATTTGGTATTTGCAAACTTTTTATTGCTGGAATTATTTTCTGAGGATACAAAATACCCGCAAAAAAATTAGGAACCAAATTGGCTCCCCGGAACACCCCCAAAAGCTGATTATATAGGGGTAGTAACGGAAAAAAAATTCTCTCTCCGCGGCGTTTGGTATTTCCAAACTTTTTATTGCTGGAATTATTTTATGAGCACACAAACTACACGTAAAAAAATTACGAATCAAATCCACTCCCCGGAAAACCCCCAAACAGCTGATTATATAGGGGTCGTGACGGAAAAAAAATTCTCTCTCCGCGGCGTTTGGTATTTCCAAACGTTTTATGCTGGAATTATTTTCTGAGGATACAAAATACCCCCAAAAAAATTAGGAACCAAATCGACTACCCGGAACATCCCCAAAAAGCTGATTATATAGGGGTAGTAACAGAAAAAAAATTCTCTCTCCGCGGCGTTTGGTTTTTCCAAACTTTTTATTGCTGGAATTATTTTATGAGCACACAAAACAGTCGTAAAAAAATTACGAATCAAACCCACTCCCGGAAAGCCCCCAAACAGCAGATTATATAGGGGTCGTGACGGAAAAAAAATTCTCTCTCCGCGGCGTTTGGTATTTCCAAACTTTTTATTGCTGGAATTATTTTCTGATATAAAATACCCGAAAAAAAATTAGGAACCAAATCGACTCCCCGGAAGACCCCCAAAAAGCGCATTATATAGTGGTAGGAACGGAAAAAAAATTCTCCCTCCTCGGCGTTTGGTATTTCCAAACTTTTTATTGCTGGAACTATTTTCTGAGGACACAATATACCCGCAAAAAAATTAGGAACCAAATCGACTCCCCGAAACACCCCCAAAAAGCTCATTATATAGGGGTAGTAACGGAAAAAAAATTCTCTCTCGGCGGCGTTTGGTATTTCCAAACTTTTTATTGCTGGAATTATTTTATGAGCACACAAACTACTCGTAAAAAAATTGGGAACCAAATGCACTCCCCGGAAAACCCCCAAGCAGCTGATTATATAGGGGTCTTGACGGACAAAAAATTCTCTCTCCTCAGCGTTTGGTATTTCCAAATTTTTTATTGCTGGAATTATTTTCTGAGGATACAAAATACCCGAAAAAAATTAGGAACCATATGGACTCCCCGGAACACCCCCAAACAGCTGATTATATAGGGATCGTGACGGACAAAAAATTCTCTCTCCTCAGCGTTTGGTATTTCCAAACTTTTTATTGCTGGAATTATTTTCTGAGGATACAAAATACCCGAAAAAAATTAGGAACCATATGGACTCCCCGGAATACCCCCAAACAGCTGATTATATAGGGATCGTGACGGAAAAAAATTCTCTCTCGGCGGCGTTTGGTATTTCCAAACTTTTTATTGCTGGAATTATTTCCTGAGGATACAAAATACCCGCAAAAAAATTAGGAACCAAATCGACTACCCGGAACACCCCCAAAAAGCTGATTATTTAGGGGTAGTAACAGAAAAAAAATTCTCTCGCCGCGGCGTTTGGTATTTCCTAACTTTTTATTGCTGGAATTATTTTCTGAGGTTACAAAATACCCGCAAAAAAATTAGAAACCAAATAGACTCCCACGGAACACCCCCAAAAAGCTGATTATATAGGGGTAGTAACGGAAAAAAATTCTCTCCGCGGCGTTTGGTATTTCCAAACTTTTTATTGCTGGAATTATTTTATGAGCACATAAACCACTCGTCAAAAAATTACGAATCAAATTCACTCCCCGGAAAACCCCCAAACAGCTGATTATATAGGGGTCGTGACGGAAAAAAAATTCTCTCTCCGCGGCGTTTGGTATTTCCAAACTTTTTATTGCTGGAATTATTTTCTGAGGATACAAAATACCCGAAAAAAGATTAGTAACCAAATCGACTCCCCGGAACACCTCTAAAAAGCTGATTATATAGAGGTAGTAACGGAAAAAAAAATTCTCCGCGGCGTTTGGTATTTCCAAACTTTTTATTGCTGGAATTATTTTCTGAGGATACAAAATACCCGAAAAAAATTAGGAACCATATGGACTCCCCGGAACACCCCCAAAAAGCTGATTATATAGGGGTAGTAACGGGAAAAAAATTCTCTCTCCGCGGTGCTTGGTATTTCCAAACTTTTTATTGCTGGAATTATTTTATTAGCACACAAACTACTCGTAAAAAAATTACGAACCAAATCCACTCCCCGGAAAATCCCCAAACAGCTGATTATATAGGGGTTGTGACGGAAAAAAAATTCTCTCTCCGCGGCGTTTGGTATTTCCAAACTTTTTATTGCTGGAATTATTTTCTGAGGATACAAAATACCAGAAAAAAAATAGGAACCAAATCGACTCCCCGGAACACCCTCAAAAAGCTGATTATATAGGGTAGTAACGGAAAAAAAATTCTCTCTCCGCGGCATTTGGTATTTCCAAACTTTTCATTGCTGGAATTATTTTCTGAGGATACAAAATACCCGAAAAAAAATTAGGAACCAAATTGACTCCCCGGAACACCCCCAAAAGCTGATTATATAGGGGTAGTAACGGAAAAGAAATTCTCTCTCCGCGGCATTTGGTATTTGCAAACTTTTTTTTGCTGGAATTATTTTCTGAGGATACAAAATACCCGCAAAAAAATTAGGAACCAAATTGGCTCCCCGGAACACCCCCAAAAGCTGATTATATAGGGGTAGTAACGGAAAAAAAATTTTCCTTCCGCGGCGTTTGGTATTTCCAAACTTTTTATTCGTGGAATTATTTTCTGAGAATAGAAAATAACCGAAAAAAAATTAGGAACCAAATCGACTCCCCGGAACACCACGAAAAAGCTGATAATATAGGGGTAGTAACGGAAAAAAATTCTCTCTCCGCGGCGATTGGTATTTCCTAATTTTTTATTGCCGGAATTATTTTATGAGCACACAAACCACTCGTAAAAAAATTACGAAACAAATCCACTCCACGGAAAACCCCCAAACAGCTGATTATATAGGGATCGTGACGGAAAAAAAATTCTCTCTCCGCGGCGTTTGGTATTTCTAAACTTTTTATTGCTGGAATTATTTCATGAGCACACAAACTACACGTAAAAAAATTACGAAACAAATACACTCCCCGGAAAACCCCCAAACGATTATATAGGGGTCGTGACGGAAAAAAAATTCTCTCTCCGCGGCGTTTGGTATTTCCAAACTTTTTATTGCTGGAATTATTTTATGAGCACACAAACTACACGTAAAAAAATTACGAATCAAATCCACTCCCCGGAAAACCCCCAAACAGCTGATTATATAGGGGTCGTGACGGAAAAAAAATTCTCTCTCCGCGGCGTTTGGTATTTCCAAACGTTTTATGCTGGAATTATTTTCTGAGGATACAAAATACCCCAAAAAAATTAGGAACCAAATCGACTACCCGGAACATCCCCAAAAAGCTGATTATATAGGGGTAGTAACAGAAAAAAAATTCTATCTCCGCGGCGTTTGGTTTTTCCAAACTTTTTATTGCTGGAATTATTTTATGAGCACACAAAACAGTCGTAAAAAAATTACGAATCAAACCCACTCCCGGAAAGCCCCCAAACAGCAGATTATATAGGGGTCGTGACGGAAAAAAAATTCTCTCTCCGCGGCGTTTGGTATTTCCAAACTTTTTATTGCTGGAATTATTTTCTGATATAAAATACCCGAAAAAAAATTAGGAACCAAATCGACTCCCCGGAAGACCCCCAAAAAGCGCATTATATAGTGGTAGGAACGGAAAAAAAATTCTCCCTCCTCGGCGTTTGGTATTTCCAAACTTTTTATTGCTGGAACTATTTTCTGAGGACACAATATACCCGCAAAAAAATTAGGAACCAAATCGACTCCCCGAAACACCCCCAAAAAGCTCATTATATAGGGGTAGTAACGGAAAAAAAATTCTCTCTCGGCGGCGTTTGGTATTTCCAAACTTTTTATTGCTGGAATTATTTTATGAGCACACAAACTACTCGTAAAAAAATTGGGAACCAAATGCACTCCCCGGAAAACCCCCAAGCAGCTGATTATATAGGGGTCTTGACGGACAAAAAATTCTCTCTCCTCAGCGTTTGGTATTTCCAAATTTTTTATTGCTGGAATTATTTTCTGAGGATACAAAATACCCGAAAAAAATTAGGAACCATATGGATTCCCCGGAACACCCCCAAACAGCTGATTATATAGGGATCGTGACGGACAAAAAATTCTCTCTCCTCAGCGTTTGGTATTTCCAAACTTTTTATTGCTGGAATTATTTTCTGAGGATACAAAATACCCGAAAAAAATTAGGAACCATATGGACTCCCCGGAATACCCCCAAACAGCTGATTATATAGGGATCGTGACGGAAAAAAATTCTCTCTCGGCGGCGTTTGGTATTTCCAAACTTTTTATTGCTGGAATTATTTCCTGAGGATACAAAATACCCGCAAAAAAATTAGGAACCAAATCGACTACCCGGTACACCCCCAAAAAGCTGATTATTTAGGGGTAGTAACAGAAAAAAAATTCTCTCTCCGCGGCGTTTGGTATTTCCTAACTTTTTATTGCTGGAATTATTTTCTGAGGTTACAAAATACCCGCAAAAAAATTAGAAACCAAATAGACTCCCACGGAACACCCCCAAAAAGCTGATTATATAGGGGTAGTAACGGAAAAAAATTCTCTCCGCGGCGTTTGGTATTTCCAAACTTTTTATTGCTGGAATTATTTTATGAGCACATAAACCACTCGTCAAAAAATTACGAATCAAATTCACTCCCCGGAAAACCCCCAAACAGCTGATTATATAGGGGTCGTGACGGAAAAAAAATTCTCTCTCCGCGGCGTTTGGTATTTCCAAACTTTTTATTGCTGGAATTATTTTCTGAGGATACAAAATACCCGAAAAAAGATTAGTAACCAAATCGACTCCCCGGAACACCTCTAAAAAGCTGATTATATAGAGGTAGTAACGGAAAAAAAAATTCTCCGCGGCGTTTGGTATTTCCAAACTTTTTATTGCTGGAATTATTTTCTGAGGATACAAAATACCCGAAAAAAATTAGGAACCATATGGACTCCCCGGAACACCCCCAAAAAGCTGATTATATAGGGGTAGTAACGGGAAAAAAATTCTCTCTCCGCGGTGCTTGGTATTTCCAAACATTTTATTGCTGGAATTATTTTATTAGCACACAAACTACTCGTAAAAAAATTACGAACCAAATCCACTCCCCGGAAAATCCCCAAACAGCTGATTATGTAGGGGTTGTGACGGAAAAAAAATTCTCTCTCCGCGGCGTTTGGTATTTCCAAACTTTTTATTGCTGGAATTATTTTCTGAGGATACAAAATACCAGAAAAAAAATAGGAACCAAATCGACTCCCCGGAACACCCTCAAAAAGCTGATTATATAGGGTAGTAACGGAAAAAAAATTCTCTCTCCGCGGCATTTGGTATTTCCAAACTTTTCATTGCTGGAATTATTTTCTGAGGATACAAAATACCCGAAAAAAAATTAGGAACCAAATTGACTCCCCGGAACACCCCCAAAAGCTGATTATATAGGGGTAGTAACGGAAAAGAAATTCTCTCTCCGCGGCATTTGGTATTTGCAAACTTTTTATTGCTGGAATTATTTTCTGAGGATACAAAATACCCGCAAAAAAATTAGGAACCAAATTGGCTCCCCGGAACACCCCCAAAAGCTGATTATATAGGGGTAGTAACGGAAAAAAAATTCTCCCTCCGCGGCGTTTGGTATTTCCAAACTTTTTATTCGTGGAATTATTTTCTGAGAATAGAAAATAACCGAAAAAAAATCAGGAACCAAATCGACTCCCCGGAACACCACGAAAAAGCTGATAATATAGGGGTAGTAACGGAAAAAAATTCTCTCTCCGCGGCGATTGGTATTTCCTAATTTTTTATTGCCGGAATTATTTTATGAGCACACAAACCACTCGTAAAAAAATTACGAAACAAATCCACTCCACGGAAAACCCCCAAACAGCTGATTATATAGGTGTCGTGACGGAAAAAAAATTCTCTCTCCGCGGCGTTTGGTATTTCTAAACTTTTTATTGCTGGAATTATTTCATGAGCACACAAACTTCACGTAAAAAAATTACGAAACAAATACACTCCCCGGAAAACCCCCAAACGATTATATAGGGGTCGTGACGGAAAAAAAATTCTCTCTTCGCGGCGTTTGGTATTTCCAAACTTTTTATTGCTGGAATTATTTTATGAGCACACAAACTACACGTAAAAAAATTACGAATCAAATCCACTCCCCGGAAAACCCCCAAACAGCTGATTATATAGGGGTCGTGACGGAAAAAAAATTCTCTCTCCGCGGCGTTTGGTATTTCCAAACGTTTTATTGCTGGAATTATTTTCTGAGGATACAAAATACCCGCAAAAAAATTAGGAACCAAATCGACTACCCGGAACATCCCCAAAAAGCTGATTATATAGGGGTAGTAACAGAAAAAAAATTCTCTCTCCGCGGCGTTTGGTTTTTCCAAACTTTTTATTGCTGGAATTATTTTATGAGCACACAAAACAGTCGTAAAAAAATTACGAATCAAACCCACTCCCGGAAAGCCCCCAAACAGCAGATTATATAGGGGTCGTGACGGAAAAAAAATTCTCTCTCCGCGGCGTTTGGTGTTTCCAAACTTTTTATTGCTGGAATTATTTTCTGATATAAAATACCCGAAAAAAAATTAGGAACCAAATCGACTCCCCGGAAGACCCCCAAAAAGCGCATTATATAGTGGTAGGATCGGAAAAAAAATTCTCCCTCCTAGGCGTTTGGTATTTCCAAACTTTTTATTGCTGGAACTATTTTCTGAGGACAGAATATACCCGCAAAAAAATTAGGAACCAAATCGACTCCCCGAAACACCCCCAAAAAGCTCATTATATAGGGGTAGTAACGGAAAAAAAATTCTCTCTCGGCGGCGTTTGGTATTTCCAAACTTTTTATTGCTGGAATTATTTTATGAGCACACAAACTACTCGTAAAAAAATTGGGAACCAAATGCACTCCCCGGAAAACCCCGAAGCAGCTGATTATATAGGGGTCTTGACGGACAAAAAATTCTCTCTCCTCAGCGTTTGGTATTTCCAAACTTTTTATTGCTGGAATTATTTTCTGAGGATACAAAATACCCGAAAAAAATTAGGAACCATATGGACTCCCCGGAACACCCCCAAACAGCTGATTATATAGGGATCGTGACGGACAAAAAATTCTCTCTCCTCAGCGTTTGGTATTTCCAAACTTTTTATTGCTGGAATTATTTTCTGAGGATACAAAATACCCGAAAAAAATTAGGAACCATATGGACTCCCCGGAACACCCCCAAACAGCTGATTATATAGGGATCGTGACGGAAAAAAATTCTCTCTCCGCGGCGTTTGGTATTTCCAAACTTTTTATTGCTGGAATTATTTCCTGAGGATACAAAATACCCGAAAAAAAATTAGGAACCATATCGGCTCTCCGGAACACTCCCAAAAAGTTGATTATATAGGGGTAGTAAGGGAAAAAAAATTCTCTCTCCGCGGTGTTTGGTATTTCCAAACTTTTTATTGCTGGGATTATTTTATGAGCACACAACCTACACGTAAAAAAATTACGAATCAAATCAACTCCCCGGAAAACCCTCAAACAGCTGATTATATAGGGGTCGTGACGGAAAAAAAATTCTCACTCCGCGGCGTCTGGCATTTCCAAACTTTTTAAAGCTGGAATTACTTTTTGAGCATAAAAACTCCTTGTAAAAAAAATTACGAACCAAATCGACTCCCCGGAAAACCCCCAAACAGCCTATTATATAGGGATCGTGACTGAAAAAAAATTCTCTCTCCTCGATGTCTGGCATTTCCAAACTTTTTAAAGCTCGTATTACTTTTTGAGCATAAAAACTCCATGTAAAAAAATTACGAACTAAATCGACTCCCCGGAAAATCCCAATCAGATATTATATAGGGGTCGTGACCGAAAAAAAATTGTCTCAGCGGCATTTGTTATTGCCAAGTTTTTTATAGCTGGCATTATATTTTGAGCACACAAATTACCCATAAAACAATTACGAACCAAATCGATTTCCCGGATATCCCCCAAACAGGCGATTATATAGGGGCCGTAACGGTTAAAAAATTCTCTCTCTGCGGCGTTTGGTATTTCGGAACTTTTTATTACTGGAATTAGTTTATATATTTAACAGTAAAAATAACTAGGTGCTTGAAATTTCGAACTTTCATAGTGAACGAAAGATTCGCCTGGGCTAGCTAGAAGCCGCCGACGCCGCAGCCGCGCGCGGTAGGTTCCGCCTCCCTTCTCCTTCAGCCGATTTCTGTTAGCAACTTCTGCGTGCTTTTCTCAAGCTTAATTTTATCTAATTCAAAATAGGGACACATCATTCTTATGTAAAATTTCACGCCTTAGAATTTTTGTTTGGGACTTTTTTCGTTATCTCTTATAGTTCGCGAGTTATAAGCGAAAATCGGTTTTCGGGAGTGGTTTTTTGACAAATTAGGGGTGATGCCGGCGTTTTTGGAGGCTGCATTTCTGATCATCGTTTTTAGACGATGTGTTTTACCAAATATCCAAAATGCAGCCATTCCCTCGAAAAAATCGATTTCAGACCTTCGCTTACTGGCCAGCGCGTCGGCGCTGTCTCGCCGTGGGTAGATTCGGCGCTCTCGGTGCGCGTGCACTCGCGACAGCCGTTGAGCCCTATATCTATGCCTATATACTGTAGGCGCTTGACTCTCCCGCGTGCGCCGCGTCATCGCCGCACCTCGAGCACAGGCCCTACTGTTGACCGTCGTTTGCGCTCTCTACGCCTCTGTAGCAGCTATCTCTCTCTCCGTGGCTCCCGCGCTGCTGGATTCGGCCGCTATAGATTCTAACTATACCTATAGCTTGCGGCTCGCTCGACCGGCCGAGTGTTTATGTTTCGCCGCGCTCCGACTTTCGTCGACTTTGTTATTGTCGCGAGCTAGTATACGTTCCGATTATAAGCGCTTTTGAAAAATATATATATAACTCTCTCATAATACATATTCCTACTCTCTAAGGCCTAATGTATTATTGATTAAATGTTAATCAACAATCAAATATCTCAACAGTAAGAGTAAAATTTCCAATTATCTTACGGTGCGATAAAATTTAAAAAACATTTTTATTCAGAGAATAATTAGAATATCGCTTAACTCTATAACCGAAAGTACGATTTACAACACGAAAAAACAATTCGTCGATGCGCAAAAAAGCCGTTAATTGGTTTATTTAGACGCACAGAAACTAAAACGACAATCTCAAGTCAAAATCCATACGGGCTAGGATGATGAGCCTAAACGATTTTACAGTTTGCATTTATTTGATGTAATCAGAACACCATATTCCTCTGAATTCTAATTAATTATAGTCTATAATATAAAAAAATGTTATTATATTATACACATTTATTACTCTAGTGTAGTTGAAATTTTAATAATTTGAAAATTCATATTTTAGAATAATTAAATTACATCAAATAATTTTTTTAAATGAATATATTTTAATATAAAACTGCATTCTATGTGCATATTTGATTTTGCATAAATACATTATTCAAAAGTATTTATAAAATTATATTTGAAAACATTTACGGGGAAAAATCGTAATTATTAAATTGCAAATTAAAAATACAAAGGTTTATGCCAAAAGTCAAATTCACCAATTTTTTACATGGTTATTGGCGCGTGAATATTTCGACGGCTGCGCGGAACAAGGTTGTATCTCAGCGCTCGGACGAAGAACGTTGTATTTCACCGCGTGGACGAAGAACATCATATCTCACCGCGCGGATGAAGAACGTCGTATCTCACCGCGCGGACGTCGTCTCTCCGCGCGGATGAAATAAGGTAAAAGTACCAATGAGCGGCCAGTGCCCAGTATGTGGCTATCTAGATAAATATTCAATTACTTTACAGAATGTGTAGTAGTTGGATAATATTTTATTCTATAAGATGATTCTAAAATAATTAATGCTTATTGTTTAAATAGTATTATTACTCTTAGTGAAAATTTAATACTTAAAAAGACGATTTGAAAATGCTACTCGCGGGGATCACGGCTTTCTATGAGAGGTCCTTAATGCTTTCGTAAGGATTCATGACTCGCCTTTTAGGTATTTTTAAATAAATTTGAAGTAAATCTTTACTCTTGAAAGTTTTAAGACACTTCTAAGATGCATCGAATTCAATTACAGTCGTTAGGAGCCCAATAATTATTGTTTTTAATAAAAATAATTCAAGGTTATCTACTAGTACAGTTTAAACGTCATATCCCAATACTTGGCCCTATGTATTTCACCGATGTTTTCATGGTTAGGGTTTCTACGTATTGGTAGAGTTAGTAGGTTGGAAAACCATAATATGATTATTATACATTGATTTGCTGTAATTTCATATTATTAACGATTGATTTAGTGTTAAAAAGTATTTCCAGTCCAAAATTTTGCGATTTTATTATATTCACATAAAAATCAAAATAAATATAGAGTACAAATTATATGGTCCAAGTATTGGGACTAACAATTTCGACCACTAGTACATGACTTTTTAACACGGTCCAACTACTAGTACAAGCAGTGTATTCATAATTTAATTAATTTTTCTATCATAAAAGCTTATTTTCACAAATTAAATACTTTTTTCGCAAGTAAAAAGTAATAATAATTCTATTGGCTACTGATTCTATGCATTTTTAATAATATTTCGTATTTAAAATATGACATTAAAATTCTAGCTTCACTAAGCGGCCATCTATTGGTACTTTTACCTTATCTCGGCGCGCGGACGGAAAACATCGTATCTCGCCGTATACTGGCCGTGTACTCCGCAAGAGCGCCGAGATACGACGTTCTTCATCCGCGCGGTGAGATACGATATTCTTCATCCGCGCGGTGAGATACGATGTTCTTCGTCCGAGCGGTAAGATACGACGTTCATCATCTGCGCGGTGAGATATGTCGTTCCTCATCTTCGCAGTGAGATACGACGTTCTTAATTCGTCCGCGCGCTGAGATACGACGTTCTTCATCCGCGCGGTGAGATACAACCTTGTTCCGGTCAGTCATCGATATATTGAATAAATAGATTCATTGAACTAGGATTCGATATGAAAAAAATCTTTAAAACAAAAGTGATCATCGGATGGGGAGAAGATTTTATCTCGGAGAAGCGCGTGAAAAGGCCCGATTCCAGACGAGCCCGTAAGAAGGTGGGACACTACTGAGATAGGACCTCTTCACGCGCTACGTTGAGATAGAACCTTCTTCTTCCCACCCGACGAAATATCCTCAAATTATAAAAATTGTATAAAAAATTATAAAAAAATATAAACTTCTTCTTTTTTCTACATATATTTCCTGCGTATTTACCGTTCTTTAGTGTGCCACGAAAAAATTATGATTTCTTCGACGAGGGGTGCATCGACATCACGTTCTTTAGAACGTATTTTTAGAAAAATATAAAAACAAAAAATTTTTTTTATAACGGACAAATAGTATTTAATTTTAATTTTTATAAACATACAGCATCGCGGAGATAATATTTTTGTCAATAGTAGGCACATCGTATCCAAAATCAAATTTACCGAAAATTTAACAAGAGTTGATAGCTTAAATAAATTGGTACAGCGTTTTTTTACCATATTCTAGCAGTTTTTTTAGCAACGTTATAAGTATAAAATTGTCTTCAGTACGTGGAGGAAATATCTAAATTTAGGCCTCTTCTGATGTCCGATGAGCTTATCCTTGCATAACAGTAAGTTCTATGTAGTGGAACATGTTACTGGAAGTGGATTATATAAATATTTGCTTGACTTAGATACATATCTGAGAACCATAGATATGTCACAGTACTATAAAAGTTATTTCCCTCTTATGTTTCGATAAAAATAAAAAATTTCTTTGAAGGCACATCTACAGGACAAAGTTTTTCTGAAAGTTAAAAAAAATATGAACAAGCTCAATTTAGTAGTATCATTTTTCGTCGACGCTTATAAGTTAATTTTGGATTGATAAGAAGTTTAACTTTTTTTTAAATGACGAAACTCGGAAAAGATATTTAATTTTGAAGGCATATCTACAAGACAAAGTTTTTTTGTTCTTTAAGCCTTTCTGAATGTGAAAAAAATTATTTACTTTTAAATCTAAAAATTAAGGATAATTTCGTCTTTTTTCTAAACGACGACACTTATAAATACTAGCATCTACCTATTTGGTCTTTGCAAGAATAATTATCTACACTGAAATTATTACTTTAAAAGTTACAGTTTTCTAAGGAATAATCGTTATTACAATTATAACTTCCCATAATAATTTGTTACACGCGATAATTCAATAAATATCTGAAAATATAAAATATCAATATTTTTTTAATCATCACATCAGCTTTACATAATGCATATTGTAATTGAAGTAAATAAGTGAATAAGGAACATCAGCCATCCCATTTAATTTTTTATTTACTAATTATAAGAAATACGTTAAGCTGATGTGATGATTGAAAAAAAATTGATATTTAATATTTTCAGATATTTATTGAATTATCGCTAGTAGCAAATTATTATAGGAAGTTATAATTGTAATAACGTTTATCACTTAGAAAACTGTAACTTTTAAAGCAATAATTTCAGTGTAGATAATTATTCTTGCAAAGATCAAATAGGTAGATGCCAGTATTTATAAGGTGTCGTCGTTTAGAAAAAAGACGAAATTATTCTTAATTTTAGATTTAAAAGTAAATAATTTTGTTGACATTCAGAAAGGCTTAAGGAACAAGAAAACTTTGTCCTGCAGATGTGCCTTTAACATTTTAATTTTTTTCGAGAGGGAGTCTATGATTCTCACATATTTAGCTAACTATAAGTCAAGTAAATATTTATATAATCCACTTCCAGTAACATGTTCCACTACATAGAACTCACTGTTATGCAAGGATAAGCTCATGGGGCATCAGAAGAGGCCTAAATTTAGATATTTCCTCCGTTTACTCTGAAGACAATTTTATACTTATAAACGTTAATAAAAAAACTGCCAGAATACGGTAAAAATCGCTGTACCAACTTTTTTAGGCTATCAACTCTTGTCAAATTTTCGGTAAATGTGATTGGATACGATGTGCCTACTATAAACAAAAATATTATCTCCGTGACGCTGCATTTTTATAAAAATTAAAATTAAATACTATTAGTCCGTTATAAAAAAAACTTTTTTGTTTGTAAGAAACTATTGCAGCTTGAAGAAAAATATTGATTTTATCAAATAAAAACAGTAAGTAAATTAGTAAAACGTGTTTTCCTTGTCTTTATATATAAAGCAGTTGACAGAAAAAAAATTATACTTTAGGTACACATTGGTATTAGTAATTTTTTAAATAGGAAACTTGTGGAGGTTCGTTGCACACTCACATTTATAAAATAATTTTCTTTATGAGTAACAAATACTAATATTTAGGGAATATCTTTGGAAATGATATAGGTGTAGATAAGGATGCTAGCCTTTCCCCTGAAAATTTAATCAATACGTATTGACAAATGTCAGTAATTTTTTACTAGGGGTGCACGACTACTCGAAGATCCGAACTATTTGCTCTCTATAAACTCAACTCGACGAACTCAAGTCGAATCAAATGTTTTACTTGATATATTGAGTAGTTAGAAATAGTTCGAGTAGTTCGAACTTTGATCGATTGGTTTGAAATGATGGGACATTTCGAACTTCCAGTACATAGTAGTGAATAAATTATAAAAGAATTATAAATAAAAAATTATACATAATTATAAGTAATCTGAGGATAATTATAATTATTATCGCTAAGTAGTATATAAATCCAAAAACAAATTACATTCAGCTAATTAAGTATATCATTTTGTAAGTTACTAAGAGAGCCAGCTGGTTCTATCTAGATCGAACTACTTAATTCGAGTAGCTTGACTTCATTCGAGTAGTTTGAGTTGGTCCGAGTAGTTCAACCTGACTCAAGTAGTTCAAAGTATAGTGTACTCGATTCAAGTTCGAAGAAAAAGCCCGATACAGTTCTTACCTACTGAATTCGCAAATGAAATTTTTTGACAACGCTCTGAAGTTGGCTCTGTAAGCTTCAATTCGATAATAATCACTATCACCCTTTTACAATAGGAACTAGATTCTAAAGCAGAGCGCGCTACGCTCGCCTGCACGCTAACCTATCTTGTTTGTATTGTTGCAGATTTGTCACTGAATTTTATAAACAAATGAATATAACTTTGCAGGTTCTGAAAATTTTTCTATTTTGATATCGGCGGCTCCCCCTGAAATTTAACAAGGAAGAAAATGAGATCTTGCAAATTAAAGTTGAATGAAAAACAAGAACGATTTGTATTTCTTATTGATTTTTTTTTTAATGCACAAAACATACTTTTGCAAAATTGGAAATTCTCTAACAAAAATATTTTCCGGTATGTTAAGAACTCTGCTTTCTATCACATCAGTTTTCAGATTGGAATGTGTAAATTAATTTTTGTAAAAAATGTTCATAGCTTTAGGTCTACTAGACCGCTGGAGCCACCTTAAAAAATTTTCATAGCACACCGACCTACCTGGGCTCAAATTAAAGTTTTTGGCAAACAAAAAAGCTAAACAAATTGTGCAACGATCGTAAGTGTGCTCCTGTCCGTATTAATAAATATACCGATTGGAAGAAGACATGGAAAACATAAAAAATGATTGATTGTTAGCCGTTTTTTTATTTTGAGTCGATTTGGTTCGTAATTTTTTTACAGGGAGTTTTTATGCTCAAAAAGTAAACCCGGCTTTAAAAAGTTTGAAAATGCCAGACACCGCGGAGTGGGAAATTTTTTCTCTGTCACGGCCCTTATATAACCAGCTGTTTGGGGGTTTTCCGGGGAGTAGTTTGTGTGCTCATAAAATAATTCCAACAATAAAAAGTTTGGAAATGCCAATTGCCGCTGAGAGAGAATTTTTTTTCGGTCACGACCCCTATATAGCTGATTATATAATCAGATGTTTGGGTGTTTTCCGGGGAGTCGATTTGGTTCGTAATTTTTCTACGAGTAGTTTGTGTGCTTATAAAATAATTCCAGCAATAAAAAGCTTGGAAATACTAAACGCCACGGAGACAGAATTTTTCTTCCGTTACTACCCCTATGTTATCAGCATTTTGGGGGTGTTCCGGGGAGTCGATTTCGTTCCTAATTTTTTTCGGGTATTTTATATCCTCAGAAAATAATTCCAGCAATAAAAAGTTTGGAAATACCAAACGCCGCGGAGAGAGAATTTTTTTCCGTCACGACCCCTATATAATCTGATGTTTGGGGGTTTTCCGGGGAGTGGATTTGGTTCGTAATTTTTTTACGAGTAGTTTGTGTGCTCATAAAATAATTCCACCAATAAAAAGTTTTGAATTACCAAACGCCGCGGAGAGAGAATTTTTATTCCGTTACTACCCCTATATAATCAGCTTTTTGGGGTGTTCCGAGGAGTCCATTTGGTTCCTAATTTTTTTTCGGGTATTTTATATCCTCAGAAAATAATTCCAGCAATAAAAAGTTTGGAAATACCAAACGCCGCGGGGAGAGAATTTTTATTCCGTCACGACCCTATATAATCAGCTCTTTAAGGGTTTTCCGGGGAGTGGATTTGGTTCGTAACTTTTTACAGGGAGTTTTTATGCTCAAAAAGTAATTCCAGCTTTAAAAAGTTTAGAAATGCCAGACACCAAGGACTGAGACTTTTTTTCCGTCACGACCCTATATAATTGGCTGTTTGGGGGTTTTCTAGGGAGTCCATTTGGTTCGTAATTTTTTTACAGGGAGTTTTTATGCTCAAAAAGTAATTCCAGCTTTAAAAGTTTGGAAATGCCAGGCGCCGCGGAGTGAGAATTTTTTTCCGTCACGAGCTCTATATAATCAGCTGTTTGGGGGTTTTCCGGAGAGTCGATTTGGTTTCTAATTTTTTTACCGGGAGTTTTTAGGCTCCAAAAGTAATTCCAGCTTTAAAAAGTTTGGAAATGCCAGAGGCCGTTGAGTGAAAATTTTTTTTCCGTTACTACCCCTATATAATCAGCTTTTTGGGGGTCTTCCGGGGAGTAGATTTGGTTCGTAATTTTTCTACGAGTAGTTTGTGTGCTCATAAAATAATTCCAGCAATAAAAAGTTTGGAAATCCCAAATTCCGCTGAGAGAGAATTTTTTTTCCGTTACTATCCCTATATAATCAGCTTTTTGGGGGTGTTCCTGGGAGTCGATTTAGTTCGTAACTTTTTACAGGGAGTTTTTATGCTCAAAAAGTAATTCCAGCTTTAAAAAGTTTAGAAATGCCAGACACCAAGGACTGAGACTTTTTTTCCGTCACGACCCTATATAATTGGCTGTTTGGGGGTTTTCCAGGGAGTCCATTTGGTTCGTAATTTTTTTACAGGGAGTTTGTGTGCTTATAAAATAATTCCAGCAATAAAAAGCTTGGAAATACTAAACGCCACGGAGACAGAATTTTTCTTCCGTTACTACCCCTATGTTATCAGCATTTTGGGGGTGTTCCGGGGAGTCGATTTTGTTCCTAATTTTTTTCGGGTATTTTATATCCTCAGAAAATAATTCCAGCAATAAAAAGTTTGGAAATACCAAACGCCGCGGAGAGAGAATTTTTTTCCGTCACGACCCCTATATAATCTGATGTTTGGGGGTTTTCCGGGGAGTGGATTTGGTTCGTAATTATTTTACGAGTAGTTTGTGTGCTCATAAAATAATTCCAGCAATAAAAAGTTTGGAAATCCCAAATGCCGCTGAGAGAGAATTTTTTTTCCGTTACTATCCCTATATAATCAGCTTTTTGGGGGTGTTCCGGGGAGTCGATTTAGTTCGTAATTTTTTTACAGAGAGTTTTTATGCTCAAAAAGTAATTCCAGCTTTAAAAAGTTTAGAATTGCCAGACACCAAGAAGTGAGACTTTTTTTTCCGTCACGACCCCTATATAATTGGCTGTTTGGGGGTTTTCCGGGGAGTGGATTTGGTTCGTAATTTTTTTACGAGTAGTTTGTGTGCTCATAAAATAATTCCAACAATAAAAAGTTTGGAAATGCCAATTGCCGCTGAGACAGAATTTTTTTTCGGTCACGACCCCTATATAACTGATTATATAATCAGATATTTGGGGGTTTTCCGGGGAGTCGATATGGTTCGTAATTTTTCTACGAGTAGTTTGTGTGCTTATAAAATAATCCAGCAATAAAAAGCTTGGAAATACTAAACGCCGCGGTGGGAGAATTTTTCTTCCGTTACTACCCCTATGTTATCAGGTTTTTGGGGTGTTCTGGGGAGTCCATTTGGTTCCTAATTTTTTTTCGGGTATTTTATATCCTCAGAAAATAATTCCAGCAATAAAAAGTTTGGAAATACCAAACGCCGCGGGGAGAGAATTTTTATTCCGTCACGACCCCTATATAATCAGCTCTTTGGGGTTTTCCGGGGAGTGGATTTGGTTCGTAATTATTTTACGAGTAGTTTGTGTGCTCATAAAATAATTCCAGCAATAAAAAGTTTGGAAATCCCAAATACCGCTGAGAGAGAATTTTTTTCCGTTACTATCCCTATATAATCAGCTTTTTGGGGGTGTTCCTGGGAGTCGATTTAGTTCGTAATTTTTTACAGGGAGTTTTTATGCTCAAAAAGTAATTCCAGCTTTAAAAAGTTTAGAAATGCCAGACACCAAGGAGTGAGACTTTTTTTTCCGTCACGACCCTACATAATTGGCTGTTTGGGGGTTTTCCAGGGAGTCCATTTGGTTCGTAATTTTTGACAGGGAGTTTTTATGCTCAAAAAGTAATTCCAGCTTTAAAAGTTTGGAAATGCCAGGCGCCGCGGAGTGAGAATTTTTTTCCGTCACGAGCTCTATATAATCAGCTGTTTGGGGATTTTCCGGCGAGTCGATTTGGTTCCTAATTTTTTTACAGGGAGTTTTTAGGCTCGAAAAGTAATTCCAGCTTTAAAAAGTTTGGAAATGCCAGAGGCCGTTGAGTGAAAATTTTTTTTTTACGTTACGACTCCTATATAATCAGCCTTTTTGGGGTTTTCCAGGGAGTGGATTTGGTTCGTAATTTTTTTGCGAGTAGTTTGTGTGCTCATAAAATAATTCCAGCAATAAAAATTTTGAAATACCAAACGCCGCGGAGAGAGAATTTGTTGTCCGTTACTACCCCTATATAATCAGCTTTTTGGGGGTGTTCCGGGGAGTCGATTTGGTTCCTAATTTTTTTGCGGGTATTTTGTATCCTCAGAAAATAATTCCAGCAATAAAAAGTTTGGAAATACCAAACGCCGCGGAGAGAGAATTTTTTTTCCCTTACTACCCCTATATAATCAGCTTTTTGGGGGTCTTCCGGGTAGTAGATTTGGTTCCTAATTTTTTTCGGGTATTTTGTATCCTCAGAAAATAATTCCAGCAATAAAAAGTTTGGAAATACCAAACGCCGCGGGGAGAGAATTTTTTTTCCGTCACCACCCCTATATAATCAGATGTTTGGGGGTTTTCCGTGGAGTGGATTTGGTTCGCAATTTTTTTACGAGTAGTTTGTGTGCTCATAAAATAATTCCAGCAATAAAAAGTCTGGAAATACCAAACGCCGCGGGGGGAGAATTTTTTGTCCGTTACTACCCCTATATAATCAGCTTTTTGGGGGTGTTCCGGGGAGTCGATTTGATTCCTAATTTTTTTTCAGGTAGTTGGTATCCTCAGAAAATAGCTCCAGCAATAAAAAGTTTGGAAATACCAAACGCCGCGGAGAGAGAATTTTTTTTCTGTTACTACCCCTATATAATCAGCTTTTTGGAGGTGTTCCGTGGAGTTGATTTGGTTCCTAATTTTTTTGCGGTATTTTGTATCCTCAGAAAATAATTCCAGCAATGAAAACTTTGGAAATACTAAACGCCGCGGAGAGAGATTTTTTTTTCTGTCACGTCCCCTATATAATCAGATGTTTGGGGGTTTTGCGGTGAGTCGATTTGGTTCCTAATTTTTTTGCGGGTATTTTATATCCTAAGAAAATAATTCCAGCAATAAAAAGTTTGGAAATACCAAACGCCGCGGAGAGAGAATTTTTTTGCCGTTACTACCTCTATATAATCAGCTTTTTGGGGGGGTGTTCCGGTGAGTCGATTTGGTTCCTAATTTTTTTTCGGGTATTTTGTATCCTCAGTAAATAATGTCAGCAATAAAAAGTTTGGAAATACCAAACGCCGCAGAGAGAGAATTTTTTTCTCTTCGGTCATCTTACGAATTCCGTGTTAGGGGTGGGGGGTAGTTTGGAATTGATTTATTTTAATCAATTTTGATGTATTCTTTCATTATTTGTAGTACATTATATCATCCATGTGGGAAAAAGTGGTTTTTCGAAAATTGAATTTTCGTTGGATCGCAACGTTGCAAACTTCAAACCCATATTTAAATTTAAAACATAAACAAATAATATAAAAACTTACAATTGCTGTAACTGCTGCTACTGATACGGCTATCGATGCAACTCATAGGAACTTCTGTTATTATTGTCTTTTACACTACATTATACACTACTATACACTATTTACAGAGTTTTAATGTTTTAGAAAAGATCCTGTTCATTCTGGCAATGAACAGGATTTTCATTGCAATCTGGGCATAGCCAGAACCCGCACGCATCACAACGTGCCCACTGACGGTTTCTTTGGCACCAAAATCGCTTAGCGCAGCCGAATCAAAAATCGAAGTTCCGATGCGGCACATCAACTAATTCTTGGCGGCGTTGTCGACGTGCTGCGTGCTGCACTATCCGTAGCTGCTCACGCATCAACGCTATTTCATTGTTCCGCGCTTCCCTAAATACAGCGCCGAGGTTTCTGTGAAAACCTCGATGAACATTGATAGCGCGTCTTAACGCCACTTCATGCATCTGCGCGGGGTATTCTGCCACATACTCGCGATCACCGTCACCATCAACATCACCAGCATCGTGATTATTATCGACAGTTTCCATGTCGGAGTCCACAATTTCTTGCTGTTGTTGTTGTTGCACTATTTCTCCCTGCTCGTTCGATATATCTGACTCGTAGCCAGATTCAACTTCATCCTCGAAGTCGTCTTGCAGGAGGTCAGCAAGTACGGCGTCCTCCTGAATTTGAATGTGTCTTTCCTCTTCCATTTGGATGCGTCGTTCCTCTTCAAGTTGAATGCGGCGTTCTTCTTCTTCACGCTGTTGTCGTAGGAGGATATCCTAATTTTGGAGGAACACCTGCATGACCTCCTCAGGTATCAAGTCGTCGATGGGGATTTCTTGAAACTCTTCAATCGGCATTGGTGGTGGTGGTGGTGGTGATAATGGTGGCGATTTAGCCATTTCGTCCATGATGAGAGAGAGGTGTTGCTCCAATAAAATCTTACAGCAGACTGGTGGACGGCGGGGTGCTCTAGCCATCGTTTTTTCAAAAGTTGGCGAAAACTGATGATAAGCTACAGTCTTATTACATTGAGAGTGTGTAGAAACTTGCGGAAAATTGGATTTTGCATTCATATTACACATGGCGGAGGAAGTAGGGATTATTTTTCAAGTAAATTCTAAAATCATACGATAATAAGAGATGGAACAAAACCCTCGGTTTACTGTTATTACGTCTGGCGAATACTCTAAAATTCTTTTCTCACGAAAACTTTCAATCTCAGCCGATACCAGAGACATTTGTCTACTATATTATCTAAATAATTTATAAATAATTTGAGAAAAGTTCATATAAGCACTGTTTCAGCGCTTGTACAGCATTTTACAGAGAAATATTTTAAATTATTATTTTATGTTTCATTATTGTTTATTTATTATAAAACTATGCTGAGGAAGTGTTTATTTATTAAATATAAATAAAAAGTTAATATTAATATACCATTAAATCGACCCAAGTTAGCAGAGAAACATCTGAGCGAATAGGTTTATTAAAAAGCTATGAAAAATAGAATGATAGCCACTGCACTAGGACTATCCCACTAGCACGCGTTAAGCTACACCTACTTTATGTGCATTGTCTTGAAGTTTTTTCGTTGGTTGACTCTTATCATAAGTGCAACGAATGAGGTGTTGTCGTTTCTATGCCAAGCAGGCCGTCATATTGGCGAACTGACCACCCGACATAATGTTCTATTTATGACTACACACATGTGCCACTTTCTTAACTTATATGTTCCTGATACATACTGCGAAAAAAACTGTAATAAAAATTTATTTATTTTGATTTCCAAGTACACAAACTCCCCTTTACGTAAACCTCAAGGCAGGATGAGAAAATAGAGAGAGTTTAATACACTGATCGACGTATTGGTACGGTATTGGAACGATTTACTACCGGAAATTACGGTCAGACCGATTCGCGATATTAGACTTTTTTATAAGGTACCATATCTTCTTTTAAATGAAGATGTTTTAGAACCTCATTGCTTGATCGATTTCGTTATCGATACATTGATCAGTCTAATCGATGGTTATATCAGCTCGTGGTATTATACTTTTTTACTACCCACTTTACCCTCTAACAGTTCGGCATATTTATAACTTTCATTAACCAATTAATTTTGTTATTGATTCGGTATTAGTAAGGTATTGGTACGGATATCTTGAAAAGTTACATTCATATTAATTCGCGGTATTATACTTTATTATTAGGTGCAACATTCTCTTTTTATTGGAGGTATTTTGGAACCTCACAGATCGATCGATTTCGTTATCGATATTTCGATTGATCCAATCGATGATCATTACAACTACTTAAACTCTTTTCGCTGTTTGCTTCTTATGACAAGTACAACGGATGAGATGTTATCACTTGTATGGTTAGTAGTTCGTTATAATAATCACCTGATCAGATAGTATAATGTCTTACTTATGACTATTATATATGTGACACCTTCTTAGCTTTATGTTCCTGATACATGCTACGAAAAAACTACAATAAAAATTAATTTATTGTTATTATCAAGTACGTAAACAACCCTTTACGTAAACCTCAATACAAGATGAGAAAATAGAGAGAGTTTAGTACACTGATCAGCGTATTGTCTCGATATTGGTATGATTTTCCACTGGAAATTATAGTCAGATCGATTCGCGGCATTAGACTTTTTTATAATGTACTATATCTTCTTTTAAATGAAGATGTTTTGGAACCTCATTGGTTGATCGATTTCGTTATCGATACATTGGTCAGTCTAATCGATGGTTATATCAGCTCGCAGTATTATACTTTTTTACTACCCACTTTACCCTCTAACATTTCCGCATATTTGTAACTTTCATTAACCAATTAATTTTGTTATTGATTCGGTATTAGTAAGGTATTGGTACGGATATCTTGAAAAGTTACATTCACATTAATTCGCGGTATTGTACTTTATTGTTAGGTGCAACATTCTCTTTTTATTGTAGGTATTTTAGAACCTCACAAATCGATTTCATTATAGATATGTCGATTGATCCAATCGATTATCATTACAACTACTTAAACTCTTTTCGCTGTTTGTTTCTTATGACAAGTACAACGGATGAGATGTTATCACTTGTATGGTTAGTAGTTCGTCATAATAATCAACTGATCAGATAATATAATGTCCTACTTATGACTATTATATATGTGACACCTTCTTAGCTTATATGTTCCTGATACATGCTACGAAAAAACTACAATAAAAATTAATTTATTGTTATTATCAAGCACGCAAACAACCCTTTACGTAAACCTCAATACAAGATGAGAAAATAGAGAGTTTAGTACACTGATCAACGTATTGGCTCGATATTGGCATGATTTTCCACTGGAAATTATAGTCAGATCGATTTGCGGCATTAGACTTTTTTATAAGGTACTGCATCTTCTTTTAAATGAAGATGTTTTGGAACCTCATTGGTTGATCGGTTTCGTTATCGTTACATTGATCAGTCTAATCGATGGTTATATTAGCTCGCGGTATTGTACTTTTTACTACCCACTTTACCCTCTAACAGTTCCGCATATTTGTAACTTTCATTAACCAATTAATTTTGTTATTGATTCGGTATTAGTAAGGTATTGGTACGGATATCTTGAAAAGTTACATTCACATTAATTTGCGGTATTGTACTTTATTGTTAGGTGCAACATTCTCTTTTTATTGGTGGTATTTTGGAACTTCACAGGCCGATCGATGTACCGATCAACCCAATCAATTTTCATATCAGTTCCGAGTAACATAGTTTTACTACACATTGTATCCATCTATTTATCGTATTTTATAACTTAGTCATAGAAATTATTTTATGGAATTTTTTATAATTCTGTGTGTTTTAGCAAAATTTTTCGGTGATTTTTCATTATAATATATTAAGCTGTGATTATGTTTTTAGACTTTTTAAATTCAAAAGTGTCTATCCTCAAAATTTCGCTGCGTTGCTCTGCATTCTTTTATTCCGTCGCCACTGTAAAATCCGTAGTTTCATGCTCTTTGGTGTGTATATAAGCCGTCTTAAACGATATTTATACCACAGTTCAGTTTGTCTGCGCCCAGAAACTATCAAAGATTAGTTGAACCAGTACACTGTTACATACTTATAAAAGTTTGGTTTGAGTGATCGTAGAAATACACTTCATCATCCAGACATACTTCTATCGCACGTTAAAGTGAGTTCTTCTTAAAGTATTAAATACTACCACTCTGTCTTAAATTGTTAATATTGTAACAAGGTGAATTTTAAAATGGAAAATAACTTGTTCGATGATACCTGATTTCAACATGGTCTTCGATGAAACTCGTACACATATGGCAATTTTAAATGTCATTGCACGAGTCGAAACTCTCGAAGCATATGACGAAGATCATTGGACCAATGAAAATTCATTATTCAATACTGTTGAATCAATAAATAGAGATTTAAAAAATTTAGATGACTTAAAAAAAAGTAACAAATACAGAAAACTTATTCTTGACTGTAATGTGCATCATACAGAAAAATTACTTACAAGGAAGGTACCCCAAGTGTAAGTCGCCGATTTGGACGATATTGCAATATGTTGTAGTACATTAAAAAATAAGAGACGTATTTTTTTTACGTGCTGATAGACACTTTAAGGGGGTGAAATCTACCCCTAAAGTTCACCCTCAAAAACAGTTTTTTTCAAATATTTCAAAAACGAATAAAGCTAGCTTAATGAAACCGACGCCAAAATTTGTAGAATAAAAAACCCTTCAAAATAGCATTACTTTCAATTTTAAGGTTAGCAACCCCTATGTTTTTTTCAAGAAAACTAAGCTTTTTTCATCAATTTTCAGCTATAAAAATTACAATAAATTATATATCGCCTCAAAACTGATTCCATTTAAAAGAAAATTAAAAAATAAAGTTGACCTGTCTCGTGGTTTTGGCCAAAATTATTTTTTAGGGGGTAACTACCCCTTATTTATATTTTGTTCATTATTTCAGAAATAAATAAAGATACCTTAATAAAACCAACGCTAAAAATTTTAAAATAGGAAAGGCTTCAAAACAGCATTACTTTCAATTTTAAGAGTAGCAACCCCTATTTTTTTTTTTCAAGAAAACTAAGCTTTTTTCATCAATTTTCAGCTACAGAAATTACAATAAATATATATCGCCTTAAAACTGATTCCATTTAAAAGAAAATTAAAAAATAAAGTTCACCTGTCCCGTGGTTTTAACCAAAATTATTTTTTAGGGGTAACTACCCCTTATTTTTATTTTGTTCATTATTTCTGAAATCAATAAAGATACCTTAATAAAACTAACGCTAAAAATCTTAAAATTAAAAAGGCCATAAATCTGCATAACTTTCAATTTTAAGGGTAGCAACCCCTATTTTTTTAAAGGAAATTAATTTTTTTATCAATTTTCAGCTATAAAAATTGCAATAAATATATCTCTTTAAAAACCATTCCATTGAAAAGATTGACCATAAAATTTTGACCAATAACACAGACAAACGCTATGTAATTTTAGCGCTTTCGGGCAATACGAAATACTAATTTATCATTAATTTTGCAAAATTAGTTTGGTTAAACTACTTGTTTAAACGGATTATTGTAACGCTTTTTCGAAAAACTAATTTTGACTTGAATTCCACAAGAAAAGTAACATGTTTATTTAAACTTTTATATGTTGTAGTGAACCAAAAAACGAAAAATATTTAAATTTTTTATCAGTGAATAATACATTTTAAAGGGGTGCAAATCATCCCCGGAAGTTCATTATGTTCTTACTTCCCTTTATTATATTTTATGTATTATTATAAATACTTCGTCAAAGGCAATCGTACCGTTTTGATACGTGATAAACAAAGCATTAAAAAAAAAATTAATGTGTGTGTGCGTGTGTGTACGTGGATGTAAGTGATTTTTATGCAGTAAATAAGAGTAATCGCTGATTGTGAATGAGAAAATAATATTTTATTTTTATGTTATTATGAGGCGTATATTTATAGATTGGTGATTTAACTCGTAGTTTCATATATTGCTGGCAAACATTGTATTTATAAATCGGTAGAGTTCCAGTCGTGCAGTGTTGTTTTGTGACAGTGGTTATTTCTACAATATTGTGGCTGTAATATTGCATCAATTCTTTTTTTTTAATGTCAGCAGCACTACAAAACTACAGGTAAATGTCTATTTATATATCAGATCTAATGCATTAATTGTAAAAATTTCGTATCTGTCTATAGGCTTTAATAAAATTATAACAGCTTTTCAAAATTATATTTTGCGTTATTTTTAATGAACATATTAGAAAGTATGCAATTTCGTACATTGTTACATTTTTTGGAGATACATTTGACGTTATAGAGCACAAATAGTTTAAATTGATTTTTCTTTAATTTTAAAGATTTAAAAAATCCTGATTTATAAGTGCATAAAGTATTTTTAATATTTTTACGAAAATTAAAAAATGTATCAAAATATACTTTATTGTGTATACTGTATTGTTTACTTTCTGTTATTAACAAAATTATAGACTCCTGATTCAATTTTTAGCCAAAATTGTATACGGTTCCTTTACTATTAGATATTTTACAAATAATAAATTTTACATACAAATAATAATTTTAAATAACTAAATCTTAATTTTAATAAATCTAAATTAACAGGCATTGTGCAATACATCTTTCGATTACTGTTTACAAATTTAAAAAAAAACTCGAGATTACCTTCTTTTCATTTTAATCAAGCGCTTTAGTAAAGAAATGTACAGGTACGATATTCTTAATAGATTCTTAACAGGATGGCCCAAAGTATAAATATTTGTTTTATTTGTATGTGTCGCCTTTTTAAATGCAACATTATTATCTTGTGAAAATATGGTATTTTCTTAATATTTAAACAAATATTTCCCGGTAAAAAGACATTGGTCGCATGATGGCGTACATCAGTAAAAGCGTAAAACGTACAACGTACAAAGCTTCCTCATTGAGAAATAGCTATGTTCTCGCAACATAGTAATGTAACGTTTAGAGGGGTGACGCATACAAATTAAAAAAATGTTTTTATTTTCAGCATTCTATATATGTGTGTTGTAAAGATACTATTTCTGTATGCAATTATTCTTATAAATGTTTGATTATTTTAGTACTCAAAATGAAAATTAATCCTCTGAATGTTATTAATTTGCTTCTTGCCTATTTGCAAACACTTGATATTGAAGATAGCCCTTATAATATTAAAGAAATAGAAATAAAAGACCATTTCCAAATGATACTGTTAGATTTAATGGAATCGTCTAATAGCATAGATGTTATAATGGAAAAATCGTTGGATTTTCAAGAAGAATATAAAGAAACAGATGCACGTATTGTGGAAGAGGTTGATTTACATACACTTCCTTACTATCCTGAATTACCTACGGATCAATGTACGGGACATGAAGAACCATTGAGTTTTGAATACAAAAAAAGGGCTGTAGAATATTGGAGAAGTGGAAAAACAAAAAAGAATTTATCGCTTAAAACAGTTCAAAATAGATTCAGGAAAGTCAGTTCTGAAACACAGTTACATCGCTGGGCTCACCAAATCAATCAAGGTGGAACTTACCGAGAAAAAATTGGAAGAATTTGCGATTTCACACTAGAAAATTTTAAAGCTGCTACTGAAGCTGGATTAATAATTCATGACAACGATTTAAGAAGATGGGCTCTACAAGCACGAAAATTAATCGGAAATGAGGACGTAAGATTTAAAGCTTCAAAACATTGGCTTTCAAAATTTAAAAACACCCATAGAATTGTTTCTCGAAAAATTAATAAATTTATCACAAAAAAAAGTATAGAAAATAGAAATGATTTGCATAAAAAAGAAGTAGAATTCGTAACAGAAGTCAAACAATTGATTAATCAAATAGGCGCTGACAATACATATAATTCAGACCAGTCTGATTTTCAGTTGGAAATGCATTCTGGTCGATCTCTTGCTTTTGAAGGAGAAAAGAAATTACAGTGCCTTGTACAGTCGGTCACATCAACAACTCATAGCTATACTGTACAGCCGACAATTTCAGTCACAGGAAAGTTACTATCACCATTATTTTTAGTATTAAAGGAACGAAGCGGAGAATTTGGACCAATTGTCTCACAAAATTTGTTTGTGCCGACAAACGTATATGTTACATCCTCGACATCTGGAAAACTTAATTCAGGTAAAATCACGTTCTATTAATTTCTAAAAATAAAACGTTAATTATTTCGGAAGACACATTTAAATAAAATCAAAATTTGTAGAACTCTTTAAGGCGTGGTTAAAAGAGGTATATTTTCCTCAAGTTGGACCTAGAAGCATGCTGCTAATTGATTCGTGGAGTGATCATTGTCCAACGATTGTACAGGAAGTTACGCCATACGATAAAACACTACATCTCAAAATGATACCTACAGGAACGACTGGAAACATACAGCCGTTAGATGTATATGGATTCCGCACATGGAAGTACTATGTTAAACATTTTTCAGACCATGTTTTGCTCATAGACGAAGACTTAAATTTACATTTGAGAAATAATATAATTAAATTACAGTCTTTGGTTCTTAACCAATTTTCATCTCCACGATATGAAAATCTATTTAAATATTCGTGGTATAAAAGTGGGTATCTTGTGAATCGACCAGGAGATTTCGATGATCCCGTAAGTTTCAGTTTCGGAGATTCCTGTGCAACGCATTGTGAGATCAATGGTTGTAATAATGTTGCAATTGTTAGATGTTCGTGGTGTAAAAAATCTTTATGCTTAAAACACTTTTTTGAAGAATATCATTATTGTACAACTTACAATCCATAATGCCTCGAGCTATTCGACAAACAATTACTTTTTTGAGAATACTTTAAATTTTTTGTAGTAATAGTAATAATAAAACTTGTGTTGTTAAAACAAAAACCATATTTACATTAGTTATCATTTCATTTTGTATTTTTCTGAAAAAAAATTAATCTCACTAAATTTTGATTATTTACGCAATTTTTTCAGAAAAAAATAAAAAACACATTTACCCTCCCTGCTAGAAAAAGTTAGTAGAAGTCGATAAAAATCGATAAGTTTCACCATTGAAGTCAATAAAGTCTCTTAATTTCCTTAAAAAGAGAAAAATAGGGGTTCCTACCCTTAAAATTGAAAGTGATACAGATTTGTGGCCTTTTTAATTTTAATATTTTTAGCGTTAGTTTTATTAAGGTAGTTACCCCCTGAAAAATAATTTTGGTTAAGACCACGGGACAGGTCAACTTTATTTTTTTAATTTTCTTTTAAATGGAATCAGTTTTAAGGCGATATATAATTTGTTATAATTTTTATAGCTGAAAATTTATGAAAAAAGCTTAGTTTTCTTGAAAAAAAAATAGGGGTTGCTACCCTTAAAATTGAAAATAATGCTGTTTTGAAGCCTTTCTTATTTAAAATTTTTAGCGTTGGTTTTATTAAGTTATCTTTATTCATTTCTGAAATAATGAACAAAAAATAAATAAGGGGTAGTTACCCCTAAAAAATAATTTTGGCCAGAACCACGAGACAGGTCAACTTTATTTTTTAATTTTCTTTTAAATGGAATCAGTTTTGACGCGATATATAATTTATTGTAATTTTTATAGCTGAAAATTGATGAAAAAAGCTTAGTTTTCTTGAAAAAGAAATAGGGGTTGCTACCCTTAAAATTGAAAGTAATGCTGTTTTGAAGCCTTTCCTATTTTAAAATTTTTAGCGTTGGTTTTATTAAGGTATCTTTATTTATTTCTGAAATAATGAACAAAATATAAATAAGGGGTAGTTACCCCCTAAAAAATAATTTTGGCCAAAACCACGAGACAGGTCAACTTTATTTTTTAATTTTCTTTTAAATGGAATCAGTTTTGAGGCGATATATAATTTATTGTAATTTTTATAGCTGTAAACTGATGAAAAATCTTAGTTTTCTTGAAAAAAATAATATGGGTTGCTACCCTTAAAATTGAAAGTAATGCTATTTTGAAGGCTTTTTTATTCTACAACTTTTGGCGTCGGTTTCATTAAGCTAGCTTTATTCGTTTTTGAAATATTTGAAAAAACTGTTTTTGAGGGTGAACTTTAGGGGTAGATTTCACCTCCTTAAAGTGTCTATCAGCACGTAAAAAAAAATACGTGTCTCTTATTTTTTAATGTACTACAACATATTGCAATATCGTCCAAATCGGCGACTTACACTTGGGGTACCTTCCTTGTTAGACAAAAAGATAATCTATGTAAACAATTAAATAAAATTACAAAACATTTATTATTATTAAATCAAAATTTTGAGCGGAAGTTTGAAAAGCAACAGAATCAAATTAATGAATTAAAAAGTGAAATTGAAAAATTGAAGCTGAATAAAAACACATAAAAATAAATACCGTATTTTCTTATAAACCTATGACCTTTTTAACAGTGTTTTTAAATATATCTCATTATGATAATAAATACTTTTTAAAGTTTTGTAAAATACTTATCGTTTCTTATTTTAAGAATGATTTTTATATGGTTCATGATGTAAAAAAAATATTTAAACTTTATAAATCATTATACCTATAATTAATTTAATGGCTTATTAACACTCGTAACACCATACCATCAAACTCACACACACACACACACACACACACACGCATACGCACGCACGCACGCACGGACACACACACACATACATACTCAATCTAGAAATGATTACATTCTCAAAGATTAGAAAGGATTGTTAAAGAGTGTTTATGGATACTTTATATATAAAGGGGCTGCTTTAATTATTTGTCATTTCAATCTTGGATCCTGTTAAAGCATGATAATACTGAAAAATGTTTGCTCAGAATAGTAATCGAAACTCTAAGTTCCAATGTCGCCAAGTACTATCCATGCTGTATGGATTAAATAAATCGTACTATAAGAAACTTATAGTTGGTCTGGAAAGCCGTGTTATTGGCTGTGGTGATTTCAAACCTGTTGTTCGTCTAAGTGGTCAAAGTATTGCGGGTATTCCACTTACACATACCGAGTGGATCTGGTTTAAAGAACGTTTTCCCAGGATTGATGAATTCTTTGAATCAGAAGGAAACGAAATGGTTGATCAAAAAATATATTGTGGTACCAGCTTTAGTATAAGGTTCATGATAAGTTTTTCTGATAAAGCTTTTGAGCTGATATACGAAACACAAGACAAAAATCATACAGGTTGTCCACCAACGAAGAAACGCTTTCAATCAAGATTGGTGTATAATAAAACCATCTATGTTCAGCTCAAACACATCTCTAGAAACGTAGACAATAGGATTAAATATCTGTTAAGTGCGTGCAAATATATAAAATATGTATTTAATGAAATTTGTAACTATACGAAAGAGAAATTTCAAGAAAGAAAACAATTATCACATCAAGCTTTTCGATCCATATTAGGCTTATTGATTCACATTAAGCTTTTCGACTCACATTAAGCTTTTTGGTACTCGTTGAGCGCATTTATCGTAAGTTTTGTAGCTACAATCTAGCTTGTTACTTCAATTACCTTATCACTTCAAATTATCTTACCACTTCAAATTAGCTTGTCACTTCAAATTATCTTGTCACTTCAAATTAGCTGATTGGTTCATCAGCAATCTGATTTCTCGAGCAGCTTGTGACACGCGCGCCGCCGCTGCAAACCTCGAGACTTATAAAAATATTATTTGCTTTGATGAAAACAGTTTTTGTCATGGATCCACGGTGGAAACATCCTTGGACATCTATGGTTTGCGGTCCCACATCATGTGGGAAAACCGTGTTTGTTAAAAACTTTTTAAAACATATAGATAGTATGAGTAACGTACACTTTGAGCGAATAATAGTTTACTATTCCGAATGGCAATCAACGTATAAAGAACTGAGTGATGATGTCGAATCTCACGAGGGTTTACCAAAAAATTCAGATTTTGTCGACGATCCTAGGCCAAAATTGATAATTATAGACGACTTGATGAGGGAGTCTTCGGGTGGTGGTGGTGGTAGCGTTATTGCCAATCTTTTTACTAAGGGTAGTCATCATAATAATTTAAGGGTAATATTCATCACACAAAACCTTTTCCATAAGGGCCAGCGTGAAATCTCGTTAAATTCTATTTATATAGTTATTTTCAAAAACCCTAGAGATAAATTTCAGATGCAGTATCTAGCTCGCCAAGTGTGTCCTGAAAATCCACAATTTCTACAAGAGACTTATCTTGATGCAACTAAACAAGCACACTCCTATTTATTACTTGACTTACGCCAGGATACACCTGATAATTGCCGTTTTTGTAGTAATATATTTCCATTTGATAAATATTACTATGTTTATGTTCCCAAGAAATCTATAAAAGGTAGCGAACTTGGGAATAATATACCAGTCATACGATTCTAATGGGTTCGAGTAGACGCAAGCGTCTTGGACAAAAAATTTAAATACTTTAAAATCTCTGCTTCATTTCGATAAAAATCAACTATGTGTTTTATTACGCGAAGCAGATAAAAAACTTGTTATTCTCATTTGCGAATGTGGTTTAAATATTTTACGTGGTAACGTGCCTTTGAACAAAAACTATAAAAACAAATTGAAAAAGTACGTTTTATTCTTAAGAAAGATAACTGATTCTTCGCAAAGTTTGAAAAATAAAAAAAAGTTGATTATCAAATACGACTTGTTTACCACTCATCTTGGTACCTGTGATAAAACTATGGAGCATGCAAGAAAAGTGATTTTGATCCCTGAAGAAAGTATAAACAATTTACATCATCGTTTATCAGGTGAAAAATTGTTTACTATGCAAACACCGGGTACACCTTCGTCGCGACTAGACAAAGAAATGAGCGAAATTATAAATTCGACATCAATTCAAGATGATCGTGAAAAATATGCTATGTACCAAGAAGCATTAGACCGTTTTATGTATTATAAATCAAATGATGGTGCAAAAAAGTTTCACGTGAGCGACGTAACCACCCCTGGAGATATCGATAAAGTAAGCAGAGTAAATAATAACGAAGATACCAATGAAGATAGCAGCAAAGTAGATCATAACATAATAAACAGTGTACCATCGACGCTTCGATTTAAAGCAAAACAGTTATTACTGCGATTGTCTGATTCTGGTGATGTCACATGGGATGATCTTGGTAAGATTACCATAGATGGCAGTGTCGTCAAAGGTGGAAATATAGTAGATTTGATTAACGATGCTCTGAGAAATAGAAAACAGCCGTTGTCAAGTGGTTATAGGCACTTTACCGAAGCGCTTCGCAGAGCAAATATACCACGAGAATTTATTGGTAACAATAAAATTTGGGAACTTGTTTTTTCACCACAACCTGACAGTGACGACGACGACGAAGAAACTCAACAATCTAATAGTGAAGAAACAAACGAAAAACCAGCCAAAAAAAAAAGCAAAAAAAGCAACACCAAGAAAGTTGAAAAAAAGATTACACCCCCAAGAAACACCTAGACACGTTACAAAAGTTCGTATTCTTCCATGGGATAGCCTAGAGTAAACATTGAAGAAGATTTGATAACACATCCAGAATCAAGTCTTGTAGATAATTTAATCAATTCTTTACCTCTTGAAATACATGCTCCAGGGTACCATTTTTGTGGACCTGGTACACGTCTAAACGAGAGGTTAGAGAAAGGTGAGAAAGGTATCAGCCCACTTGACGATTATTGCCGTGAACATGATATAGCATATGATATCGTAGCAAAGCTGATTGTTTGCTGGCTAAACGTGCCTTTGCACGTTTATTGTCTGTAACAGCTACAACTAACGAGAGAGGTGTGGCTTTAGTCACAACTTGTTGTATGACAAGTAAAATAACTTTTGACAAGTTTTCTTTGTACATTAAAAAAATAATTAAAAGAAACGTAAAAAATAAACTAAACAAGTTTAATAATAAGATAAATGGAAAAAACGTTAAATAATTTTTTTTATCTACCACCGAAATCACCAGCCTATGCTGGTGCGTACAACCTTTTAAAAACAATTGGTAAAAAACACGATCGCAAAAAAATTATCAAATGGCTTGAAAGTCAGGATGCTTATACTCTACATAAACCTGTACGCCGTCATTTTCCACAGAGGTCTTATGACATTCGGAACCCTTTTGATGTGTGGGAAGGAGATTTCGCTGATTTACGATCATTAAAAATCTATAACAATGACAACACATATCTACTTGTGGTTATAGACGTTTTATCAAAATTTGCTTGTGTTGAACCTATTCGTAACAAAACATCGAAAAGTGTCGCTACAGCATTTGAACGTATTTTGGAGCGTTGTAAAGGACAGCACCCCATGCTCTATCAAACTGATAAAGGTAAAGAATTTCTCGGCAAAGAGATGCAACAAGTTTTTAAAAAGAACAGTATAAACTATCGTGTAGTTAGAAATCCTGATATTAAAGCAGCTGTGGTTAAAAGGTTTAACAGAACATTGAAGGGTCGATTATGGCGATATTTTACTCATACAAACACGTACAGATATATTGATATTTTACAAAAAATTGTTGATGCTTACAATAGTTCTTGGCATTCTGGTACTAAAATGGTTCCTGCTAAAGTTAATTTGTACAATGCCGCAAAAGCACACCAAAACCTAGCCCAACGATACAACAAGACTCGTATCCGATATCCTAAATACAAGGTGGGTGACTTGGTACGTGTCAGCCGTGCCAAACTGGTGTTGAAGAAAGCATATGAAAGTGGCTGGACTTTGGAATTGTTCCGAATTATACGTATATCTACTGAGAGACAACCACCTGTTTATACTTTGGAAGATCTTGACGGTGAACCAATCGAAGGTTTTTTCTACGAAGAAGAACTTTCCAGAGTACAAAAAGATTTGAATACAGAATCATTTCAAATAGATAAGATTCTTAAAACTGAAGGTAAAGGGAAAAACAAAAAATATTTTGTAACTTGGAAAGGTTATCCCGATAAATTTAATTCCTGGGTTTCAGCAAACAATTTAAAAAAGATATAATGAGAGAACAATTTTACATAGTATTATCTAGTAACAACAGCATGTATGTGTTTCCTGAAAATAAAACAACACATTTTACCACACAGCTACCTCAAAACATTTATTTACATGGTGAGTGGTCTGTAGCTCTATGTGAGATTCAGATACTCCACACATTTCAACATATTTCGCTCGATAACTATGAGGGTATGGTCTGTGTAAAAACAACTGAGTCGTTTTCACTAAATGATTTAAGACACGAATCAATAGAAAATGATGTTATTGCACACTTATCTCCAGGAACTTACACAGATATGGAAAATGTTTTACAAGAAATAAATAATTTACCTAACATAAAAAATCACTTACAGTTCAAAGCACAACGTGGAGGGTTTATAGAAATTAAACGAACTTGCCAGGATACTTGTGACACAAGTTTTCATAGTTTAATTTTGTCTGAAAAACTCTTCAGAATTATTGGTTTTGAAAATGATAATCTTGAAAAAATTAGAGATACAGTTACCGGTCAAAGACCTGCCGATCTTATTAGCAGTTTACCATCAATAATAAGAGTGTATAGTGATATTTGTGAACCTTACATTACGGGTGATGTACACACACCTCTTTTACGCATAGTTCCTCTTAATATGAACGAGTATAAATATGGTAGCATTGAGATTAAAAACTTTATCACGCCAATGTATATTCCATTGTTATCTACGTCATTTCAATCGATCACAATAGATATAAAGGACCAAGATGGAAACCCTATATCATTCGATTACGGTATGTTGACCGTAACACTTCATTTTAAGAGAATCGCATAAGATGGGTTATTTTGAAACAATTTATGATAACCAAAGTGCCCAAAAGGTGTTGGGAGCTTTTTAAAAGGTGTCGATCGTAGTGTTTTACCATTTGTAAAAAAAGGTGGTAAGGCTGTAGGAAAAGCTGTTGGTAAAGAGGCTTTACGAGCAGGTGTAAATATTTTAGATGACATTACACCTGAAAAACCTTTTAACGAATCTTTTCGCAATAATATTCGAGAATCAGGAAAGAATCTCAAAAGAAAAGCCGAAAAAAAATTGGATAATCTGATAAGTGGCTCAGGATATAAAACTAAGCGTTGGGCCGAGAAACAACAGTTGAAACAAAAGTAGAAAACGTTCCAAAGTTAAACCAAATAAATTTCATATTAAAAAAAAAACACTGTAAAAATAAAATGAAAACTTTGAAAAAAGAAGTACTGTACGAGATATTTTTGAAGAATAATGGCTTTTCTACATAGTGGTTCGTGTGCATGTCCTAAATCTGAAGTGAATTTATTTAGTGTACCTCCTACTCAAACAACGATTGAAAATTCAAATTATGTTCAATACAAGCCAATATCTTCGCTAACTGAAGGGTCGCCAATAGAGTTTTCTATACCGGGAACTAGTGACTATATCGACCTTGCACATACTTTGCTTAGTGTCCGTGTAACTATCGCACAAACAGTAACACCTCCTGAAACCATAGATAAAAATACCTTGAAAAATGTTGGTCCTGTAAATAATTTTATGCACTCGATATTTCATCAAGTTGATGTGTTTTTTAACCAAAAACCTGTTTCCCCGCCTAATAACGCCTATGCTTATCGATCATTCATTGAAACTTTATTAAACTATGGGTCTGCAGCTAAAAAAATCTCATCTCACCAGTGCACTATGGTACAGCGACACTCCTGGAAAAATGGATGCTACAGATGACGAAAACGAGGGCCCTACAAACCGCCGAATCCTTATGGGCGATGAGAAAAACATAGATATGATTGGGTATTTACATTGTGATGTTTTCAATCAAGACAAATTATTAATTAATGGTGTCGACTTACGTGTGCGGCTCGTACGATCACGAGATAGTTTTTGTCTTATGGACCCGACAGGACTCTACACCGCTCGAATCACCGAAGCTGCTCTCTTTGTACGTCGTGTCAGACTCAGTCCAAGTATTATATTGGCTCACGAAAAAGCACTTTCGAAAACAACAGCTAAATATCCCCTCACACGTGTAGAAATAAAAGCTATTACAATGCATAGTGGTATTCATGGAGAAACATTGGATAATGTCATTTTAGGTCAATTACCAAAAAGAATTATCGTTGGCTTTGTGGAAAATAAAGCTTTTAACGGTGATAAGGGTCACAATCCACGTAATTTAAAAAATTTCAATATAAATTATTTGTGTCTCTACATTGATGGTGTACAATTACCGTCTAAACCATTACAACCTGATTCTAAAACGAATAATATGTGTGTTGATGCATATCATACTTTATTTTCTGGTACAGGTATACATTATTTAAATGAGGGTAATTCCATTTCACGCGAAGCTTATGCCAATGGATATTGTCTTTTCGCTTTCGATTTAACACCTGATTTATCAGCAAATCAAGACAAACATTGGAATCTAGTAAAACATGGTAGTGTGAGAATTGTGTGCTTTCGATTTAACACCTGATTTATCAGCAAATCAAGACACACATTGGAATCTAGTAAAACATGGTAGTGTGAGAAAAGTGATGTTCGTTTTGATGATCCGTTAAACAGTACAGTAAATTGTATAATTTATGCTGAATATGAAAATATATTTGAGATTGATAAAACTATGAAGATGGATATCGTCCTAGATATACAGTGTGCCAAAGATTATAAAAACCGTCCGGTACCAAAAGAAGTGGCAGTTCTTTCATTAAATAAAAATTTCACAGGACATTGGCTTGTTTCTCCGAATAGACAAATAACTGCACTATGTCAAGAGGCTAGAAAAGAAAACGATTGGTTATCACGAAACCATCACGGCTTGGACTGGCTTGATCAAGGTGTTTCGGAAAAAGTCTTGTTCAAAAACCTAGAGGAAATTTGCAAGAGAGCAAACAATATTTATGTTCGTGGTGGCATGAAAGTGGCGATTTTACGAAAAATCACTACACGACACATTATAAATTTAGAGTTTGAAGGAAGATTGTCCACCATTTCACAATCTTACAGCATCTGGTAATTACTGCATGCAACATTCTTTAAAATTCGGTTTGTCAGTTTAATTGTGCTTTGAATAACGTCTCTAAGTTAAAAACATGGCTGAAAACACGTGGTAAAACTGAAGCTGTTGGTGAAGAATTTATCTTTGAACCACCTATTAATCTCTGTGATGAACAATATATAAATTCAACGGATTTTATCTCGAATTCCTACTCAGGCTGTGGGGGTCGTTGCGGCAGATCAAATTCCCCTGGTCTGGACGAGACCGACAGCTTTTATTTTCAACACCGAGTCACGGTAAACCTGGCTTGCATTGGGTGGCAATTTACGTCAATAAAAATGGTGATGCCTGGTATTTTGATAGTTTTGGTGTACCTCCTTACATACCCGATCATATAAATCGTATTCGAAGAAATGTTAAAAAATTTCGATGGAATTCACGACAACTACAAAGTGAAACTTCAGATACATGTGGTTATTTTTGTCTCGTGTTTTTACATTACGTGTCTATCGGCCTTGGAATTGGACATTTTCTCGAAAACTTTTCTTGTAACTTACACAAAAATGATCAAATTGTTAGAAATTATGTTTCTAAATTTTATAGGGGCACATTTCCCCACTACCATTACCCCCCCCCCCCCCCCCCCGACTCATCCCGCTACTATCCTACCCTTCCAATAGAAAACCCCTCCATCATCCGAATGAATAGTATAAAAAAGAGCGTCTACCACAACCTATTCATTAGTTCACACGATCACTCCTGCTGAAAATAATACACAAGAATGGCTGGTCAAGGCAAGCGTAAATACAAGGCAATGGCAGGTCAAGATAGTGTTTCCAAATATCATTGTCGTCGTCAACTGTTGTAATGGTGTACGGACTAAACAAATTTTATACTAAGAAAATTACGATTGGTCTAGAAAATAAGAAAATTGGTGGTGAATTTCTACCTATCATCCGTCTTAGTTGTGACGACTTTGTTGGTATACCATTTACTGTATCTGACTGGCGTTTATTTGAAGAAATTTTTCCAGTTATTGATAAGTTCTTTGAAACTGAAGATGGTGATATGCTGGATAAAAAGATGCCCTTTAGCCGTTTTAGCATAAGGCTAATTATGAGTTATGGCGACAAGGCAATTGAACTTGTAGAAGAAGATTCACAGACGTCAGGTGATCAAACACCAACGAAACAGTACCGACGTAGTTTAACATTTAAAAAAATTTCTTTTGATAGATTAAAAATATTAAAACATTGTATACGGGTGAGAGTGAGATTTTTATTAGATGTAACATGTAACATAGAATATATTATTAATACACTTTGTCATTATTTCAAAGAAAAATTGCAAGAATCGCAATCATCACAATATACACATTTTTCAAAGGACGATTTGTTAACTTATGCGGAAAAATTCGGCATACCTGATTCTGATAAAGTTTATCAATACCCATTCATGATGTTATGTCTTTAATATATGAGCTTGTATCATTACATTTAGAAAATATTATATTTTTAATGAATAAAAAGATTTAAATGTATCAAACTTGTTTTTACTTACCTTTCATACTCCTATTCTAAAATACCACCTAGTTTTCTTACAAATAGAGTTTAATATTATAGAGCTAAATTGTAAAGTTAAATTTTAAATCATAGAGTTCAATATTATATAAATTTTGAAAGTTCAAGTTATATTTAAAATTTTGAAATCATAGAGTTAACTTTAAATCATAATTTAAAATTTTGAAATCATAGAGTTAAGTTTAAATCATAATTTTGAATTTTGAATATTGTGGCACCATGGGGCAGACACAACAAACCCCACCACCACTCCCCTGCTGGGAGGGGAGGGGATGTATAATACCCCCTCCCACCAGGGAGTGGTGGTGGGGGTTTGTTGTGTCTGCCCCATGGTGCCGCAATAACTACTTACAGGCGATAACTTTTGAACCGATCGACCGATTTACATCGGAAAGGGCTTATTCTCTTCGTTTCGGAGGAGAATGGGGAGAGCATAACCTACTTTTTGATTTTACAGATTTTTTTTTTATAACCAAAAAACGATTTTGAATTTTTGGTTTTTTTTATTTTTTAATTTGTTTCAGCCAGTATTACTTAATAAACTAAATTTTTATTAAAGGTCTTTAAATTACCTACAATTTCATGTTTTAAAATTTAAATTATCTCTAGCTTGTCATTTGTTATTTATGAAAATATGGATTATTTATCTTTAATTAATATCTCAAAAAATTTTTCACTTTTCCACTCAACATTTTTACCACTTATTACACTTATCGAATACAACATTGTGTTAAAATTTGAAGAGGTTATGTTGATTTGTTTCCAAGAAAAAAAATATTTTTGGAAAAATGCGCGTTTTCTTTCCTTTACGATAACAGGAGTAAAAGTCAATGAATCGTATTGAAATTTGGCAGAGAATTAGCTTTTTTATATCTTAAGAGTCAGTTGTTTGCCCAAAAAAATCTGACTGTTGTGACCAAAGATATTTGAGGTTAAACTTTTTGTATAAATTTCTTATATTTGCATTTTTAAAAAGAATATTCGATTGATTGACTCAAAATTTTTACCACTTATTATTCTTATCGAGTGCAACGTTGCGTTAAAATTTCAAAAGGTTATGTTGATTTGCTTCCGACAAAAAAGTTATTTTTGAAAACAAGTGCGTTTTCTTTCCTTTACGATAACAGGAGTAAAAGTCAATGAATCGTTTTGAAATTTTGCAGAGAATTAGTTTTTTTATGTCTAAGGAGTCAGTTCTTTGCCCAAAAAAATCTGACCGTTGTGATCAAAGATATATGAGGTTAAAAATTTTATATATTTCTTATATTTGCATTTTTAAAAAGAATATTCGATTGATTGATTCAAAATTTTTGCCACTTATCACACTTATCGAGTACAAAATTACGTTAAAATTTCATGAGCTTATGTTGATTTGTTTCCGAGAAAAAAATTATTTTTGAAAACAAGTGCGTTTTCTTTCGTTAACGTTATCAGGAGTAAAAATCAATGAAAATTTCAAAAGGTTATGTTGGTCAAAATTTGTTTACTCATTCCAAATTAGCCCCAAAACACAAATATAAAGTTTTAGAGCAAAATATGCAATAGTTCTATTTAATTTGTATATCATATATAAATAAAATAATTATTGTGTACTAGGGCACATCCCCGAGAAAGTAATTTCAGATTGAGTCCTGCGGCAACGTGTACTAGGGCAACGATAATAATTGATTTTCAAAATATGAATTTCGTAAAAATTTCATAAAAATATTTCATAAAAATATCGATTCTTAAATAGGAAAAAAGTACCTCTCTGTTCAATTTCAAAACGATTCGTTGTCTTTTGTTAAGAAGTGTAACTTAGTTATTATATTTGTATGATTGTTACAATGATGGATTAACTTTAAACCACTAAGTCGAGCAGGATAGTAGTTAAATACCTGTTTCAAAACAAATATTTATTAGATTATTGCCAACACATACTTTTCTTTCTAAAACTAATGTATTTCTTTAAAAATTTTTATAACAATAATTAATTGTTGTTTAAACTATACATAAATAATTTAATGAAATTTACGGACACCAGACGAACTTTTGTAACAGCATTTATTTAACAATTGCCAACGTTTCGGAAGTTTTAGTACTTCCCTCTTCAGGGCTATACGAATGCACAATAAATATATTTATTTTACAAATTTACAAACTTAATGCAAAATTACAATATTGTTACAATATAAATTATTACCTTAAATATTATGCGTCACATTATGTTAGTCTTATGCGAAATACAATAACTTTATTGTTATTAAAGTCGAATAAATCGTACATACTATAAAGTAAACTCATTTTGAACGTTACATGTACAAGCACTAAAGAAAAAGGTTTGTGACACCCCTATCTATACTGCTGGTCGCAAATTATATCAAAAATGATAGAAACATGGGAGAGGGGAGGGAGAACGGGAGAGGGAAAAATGCTGAGCGTAAGCTGTAAGAGCCTGCCAAGTATCCAGTAAACATAGTCTTTGGAAGTGGCACAAAGGTGTCCGCTACCTCGTTGTGTGTTACTAGCGCAGCGAACACCTACTCGGTAACGTGCGCTCCTCATAGAGACTTAGCGATAGGAATGGAATAATAATAGATTGAGGCGGAACACAATAAACATAAAAATCCATTAGAAAATTTTTAATTATTAATTATTTCGTTATTTTTTTAATCTTATCTATGGTTTTTTTGTACGACATTTTTAAAAATTGTGTGTCTTTTATATGGTTAATCGTGTTGCTGTGATAGTGAATATTTATCATTTCTGAAAATGAACGTTTAAATAAATTTTCTTCTCTATCTAGAATTTCAATGTTTTCGAAATTAATAGAATGTCCAGTCTGTTGCGAGTGTGTAGCCAAAGTAGAATTCTCTGATTTTAGTTTTACTGCTCTTTGGTGTTCATACGAGGGTCATTTGACAAGTACCTAGCCTCACCGCCAGATGGTGCCACTATCGCACCAGAAATACACTACAGTGCAGTATCTTCCTGTAAACGGTTACAGACGAAATTTCAGCCGGATCGGAGTTGTAGTTTATTTTTGAGAGCGTGTGAAAGCAAATGTGTCCGTTGATTTTTGAAAAAATGGAGAAAGAACAATATCGGTCGATGATTCGATTCTTGTTTTTGGAAGGGAAATCGCGCAGTGAAATTAAAGAACGCTTGGATGCAGTGTATGGGGATGCTTCTCCTTCGATGACGACCGTTAAATTTTGGTATAACGAGTTTCAACGTGGTCGTACGTCGGTTTTTGATGATCCACGCCCAGGTGCTCCGAAAACAGCCACTACGGAGGAGAACGTGACAAAAATACACGATATCGTTTTGTCAGACCGCCGATTAAAGGTGCACGAGATAGCTGCGATAGTAGGCATCTCAGAAGAACGCGTGTGGCATATTCTACATGAGATTTTAGGCATGAGGAAGCTGTCAGCAAGGTGGGTGCCGCGTTTGCTGACTGCAGACAACAAGCGCATCCGTGTGACCAGTTCAGAGCAGTGTTTGGAGCTGTTTAATCGCAATCCAAAAGAGTTTTTGCGTCGTTACGTGACCGTCGACGAAACATGGATTCACTACTACACTCCAGAGACCAAGGAGCAGTCAAAACAGTGGACCTTACCCGGTGAACCTGCTCCGTAGAAGGCGAAGACGGTCCCGTCGGCCGGAAAGGTGATGGCCACTGTTTTCTGGGATTCTCAAGGTGTGATTTTTATTGACTATCTGGAGAAGGGCAAAACGGTCACAGGACAGTACTACGTCGAACTATTGAGCCGATTTGACGCCATGTTAGAAGAAAAACGGCCCCATTTGTCTAAAAAGAAAGTGCTTTTCCACCACGATAATGCACCGGCTCACACTTCTGCACTCGCCACGGCTAAATTGGTCGAATTACGCTACGAACTGCTCCCCATCCACCGTATTCTCCAGATTTGGCTCCGTGCGACTTTTTTTTGATTCCGAACCTAAAAAATTCGCTCGCCGGGAAGAGATTCCACTCCAATAACGAAATAATCGCCGCCACGGAGGCCTATTTTGCAAACCAAGAGAAAACATTTTTTTCAACGGGGTTAAAAAAATTGGAACACCGCTGGACCAAGTGTATTCAACTAAAAGGAGACTACATTGAAAAATAAATTTTATTTTTTGTAAAATTTTGGTGTTTTCATTTGTAGGCTAGGTACTTATCAAATGACCCTCGTATGTACGTTTTTTTAATTTCCTCTTACTCATCCCTACGTAAGTGGCAGAGCAATCTTTGCAACTGATCTTATACACGATGCCCTATATATATATATATATATATATATATATATATATATATATATATATATATATATATATATATATATATATATATATATATATATATATATATATATATATATATATATATATCTCCAAAGGGGTTTATAAAGCCCGTTTTTTTATATATAGGAGTTTATCGAGCCCGATTTTGATTATGCAGCCCGGGCCTCATAATATTTCTAAATATAGGGGTTTATGCGGCCCGACCTAGAGTCTATAACCCCAGGGTCCATTATTTCTTTAGTCACTTGCCATAGGGAACTCTCGACTGTAGGTACTAATATACAGGGTTGGGCCTCATAAACCCCGATAAACATGTCTCTATATATATATATATATATATATATATATACACACATATATATATATATATATATATATCTCATTATACGGTATTTTGAGGATTTCATAAAGAATTTGTACAATAGTGGTGACACAAATATAAACATTGTTATAAACAACCAATAAACAAGCGCGTGACTAAAGAAATAATGACCCTAAGGTTATTGACTAACACCACGACGCCTGCTGCGCCCGCTTTTACGGAAAAATATCACGGAATTTCCGAAATCGATGTATTAACACACTATTGTGGAAACCGCTGAAAAATCCTCAAAATGCCTCTCGAGTGCTTTGGACTTTTGAGGAGACTCCTCAAAATGCCTACAAAATCCTCAAAATTCGGTATATATGACTTATATAATCCTCAAAATGCGTCCCAGATGTGAATACATATATATATATATATATATATATATATATATATATATATATATATATATATATATATATATATATATATATGTATATACATATATATAAATAAATAAACTAATTTTTCAGCAAACTCCAGTAATATTTTAATTCTTGTCCGCCATTTTGAATTTTCAAAATCTGAATTCAGATTCGTAATCAGCGAATCCAGAAACCTCCTATATACAATTTTCAGCAAAAACAGGTAATATTTCACTTTTTGGCCGCCACTTTGTATTTATAAAATCTGAGTTCAGATTCCTAATCAGCGAATCCGGAAACCTACAATATACAATTTTTAGCAAATTCTGGTAAAATTTCAATTTTTCGCTGACATCTTGGGTCCATTATTTTGATTTTTGACAATCTGAGTTCAGATTCGTATTCAACGAATCCAGAAATTCCGTATATACAATTTTCAGCAAAATCCAGTAATATTTGAATATTTGCCCTCCATTTTCATTCAGCCATTTTGAATTCTGAAAATCTGAGTTCAGATTCATAGTCAGCGAATCCAGAAACTCCTTATATACAATTTTAAGCAAAATCCAGTATTATTGAAATATTTTGCCACCATTTTGAATTTTTAAAATCTGAGCTCAGATTCGTTATCATCGAATCCAGAAATCCCAATATGCGAATTCAGAAATCCCCCACATACAATCGCAAAATTCAGTAATATTTCAATATTTGGTCGCCATTTTGAATTGGCAAAATATTAGTTCAGTTTCGTAATCAGTGAATCTAGATACCCCCTATCTATAATTTTCAGCAAAATTCAGTAATATTTCAATTTTTGGCCGCCATTTTGTATTTACAAAATCTGAGTTCAGATTCCTAATCAACGAATCTGAAAACTCACAATATACAATTTTTGCAAATTCCGGTAAAATATCAAATTTTGGCCGCCATCTTGGGTTCACTATTTTGAATTTTCAAAATCGGAGTTCAGATTCATAATCAGCGAATCCAGAAATTCCGTACATACATTTTTCAGCAAGATCCAGCAATACTTCAATATTTGGCAGGCATCTTCGATCTGTTATATTGAATTTTCATAATCTGAATTCAGATTCGTCATCATGCGAATCCAGAAATCCCCCATATACAATTGCAAAATTCAGTAATATTTCAATATTTGACCGCCATTTTGAATTCTCAAAATTTGAGTATAGATTCCCAATCAACGAATCTGGAAACTCACAATATACAATTTTTGCAAATTCTGGTAAAATATCAAATTTTAGCCGCCATCTTGGGTTCACTATTTTGAATTTTCATAATCTGAATTCAGATTCCTAATCAGCGAATCCAGTAAAATCCTATATACAATTTTCAGCAAAATCCAGTAATACTTCAATATTTGGCAGGCATCTTCGATCTGTTATATTGAATTTTCATAATCTTCGGTCCGTCAGTTTTAATTTTCTAAATCTGAGTTCAGATTCGTAACCAGCGAATCCAGTAACACCCTATACACAATTTTCAGCAAAATCCAATAATATTTTAATTTTTGGCCGCCATCTTCGATCCGCCATTTTGAATTTTTATAAGCTGAATTCAGATTCATCATCATGCGAAATCGGAAATCTCTCATATACAATTGCAAAATTCACTAATGTTTCAATATTTGGCCTCTATTTTGCTTTGGCAAAATATGAGTTCAGATTCGTAATCAGCGAATCCAGATACCGCTATATACAATTTTCAGTATAATCCAGTATTATTTCAATTTTTGTCCGCCATTTTGTATTTACAAAATCTGCGTTCAGATTCCTCATCAGAGAATCCGGAAACCCATAATATACAATTTTCAGCAAAATCCATTAATATTTGAATATTTGGCCTCCATCTTTGATCCGCCATGTTGAATTCTGTAAATCTGAGTTCAGATTCATAATCATCGAATCCAGAAATCCCGTACATATATTTTTTAACAAGATCCAGTAATATTTCAATATTTGGCCTCGCATCATCGATCCGCCATTTTGAGTTCTCAAAATCTGATTACTGATTCAGTACCAGCGAATCCGGAAAGCGATTAAGTATGGTGGGATAGGTGGAGGGGTAGGTGGTGGGAACGTGGAGGGGAGTGGTTAGGAGTGGAGGGGGGTGGAGGGGCTGGAGGGGCAGACACCCTTCAAAATAACGTAAAATTTGAAAGAATTTCACCGTAAAAAGTGGTGGGGAAGTGGAGGGAAAGGGGTGGTTGGAGGTGGGTGGTGGGGGGCGGAGGGGGTAGGTACCCATTTTGAGCCTTACAACTATATAATATAGGAAGATATGTACTTACATATATATACTCTAAATTACTTGTACATACATACATAGGAAGATGTATACTTACACACATATATATACTCTAGATTACTTGTACTTTTTATAAGAAACATTTTCCAATTTGTTTCATAAAAAAAAATTGAATAGAAACAGAGATATATCAAAAAAATCATTTTTCAATGTGAACTTCCAGCTTGGATTTAACCCTCAAAAAGGCCTTGGTTGCCGATAAAAAAAATATATTTATGAATGTCTCATGGAGGGCTACTGTCTAGTGTAGTTTTTATAATTTTTTGAATTTGACAGTTCGGGACGTTTCCTTGTTAGAGAAAAATATTTAACCTGCTTCACCAGTTTTTTAAGCTTTTGAGCCAGTAACACAAAATTTCACTCTATTTTGAGCCCTCTTTCACGTCCTTTATGTTATTTAAAAAAAAAAAAAAAAAAATGCATGAGTTATACACTTTTTACTGAAAAATGCACTTTTTAGAAAGATGCATTTTTCTCGAAAACCCCATTTTTCTTTTGCTCAATTTTCTTTTGTCGGGATAGAGGACGTAAATACCTATCTAGACGTATTTATGAGATTCAGGGAATTTGCACTGGGATAGCGATCAGTAATGAGATAACACACAAACAAATTTTTCACGCTTAACGCTTATGTATAGTCAATGATATAACAGTCAATATAAAGGTGTTTATCTTTGTGCGTAAGTAATATACAGGTACACACATTTATGTATTATATTTTTTATTTTCGTCTTTTAGTTTTTTTATTTTTATAACTACCTTTGTTTTTCTGCTATTGTTCTTACTACAGTAAACGGACGTTCAGCGGTCTTTGCTGTCAAACAATGTACTTTATCATTACATGTTTCTTTAATCCATAAGTGAGTTTTTTGAATTCCAGGATACTTAAGAGTCGCAAGCCAATCAACATTTTTTACTTTTCGAAACTCTTCTACGTCAGTGTCTTGTAAATGTAATATTTTAGTTACATCTGTATATTTTTGAACGTGCTCTACAAAATCATTAGCATTTTGAATGGATTTTCCATGTGGCTCTCGAAGATTATGCGAAGTAGCATAATGCTTTATAAGTCCACCCACACCATCTACAGCTCCTTTGTCGTGCCCAGTAGCAGTAGAACAACCATTTTATATAATATGGTGCTCGTTTTAATTCATATAATTGAAAGCGATTTTTAAAGTCCGCTAGCGGCGCCGTCTGATACAATGGTAATTTTTTGTATTGAATCACAACAATTTTTTTTCAAGTATGTTATAATTTTTTCTACAGCTAGCAAAGTATACGCTGAATCAGGTTTTCGGTCATCACTTATGACTGCGAAACTTTGTGTCTAATCCCCTTGATAAGACAGTACTGTGAAAATAGAAATTTGATCATTAACCCAATTATTTCCTTGAACAGGTTTATTATGAACGACAGCCCAGTTTTCAGCGAAGTCTATTTGAAGAAGTAAATGATGTGGTTCTTTTTTAGCATTTTCTCTTTCTGCTTTTATAGCTTTGCGTTGGATATTTTTTACATTGCGATGGTGTACTTAGGCGATGAATCGCCGAGCTCGAACACCCGCAAATAAGAGAATTATTAACCTCTTTCTCTCCCTCAATCTTCGCTCTCGACGCACTTACCGTCCAAAAGGAGATTCCGCTGTGACGTCGTGCCTGGGCAAGCTACAAGGCTGAAAAGGTTGGGAAGGGTAATACCGAAAAAATAAATATTTAAATACCAACTCCAAGTAAACTCACAATTTATTAAAATCAAAAATCCATACTACAAATAGTTAATTCACTCTTGCATACTCGCTCACACTCACTCTTCTCACTCTCGTAAACCCGCCGACACACCGCGTGGAAACTCGCCGACGAACAAAAACACGCTGCGACACGATTCGGAAAATCGCCTCGTACGCGAATCTCTCTCTCTCTCTCTACTCTCCACGCTCTAAATCTCCGTGCCAACCGTACGCCCGAACTTGTGGAATCGCCGCAATGCGATTCCCGGAAACGCCGCACGCAAATTTTCTCTCTCTCTCTCCCTCCCTCTCTCTCTCTCTCTCTCTCTCTCTCTCTCTCTCTCTCTCTCTCTCTCTCTCTCTCTCTCTCTCTCTCTCTCTCTCTCTACGAATTTCCACACGCACACTCACTCGAATCGCCGCGACGCAAGCCCCGAACCGACACACGCTATCTCTCTCTCTCCACCGACGTTAGACGCACACCCGAACAAAAAGGCATCGCCGCACGATGCTCGATTATCAACCGCGACACACTCTCTCTCCTCTGGTGTTAACCGCACGCACACTCTTTCTCTCTCTCTCTCACACCCGCACTCTCGCTTTACCCTCCCGCGACTCTCTCTCTACACTCTTAAATCGCGTCCCCCTTACCTCGACGATGAGCAGCCCTCAGCGCCGACTCTCTGTCCACGGCCTCGGGTCCCGTCTCTCTCGTCACCGCTCTCTCCCTCGCCTCTCCGCGACCGTCGCTCTCCTTCTTCCGCCGGCCGATATCGTCCTCGGCGCTCGCCTTCGTGGCCTCCTCCACGTCCTCGTCGTCGTCGGCCGCTTCCACCCTCTCTCGCACTGCTCTCCGTACTTCTTCCTTTGGCTCTCTCTCGCAACCTCGCTCTTCAACTGCACACACGGCCCTGCCGATCTTTTCCGCGCGCCGTATCTCTTACCCCCGTACATGCGCAGGCGTTCTACCAGTTGCATCGCCAGATCGGCGCTACCCTTGCTTCACACGCGGCTCTCCTATATCTCTCCCGGCCGTGCCCGCCAGTGGAGCGCCTCCCCGCTGTAGCAACGCGCGGCCGCGCACACTCGCCCGCGACGTGCTGCCACCTCGCTCTCCAACTCCGCGATCGCACGGAGTCGCGCGAAATTCAAACTCGCTCCGCGCGGGTATTATCGATTCTCCGACATACTTACGTGCCCGCGGCCCACAGCGATGCGCGAGTTTCCTTTCTTTTCTGGACCTCTCTCTCCTCCACCATGATAGCCGCCGGGATAAACATAACCAGAACAAAGGAAAAGATCCCGAAAAATCAATAATAACGTCTTATACGGCTGTGCCTCGGCAACGCAGCTTGAGAGAGAGGAAAGGGCAATGGTGACGACTTTCCATGTCACAAACTCCCCCCTCCTAGGACGGAACACACCCCGAGTTTTCCGCTATTACTAGTTTCCGCCTCCTCCCTCTTTCTCTCTCTCTTCGCCGGTCACCCGGGCGTGGGAAACTAAGAATAAACAGGATACTCACCGGGGAACGACGTTCCGCCTATAAAACTTCTTTCGCTCCGTCTCCACGGCGTTGCTCAGGGTTGGTCCAGGGATCGACCTCTCTCTCCTTTCTTCACGGATGGCGCTATGGATCCCGCCCTACCCCTTTACGCCAGCCCCAGCTCTTTCTCCTCTCTCTACACTTCCTCCCTACTCCACTCGAACTCTCCACATCCTGCCCTTCTTCCTACACTCTTCTCTACACTCTTCTACCCTCTCTCTCACTACTCTTTCTCTTCCGTCCTCTCCCTCTCTACATCTTGACGCCCAAAAATTCCCAGGAGGACCGCGCTTCTAACCTCCAGGGGGAGGTCGCTCAGGCGATCCACCAGCTGTAGCGTCTGAGCGACGGTCAGGCCGACTGGGATCGCCCTTGCTTGCTCCCCCGGGCTATTATGGCGTTCGCTCTGTGGTGATCGATTTCTCCGCCTCTGCTGCTCTGGCACGGACGGAACCGCCGCCACCGAGGCCACCGAAGCCGGCGGGTTCTCCGTCTGGAACGCACAAGGCCCCGGAGGCCCCGGACGCGGCGGGACTCCCCTGCTCTCGTGGGGTCTTCTTAAGACCGGGGGGGGGGGGGCGAGATAACGGCGGCGGCTTCCACCGGACGACTCTCCGCCGCCCGGTCAGCCGTCGCCGTCGCCCCACTACCTTGGCAGTGGGAAGATGAGGGTCACCGATCCTCCCTCCCGTAGCGCTCCCTAACTCGTTCTAACCTCTGGCTCTCCACTCCCTCTTCCTCCACTCTCGCACGCTCCTCACTCTCTCTCTCTATCCGTACCCTTTCCCTTTCCTCGGCCTCTGCTCTCTCCCTAGCTACACGTTCCTCCTCCTCTCTAATTCTTTCTTCCCTTTCTCTCTTCATTCTCTCACCTTCAACTCTGTCACTTTCTCGTCTCTCACTCTCAATCCTTTCTCTCTCCCTTCTCTCTCCTTTCACTCTCTCTTCTCTAATTCTCTCTCCTTTCACTCTCTCTCCTCTCACTCTCCACTCTCGTCCTCTCCCTCTCCACTAACTCTCTTTCCGCTCTCTCTCTCTCTCTCTCTCTCTCTCTCTCTCTCTCTCTCTCTCTCTCTCTCTCTCTCTCTCTCTCTCTCTCTCTCTCTCCACTTCTTCTCTCTCCACCTCGTCCGCCCACGAAAAGCGTGGCAAGAGCCGGGGCGGCACGAACGATCGCATTCTACCCGTTTCCAGGTCTACGACCTACCCAGTCGGCGTCGCATACGTCGATCCGGGAGGTCTCGAAACTCTGGGTACGGGGAATCCGATGCTCCCCCCCCCCCCTCTTCGACCATCCTCGTCGGGTTCTCATCTATAACACATAAAGAAGTCAAAGGAAGGGGAAACTCTTAGTTTAAGAGTCGCACCGGGACAATTTTCGCTCGCGGGGGAACATAACGCTTAAGTACCGATACATGCACCTTCGCGAGTCGCCAGTTCGACCCCTCCCCTTGTCCGAGTACGTAAACGGTCAGAGATAAGATCTCGACGATCTGTTACGGACCGTCGAACTTGGGAGCTAGCTTAGCATTAAATTTCTTAGCTGCGTCAGACAGGTGGTGATCCCTTTTTAACACCTGATCACCCAAAGCGAATCGCACATCTTCCCGCCCTTTGTCGTAGTGTCGTTTTTGCGTCTCTCGGGCTTCGTCAATATGCGGGCTCACCAAATCTCTCAACGCATCCAATCTTTCATTCTTTCCTCCCATACTCCCTGGTCGATTCTCTCCACTAGTCTCTCACTCTCCACCTCTCGTCGCAGACTCTTAACCGGGTGCGGGTGTCGTCCGAAATTCAAGAATGCGGGCGACACTTTGGTGCTTGACTGCACCGCCGTATTCACCGCGTGCCTGAACTGATGGACGTGCTGGTCCCAGTTCCGGTGGTCCGCTCCCATGAATGCCGAGATCATAGCTTTAAGAGTTCGGTTACTACGCTCCACAGGGTTTGCTTGAGGGTGGTACGGGGGCGTGGTCACATGCTTTACCCCATACTCCTCCAGCATCCCCTTAAAGAACTTATTATCGAACTCTTTGCCATTATCACTCAGCAAGTAATCGGGAGTTTCCCAGCGGAACAGGATCAGCTCCTCCGTGGCTCTTGCTACAGACTTTCCGTCCGCCTTGCGGAGAGGTTTCACCTCAATCCAGCGAGTAAACAAGTCCTGGAAAACCAACAGATAACGATGCTGGCTCTTGCTCGGCGGAAACTCCATTGTGTCCACAGCAACCACCGCCCACGGTCTTTCCACAATTCACGTGCCCATTAGACCCTGAGGTCCCGTTTTGAGACCCTTGAACTTTTGACAGGACTCACATTCCCTGACGAAGGTCCGCACGTCATGATGGACTCCTTTCCAGTAATATTCCCGGGCCACCCGATCATACGTCTTTTCAACGCCAAGATAGCCCGAGGATGGGGCGCAATGAGCATCTTCCATCACTCTTGCTCGGTGCTCCACCGGCACAACCAATCTCCACCTCTCTTCTCGGAACTCCACGGAATCCAGTAACGGATCTGTTCTAAATCTAAATAAACACTCGTTCTCAACTCTCCACTGCTGATATTTGGCCGGAAATTTCTCCACTTCTTCTCTCATCTTCAGATACCAGGGGTCTTTAATCTTATCGAACCCTGCTATCTCCGCCTCATCTGGCTCTTGCGCTCGGGAGAGAGCATTTGGCACCTGGTGAAGCGTACCCTTGCGGTGAACTATGTCAAAATCCCATTGTTGCAGCTGCAATGCCCAGCATGCCAACCTTCCTGTCGGCTCTTTGAGGTTACACAGCCACTTCAATGCGCTATGATCCGTCACCACGGTAAACTTGTAGCCCTCCAGATACGGCCTCAGCTTCTTAATTGCCCACACCATGGCCAGGCACTCCTTCTCTGTCGTGGTATAATTCTTCTCAGCCGGGGTCAGTACGCGACTAACGTAAACGATGGGATGCTCTCCGTCTTCGCTTTCCTGGGTTAGAACAGCCCCTAATGCGTATCCACTGGCATCACACTGCACCTTGAAAGGTTTACTGAAATCTGGTCGCGCCAAGACCGGAGCCGTCGCAAGCGCTCTCTTCAGTCGCTCGAACGCCTCTTCCTGTTCCTCACCCCAACTCCACTCTCTCCCTTTTCTCAACAACTTCACCAACGGTATCTTCAATCCCGATTCATCCTTGATAAAACGAGAATACCACCCCAGCATCCCCAAAAACTGGCGTAATTGCCTTACGTTCTTGGGGGCGGGGTAATTAGCCACCGGTGCCACCTTTTCGGGATCTGGTCTCAAACCCTCACGGTCGAGCAGAAACCCCAAGTAGATGACTTGCGAGCAACAAAACTCGCACTTCTCCCGGTTAACCTCTAACCCTACTCCCACTAGCTCCTTCAGCACCACTTCAACCCAGTAAAGATGATCCTCAAACGATTCAGTGGCTATGATTGTATCGCCGAGATAGCCGAAGAAATTCGGTTGCATCTCGGGACCGAACAACGAATCAATAAGCCGCTGAAACGTACTTGGCGCGTTCATCAACCCGAAAGGCATCCGGGTGAACTGCCACAGACCTGATCCCGGCACCGAGAAGGCGGTATATTTCCTACTCGCCTTCTCCAAGGGAATCTGGTAGTACGCTTGTCTGAGGTCAATCTTCGTTAGGTACTTCGCCTGTCTCAACTTGTCCAGGATTGTATCCACATTGGGAATAGGATACACATCTCGATGCGTCACCTTATTCAAGTCCCGGTAATCGACACAAAATCGATAAGTACCGTCGGACTTCTTGGTCATCACCGGTGTGCTGCTGTAATCGCTAGCTGACCTTTCGATGATCCCTTCGTTGAGCATACGCTCGACTTTCTCTATCGCCACTTGTTGCATTTTTGGCGACGTCCGGCGGGGACGATGCTTAAAGGGTTTCGTCCCTTGCACGTCTATTGTATGCTCCGTCAACGTCGTCACCTCCTTTCGCTTCCCTCCTTCGGGGTAGATCAACAAGCGATCTACCAATCTCTCCACTCTTTCTCGTTCTTCCTCCTCGAACTCTGAGATCCCTGCACACTCTCCATGAATAACGGTGTTTTTCTCCTCGCCCGTCTTGGCGAAAGGTCTCCAACGCCTCTCTCTCACTCTCCACACTCCTTTACCTAGTTGCGCATCTACATTAAATAACTTGCAGAAATCCATGCCCAGTATAATCTGCTGATCGAGGTTATGTAAAGCCTTCATGGGCAGAGACGCCGAGTGATGATCGATCTCAAGCATCACGTTTAACATACCCATGGCTTTGGTAATTCCCCCGGTGACGTTCCGCACCGCCGTGGCGCTTTCCTGCAACCTATCTTGGAATCGTTCGGCCACGCCGGGGCCTACCAATGATAGCATCCCCCCGGGTCGAATAAGGCTTTGTAGGATTGCCCACCAAGCTTCACCATGACGAAATGACGATTCTCCCCGCACAATCCTGCGACTGCATCGGGGTCTTCCTCGGACTCCTTCTCTCCACTAATATCCGGTCTCTCTTCTTCCTTTCCTTTCTCCACTTTCTTTTCCTCTTCCCTCTCCACATCAATCTTCCTGAACTCCTTCGACGGTATCACCTCCATGGGCGTTTCATCTTCTTCGATCTTTTTACCGACCAAATCGTCCATTATCTCCTCTAGCCATCCATCGTCACTAGACTCCTCACCCCACCCCTCTGTTGGCAGATGGACTGGGGGTTCTAAGTCTTGCTGGTTCTCTTCACTCTTCTTCTCTTCCCCCTTCTTTATTTTACTCCTCTTCATTTCTAGACTCTCGCTGTTTTCCTCACTCTTCTGCTCTGCACCCTTTTCCACTTCACTCTTCTTCTCCACTGGTCTCACCTCGCCTCTTACTTCTACTTCTATATCTCCCTCTATCTTCTTCTCTCTCTCTTTCCCTTCTCCACTTTCTCCGTCTCCACTAGTCTTCTCGGCCTTCCGCCAGGGTCCCTGGGGACATTTAAGATACCTGTCCCCGAGTCTGCCCGTTTCCCAATTTCGCTCGTAAGGGGGCACAGTTGGAACACGTCCTGAAGGACATCGTCGCGTCACAGTTTTGGCAGCTCACTCGTGGAGGTTTAGCAGGCTGATTAAGGATGGTGCAGTTTCGCACCGTATGACCCTTCTGCCGACACCAGTAGCAGATCACTTCAGGACAAACGGAAGCCTTATGGCCCACCGCCTGGCAGAGGTTGCAGACCCCCATGAACGGCCTCTCCTCTCCTCCAGTAAGCGTGGCTTGGCCAGGTCCAGCTGGACGCCCATAACTGCCTCTTGGAGGAACAGATCGCCCTTCTCCAGGGCCCTGACTCTGTGCCGGGGCCCCTCTCCACGGTTCGCCTCCATACCATCGACCTGCTCGATAAGGAGGCCTGGGATTCCCAGGACGCCCTTGGATTCTCGGTCCGCCCTGCACCACAGCCGCATAGGTTTTCGCCTCTTCTTTCTCCGTTGTCTACGCATTCGACATCTTCGGCTGCGCAGTCTTCGGCTTCGACTCTCCGTCACTCGCCTTGACGGAGTTCGAAACGTTGGCTTTGGCCGCCTTCTTCACCGCTTCCGTTTCTCTCGGCTTGGTGGACTTTGGCGAAACGCTCTCTCTCCACTCCCTTCTCCACGACTGCCACGGCTTTCTGGCGACCAGTAGTATCGCCGACTTCCTTTCCCTCGCGAATCTCCCAGACCGCTTCTGGTCTCGCACTCCCTTCTCGAGTGTACCAGCCCTCTTTGATAGGCTTTCCTGGCGGTTTTCCATTTCTCTCATCGCTTAATCGTTCCATGAGGGGAGGATCGATAGGTCTTCGACAAGGACGCCCTGATGCTTTTCTTCTCAGTAGTGGCTTGATCCCCTCGTGGTTCGAAGTACAAGTCGGTTGAGGATTCTTTACAGGCCGGTACGTCGTGCCGCTGCCTCCTCTCTCCGAGTATGACGAGCGAAGGCTTCGTTCCTTCTCCCTTTTCAACTCTATTTCTGCCTCCACGTCACTCGCCTCTCCACTACTCGACTCCACGTCATACATCCGGTGTATCTCGTCCCAATTCTGGCCTGGAGTGTACCACTCCCTTTGGGGCAACCCCTTCTTCCTCGCTGGAGTCTCCCTTTGAACGAGTTGGCGGTGCTCTAAACGGTGTCTGAGCCGGCAGGGCTGACGTCGACGCCGCGGGAGATACAAATCTGCTACTATCGAACGTGGCTGTCACTCTGGACGCACTCAGAACTGAGACCAAAGTAGTCATGGCCGATTGTGCCCCTGTCGTCCGCAGGCCTGGACCCGCGTTAGTCCTAGTGGCGCTCAGTGAGCTAGTGATAGTCACCGTCACTGGCGTAGGCCCCTCCTGCTGGTGTACTATTACCTCCACCCGCTGCTCTCGTCCTCTCTCCACATCCTCGTCGCTCGCCCGCAGCGAGCCTTCACTACTCGATCTAACCCGAGATCGGGCCACTTCTTTCTTCTTCAAAGTCTTCTCCGCTGGATTGTCCCACCTTCCTTCTCGCCTCTCTCCCCATCTACCCCTATAATCTCTTCAATGGTTTCCGACTCTGCCTCGACGCAGGTGTACCAGGAGACCTCGACCCCCGGCACTTCCTCGCGTCAGATCGCGAGCAATAAGCGATCTCGCAAACTCTCCAAGTTACCGCGGCTATTCGCCCTCTGTTCCTCGAGTTCCGTAATCAATTCTGCCGGCTGCAACTGGGCCACAGTTCGGGTCCAGCGCCTGGCCCCACGAGATTGAGCCAGCTCCATCATCCTCGCGGCGTGCTCGCCCATGGCTCGCGTCCGCTTCTCCACGACTACTACTCGCTTACGAAAGCCGAGTAGTCCAACTCTCTCTCACTCTTTACTCCGTCTACACTCTCTCTGACTCCACAAATTATTTCCGAACGCACAGCCTCCGCCTGCGCGACTCACAATTACACCACCACTTCTCCACAAGAAATAATCAAAATCAAGAATTGTATATAATATAGGGGAGAACAAATAATTAAAATATTCAATATATATGTTTATTATTCGCACGCTTTTACTATCGCTACGCCGCAATTACCACTAACTCGCCACGACTCTACTGCAACACACACACTTACTCTCACTCTCTTTCTCTACACTTCACGCACTTCCCAACCTTTATCACAGCAGGTCTCCCCACAAGGGATGCCAATTTGCGATGGTGTACTTAGGCGATGAATCGCCGAGCCCGAACACCCGCAAATAAGAGAATTATTAACCTCTTTCTCTCTCTCAATCTTCGCTCTCGACACACTTACCGTCCAAAAGGAGATTCCACTGTGACGTCCTGCCTGGGCAAGCTACGAGGCTGAAAAGGTTGGGAAGGGTAATACCGAAAAAATAAATATTCAAATACCAACTCCAAGTAAACTCACAATTTATTAAAATCAAAAATCCCTAATACAAATAGTTAATTCACTCTCGCGTACTCACGCACACTCACTCTTCTCACTCTCGTAAACCCGTCGACACACCGCGTGGAAACACGCCGACGAACCAAAACACGCTGCGACGCGATTCGGAAAATCGCCGCGTACGCGAATCTCTCTATCCTCTCTCTCTACTCTCCACGCTCTAAATCTCCGTGCCAATCGTACGCCCGAACTTGAGGAATCGCCGCAATGCGATTCCCGGAAACGCCGCACGCAAATTCTCTCTCTCTCTCTCTTTCTCCACGAATTTCCACACACACACTCACCCGGATCGCCGCGACGCAAGCCCCGAACCGACACACGCTATCTCTCTCTCTCCACCGACGTTAGACGCACACCCGAACAAAAAGGCATCGCCGCACGATGCTCGATTATCAACCGCGACACACTCTCTCCACTGGTGTTAACCGCGCGCACGCACTTTCTCTCTCTCTTTCACACTCGCACTCTCGCTTTACCCTCCCGCGACTCTCTACACTCTTAAATCGCGTCCCTCTTACCTCGACGATGAGCAGCCCTCAGCGCCGGCTCTCCGTCCACGGCCCCGGGTCCCGTCTCTCTCGTCACCGCTTTCTCCCTCGCCTCTCCGCGACCGTCGCTCTCCTTCTCCGCCGGCCGATATCATCCTCGTCGCTCGCCTTCGTGGCCTCCTCCATGTCCTCGTCGTCGTCGGCCGCTTCCACTCTCTCTCGCACTGCTCTCCGTACTTCTTCCTCTGGCTCTCTCTCTCTCGCAACCTCGCTCTTCAACTGCACATACGGCACTGCCGATCTTTTCCGCGTGCCGTATCTCTTACCCTCGCACATGCGCAGGCGTTCCACCGGTTGCATCGCCAGATCGGCACTACCCTTGCTTCGCACGCGGCTCTCCTATATCTCTCCCGGCCGTGCTCGCCAGCGGAGCGCCTCCCCGCTGTAGCAACGCGCGGCCGCGCACACTCGCCCGCGAGGTGCTGCCACCTCGCTCTCCAACTCCGCGGTCGCACGGAGTCGCGCGAAATTCAAACGCGCTCCGCGCGGGTATTACCAATTCTCGGACATATTACGTGCCCGCGGTCCACAGCGATGCGCGAGTTTCCTTTCTCTTCTGGACCTCTCTCTCCTCCACCATGATAACCGCCGAGATAAACGTAATCAGAACAAAGGAAAAGATCCCGAAAAATCAATAATAACGTCTTATACGGCTCTGCCCCGGCAACGCAGCTTGAGAGAGAGAAAAGGGCAATGGTGACGACTTACCACGTCACAACATACATGTGAGTACTAACCTTTATGGTCTAAACCGAAAGTTTATCTTTAAAAGCAGAAGTTGATACTGTTTTGCTTCCTCCTAGAGGAAGCTTTGTGATAGTAATTTTTTGAGTTGTTGTAAAAACATGTTATAATTGATATTCGAGGTGTTAGGAACCAAAATACATGATTTTTGAAAAATGTCTGTATGGATGTGTGTGTGTGTGTGTGTGTGTGTGTATGTGTGTCTGTGTGTGTGTACGCCTGGATCTCAGCTTCTACTCGATCGATTTTAACCGGACAGGTCTCATTCTTTTTGTTTTTTTTGTGTGATGGCGGGTCAAAAATCCGTTTTTTAATTGGCCTGATTCGTTTTTGTTTTATTTCGAATTTTCGATTTTCTCAAAATTGTTTTTGGCTTTTTTCAATGATAGAATCGAGATATTTAAATCTAATGGGTAGCATTCGAAACAGCGTAAAAAAATCTATAAGTTCAAAAAAAGAATTTCTCTATCTATCCCGGTTCTCTTGTTATTGACAAAAACGTGTTTTTTTTTTTTAAAAGTTTATAACTTCGAAACTAAACGGTCAATTTTTTTGAGAAAAATCACGATAATGCAGAATATAAATAGCTATAAGCTCTAAAAATTTGAATCCATTCTTTTGGTTAGTTTTTGAGAAAAAAATTGAAAAATTAAAAAACGAGTTTTCTATGTCCAACGATTACGGAAGTAAAATTGACTTAATCGCTTTAAAATTCCTTGTAGAGGTAGATTTTGTATAGTTCTCTGTCGAGTTCTTTGGGCAAAATGATTGGTCTAGAAATTTCAGAGATATTTGAGGTTAAAGTTTTTTTAATCTTTTTTTCAAATCTTAATTTCTCGAGAACGGTTCTATGTATCTGGATCGGATGGGTAGCATTCGAAAGAGAATTAAAATATCTATATTTGGAAAAAATATTTTATGTCTAGCTATCACAGTTCTTTTGTTATGAACAAAAACAAAAACGTGTTTTTTTTCAAAAAAGCTTATAACTCCTTAATCCTATCTCCTATCTTCAAAAATGATGGATTAGTTATGATATCAATTTATTAGTGGTTTGGTTGGTGGGTGTAACGGGTTGCTAGGTCAGAAAAACAAAAGTGGTGTAGTTTCGATAAAATCACAGCGCTCACCGCGCGCTTCGAGAATACTAGTGATTTTATATATGTATATATGTATATATTATGTTAAACCTGGAAAATTCATGGCGGTTGATATAAATATGTAAAAGAATGAATAAATTTGAAATTAATACCTTTTAATCTTCAAAATAAATTTAATTATAATTATGACATAATTTGTTGCAAAAATTATAAATTTTGTTATTAAAAATTAACTAAAGGAATCACAAAATTAAGTTTGAGGAAGCAACGGGCCAATGAATTGGCAGCGGTTTTTTAATCAAGTTTCCATTATCCCACAAAACATATGTAATTTCTTCTGTGCCTTCTGTATCTTGCAGTTTTAGAACATGAAACGTAATTCCGTTACTGCCTGAACAAATTTTACATTCTTGTAAATAACATAAATCAGAACACATTGTTACGTTTATTATTTGTGACCGAATTTCATCCAAATCTAACGTTACTCCCTCTGAAATTAATTAAGCTCGTAAGAAATGAATCATAATTTGCGCAATAAATACAGAGATAAACTTCTTTGATGGGGATAAGTAAGACATATTTTGGTCGTAAACTATAAAACTTCGATTTACCAATTCTTAATTCGAGATAATCATTTTTAAATGGTTTATACGTTTCTTTCAGTCTTGCAGTAAGAAAACTTTTAACTTTCTTCTCTTTCTTATTATTTATTTTAGCTTTAATAACGTCACTCTTATTAGGAATCTGTCTTGAACAATTAAAATCGCCATTTATATAATATTCCCTAACAATTTTATCGGTCCTTTCATCAATTGGATGGCCTGTGTAGGTATGCTTCTGCTTCCGAATAAACTCCCTTTTCTTGTGCAAGACTTTCCGCTCTTTGTGTCATGTATATTGTTATGTCTGGAAATAAAGATGAAATTTCATTTTTTGTTAAGGATGAGGGTAGCAAAGTCAGAATTTTTATTTTTTCCGATACCGGAGAAGACTTTTGCAAGGCTAAACCAACATTTTGTACTCATTCTGTAGAACGGCATACAGTTGATTCGTTTGCTTTTATAGAAACGTCATAAACATTGTTCAACTTCACATTGAGAGTGTTAGACAATGTTGAAAGTATATTTTTTTTTCTTCTTTTTTTACATAATTTTCAAGTGATTTGTCACGTACAAGATTTTTTCTCTTAAGAGTCTATACAGAACCTACGAAAGATGTACTTATTTCATTATTAAATTCTTCAATGCGTTCTAGAGTACTTGGTAAAAAATCTTCATCTTTATCGTCTACGTTGTCGGTAACTTCATTATCCGTTGTAAATTCATTGTGAGTGCTACTCACCAATTCTAAAGCATGATTTTAACAAGCTTTGCACAGATATGTAGAGGGTGTCAAAGGTAAATCAGGATAGAGGTGCTCCTATGGATGAGCAAGATCCTCTAGTTGTTTGAAAAGTACGGAAGTAGATTTGTAACAGATTTTTTTGTGCTTATGTATAATATCTGCACATGATTCTTTCCGCTGAGTAATATTGAGACATCTTAGTTGAGTTGATCAGGTGAAATTGTGTAATAATTTTCAAAAAGATGATAGTTTTAAAAAAGACTAGAGTAACTTAGTTGTAGAATCGAATGGTAGAATTTGTTTAATAGTCTTTTCAGATTCTAATGGCCTTGTCTACCAGTTTATGTTCTTTTTTAAAAGGAGAGGATCCAATAAAAAGAACAAATAATTAAATATATACGACGTTTCGGACACTTTTATTATTGTTTCCCTATTTAGGATACTAGTTAACAAAAAAATTTTTATTAACACACATATATTATACGCAACAATAAATTAAATTACAAAGGAATTTTTAACAATTTAAAAAAAACTTACAAAAGTACAAAAAGTCAAATAATGTTCGCAGGGAGAAACCCAGCTTGTCAATGGTACAATATTATAAAATTCGGTATTTTATACCCCTAATTGCGTATGTATTCATTATAACGGAAGAAACTAATGCAAGTATACAAGTTACACGTACAAATAGTGGGGAAGACGCCATTGACAGCACTAGCGACGAGAGAGAGGTAGCAGAAAGGCACGTATTAAGGAGGTAAGATGATGTTTCATGACACAAGTATGTGTGTGTGTCAATCTAGGCCTACAAAATGGTATAGTTACAGTCTAAGTATGTGTGCTCCTGATACCTTCTCTATTTGATAGAGCGGTAATGATGTTATTTTCGATTCAGAAAATCGCAATTTTTTATAAAGACATTATATTCGTTGGGTAATCTATTAATTTCATACTGCTTGTTAATATAGTTTTTTTGAGAATGAATGAAAAGTGCTTCAGAGAAGAGTCCCTTACCGTTATTTATTTCTGTGTCTAATATTTTTATTTCATTAAAATCTATAGAATGACTGTTATATTTTGTGTGTGAAAATAATCCAGAGTTTTCATCGTTATCAGTGTATTTTTTTGTGTGTTCTTTTTTTCTAACATTCAACCGTCTACTAGTCTGTCCGACGTACGATGCATTAAAATCTTTACAATTTATTTGATATACAACATTTGCTCTATTCCACCTTTCATTTTTATCTTTTCCAAGTTTTATAATATTATTGAGTTTACTTTTTGCACTAAATACCACTTTTGTACTATTTTTTTGTTAACTAGAATCCTGAAGAGGGACACAATAATAAATGTGTCCGAAACATCGTATATATTTAATTATTTGTTCTTTTTATTGGATCCTCTCCTTTTAAAAAAGAACATAAACTGGTAGACAAGGCCATTAGAATCTGAAAAGACTACCAAAAAGACTAAAGGTGTGATATATAGCAGAAAGACAACTTTTCTTGGCAAATTTTAAGTCGAACGATAGCCATCTAGCGGACCAATGTATTAGTACATAGACTCATACAAGTAGGCGCATGTACATTACATGCACTGAAAAAAATTTGGCACGGCATCTGTTCCATCACAGTTCGTCAGCGCCCCCTTCGCTGCGTGTGTCACCCACTTTTGGTACAGCGTTTGTCCCGAACGGGACAGGAACTGTGCCAGTACGGGGCAGAAGATGTGCCGAACCGCGGTACAACATTCGACCCTACTTTCGGCATAGCGTATGTACTCATTGGATCAGCTGGAGTGCCAAATTTTTTTCAGTGTGTGTATTACTTATGTACGCACAAAGATAAACATCTTTATATTGACTGTTATATCATTGTTATATCACTATATATAAGCGTTAAGCGTGAAGAATTTGTTTGTGTGTTATCTCATTAGTGATCGCTATCCCAGCGAAAATCCCCTGAATTTCACAAATACGTCTAGATAGGTATTTACACCCTCTATCACGACAAAAGAAAATTGAGCAAAAGCAAAATGGGGTTTTCGAGAAAAATGCATTTTTCTAAAAGGTGCATAACTTATGCATTTTTTATTTATTTATTTTTTTTAATAACATAAAGGACGTGAAAGAGGGCTCGAAACTGAGTGAAATTATGTGTTACTCGCTTAAAAGCTTAAAAAACTGGTAAAACAGTAGCAGTTTGAATATTGTCGTTTATCCATCATCATTTGCATTTGTTTTTTCTTTTTTGTAGAAACATATTTGCTTGTTGGCGCTCGACACTTACTCGATAAACTGTGTATTTAAAAAAAAAATGAAAATTTACAATTCCAACACTTTTTAATAATGATTTTTTATTATTATTTAATTATTAATTAAATATTAATATTGTGTGATAACTCCTTCAAAAATTACAATTTTACTGCAGCATAACTAAACAAATTTTGAGGATAATATATACGATTTTTTTATGAACTCAGAAACACAATAAACGTGAAGTTAGACCCGCTATGTACAAAAAGGAATGGAACAGATACAGCAAGTAACATAGTTCACTATATCTATATATGAGGCGTTTCACGTCAACTGTCCCAGCGCGCGGCGCGCGAGTCCTAAATCGTGCTACTTTTAACTCATGTTTATGATACTAAAATGTACTTAAAAAATTGTTTGATAAACGTTTTCGACGTATTTTTTCCTCAGCTTTCCAATGACGTAAACAGTTTTTTCAAAATTTTTCATTTTCAGCTTCAAAAAGTACAAAACATGTTATATCTCGTAAAGTGTATTTTTAATATTTTTTTTTATCCTCTAAATCGAAAGCTGAGCATTTTTTACGTAGGATAGGATATTTTCCAAAGAGTGCCCGAGTTATTTTTTGCGAGAAATAGAATGCGAAAGAGTTTTTGAAGATTAAAATAGAAAATTTCGAAAAAACTACCTACATTATTGGAAAGCTGAGGAAAAAATACGTCGAAAACGCTTATCAAACAATTTTTAAAATACTTTTTAGTATCAGAAACATGAGTTAGAAATTGCACGATTTGGGGCTCGCGCGTCGCGCGCTGGGACAGTTGACGTGAAACTCCTCATATGTATATGAGGAACAGCACTTGTATCTTATGTATATATAGTAACCCATGTACTATACCTGTTCCTTGTTCCTTATTGCGTGTAACGAATGGGCCGTAGTCGATAAGACGGTCGATATAGATGGCTTCATTCAAATGTAGTTTATTATAATAGCTGGACGATTTATTTATAATAATACAAAAAATAAAATTGAATAGTAATTGCATAATTTCAAAGGGAAATTAGGGACCTAGAGATGTATAACTGTGCATGATCTTGATTTGTCAAAAAGAGAAAAATATTATAAACTAGGGGGCTGTGCCCCCAGCGTGCCTTCCGCACCCCCCCCCCCCCCCCCCCCACACACACCCGCTCCTTGCTTCGCTCGTCGCCCGCCCCCTCCCTATGAAAAAACTTCGTTTTTACATAATAGGCACGACCGCACTACTCAGGAGAACCTTGTATTTTTATAAAAGCGAACATTGATTAATAATGTAATTACGAAGGGCAATGTACTCATGATTTTGCATACTATTAAAAAAAAAAAATAGTTTTTGTTACCATATGGCAAACAGTAAGGGTGCGATCCCACATGCGTTCCGTAAAATTAAACGGAACGACAAAATCGGAGTGAACTTGCAATTCGAATAATGGCGCGCGGATTTCCGTTACGTTTTTACAAAGCCCTATTCCCATGAGAGTGAGAAAAAACGCCGGAATGAGGATTGTAGTGCTTCAAGAAATTAATTTGATAATAATTTTAAGGAAACATAATTTTATTTTGTTCAGTATTTATTAAATTGTTGTTTTTTAATTTATGCACAAAGTGAATATTAAAAAATTATAAATATGTAATGTTATTAATTAATTGCGAGTAACTTTTATGGAATTAATTATTTTATTGTTATTAAGACTATTATTGTTTTTATTTATTAATATGATAATATAACTAATCAGACCCACATTTACTACGTATTATTTAATCATGTAGTTAACACATTTTAAATTTCGCATCACCGCCATTACGATTTTACCATTTCGTAAGTTTTTCCGTAACGCATGGATTGGGAGCGCACCCTAAAGCTAATAAGCGAACAATTTACGGTCTAAAAAACATTAGTGACCGTCTCTTACAGACATGTTACCGCGCAATGGTTATCAAGTCATGTCATATTGTTCGTGTATAACGTATTACGTATAATATATAGATGTTTATGCAAAGTGATGACAATGCGAGCTTGATTTTACGCCATTCGCAATAATTGCAATAAACAATATAAAAATTACAACATCATATATTCACATGGGTAACGTGTATAGCATCGCCAATCACGTGATGGCTGTGACACTGCTGGCTTGTTGGCTTTACCCATGTGAGTGTGCGCGCATGCGCATGCGCTGCAGCTCACCTGCTCGTCTCGTCTGGCTCATCAGCTGATAGCTCGTAGCTTCTTTGCGTAAGCGACACGGCGCCGGGGATGATGCGAGAAAAAGGCCGGGCCGAACTTCTAGTGAAAAAGTTTCAGTGCGGAGTGAACACAAGAAAGCTGCCTACTACGTACGTATTATCGCTACAGTGCTTCGCTTCCTATCTGGCTCTCACCCGCACCATGTCAACCATGTGCGCACGGCAGTCCGGCAGACGGCAGTCATCAATGTTTATATCTGCAGTCACTGTGTTTCCTAAATTGCTGTACGGATTGATATTGATGTTGGTCGAGTTCTCTGCTAATTGAGTTGTTGTCTTATCCTTGAGTAAGTATTATTTCAATAATACTAGTTCCTTTCTAATCTTGCAGGGTTTTCATCTTTTTTTCACAAGGACATTTTGTTAAACTTTGAGCAAGGGTCAAGGTAGTCTTAGTTGGAAGTGCACATGAGCTTTTTCGACTTTCAAGTATACAAATACCTTTCCTTTCTCTGAAAATATCTTCAGCTTTACACACGTCATCATATCATGCATGCTGAGGGATTATATACCATGTTTCAAATCTAAATAATCAGCAAGTGTGGAGTAACAGCATTTTCTGTGTGCTTTTTGAGGAAATTATTAAGAAAGAAAAGTAATTTCCTCCAATTTGGCTGATTGAGTCGATCTGAAATTGCATACACAATCCCTCTGCATGTATTGTATTGTGTGTGAACATTCTGGTAAACTTAAAGTGAGGGTAAGGAGGTCTTATGTTAGTTGAGAATACACATGTGCTTTCCCGACTTTTGAGTGCAAAGACCCCTTTCCATTCCCTACAAGTATCTTCAACTTTCTATACATGATGAAATACATGCTGAGGGATAGTATATCAAGATTTATATATGCATAATCAGCAAGTCTGGAGATATTGCAATTTCTGTGTCTTTTTCAAGAAATTTTTGAGAAAAATGTAATTTTCTCCGTACCGGCTGATTGAGTCGATCTGAAATTGCATACACAATCCCTCTGTATGTATTGTATTGTGTGTGAACATTCTGGTAAACTTAAAGTGAGGAGGTCTTAGTTGAGAATACACATGCGCTTTCTCGACTTTTGAGTGCAAAGATCCCTTTCCATTCCCTACAAGTATCTTCAACTTTCTATACATGATGGAATACATGCTGAGGGACAGTATATCAAGATTTAGATATGCATAATCAGCAAGTCTGGAGATATTGCAATTTCTGTGTCTTTTTCAAGAAATTTTTAAGAAAAATGTCATTTTCTCCGTACTATTATGTGTGAACATTCTGGTAAACTTTAAGTGGGGGTGAGGAGGTCTTAGTTGAGAATACACATGCGCTTTCTCGACTTTTGAGTGCAAAGATCCCTTTCAATTCTCTCAACATATCTTGGTAAATATATAGTGCTATGAATGATTTTAACGACACGCTAACACTATATTGTGAGTAGTTTGCTGTGAGAATGTTTTCTCGTTTACTTTACAGCTAGCATCTATCCTGAAATAATTTTCTACCTCTTTGACAGGAGTGTGGCTTCTCTGTACTCCTTCCGTTGCCAAGTTATTGTTGTTGTAATTATGTTTTTGGCCTAGGGCGAAGAGCTCCTGCAGACGACATCACGGAGTCCTAAACTCCTGCAGCTAGCGTTTTTATTGGGACTATATGTTGGATTGATTGACATATTTTATGTGGACATTCACAACCTCTGAACTCGTTGAAAAAATTATCTGGTGAGTAGCTTACTGTAAGAAAGTTTATTGGTTTATACTTTTAAGCTAGTATCTATCCTGCAATAATTTCCTACACCTTTGACAGGAGTGTGGCTTCTCTGTACTCCCTCCGTTGCCAAGTTATTCTTGTTGTAATTATGTTTTTGGCCTAGGGCGAAGAGCTCCTGCAGAAGACAACACATCTTCATATAATTGTTCTTTCCTCGAGAGCGTCTTTATATGACCATCATAAAGCAGGAGACTTTAAAAAAAATAGGACCAAATTGGGAACGGCAACTTTGAGAAACTCAACAATGGCATTACAGTGGGTAACCTTGAGTGAAGGGCTTCCTGATCCACACATCTTGGCAGCTTCATCTTTCTACAGATTATCAATGGAAGTTGATCTAGTCTGTATTTATTTTAATTCACTGTGACCACTTTGTGGTCTCTTCTTGGAATAATTATTATTTCAGTAATCTACTCCTTTCAACCATTACTATAGCTTCATTTTTTGTTTCAGGGTTTTTATTATCCTTTCAGAAAAAGCAGCAACTATAAAAGGCGACCGGTCAAATTTAACAGATCTATTCCTCATTCATTGATGTAGTTGATATTTACTTTGAGGATGTCTTTTCAAACTTCATTTAGAAGAACATAGGAATGATAGAAATCTGCTTTTATAATGCATTTCAGGCATCTTATGTATTTTTAAGCTGATTTTATCTTTTTTTTTGTAGGTATAATTTAATAAAAAGAAAAAAATAAGTCATGCAATTTCTCAGATTTAATTCAGGCACTGCTTGTGTATTTTTTATAGAACTATTTTTATTTGTTTTATTAAATTACATGTACTTTCAAAAAGATAGAGTCAACTCAAAAATACATGGAATGTCTGAGATGGATTACTGAAGCCGGTTTCTATCATTCTTAGTCTTTTGGATTTAGTACGGACACATCACCTCAAAGTAAATATCGATAACATTGAATACTCAATACACCTGCTAAATCTGACAAGTGGCTTTTATATTGTAGGAGCCGGATGAATTTTCTTATTAAGTTTTTAATTCTGTTCCGTATACTGTAGTGTAGTGTAGTGTGAGTGTGTCTGAAACTTCTATACATCTATAGCTTGTTTTAGTTGGATTAAATAAAGTGTAAATAAATTAAAATAAAATAATTAACTTCTTTAGTAAGGTCGTATTTCAGAAAGAAGTGTATATATATTGCTGTTAATATATATATATATAATATATATATATATATATATATATATATATATATATATATATATTAGTTGGATTAAATAAAGTGTAAATAAATTAAAATAAAATAATTAACTTCTTTAGTAAGGTCGTATTTCAGAAAGAAGTTTATATATATTGCTGTTATATATATATATATATATATATATATATATATATATATATATATATATATATATATATATATATATATATATATATATATATATTATATATATATATTAACAGCAATATATATAAACTTCTTTCTGAAATACGACCTTACTAAAGAAGTTAATTATTTTATTTTAATTTATTTACACTTTATTTAATCCAACTAAAACAAGCTATAGATGTATAGAAGTTTCAGACACACTCACACTACACTACACTACAGTATACGGAACAGAATTAAAAACTTAATAAGAAAATTCATCCGGCTCCTACAATATAAAAGCCACTTGTCAGATTTAGCAGGTGTATTGAGTATTCAATGTTATCGATATTTACTTTGAGGTGATGTGTCCGTACTAAATCCAAAAGACTAAGAATGATAGAAACCGGCTTCAGTAATCCATCTCAGACATTCCATGTATTTTTGAGTTGACTCTATCTTTTTGAAAGTACATGTAATTTAATAAAACAAATAAAAATAGTTCTATAAAAAATACACAAGCAGTGCCTGAATTAAATCTGAGAAATTGCATGACTTATTTTTTTCTTTTATATATATATATATATATATATATATATATATATATATATATATATATATATATATATATATATATATATATATATTTTTTTTTTTTTTTTTAATATATCAGTAATTTTATTTCAAATGGGGGGCTTCGCCCCTTCCATCCCCCTGAGTAGGGGCTTCGCCCCTACACCCCCGCCAGGGGCTCTGCCCCTGGACCCCGCCCTGCGCCCCACATCAAACCCGCCATACTTCATTACCTACCAACAACAAGCTTTATTGTTTCTTTTATTTTGTTTTATTTAGATGGGACATTTCAACATAATAACTATATCCTCAAGGATTTTCATTCATGGTCACAAAATGATTTCGTAGATTCATTCGTCATCGAATATCATTTAATGTGTGATATCAGGAATATGGTTAGTCGTGAGGATGGAATATTATATTTGCTTATTCTTTGGCTCAATTTTATATTTAATCAAAAATTTAATCTTTGTTTTTTAATTTTATTTTTAAGGTTTAAACTTGAAGAACTTCTATTAATCACATTGTTAATAGAAGATTAGATTATATACAATATTAGCTGCCTGTCTACGACCAAGTTTTAGAAAAAAATAATTTGTTTCTTGGGCCAACTTAGAATAATTTTAAGTAAAAAAACATTTAGGGATTTAATCTTTTAATTTTTGTTACTTCAACATCAATTTATATTTCTTATTATATATTTTTATTAGTGTTTTAGTTTACATAATATTTGGCAGTTTGTAAACAATAGATATTTCTTTTTTTTAAATTATGTTTTCAATGCGTTTATCTCATTTCATAGCACAGTGTGACCTAAGTCTGCACTTAAGTCACGCCTACCCGTGACTTAAGTAGTCGATTATTGCACCGTGAGGTTAGCGCGCGAGCGTAGTGAGTGGACTGATTAAGGTACGGATAGGCGTGACAGCGGACTTAGGTAAACGTGCTATAAAATATCGTACGATACATGTGCCTTCAGTGGCAGTATCGTAATGTACTATTTTAACATTGTAATTAAATGTAATTTTATATCTTATGATTATATTTTTATAATTATATGATCTTTCGAATGTTATATTGATTTTTCCGATATTATTTAAAGCTATTGCATTGAATAATTCTTTGTCAAATCGAATCATGTTAAATAAGCGAAAATTGAATATGTAAAGTGTCTTATTTATAGTTTAGATAATCAGGATTGATTGTACATTAAAATATTAATTGGGGAAAAGTTTTGTTTAGATGTTATCCATACTTATATCTTTTGCATTTAATATTTTTGTGTAAAGTCAAATCGTTGAAATAAGCGAAAATCGTCCATTTTATGTATGTTTTGGCGTTAAAAATTGTTTGTTTGGATTTAACTCGTCGGGAATTGATTATACAAAAAAATGTTTAATAGGAAAAAGTTTTGTTTTAATTATCTATTACTTTTACATTCAACATTTTTGTGTAAAATCAAATCCTGTCAAGTTATAGCCGAAAATCGTCCATTTTATGTATATTTAGGCGTTAAAAATCGTTTTTATGAGTTCAACTCGTCAGGAATTGATTGTACAAAAAAATGTTTAACCCAAAAAAGTTTTGTTTTAATATTATCTATAACTTTTATATTTAACATTATTGTGTAAAATCAAATCCTGTAAAGAAATAGCAAAAAAAACGACTATTTTTGATGATTTTAGCGGTCTTTTCGCTATTACATTGTTAAATATTGTTCATAAAAAACAATTTTCCATGTAAAAAAAACGTGTTTTAATTAGTTTTAGCAGATGCATTTGTTGTTTTTTGACGTAAAATTAATTTTGTTCACATTATGTTCAAAAATCGATTTTTTCAAATTTTTATTTGTTCTGGCGTTTTTTTATTTGTTGATCGATTCGGCTCGGTATAAGACTGGAGCTTACTTATAATTAGACGAGTATCTGGGCCAAAATTCGTTAAGATCTATTGGAAATTCGCTGAGATATTCCATAAACTTGACTACATACGAACGGACATACACACATACACCATAAAAAACGCCTAAAACGAACTAATTCTGGGTGAAAAATAGTTTTTATGCAACAAATTATTCATTTTTGTAGTGTTACAATTTTCACTCTAGTGAAAATATGAGGCTCTCCCGAGAAGCGGTCGTGCCTAAAAAATCGTTTTTATAAGTTTAGTTCATCTGGGTCTGATTGTACATGAAAATGTTAAATGGGACAAATATTATCTATAACTTTTGTTTGTATAAAATCAAATCCTGCTACGTTAGAAACGAAAATCGAAGATTTTAGGTATATTTAGGCGTTAAAAATCGTTTCTTTGGATTTAACTCGTCAGGAATTCGTCGTAGCAAAAAATGTTCAATATAAAAAAGTTTTGTTTTAATATTATCTATAACTTTTACATTTAAAATTTTTGTGTAAAGTCAAATTCTGCTCAGTTATAAACGAAAATCAGCCACTTTATGTACATTTAGGCGTTAAAAACCGTTTTTTTGGATTTAACTCATCATGAATTGATCGTACAAAAAAATGTTGAATAGGAAAAAGTTTTGTTTCAATATTATCTATAACTTTTGTATTTAACATTTTTGTGTAAATTCAAATCCTGTAAAGTAATAGCAAAAAAACGACTATTTTTGGTGATTTTAGCGATTTTTTCACTATTACATTGTTAAATATTGTTCATAGAAAAAAATGTTCAATGTAAAAAATACGTCTTTTAATTATTTTTAGCAGATGCATTTGTTGTTTTTGACTTAAATTTAATTTTGTTCACCGTATGCTCAAAAATCGATTTTTTCAAATTTTTATTTGCTCTAGCGTTTTTTTATTTGTCGATCGATTTGGCTGGGTAGAGAACTGTCAGTTACTTATAATTAGACGAGTATATTCCCCAAAGCCCGTTTGGATCCGTCGAAATTTCGCTGAGATAATCAGGTTACTTGATCACATACATACGTACAGACATACATACATCTCTGAAAACGCTTAAAATGTACTTCTTTTGGGTGGAAAATAGTTTTTATGTTGTAAATTTTCAGAATTTGAAGTGTTACAATTTTCGCCCTGACGAAAATATAAGGCTCTCCTGAGAAGCGGCTGTGCCTAAAAATGCAAAAAACGCTAAATTGTATTTCTAACGATAAATGTTAAAATAAATCAAATTAAATAATTATATGAAAATTATGATATTAGAAGTAGTTTTTCGGTTAGAAAAATGGCTAAAAAATAGTTTAAAACGATTAAAAAAAATCAATATTTGGTCTAAAAATCGGTACCTTTTTCCCTTAAGAGCAAGAAGAGCGATTTCCTTTGGTACATTGTTATTGTCACTATCATAGAGGCACTGGATATCTATAACTATATCCATCGTTTTTTATGTAGCTTGCAATGCAAGTGGAAGGCCTGCATTTGCATTTTGACCATCGTCCATTTTTCCAGCAGTATCGTTGTAGCACAGCACACTCGTCAAATGCAAATTTTTGGCAGCAGGTCCATAATTCAGTTTCAAGGTATACTCTGTAAGCGTAAGTGTTTGTTGGCGGTGATACAGATTTTTGATTAAAAAATACATCCACTTGATTAAACAAAGAATGCATATAATTATTGACAGGTCCTATTTTGGGCACCTGGGCTTGTAACGTACCGAAGTAATGACAGCTCTCAGATTTGAGTCTACACCTTAATAATTGAGTTGACTTGTATGAAGCTAGATGCCGTTACTTGGTAGTTATTAACAATTTTTAAGAGTTCGTGTACTGGACTCGAGCGATTTATCGGTTTTGGGATTTTCCTCCGATCTCAGGATAAGATACCGGCGCGCAGTGTGCCGGAGTCCGTGCCGTCGATACAGATAGAAGATAGGTAGGTGATGCAGGTAAGTAGTTAGCGCCGATTGGCTGCTACCGTGCTGCGTTGGAATCGGGTAAGTAGTTAGCGCTGATTGGCTGCTACCATGCCGACAGAAAGGATTGCCGGATAAATAGTCGGCGCTGAGGGCCAACTATCGTGCCGTAGGAGGTCGGTAAGGTAGAGTTCCTTGGGTATGTTAAGGTTAGGTTTATAATTGACATTTTACTTAAAGACAAATATGATATTAAATGAGTTTATTTTGATGATAAATAGGAACAGATTACAAGAGTATATTTACAATATTTTAACGAGCACAAGGGGTCGCCAGCATCACTCACCTAAACGCAATGCTTTTGGGAGAGTGTTCAAGGCAGTAGCTCGGACACAAGTGCGTCCCGATTTCGAGAATCGTGGCCCTTTATATACTAGTCGGCTATCTACTCTTCTCTCTCACGCATGGCAACAAAGGTGCCTTATATTGTGACGTCAGATGCGCCTTAATTACTCGTGAGAGAATACGAGTCTGCTTGGTTTGCGCTGGGCGCTCGTGATCGGTGAGCTGGGCCTTTGTTGATGTTTCGCTTATGAATGTATGTGTACGTATCGTACAACCGGTCGTGTACGTCACAGGCTGTTGCGGCTTGTGACACATCAACCGTAGTTTGTAGACTTACACGTAGACTAAGCATCGTGTGAGTAAGATCAATATATTCTTCACCATTGCCAGGTAACACAAATTCTATAGGTGAGTCATGAGTTAAAGACGATATTGGTTTATATTGTATCCAGTGTGAATTTTCTATCGTTGTTTGAATAGGAGGAATTTCAAACAGATACAACTCCGACTTGAGACACTCACAAGAATGGATGTGTAAAAAAACCATCTTATCTACCCAAAAATATCTCTCGTGGTTCTCTTCTACTTTTTTTGTTTCGTTTGTTTTCTCTTAGCCTTGTCTTTTTTGGAACTATTAGACTTGGGATTTCTTATTATCCTTTTTCTAGAACTGCTTTTCTTCTTTTTACTTCTGTGATTTATATCAGAGCCAGCACTCATTCGCAACTGAAGTGGTTAGCCGTAGCGTGGTAATTTATATCCCGACCCCTCCATTAGTTTATCCAATTTCAGACATAATGTGCATATACCAGTACGCATAGCCTCCTTCCCAACAGCCTTGGCTCCACGAGTGAAAAGTGGGAGAACGCAACGGAAAATTCCAGCCAAAAATAAACCAATACCGCCGTGACCCTTTCGGCAGAGAGATCCGACGTAAATACGTTCGACCCCACCATTAATCCGTTGACCCCCACCAAACATCTCCCCTCGACTATATCCACCGCCAACTTACATGTTGAAGTATTCTTGGTAACGATCCATCACTGTATTAAAAATGAATTCTGGTCAAGTTTCTTGAAATGAAGTATCATCGTCAAAGCACCGTAATCGAATGGTATCGCACGGCCACTTTGGTCCCTTATATCGATTTCGATTGTCTGCAATGAGTTGAATAATAAAGGTGTGTACATGGGTCGGGAAAAACTCTTGATTCTCGTACTACTATATATGTAATCATCGATATTTAACGACAATGCTCGTAACAATCGCGATTGAACGTTATCTGTTACGTAAGGTTCGCAAATATCACTATAAATCATAAGCATGGACGGAAGCCCATTGGAGAGATGAATGAAGGAATCCCAAAATTTTTCGCAATTTCTTGGGTAAATAATGTTGACACCTGAATTCAGAGCAAGTTGTCTTTGTACAAACTCTGTGGACTGTCACTTAACCACCGGGATCCACACTGAATTCCAAATGGTCCTCTATAAATTATTTAGCTCGCTTACTATAATGTTTATATCTCTGTAAATTCCTGGATGAACCAATGACATTGTAGTACTAAAATTGTTTGCCTTTGTCTCTAGAGTCGAGTGTGGAATGAAATCAAGCGAAACTGTTCTATCCGGTTGCTAGTACACGTGTTGAAACGTCAGCGGAATTTGAACCTCCATAAGAGCGACTGACCATGAACCTTGAAGACGTATCTGCTGCTGAAATAATTCATGCTGCAACACAATATAAAGCTGATAAAGCAAGCATTGAAGTTATCGCCGTATCCTTTCCACTTTACAAAATATTCTTTAGACGACCCTTTGCCTCTAGTTTTCAAAATTTCATCAATTTCAAAAACGTCTGTAGTTAAATTTTTATGCATTCTGCACAGTTCTTCGGCGTAGAAAAACCCGTCAATTTCCTCGCCTGCCAAGTCTTCTAAATAATAAACTGTAGGCGGACACGTCGATGATATTCGTGTAATTTTAAAAATCTCTAGTGTCTAACCACTCTCATATCCTTTAGCGAAAACGTTCTTTGGACGACTGACGCGCACCGAGTCACCAACGCAGTATTTAAGGGTTTTGAAAACACGATTGCCATATTGACGTAGTAAATTTTCACGAGCTTTGGCTGCATTTTACAGTGTTACTACTGCTGGCACCATTTTTGTGGCCCAATGCTTGATATGAATGTACGCCTCTAAGATCTTCTGCAAAACATCAACATACCTTCGATTATTTTTATCAATAAAATACCACCATGTTCTTTCTTTTGTAGTACTTATGAATCTTTTCACAATGGCAGCTTTTACATCTGGATTACGAACCATTCTAAACGCTATACCGTACTTTGAGAGATCTCTCTGCAGCGCTCTGCCGATAAATTCTTTACCTTTATCAGCTTGAAGACATGATGGTTTCCATCCGTTAGTTCTCGACAAAATACGCGCAAAAGCATCAGCGACGTTTCTTGACGTTTTGTCCTTGACAGGTTTAACCCATGCGTATTTGCTGAGAACATCGATAACAGTTCAAACGTAGCTGTAGCCATTGTGGTAAGATTTTATAGATCTCATGTCCATTAAATTAGCTTCCCATACGTCGTCGAAATTGCGCACAGTATAATTGCATCTGGAAAAACGATGTCGAACAGGTCTATGCAAGTTTTTACGCGTAGCTAGCAAAAGTTTATTAGCACCAGCGTACGCCGAAGGATGATGTAGTTAGTAATAAAGTTTTTCAAAGGTTTTATTCATTGTTCGAGATTATTTGTCTCTTTTCTTCTTATCCTTTAGTTTCTGTTCCTTATTCTTCTTCTTATCCTTTTTTATTTTTCCACGCTTTGATTTTCTATCTTTCTTGTCTCGTTTTCTGATAACATTCTTGATACGCGAAAAAAAATTTTCAAAAGTTATCTTGCGAACCATACAGCAAGCAGTCGTCATCGCAACTGTTCTTTCGTCAGATTGTGTTTCCTCGTTGAGCATATAAGAGAAGGCATATTACGCTAAAACTTAGTCGGCTTGAAGACGGTCACTGTTCGAGTCAGCATAAGCTAGATCATGCTGTCGGCAGGCCTCATCTAACGGATTGATTCCAACGTCGCCACGTTCGATACGCTCTGCTAGCTTTGTTCCAGATCCGTAAAATTTGTAATGTGATATATGCATTTCAAACTGTAATAAATCAACAAGTGCATGTAGAACGCTGTTTTGCTCCTGTTCTTCTTGAGAATTTATTAGCGCAACCCGAATTCTTGCTCATTCCGTACCATTACCGTATTTCAGAGTGTGGTGGTGAGACCTTCTTTTTTTTAGCTGACATTTTTCTTCTTTTTTCAGTTTGCGCTGAATCTGTTTCGTCACCGATGTTGTCGCCGCTATTCTGAATTTTCAAAGAAGGAACGCGAAGCGGTATAGTAAAAACACTTTTTTGAATGCTCACTGGACGATGTGGGTCTGGTAACGTCTTTTCAAACACGCTTGTTACCTATAAACTTCCGAGGCCCAGTTGTTTGGCGAAGAGCGGCATCGAACTGAAGATGCCCAGGTGGTACGCTCCTTCTATTTCTCATTGCTTCATTCACCAAATCAACAATGTTGGCTCCGGGTACAATCGTGCCATCTATCGTTACTGCCCCGTTGGTATCCAAAACTACCACCAGCTGTACATAGCAATTTTTATTATGTATATATCAATTTTTACTATAAAATATAGTAAAAATTTTGGTATTTGAGATTTGTCTCCACGTAGAAACGTGGGGACGAATATAGGATATATTATAGTAATTTTTAATACATCATTTTTCTCAGTGTATCAATACGTTTAAAGCGCACTCGCAAATACGACTAACCAATTTTCCATCAACTTTCTGTAAAACTGCTTTTCGCTCTTCTTTTTTAAAATGACCAAAATGATAACGCATTTTTGTAGCCACTACAACGACACGATTGGAACTTGATTTTTACTACTTGTCTGTTGTTTTCGCGGTACGTAAACGTACTGGTACTCATCATCGGAGAAAATACACGATCGTAATCGGCAATTATTCAATGTGGTTTGCTTCAGATTCTACTAGAGGTAACCAAAAGCTTGCGATGTTGCGTCTCGGTAGGCTTCTTCTAAAGATCGAAGATTTTCAGGATATACTTGTCTAGCAAGATGATGTATCTGGGCACGATCTCGCAAATTCCTAAAGATTGCAATGTACTGATCGTTCAAAGATATGTCGCGCTGACCTTTTTCTTCATGGAAGATGTTTTGAGTGATACAAATTACACTCAAGTTGTTGTGATGACTACCTTTCGTAAAGATATTCACTATGGCTCTTCCAGAGGACGATTCGCACATGAGGTCCTCGGTGATCATCAACTTGTATTTTGAATCGTTAAGCCAATCGGAGTTTTGCGGTAGACCTTCGCGAAATTCAACGTCTTTACCCATATCTTGGTATCCTGATTGCCATACGCCGTAATAAAGAATAAGACATTCAAAGCGAGTGTCGCTTTCGCGTGTCCATAATTCACACTGACTGGGCACTCTGAAACACTTCCCCCGAAGAGCTCATAACCGCGACCACTGCCCGTCGCGGGAAAACAGCTCTTTTGCGGGCGCAGGGGTGACCAATGAGCTCTTAGCCACTGCGCCTCCCGCGGCCGCTAAATCAGCTTGTTGGGGCGCACCAGCAGTCAATTAGCTGTTTTCTGGTGCACCGCCGCAGCTAATCACAACGATGGAGAGACAGCGGTAGCCAATGTGCTGTTTTTACATTGTGTCATCACCGATCAGGAGTGCGTTCTTTGTGTTGCTATATCAACGCCACTAGCTTTCCAGAGTGTGGTTCTGGTGCGTCAGTAGTAGATGGACCGCCGATCTGGTCGTATGGATAATTGAAGCAGTATTTGAAACAGCTACTTCCTGCGACGACAGTCGACTTCCATCAGCTAACAGCCCATTTCCAGCAGCCAATAACCGACTTCCCGCTGGTCATCCGCTCCTCGAGAAAGGTTTGAAAAGACTTTGCGGTCCTTACTCTATCAACGAGCCGAAAAATACCAGTGTCTGGTGTATATATGTTAGAACGTCAAAATATTGACGTGTGTACGTGTGTGTATGTGTGAGTATATGTGTAGGTGTATGTGCTTCTATGTGTAATTCTTTGCTGATACTGCACTTAATTTGGTGCATCCAGCCAGACAGTGACAATTAGTCTGATTCCTCTCTAAATTAGTCTGATTACTCTCTAAATTTCTTATAGCGTTAAATTCCCTTTTTAATCGAAGTGATAATAAAGGATGCTAACGCTAATGTAATATAAAGAAAAATCGAAAATTAATATACTCGAAAGGGAGAGAGAGAGAGACATGTTGTAAATAAATCATTGCTTGTTTTGACTTGAAAAAATTATACATCTCTTTTCATACATATAACGTTTTAATGGCCTATTCGCACCTCTTATCATGTTTCCGTGAACCGTTCGATGGGGCTGGCGCTAGCATCGTGATGAATCAGCTCCATAACGCGGTGACCAATGATTTTCTTTACTGCTGCATCGTCACCACCGATTAGTTACTACACCATCGCCATCTTAACTGCTCGCGATGGGTTGTAGTCACACATTATTTCAGTCTTTGTCGAACTCGCAAAGTAATCGCGTGGATAATGCTCCCTCATTAATGCTGTTTTCTTCCACTAAAAATGATTTGCTGGGTAGTGGAGAGTTATGTATCACCACGGCTCACAATCATCAGTTACCATTTAGATCTTCGTGTAGTCACATTTTTTTTAATGTCGGTTTTCGTTTACAGACATTTGTTATTTACAGTGTATTTATTCCTTTCTGTGTCTCGTGTGAGGTTTCGTTATACTGCAACTCGTCGTGCGATTGGTACGTAACATTTTAAAAAGTAACCTATGTGCAGTTCGTTGTCTGATGTTACACTATCCGGCTTACGCTGAAAATGAACGTCCGCAGAGTGCCGGCTGTGAACGCGACCGTCGATGAAGAATGTCATAGTCAGGAGTTTTTCGCACGTGAGTGTAATTCTAGAAATTGAAAACATGATGGGACACATGACACGATACAATTTTGACGACTAAGTTATGACTAATTCAAAGTAAGACTATCTAATTCGACAGCAGAGAGCCCACGTGCGATGAGATCATTCGTGGGAAAGACGAACGGTCGACTGGATATCAGTTGTGAATATTCTCTTGTTGCGTGAACATTTCCATCGCAAAGTATCATGAGTGTATTGTGCGGATACTGAAGTGCGTCATGTGTCTCTCTTGTATCCCATACAAATGTTGTGCGCAAGTACATTATGTAGATAGTGGTTCAATGCAGAAATTCGAGTGTACAGTTCCACGAGAGTGTCGCGAAAGTGTAATCTATGATGACGTGACCTTATCGGATTTCCCTGTCTCTCTCTTGCTCTCTCTCTCTTGCTCTCTCTCTCTTTCTCTCTCTCACGTGAATGATTACAACTCCCACAATTCAGATAGCAGACAGTACAGTTTATTTAACTACACTATTTATATGTATAATGATAAGGTGGATTGATTGATGCATGATTAAAAGGCCGCCGAAAACCTCTGCGATGCTCTCACAGGCAGGAGTAATAATCTCTCCCCTATTTCCCTATTCTACCCTTTTCCCAATCATCTCCTCTATCTCCCCTATTTTAAATAATTATATTAATTATTTCGTATACGACAACCGAATATAGTTGGATAGTTATACTATAGGCGACTGTCAGGCAGTGTTGCCAGATGAAATTATACGGAGTCGGAGTAAAGCCGCCGTTTGTCGCCGATGCAATATAGACAAATCGTCCAAATAATCGCCGAAAATTCAAATAATTATAAACTAATAACGTTTTTCTATAATTCAATTTTTAAACCCAAGTAGCCGGGGGATACGAGGTCCATGTATATAAAGGAATTATGTAGACGTGTAACAGTAATCACGCCGATTATTTAAACACTTTTTGAACCCAAGTAGACGAGGGATATGAGGTCCAAGCATATAAGGGAGTCACGTAGACATACAACAATAACCAAGACAATTATTTAAACAATTTTTAAATCTAAGTAGGCAGGGAATATGAGCTCCGCTCATATTAGGGAATTACGTAAATGGAGTCATGAAAAAATAAGCAAAACGATTATTTAAATAATTTTTTAACCCAAGTAGCCGGGGGACGCGATGTTTACGCATATTAGGGAATTACGTAGACCTGCAACAATAAGCAAGACAATCATTTAAATAATTTTTAAACTCAAGTAGCCAGGGTATATGAGGTCTACGCATATAAAGGAGTCATGTAGACATGAGAATTAAGCATAATCATTATTTAAATAAGTTTTAAACCCAAGTAGGCGGGGGATATGAGGTCCACGCATATAAGGAAGTCATGTAGATATGAAAAAATAAGCAAAACGATTATTTAAATAACTTCTAAACCTAAGTAGGCGGGGGATATGAGGTCTACGCATATAAGGGTGTCATATATACATGAAAAAATAAGCAAAACGATTATTTAAATAATGTTTAAACTCAAGTAGGCGGGGGATATGAGATCCACGCATATAAGGGAGTCATGTAGACATGAAATAATATGCAAAACGATTATTTAAATAATTTTTAAACCCAAGTAGCCGGGGGACGCAAGGTCCACGCATATTAGGGAATCATGTAGATGTGCAATATTAATCAAGACAATTATTTAAACTATTTTAAACCCAAGTGGGTGGGGGATACTATAAATAATTGTCTGTTTCACATCTACATAATTCCTTAGTATGCGTTGACCTCATATCCCCCGCCTAGTTGGATTTAAAAATTATTTGATTAATCGGTTGGCTTATTTTGTCATATCTACATGACTTCTTTATATGCGTGAACCTCATATCCCCTGGTTACTTGCGTTTAAAAATTATTTAAAAAATCATTTTGCTTATTTTTTCATATCTATACATTACTCCCTTACATGCGTGGACCTCATATCCCCCGCCCACTTGGGTTTAAAAATAAAAATTCTCCCCTATTTTCATAAAATTTCTCCCCTATTTTCACAAAAAGTCTCCCCTATTTTCCCTAAAATTTGTCAAATAGGGAGTATAACCTCTGCACAGGTAATCAAGCGAGAGAGGTCAATCGTGCTACCCGTGTCTACGCGGCGACGTGGTCCTCACATGTCTGCGTGTCTCGCTTGTTTTCGGGGCTCGCGGATTTAAACCGCGCACTTGTACACTTGCTCTTTTCGTGTACATATATGCGCAAGGGTGTGTGCTAGTGCGTGATGTACGTGACTTATTACGCGTACTGTCGTTGATGTTGCTGAGTTCAGAGGTGATACCGAGGGTTCTCTTACCTCTGCCGGTGAGATGTGCTTGCCGGATTCCAGGCTAGCTGTGCCTGGTTTCGTTGAGCTATGATTTAAGCGCCGCTGCTACAACAGTAAGATTGAATGCATTGCTAAATATATTGTATAAGCATTCGACGAATAAAATTATTTTTTTTATGTACATTTACTGCCAATACACAATTTTGTTGTAAGATAAGTGACATGAAGTCTTCCAATGATATTCAATCACAGAATGCCATACGGGTTGCATCATTTAAGAATTTTATGGTTTTTACAATATTCAATGTGCTATAGAACTTTTTCTTTAGCTCTGCCAATGGTAATTATTTGTTAAATTAAAGTATTTCATTTGAAGAATTGAAAAAAAATTTTCTGGAGAAATTTGGTACTAGCGTAGTACTTACTTTTGGTACTTACTCCATGAGAGTATATAAAAAAGCAACCAATCAGAAACTCTAAAAATGGGTCATAAAAAAATACTGGCACACTTTATAAATAAAATGCAAACTTTTTTCCGATCAATGTTCTATACAAAAAGTTTCAAGATTTTAAAGCAAACATCTCAAAAGTTCCTGCATGACCAAAAATTCCAAAATATTTGAATTTTCAATATTGCATACCTATTTTATTTATGCAAGTATCGATCTAAAATGTTTTTTTCTAAAATACTAAATGAAAAAAAAATTTTGGCCGATTTTAAAATTTTAACCTGATGACTTCATGTGAAACATCTCATATTTATGTATATATACTAGGGCCCCCTGCTCACTCCGCTCGCCACTCCCCATTTTTAGAGATAAAGATTAATAATAATGAATAAGGATAATCTTCTATTAAGTAATATCAGGAAACATTTATTTTTTCCTTTAAATTTTCTGTAATGTTTTTTAAAAAAAATTATTTATTTATCTATTTATTTCCAGGTAATATTTACTATTACATTATTATATAGTTACATAAGTAAATTTACATAAGTACGTAAATCCTATCAAGGCAAATAGTATTGCCTGTGTGTAGGTCTGGTATATAAAATAGAAATGAAAACTTAAAAACTAAATAATATATTCTTACATACTAGGTTATAGTAGACGCGTAAAATTTAGTCAACATCGCATAGAGATTTATTCAACATCGCATAGAGATTTAATATACCATATAACATATAAATAAATTTTGTTAAAATTAAATTATTATATTTAATTAGTTATCGCCTATTTTAAAATGAACATTTTTAATTTCTCTTTATAATTTGTCTACTGAATTACATAATTTTGAAATCATTCGTCACCCTATTAAAGATCCTTATAGCTTCATCATAGCTATTTTTATCACTAATTCTTTTATCACTTTCTGGTAGGTGAATTGATTTGTTCCTGGTCTTGCTCGTACGGTTTATATAATTTTTTCTTAGTGTTGTATAGTGGAAAGATATTGATTCTAATTGGAACATTTTTCTTATTCTTAACATTTATTAATTTTTAAAATCGTAAGTATATTTATATTTAACAAAATAATGCATAATATACTTATAGTTCATTACGTCAGCTCTGATTTTATTTGTTATTTATTGATTATAAACTAATTTTTCAACAAAATCCAGTAACATTTCAATTCTTGACTGCCATTTTGAATTTTCAAAATCTGAGTTCAGATTCCTAATCAGCGAATCCAGGAACCGAACATATACAATTATTAGTAAAATCAAGTATTATTTAAATATTTTTTCCGCTATTTTGAATTTTTAAAAACTTAGTTCAGATTCGTAATCATGGAATCCAGAAATCCTAATATGGGAATCAAGAAATCCCGCCTATACAATTGTAAAATTCAGTAATATTTCAATATCTGGCCGCCATTTTAAATTGGCAAAATATGTTTTCAGATTCATAATTAGCGAATCCAGATACTCCCTATATACAATTTTCAGCAAAATCCAGTATTATTTAAATATTTTGCCGCCATTCTGAAATTTAATATCTGAGTTCAGTTAGTAATCGTCGAATCCAAAAATCCTAATATGCGAATCCAGAAATCCCTCATATAGCATAGCATAGCATAGCATATATTCTTATTTTAGAGTAATACAAATCGTAGTACATATTATCGCTGACATCTAGATGTACAAAATATATAGAATTGCAACATTTAAATATATTGCAGCCATTTTGAATTTTTAAAAACTTAGTTCAGATTCCTAATCATCGAATTCGGAAACCCGCTATATACAATTTCGAGTAAAATTTCAATTATTGGTAGCCATTTTGCGACCCCCAGTTTTAATTTTCAGAAACGCCCTATATACAGTTTTTAGCGCAATCCACTATTATTTAATATTTTGTCGCCATTTTGAATTTTCAAAATCTGAGTTTATATTCGTAATCAGAGAATTCAGGAACCCCCTATGTACAATTTTTAGCAAAATCCCGTGTTATTTAAATATTTTGCCGCCGTTCCGAATTTTTCAAATCTGAGTTCAGATTCGTAATCAGCGAATCCAGAAACCACCTATGTACAATTTTTAGAAAAATCCAGTGAAATTACTAATTTTGGCCGCCATCTCGTGTTTGCTATTTTGAATTTTCTAAATCTGTGTTCATATTCCTAATTAGCGAACCTAGAAATCCCCTATGAACAATTTTCAGCAAATCCCAGTAGTATTTCTATTTTTGGTCGCCATCTTCGATCCGCCGTTTGGAATTTTCAAAATCTGAGTTCAGATTCTTAATCATCGAATCCAGAAATCCTGCCTATACAATTGCGAAATTCAGTGATATTTCAATATTTGGCCGCCATTTGAATTGGCAAAATATGAGTTCAGATTCCTAATCAGCGAATCCGAAACCCACAATGTACAATTTTTAGCAAAATCCAGTATTACTTAAATATTTTTCCGCTTTTTGCAATTTAATATCTGAGTTGAGTTAATAATCATCGAATACAGAAACCCCCAAATACAATTTTTAGCAAAATTTAGTAATATTTAAATATATATTGCAGCCATTTTGAATTTCAAAAACTTAGTTCAGATTCGTTATCAGCAAATCCAGATACTCCCTATATACAATATTTGGCAAGATCGCGTCAAATTTCAATTTTTGGTAGCCATCTTGTGTCCGCCAGTAGAATTTTCAAAATATGAGTTCAGATTTGTATTCAGCTATTCCAGATACTCCCTATATACAATTTTTAGCAAAATCCAGTGAAATTACCATTTTTGGCCGCCATCTCGTGTCCGCCACTTCGAATTTTCTAAATCTGTTTAGAGATTCGTAATCGGCGTAACCTCCTATGTACAATTTTTAGCCCTGATTTAATTTTTGGCCGACATCTTGGTTACGCCATTTGGAATGTTCAAAATCTGAGTTTGCATTCCTAATTAGCGAACCTAGAAATTCCCTATGAACAATTTTCAGCGAACCCCAGTAGTATTTCTATTTTTGGTCGCCATCTTCGATCTGCCGTTTCGAATTTTCCAAATCTGAGATCAGATTCGTAATCAGCGAATCCAGAAAACCCCTATGTACAATTTTAAGCAGAATCGAGTAAAATTTCATTTTTTGTTAGCCATGTTGGGTCCACCAGTTTGAATTTTCCAAATCTGAGTTCAGATTCCTAATCAGCTAATCCGGAAATCTACCGTATACAATTTTTAGCAAAATACAGTAAAATTTCAATTTTTGTTAGCCATCTTGGATTTTCAAAATATATGTTCAGTTTCGTATTCAGTAAAACCAGAAATCCCGTATATACAATTTTCAACATTATTCAGTAGTATTGCAATATTTGGCCGCCACCATCGATCCGCCATTTTGTATTCTCAAAATCTTAGTTTAGATTCATAATCAGTGAATCCAGAAACCCCCTATAGATAATTTTCAGCAACGTCGAGTAATATTTCAATTTTTTGCCGCCATCTGCGATCCACCGTTTCGAATTCTCCAAATCTGTGTTCAGATTCGTAATCGTCGAATCCAGAAATCACATATATACAATTTTCAACAAAATCCAGTAATATTGTAATGTATGGCCACCATCATCGATCCGCCATTCTGAATTCTCAAAATCTGAGTTCAGATTCCTAATCAGCTAATCCGGAAACCCACTATAAACAATTTTCAGCATAATCCAGTAATATTTCATTTTTGGCCGCCATCTTGGGTCCGCCGTTCCGAATTTTCCACATCTCAGTTTAGATTCGTAATCAGCGAATCCAGAAACCGCCTATATACCATTTTTAACAAAATCGAGTGAAGTTCAATACCATTTTTGGCCGCCTTCACGGGTCCGTCATTTTGAATTTTCTAAATCTGTGTTCAGATTCTTAATCATCGAATCCAAAAATCCCGTATATACAATTTTCAACAAAATCCAGTAATATTGCAAATTTGGCCGCCGTCATCGATCCGCCATTTTGAATTCTCAAAATCTGTGTTCAGATTCCTAATCAGCTAATCCTAAAACCCACTACATACAACTTTTAGCATAATCCAGTAATACTTCATTTTTGGCCGCCATATTGGGTCCTCCGTTTCGAATTTTCCAAATCTGAGTTCACGTTCGTAATCAGCGAATCCAGAAATCCCTATATACAATTTTCAGTAAAGTCGAGTACTTAAATTGTAGTAGTAAATCGATCTGACGGAGGCAGGTAAAAGAAAAAACCAAAGTTTTTTTCCTTTTTTATTTAAGCAACGTTTCGTTGGCATTGTCCGCCAACCTCTTCAGGTTTTAATTTATTTATTAAAACAGAAATTTTCGTTACAATGTATGAAAATTAAACTATCACTTAGAAAAAGAATATTATTAATACCTTATTTGTTTCGTGTGTCACATATAACACATAGCGTCAATCTAAGCAATACAGTGATGTACAGTCGTATTCATAGTACAAAAATGACTGTGTTTACAAACAAGACGAAAGAACAGAGCATAATACATGGTATCAATTTAGAAGGCGCAGTAACGGGAAATAAGAACTATTTAATGATTTTAGATCTTCTTTTTTGTTAATATTGTTTCTATTACATTTAATATGAATCATTTCGGAAAGAGTGCGTTTTTTATAATTTACTTCGTAGTCTAAAATTTTGCTATTTTCCCAGTCAAAGTCATGTGAAAATTTATTAATATGTTGTGTAACTACTGCTTTTGGATTATTATTTTTTTGGTGTTCCTTAATTCTCGTTTTCAGAGTCCGTTTAGTTTCTCCTCTATATGACGCTGGGCATGACTTACAGAAAAACTTATAAACTATATTGGTCCGATCCCATTTGTCTGTATGATCTTTACTTAATTTAATAACTAAACAATTTTTTAACTATGGGTAGAACACGAAAGTTGAGTGGTTTTAAGATTGCTGCTATTTTATAATATTGGTCATTAAAAGGTAAAGAGATGTAAGAAAACGATCTCTTGTGTACTGGTGTTGTTTTGTGGGATTGTTTATGTTTAATTGTGTACATTCTCATATGTGTATACCGGTTAATGAATCTGTTAGGATAATTATTGTTTCTGAGGATTTGAGTAGCTATTTTTAAATTTTTTCCATGAAATGTTTTATGTGAAAGAGAAATGGCGCTATCAACAACGTTATAGACTATGTTTATTTTTTGTTGAATGGGGTGATTAGAAAGATAATTGATTAATCTCCGAGAAGAAGTAGGTTTATTAAACTAATCAGTAATAATAGAACTATTGTGACGAATTAGAGATATATCTAAAATAAATAAAAAATTTATAACTAAATCAATATGCTTTTTGTTTATGCACATAATGGAATCGTCTATATAACGAAAGTAAAACAGGGGTTTGACGTTATAATTTTCTTCTAAGTTTTTCAGATAATTCATTTCTAAATCGTTCATCACCATATCTGTAAACAAAGGTGAAATGGGAGAACCCATAGTTTAGAGAACCCATAATTATCGACCTTCAATTTGTCGATAAAACTTTCTATTGAACGAAAAAACTGTATTGGAGAATAAAAATTGTGTGCATGTAACGATTTCATGGAATGGAATTTTGCATTTATTGTGTATATATTCAAATCTTCTGTCTAGGCTGTCTAATACTAGTTGTAGTGGTATGTTCGTAAATAAGGAAACGACATCCAAAGAAAGTAATATATAGTCATCCGAAATAATAACTGATTTTAATTTTTGTTTTAAATCTAAACTGTTATTGATATGAGATGCGGGTATTTTTACAGAAGATTTAATCTCACTATAAATTATTTTAGCTAAAAAATGGGTCGGACTATTAATCAACGAAATTATTGGACGTAATGGTACATCTTTTTTATGTATTTTGGGTAAACCATAGCATTTTGCTAATGTCGTGTTGGTACAAGTAAGTGCGTTGTTATGAAATTTCGTATTTAAATAGTTGTTGTTATTTAAATTTTTTAAGATAGTGGAGGTGTCAGTTTGCAATTTTTTTAACGGATTCTTTTTGATATTTTCATAGGTAGTTTTATCAGATAATAGGTTTTCCATTTTTTCCTGGTATTCAGTCTTAAGTAAACAGACCGTTGCATTGCCTTTATCAGACGTGGTGAACCATTTGTTAGGATTATTTTTAATGAAAGCTTTGGTTTTAGTTAACTTAATTTTCGTATTTCTATCTTAAGTGTTCGTATGTTTTTGTTTTTTAAAACATATTTTTAGGTTTGAAACGATCTTTTCCCTAATTTCTGATTTTTTAGTAATAGGTAATTCGGAGTTTTCTAAGCTAAACTCAACATTTTTGAGTGTGCCAATAATGTCTTTTTTACATGTGTCTTCATTGATACTAAATTTTGGTCCTAAGGAGACTATTTCTATTACATCAGCAGGTATTTGTACATTAGTTAAATTTTTTAAAAATCGTTTTGAATATGTAATTGGCTCCGAGATTTGTAATAGTCTATTGTGCAATAATTTTAATTTTTCTTTCAACTTCGTATTGTATATCAACGTTCAGAAGTTTCCGTTTACACTTTTGACTCTGGAACGATAAAGTACGAAAACGCTTACTTATGTTGAGGATATGTTGAGGTACAATGTCTTCTGATCTGCATTTCAAAAGGAACCAGAATTGTGGTATTGATTCTGCAAGTTGATAGTTTAAATGAATCCAATTTTTTAGTTATTTTCTTCTTTCGTCTTGTTTGTAAACACAGTCATTTTTGTACTATAAATACGACTGTACATCACTGTATTGCTTAGACTGATACTATGTGTTATATGTGACACACGAAACAAATAAGGTATTAATAATATTCTTTTTGTAAGTGATAGTTTAATTTTCATACATTGTAACAAAAATTTCTGTTTTAATAAATAAATTACAGCCTGAAGAGGTTGGCGGACCATGCCAACGAAACGTTGTTTAATAAAAAAGGAAAAAGACTTTGGTTTTTTCTTTTACCTGCCTCCGTCAGATCGATTTAGTGCTACAATTTAATAACAATTGGAGGGCAATATTTATATTATACTCGAAAAAAAAAAGTCAAGTAATATTTGAATTTGTGGTCGCCATCTTCTATCCGCCTTTTCGAATTTTCCAAATCTGAGTTGAGATTCGTAATCAGCGAATCCGGAAATCCCCTATATACAATTTTCAGCAAGATCCGGTAATATTTCAATATTTGGCCGCCATCATCGATCTGCCATTTTCAATTCTTAATATCTGAGTTCAGATTCCTATTCAGCGAATGTGGAAACCCACTATATACAATTTTTAGAAAACCGAGTAAAATTTCAATTGTTAGTCGCCATCTTGGGTCCGCCAGTTTGAGTTTTCAAAATCTGATTTCAAATTCGTAATCAGTGAATTCAGTAACCCCCTATATACAATTTTTAGAAAAATCCAGGAATATTTCTATATTCAGCCGCCATTATTGATCCGTCATTTTGAATTTTCAAAATATATGTTCAGATTTGTAACCAGATAATCCGGAAACCCACTATATACAATTTTTAACAAAATACGGTAAAATTTCAATATTTGACCGCCATCTTGGTTCCGCCATTTTGAATTTTCATAATCTGAGTTCAGATTCATCATGCAAATCCAGAAATCTCCCATATACAATTGCAAATTCAGTAATATTTCAATATTTGTCCGCCATTTTGAATTGGCAAAATCTGAGTTCAGATTCCTGATCAGCAAATCCGGAAACACTCTATATACAATTTTTAGCAAAATCCAGTAATATTTGAATATTTGGCCTCCATCTTTGATTCGCCATTTTGAATTCTGAAAATCAGTGTTCAGATTCCTAATCAGCGAATCCAGAAACCTCCTGTATACATTTTTGAGCAAGATCCAGTAATATTCCAATATTTGTTTTCAATATAAATCAACTAAAATTTCAATTCTTGGTAGTCATCTTGGGTCCGCCAGTTTGAATTTTCAAAATCTGAATTCAAATTCGTTATCAGCGAATCTAGTAACTGCCTATATACAATTTTTAGTAAAATTCAGGAATATTTCCACATTCGGCAGCACATTAAAAACCAAAATTCAATGAGCCCATAACAGTACCCCAATGGTGGTCTGGAAAACTGCTCTAATTGTAGTAAGTAAAAAAACGCTGAAAAATTGAAAACCTCACTACGCAAGATATCTATGAGGGATGGATTAGATGTAGAGTGGTAGGTAGAGGGGTAGGTGGACGGGTAGGTGGAGGGGTAGGTGGACGGGTAGGTGGAGGGGTCGGTGGATGGAGCGTGATGGGGAGTGGAGGGTGGTGGTGGGGTGTGTGGGGGCAGACATCCTTTAAAAGAACGTAAAATTTGAAAGAATTTAACGGTAAAATGTGGGGGGAATATCGTGGGGAAGTTGAGGGTTGCGGAGGGTGGGGAGGGGGCGGAGGGGATAGGTAACCATTTTTACCCATACGCCTGTATAATATAGGGAGATATATATCTCTATTATATATTATATATAATAGTTATAAGCATAAACCAGGGTAATCCCGGGAAAAAACCTCTTTTAAACCCGGGCTGTCGGGTAGATCATTCGGTATGCCCATTTGAGTATGATCCCTAAACTGAATTACTGAAAGAAACAATACTATTTGTAAAACCAATTTATTTTTTAATTTAGAACCAATAATGATGTACTTACGATCGTTGACTCGTTTTTTTATTGATACTTTATTGATACTGTGCTTATTAGATTTGATATAAACCATTTCAGAAACCAATCTTTTTTTCTTACTCGCCCACCCGAAAGTACGTACTTTCGGCCCGCATCTCCGGGCCGAAAGAGAAACTTTCGCATCCTATTTTAGACCAACCGCGCGCTCTGATTGGCTGCCGAAATTTCCTGACCCGCGGCGCTTCAGCGCCCGCGCGCATGCCCGAGGAAAGATGTTTGTGCGGTGTGAAGGTTAGACACGTACGAAATAAACAGAGGAAAGTGCACGGGTGACGAGAAAAAAGTTAGTTGAAATAAAAAGTGGTTTTGTTTGATCGTGGTTATTGTTTTTTAAACGTATGGACGGGAGCGTCCGAGAAAAATATGTTTGTGCGGTGTGAAGGTTAGACACGTACGAAATAGACAGAGGAAAGTGCACGTGTGACGAGAAAAAAGAGTTAATTGAAATAAAAAGTGGTGTTGTCTTTTTTTAATGAATGTGTTTCTGATGCCCGCCCCGACCAGCAAAACCTCGGCTTCGCCTCGGTCTTGCAAATATCGGGCGGGCATCAGACCATCTGTACAATAGCGAAAGTAGCAGACGCCCAAAAAACCAGCTCTCTACGCCGGGCCGAAAGAAAAAACAGTCGGTAATATCGACCGAGCTACCCGAAGCGGCCGACAGAGGCACTACTATCGAGCGGGCCGAAAGAAAAATTAACACTCAAACACAGCTAGCAGACGACAACGCAATTTTATCAATTATTTAACAATTACAGAACGTACTTTCGGCCGGGGAGTAAGAAAAATAGTATACAATACTTGGACCGGAAATTGGATGCTCTGGCCGTGCGTTATGACGCCCTCGGCTTCGCCTCGGGCGTCATACCACGCACGGCCCGGAAATCCAATTTCCGGCCCACGTATCGTAATATACTATTTATAATTACTTACATAATCCAAGATAGTAGTATGTTCCCAATCAAATTCATGTTGACATTCTAAACGATGTATACTGACAACCGACTCTTTAGTTTTGTTAGTTCTATGCTCACTAATACGTGTATGTAAAGATCTTCTTGTTTCACCTATGTATATGGCAGGGCAATTTAAACAGTCGAATTTATATACCACGTTCGTACGGTCCCACTTTTTCGTTACGTTTACCTAGCTTAATAATTGAAGACAAACTTTTGCTTAGTAACAGGATTGTACAAATGTCGTGAGATCTAAAAATATTAGAAAGGCTGTTGAAATCATTATTAAACGGTAAAGATAATTTTGGCAATTTTTCATAATGATTAACTTTTCTCTTGTCTGTGTCTATATGCTTAAGTTTGTTTAATCTAGTTTTTATATATTTTTCTATGAACCACATCGGATAGTCATTGTTGAGTAAAATGTTCTTTATACGTTTCTTATTGTCTAAGTGGAAATATGGATCCGATAGAAGAAAGGCTCTATCAACTAAGTTAAAAACAATATTCTTTTTTTGCTCGGCTGGATGATTTGAAAAATAATTGATTAACCGTCCCGATGATGTCGGTTTTTGAAACCAATTTGTCAAAATTTTATTTTCGGATCTAATTAATGTCATGTCTAAAAAATTGATCTTATTATTCTCTTCAAATTCATAAGTAAATTTTAAATTTGTGTCATATGTATTAAAAACTTTAATCACATTGTCAGTATGCTGTTTTTTAACACAAATAAGCGTGTCATCAACATATCTATAATAGAAAATAGGTGTACAGTCATAATGTCGTTGTAAATCTCGAAAGCAATTTTTTTCTAAATCATCCATTACAATAGCAGCAAATAATGGCGAGATTGGTGAACCCATGGGTGTTCCATAAGTTTGTTGGTAAGTTTGATTGTTGAAGGTAAAAAACGTATTTTTAAATAAGAAAGTGGTACAGTCTTTTAATACATCTAACTGGATGTTACAATGATGGTGAATCAATTATTTTTCAAATCATCCAGCCCAACAAAAAAAGAATATTGTTTTTAACTTAGTTGATAGAGCCTTTCTTCTCTCGGATCCATATATCCACTTAGACAATAAGAAACGTATAAAGAACATTTTACTTAACAATGACTATCCGATGTGGTTCATAGAAAAATATATAAAAACTAGATTAAACAAACTTAAGCATATAGACACAGACAGGAGAAAAGTTCATCATTATGAAAAATTGCCAAAATTATCTTTACCGTTTAATAATGATTTCAACAGCCTTTCTAATATTTTTAGATCTCACGACATTTGTACAATCCTGTTACTAAGCAAAAGTTTGTCTTCAATTATTAAGCTAGGTAAAGACGTAACCAAAAAATGGGACCGTACGAACGTGTTATGTAAATTCGACTGTTTATATTGCCCTGCCACATACATAGATGAAACAAAAAGATCTTTACATACACGTATTAGTGAGCATAGAACTAACAAAACTAAAGAGACGGTTGTCAGTATACATCGTTTAGAATGTCGAGACAAATTTGATTGGGAACATACTACTATCTTGGATTATGAAAGTAATTATAAAAAAAAATTGGTTTCTGAAATGGTTTATATCAAATCTAATAAGCACAGTATCAATAAAAAGGAAGACATTCAAACATTAAGTACAGTGTATTTTCCCATCATAAATGAACTTTATAACGTATAGCTTGTTTGTAAACACAGTTTCAAAATATATAAATAGTAGGTACGTGTTTTGTAACGCGTGCACGAGTTAGGTAATTCGAGAAACGAATTACCCGCGCCGAGCAGGCATGCTCACTGAGGGTGGGAGCGCGCGAGCATTCTGACCGGATTAGAACGGTCTCGCGACGCGTAATATGCCCGTCGCGTACCCGCGAAGCTGCTACGGCTTTATGCGAGTCACGGCAGCCATCTTCGTGTCTGCCATCGCGCCGTGAGCATCTCCCCCGTGTCTCTGGAAAGTTACCGCGTTCGCGCCGTATAGTTTTTTAGCTATAGCTTTACCGCGAGTGAAGTGGAGGCGCGGACTAGCGTGCCAGTAAGGGAGAGAGAGAGAGAGAGAGAGAGAGAGAGAGAGAGAGAGAGAGAGAGAGAGAGAGAGAGAGAGAGAGAGAGAGAGAGAGAGAGAGAGAGAGAGAGAGAGAGAGAGAGAGAGAGAGAGAGAGAGAGAGAGAGAGAGAGAGAGAGAGAGAGAGAGAGAGAGAGAGAGAGAGAGAATAATACTGCGCCGCGTGTGCTACAAGCAGCACACGAGACAGCGAGCGAGAAGCCGGCAGCCAGCCCGCCTGCCAACCCAATACAGCGAGTAAGAGAGAGAGAGAATGAGAGCGCAACTGCTGTGTGAGCGAAAGAGAGCGAGAGAGAGCCGAGTGCACCGGCTGCTCCTTCTTAACGTAAGTTTTCTACTCTCCTCTCGCGGGTTTATTGTAAAGGCTCGCACGGAAATCGCCCCGTGCAAGCTTTCTGTGCCGTGTACGTGCGGGTATGTGTCAGCCCGCGAGATTAGCAGCTTCGCCGCGCGCCGTGTTGTTCGCGCGTTTGAATATTAACTGTCGCGCGCGAACTAACAGTTTGTTTTAATAAGCACGTGCGTTGTGCATGTAATGGTTATTGGTTTTAATATACTGTGATATCTAGTTACTCGGCGCGTTGTTCATTACAACCTGTCCTTCTCCCGGATACCGCCGCCTCCACGGGAAAATGACTCCGCCGGTCGTTTTCATATCTGAGCATAGCGGCCGCGCGCTTTACTCTTCGAGCGCGCGCTTTTCACTCAGCGATCCAATTAGTTGGAAAGCGAAGTTCGTGTGCGATCTTCGCGTTGTTTTCGGGATTCCAGGAGCAGATCCCCCGGCAAGTCATTTTAGTCTGACACCCGCGGCACCGTGTTCTAGGGCATCGCTGGCCTGTGGCTTGTTAGGATTTTTCCCTACTAGCCATCCCGTTACAGTTTATTAATTTAGTCGAGATTAAGATCTGATCGACGGATTATATCCACACACTTTGTAATTTCGTAACTCTTTAATTTTCACATTTTGTTTTTTTTCTCCTTTGTCATCTTGATGGTTTATATTGTGAATGTTTTTGTGTTTGAAAATAAAAAAGGCCTGATGAGGTTGGCGCACCAATGCCAACGAAACGTTGCCACTATCAACATTCAACATCTTGTTTTTATTTTGCCTCCAACGATCGTCATAATATTACTAATTGAAAAAATAGATTTTAGTATAATTAGTAAGGTCACTATTTTTTCCAATCTATATGAAAAACAACCTTTATACCTCAATAATATACATAGAAAACAACATTTCAACACCTCCTTTGCTCCTCTATTTTGATTTATAAGTCTATAATAATCACTGCATTGAAGTATTAATTTTTGCATAACACCTCAGGGCACGTAGCGCTGCACTGGAATGCCTCGACCAAATGAGCTCAAATTTGGTGGAGATCTTCTTTATATGTATCTACACTATTTAGGTATATCAGATTGTGAAAATAGACACCCAATCAATTTTTACAAATGAAAATATGCAAAAAAATTTGAAAAATTATTAAAAAATTATTCAAAGATGTATATTAATTGAAGAGTCAAACTTTTTCAACATCTGCTTCACTTAATCAGTATAGATACATATAAAGAAGATCTCCACCAAATTTGAGCTTATTTGATCGAGGCGTTCCAGTGCAACGCAACATGCCTTGAGGTGATATGCGAAAATTGATACTTCAATGCAGTGGTTATTACAGACTCATAGATCAAAATAGAGGAGCCAGGGAGGTGTTAAAATGTTGTTTTTTAGGCATATTTTTGAGGTATGGAGGTTGTTTTTTATATAGATTTGAGAAAATAATGACCTGACCAATTATAATAAAATCTATTTTTTCAGGCTTTAAGGTAAGCTGGCCCCCTTAAGGAGGTTGGCTACCGCTGCTCGCGCAAGGCTGGGCCCCCTTGCACCGTATGCGCGGCTCCGCTCGCAGCCTACAAACTCGGTCATTTGATTTCGTTTTGCCGCAGTACTCAGAATCGATGTTGTACGTCGTTTTCAGATTTCGTATACACATTCAATACTTCCATAAGAACCTGTATATAAGAGTTGAACTTTGAAGTTGAATTATTCCATAACCGAGTTGACAAACGATCTGAAATTTTGCACATTATTGGAAATGAATCGAAGAACAGCAATATTAAGTTTTTGGAATAATGTAACCATTTTCATTTGGGTAGCTAACCTCCTTAAGGGATCGAAAGAGTCCGATATCTTCCGGCTCGTGCTCACATAAAATGCACCTATTAGGCGCCGACGGATGTTGTCCCGTGCTGCATGCACGTTTCTGTCACTGTCATTGATCAGCCCTGAAGGATCACTCTAAAGGACTCTTGAAATGGGCTTGGCAGACGATACGTATCCTGACAAAGCATCTGTATCCCAGTCTCCTTTTCATACTCCACCGAGAAGTATCGATCTCCTAACAAAATAGGACTTACAGGACGGCCTACTTGCACCTCATCCTCCTCCTCCTCCTCTGTGTCAAACGCACGTTCTTCTTCTTCGTGTAAGGTCCTCTATGGGCGACTATCTGCAGAGGTATCTGCTCTTCAATATCATCCAAGCTTTCGCTGCTAAAATTCAGCACACGACCGACTGGATTCAATCTCCTTGCTGTACGAACCGACGTCCCTAGACGCGGAGTCATCTGGTATCCTTCAAATAATTAGGAATCACTGTCACTGTAGTCGTTAAGCAAATCTTTCGGAGCTGTAAAATTTTAAAAAGTTAAAAATAATATTCCGTTCGCTCTTAGAATCGCTCTTGTGCAATAAATCTTCTAAGGCTGAGAAATGTTTTTAATTTTTAGAAAAAATGATGACAATAGTTCTTTAAAAAATATTTTTTATTTATTTAAGTATCTGATTTATTTAGTATCTCGAAGTTTTACTTGGTCACAAACTCTCCGATGATGCATCGCACTACTCGCTAATGATCAAACGATCGAAACAACCATAACAAGCGGGGCAACTGTATTTCAGGCTCAACGTAAGGTATCATTCTCAAACGTTTACGTTATGTTTTATCTCTATTGCAGCGAAATTGAGCAGCGAGACGCAATAAAGCTTCACGTATACTCTCATGAGTGTGCACAAGGTAAATTATCCATGATATTATAGCTCTTTTATAGCGAAACTTTGGCGGTGTCAACGGCTCCTAATGTTTTGAACATAGTATACGCAAAGTATACACTGAGGAAAAAATATAGTATATTTTGACATAAAAGTACTATAAAATATAGTTTTATTTAGCTGCAACTATATTTTATAAGCAGACAAGTAACAAAATTATGATGAATAAAACTGTAAATATGTTATTGGGTACTATATTATATAGTAAAATTTGAAATATCAAAGAAATTCGGAAGGAAATATTATATTATACTAAATAAATATAGTAAAGTTTACTAAAAATTGAGTTAAATGTACAAATAATTCAGTCACTATAATTTATAGTCGCTTTAATTGTATGAATATATTTATTATTAACATATTATATAGTTCATTTTACAAAAAAAAATATAGTTAAAGCAATAATACTTGGTTTTACTATGCAATATAGTTAACAGTACTAAGCACTACATTACGATAAAGTAAGCAGTCGGTGATTCCCGTCCGATTATCGTAATACTATTTTTCCTATCAAGTTGCGCGAAATTTAATTTTGCACACGCATTTGCGTCGTAAACTGACACTGTTCCACACGCTGAGAAGAGCGTGTGGCGAGAACGTAGCTGAGCATGCAGTGATGTGTACATTCCGGTACGCTCAGCTACTTTGCCACTTGTTCTATCAGCGTGCGGGAATGTGGAAGTTTGCGAACGCAAAAGTGTGTGAAAAATTAAATTTTGCACACGATGATAGGAAATAGTACATTTCGCATTTAGTGGGCAAAATAGGTCATTCTCGCACGAGTCGCAGAGACGAGTGCAGGTGACCTATTGCGCACGTGTTGCATATACTATTATTCCCAAAATAACACATTTCCACACTAGTGTGGAAAATACATTCCCGCATTAGTGCATACTCTTTCGGGTTCGCAAAATCGAATTTTCCACACTCAGTTAGGAAATAGTACATTTAGATACTAGTCCGTGAAAGTGATTTTTTCACTCGGGCGCAAACGTCCACACGAGAATAAAATCACTTTCAGTATCGAAATGTACTATTTTTTAACGGTATGTGCTCCTTTCCTTGTTTTGGATGCGCGAAGTAGCTATTTATACACGGAGTACGCGAAGTACGCGCATGCGCTGATCATTGTACTTCGCGCACGCGGGATAATAGAAGCATGGTGGGGAGGATGCGAAACACAGACCCGACCTCGTGGTGAACAGCGCGGGAAACCTGGGGCTCTATTCAACCGAACGAGATATCGAAATCTATTCTAAAATTCTTTATGGTTGCCATCAGTTACGTCAATAATTTTCGTGACTGACGGCAAATACCACGTGGTGGAAAGAGCCCGAAACCGGGAAAGTATACTCTATATACTGCCGGTTCCAGCGCTCTGCTTCCCACCTCCTTACCTTGACTCGTGTGATTGACTTCACATTCGTCAAATGCATACTCATTGTAAAAAAATGTAAAATAATAATGAATCATTCTTACAAATTAGCCTTACACTCCAAATAATGAACTGCACTTCACAAATTAAAGCCATTCGGATTTCTAGATTTTCTAATCAATTCAAAATACTAAATAAATCGGATAATTTACATATTCAAAATTTTTAAATATATAATGGTTTTATAAAAATAAAATTTATTTTTTTTAATTAGAGCATTGCAGAAACACCTGGACGAATTTGTTTACATGAAGGTTCACTTTTAGAGTTGGATCCTTTAGAGAACACTCCATTAAAAAGAATCCATGCATATTTATTTAATGATGTTTTAATGATTGCTTCCTGGTTAACCAATAGTAATAAAAGAGGACCACCTCGATATAGAATGCAGGTGGTCTACGATTTACAAAGTTTAGCTGTTGTCAACATCAGAGATCTTGGAACTGTAAAGCTTGCTTTCAAATTATTGGCTTTCCCGGATACAAGAATTTTTCAATGTGCCACTGCAACTAGTAAGGTCAGTGAAACGCTTATATATCTAATATACAATAATTTTTTAATATCTATTGCTATTATTATTTTTTACTTTCTTTTAAAGAAAGAATGGCTAGAAAAATGTGATCAAGCAAAAAAACTAATTATTTCTCAAGGATCTCAACGAGACAAAACTAATGAAAAAATTCTGCTTAAATTTAATAAAACTACATCAAGGTCATCTTCTTTGGAGTTCAGTAATATAGGTAATTTTGTATGTTGATATTGAAGTAACAATATCAATCAAACAAGTATCAAAATTATATGATTTCTGTTATATTTTACTTTATATTTCAGGGTATGAACATGAAAATAATATAGATTATTATGACTCACTTCCAGAGTGGATATTAGAAGTTACTGAAGATCTAGATTCTTGTATTGCTCAGAGACATTTTGAAGAAGCATATCATTTATTAAAAAAATCAAAGTTATTTTTGAAAGATATTCAGTCAAGCACACAAGTAAATATATTGAAGATTAATCTTACCAATAGAGCTCAATCTCTCGTTAATGTTCTTACAAAGGAATTAGAATTAAGTGCAGAAGCTAAATCTCTTCAGGGAGGTGGTCTACGAAGCGCTCGAAGAGCAGTTAGGCTACTTATTCAACTTGATTATAGTTCACAAGCATGTCAATTATATCTTCGATTATGCACTTTAGCATTAAAAGCTCGTCTCAAAAGAGTAAAAAGAGAAGGTGCCACTATACCCTATGTCAAGCAGTTAAGTGCTATAGCATTCAGCAATATTGCTGAAATGTCACAAGAATTTCTAAAAATTTTTCGTTTATCTGCAAATTGTAATTCAGGTAAAAGTTTATATTTGATTAAAAAAGCTGTAAAGTTATAGTAGTTAGAAATATAAGGTTGACCTCTGCTACCTCTGATAGAAGAAGTGAAGGGGGAGGGAGGGAGGGAGGGAGGGAGGGGGAGGAAGGGGAGAGAGAGAGGAGAGAGAGAGAGAGAGAGAGAGAGAGAGAGAGAGAGAGAGAGAGAGAGAGAGAGAGAGAGAGAGAGAGAGAGAGAGAGAGAGAGAGAGAGAGAGAGAGAGAGAGAGAGAGAGAGAGAGAGAGAGAGAGAGAGAGAGAGAGAGAGAGAGAGAGAGAGAGAGTTTGGAAAAAAAATACGGAATGGTTGGCAATATTCAAACTTTTTTACAAAATCCTAACTTTGAAATTTTTTTTTTCAGAGTCCGAGTCCTGGATTTTTTTCAAATTGATAGAGGTGGCTGCTTTTACTATAAAAAGAGTAAAGCTTTTTTGACCAATTTTTTGACCAATTTACTATAAAAAGAGTAAAGCTTTTTTGACCAATGGGCCTTCTATCAAAAGATACAGCCATGTAAAGTTTGAAATTTTAATTATTAATGGTATTTACAGTGATACTGCTTCCTCATAGAGGAAGCTTTGTGACGCTGAAAAAAAAGTTTTCAAGATGACATGTTAGAAAGATGTTTTGAGTCATTTGGAGTCAAAATATACTATTTTAAAAAATATCCGTGCGTGCGTGCGTGCGTGCGTGCGTGCGTGCGTGCGTGCGAGTGTGTGTAACACTGTAATTTTTTTAATTTTTATACAATCGTTTTGGGACAGCGCTTAAAATGTTTCTTTTTTTTTCAAGATTTTTGGTAAATAATAATATTATGTAGTTTTTTGGATAATTGCTTTGTCCTAGGGGAAGCTTTGTGATAGTAATTTTTTGAGTTATTCCCTGTTGAAAATATCCATGTGGATTTTACATTGATTTCCACATGGAATCCATATGGAATCCATATGGAATCTATACGGATTCCATATGGATTCCACGTCGATTCCATGTGGAAATCAGTCCCAAATCGTCCTGTGGATTTCCACATGGAATTCCATATAGATTTCTATATGAATTTTTCTACAAACATTTGTAAAACAAAATCCGTATGGATCTCCATGTAGATTTCCATGGAGAAATCCAGGTAAAAACGATATGGTCCATATAGATTTCCATATGGATTTCCATGTGGTAATTTAAATGTTTATAAAAATGTTTATTTATAAAATTTTAAAATTTTTTTACTAGGGATACGTTTTTTACCATATCAGTAAAGCATAAAAAATTATAAACTATAATTTCCTCTTATGTAATTCTTCGAAAAGATTCTACAGTACTTGTTGTCAAAAATATGTATCCTAGTAAAAAAAAAATATAACAATTTTATAAATAAACATTTTTATAAACATTAAAATTACCATATGGAAATCCATGTGGAAATCTATATGGATCATGTCGTTTTTACCTGGATTTCCCCATGGAAATCTACATGGAAATCCATACGGATTTTGTTTTACAAATGTTTGTAGAAAAATTCATATAGAAATCTATATGGAATTCCATGTGGAAGTCCACAGGACGATTTGGGACTGATTTCCACATGGAATCGACATGGAATCCATATGGAATCCGTATAGATTCCATATGGATTCCATATCGATTCCATGTGGAAATCAGTGTAAAATCCACATGGATATTTTCAACAGGGTTGTTAACATGTTATAATTGTTTTTCGTGGTGTTAGTAATCAAAATACATGATTTTTTATTCTTGATTTTTGAAAAATGTATGTATGGATGTGTGCGATCGTCCTTACTCCTGCGCCAGTGCGCTTCGCCGTAAGGTGTGACAATGAAGGGAAAGGGAGCAGGGGGGCGGAGTGAAGGCGTAGTCAGAGATAAGACGGTTGCTCCACTCAATATACTTTATACTTTATTAGGATAAGCACTCTCGTGAAAAATGCGAGTAAAAGTTGGTTAGGCACATGGGCAAAGAGGGCCCAGAACCTCAGCGTAGCTGCGCCAGAGCTGTGGAAACTGGCTGGCGTCGGCGGGTGCGTGTGTCTTGTGAGAAAGCTGCCGGACAAGAGAGAGCGAGCATGGTCCGAGCGGTGTCTCGAAGTCCTCGCATGGAACGAGGCGCTGCTTACGCGCATGTTGCTCACGCGCCTGCACGGGCGGCGCGAAGTTTGCGACGCTTTCTGGTGCTGGCGACGGGGCCACGCTGAAGTCTCTTGAATCTGAAACAGAACAGAGCGCGGAGTTCGTTGGGCTCGGGGGCCTTGATGTTCTATGAGGTCATCATTGGCAACGAAGGCGGGCTTGAGGGCGTCTGTCGATAAGGTTTTCGTCTGTCCGTTGATGTTGATGACGAACCTTTTTTCGTCCAGACGGCGGAGAACTCGGTGGGGTCCGGTGTACGGCGGGGTTAGCGGCGGCTTCACAGCGTCGATGCGTCTGAACACGTGCGTGCATGAGGCCAGGTCCTTGTGCACGAAGTGTTTGGCTTGGACGTGGTGTGCTGTTGGCAGCGGCTTCAGTGCTCTGAAGTGGCCTTTCAGATGCTCTGCGAAGGTCTGCGGGTCTGCTGGCTGGTCCTGGGTGACGAAAAAGTCTCCTGGAATGCGGAGGGTGGTGCCAAACAGCAGCTCTGCAGGTGATGCGCCTAGGTACTCCTTGAACGCTGGTGATGGTAAGAGGCGTGCCAAAGAACGAGCCCCATCGGTTGTAGAAGACGGCAGCAATTGTTTCTGCTTGAATGTCTTGGAGAGGCTCCACGAGAAAACCTGTCCATGATGGTGAGGCAGTAGCGAAATCCTTCGGTGAGAGGCATGACGATGATGTCCAGGTGCACATGGTTAAATCGCTGGTCCAGGACGTCTATGTTGGTAGGCGGAATTCTTACCTGACGGTGTATTTTGGCCTTCTGGCACGCCAGACAGTCGCGCGACCATTTCAGCGCATCCTTGCGGACTCCTGGCCAAACGTATTTTTCTTTGAGCAAGCAGGTGGTTGCTCGACCGCTTGGATGCGCAGAAGAGTAGATGACTTCGAATGCTCCTCGACGCAGTGACTGCGGCAGGTATGGCTGAAGGAAACCTGTGGAGATGTCGCATAAGATGCGATGGCCGTTAATCACGAGTGGCTGCAGGCACAGCGACGAGGTCGCGAGTTCGTGGTCGCTGGTGATGTCTTCTTCTTCTTGAGCTTTCTTGATGGTGGCTGGATCCAGGATGATTGGCATAGTGATGGCTTCTACTCTTGAGAAGGCGTCGGCGACAACGTTGTCTTCCCCGCTGATGTGTGAGAGAGTGAGACAGAACTGACTAATGTAGTCTAGTTGACGGAGTTTCCGGGGAGCCGCTTTCTCTGGTCGCTGTTCGAAGGCTTTGACGAGCGGCTTGTGGTCTGTTCTCACTGTGAACTCTCTCCCTTCGAGCAGATGCTCGAAGTGCTTCAGCGACTCGAAAATGGCCAGAAGTTCTCTGTCATAGGGACTGTAGTTCCTTTCTGCCGGCTGAAGCTTCTTTGAGAAGAGGCCGAGGAGACGCCAAACCCCCTGCTGCAGCTGTTTGAGCTCGCCTCCAAGGCAAGTCGATGATGCGTCTGTAGTGAGCACCAGGGGTGCGTCAGGCTCGAGGAATGACATGCGGACGACATCGGCGATGCTGCTCCTGCAGCGTTCGAAAGAGGCGGTCAGTTCTGGAGTCCATTCGATTGGACGTTTGTCCTTTTTTTTCTTCGATCCCCAGAGGTCTGGGAGCAGCACCTGGAACTCTGCGGCGTTGGGTATGAGTGCCCTGTATGCGTTGAAGTTGCCATTGAATCTTCTTAGGTCTGCTATCGTTGGCGGCTTCGGGTATTCCAAAATGGTGGCGACGCGGTCTGGCGGCGGCATGAATCCATCTTCGTTCACGTGGAACCCGAGGAAAGTTATTTCTTCTTCTGCAAAGACACATTTAGATGGATTTAGCGAGAGCTTGCTGTCTGATAAGGCTTTCAGCACTTCGCGTAGGTGCTGCAGATGCTCTTCGAGGTTTGGAGAGGCGATAAGCACATCATCGAGGTATACTTTCACGAAAGGTATGTTCCTGAAAAGGACGTCCATGTGCCTCTGGAAAGTTTGGGTGGCGTTTCTGAGCCCCAGCGGCATGCCGAGGAACTCGAATAAGCCGAAAGGCGTGGTGACGGCCGTCTTCTCCACGTCTCGGGTGCCACAGGGATTGGGAAGTATGCTCGGTTGAGATCTAACCTGGTGAAAATTCTGCTTCAGGTGGAGGCTCAATAGTAGATCTTCTATGCGAGGTATTGGGTAACGGTCAGGCACCGTTATTGAATTTAGGCGTCGATAGTCTCCCGACACTCTCCAATCCATTTTATTTCTTATAAGGTGTAGGGGTCTGGCCCACTGGCTGCTGGACGGCCGAATAGTCCCCTGCAGCAGAAGACCGAAGGGACTCCTCGCTGCAGCCAGCTTTTCTCTAATGAGGCGGCGAGGTCTGGCGAAGACTGGAGGGCCGGTGCACAGTGGGTCAAAAGTGGACAAAAGTCTGTGGACGCTGCATTTCTTAACCAATTTCAATAAAATTTTTTTAAAATACTCAGTAGCATGTACGTTGAGGCTTGGACCTGCAGCGAAGTCCAAAAAATCGAAGTTCAGTTTGTGACACTTTGTAGAAGTTAGTGCCCTTACATACCTTAATATTCATAATTAACCCTTCAAGTCCAACATGGTTTTATGTAATATAACACGTAATAAATTTGTAATGATAGTGGTTTAGGCATCACCGAATCTATTAGTTATAGCAAAATTCATTTGTTCGAACAATTTGTTTAAATAATTTATTTAAACAAACAGCAAAACTACTTTTGTAACACAATTGAATTTGACATCGGATTATATCAACAAAATAATTCTATTATATTTGTATCTTTTTATAAAACCCCTAGCCCACAAACCTCGAGCTAAAAAATCTCAAGCCTTCATAACCCAAGCCAACAAATCCCAAGCCCTCGAAATCCGAGCCCAGAAATCTCCAGCATTTACAACCCAAACCAACAAAAAGTACACTAATTCTAAGCCCAATAATTGCACAATCATTTATTTTTGTAAAATAAATACCAATATCGGATTTGATCCATAAATCCACAAAACCATGAATATCAATTCCATAAACACCAAATACATTAACTTTAAACCCATGAACATGAACGCCAAACCCATGAACCTTAAACCCCAAACCCGGCTTGGATTGTGAAGGCTTGAGATTTATGGGCTCGGGGTTTGTGGATATGTGGAATCGCGGTTTGTGGGTTTGGAGTTTATGGACTTGGGATTTGTTGGCTTGGAATTTGTTGGCTTGGGTTGTGAAGGTTTGAGATTTCTGGGCTTGGGTGTTAGGGTTTGTAGGCTTGACGTTTGTGCGTTTGGAATTTGACAATTGACAAAAAAATACGAATATATTACAATTATTTTGTTCATATAATCCAATGTCAAATTCAATTGTATTAGAAAAGTAATTTTGCAATTTTTTAAAACAAATTGTTCGAACAAATGAACTTTGCTATACTAATGGATTCGGTGATGCCTAAAACCACTATCATTACAAATGTATTACCTGTTATATATTACATAAAACCATATTGGACTTGAAGGGTTAATTATGAATATTAAGGTATGTAAGGGCCCTAACTTCTACAAAGTATCACAAAATGAACTTCGATTTTTTGGACTTCGATGCAGGTCTACGCCTCAGCGTACATGCTACTGAGTATATAAAAAAAACCGCTGCCAATTCATTGGCACGTAGATTTCTCAAACTTAATTTACTGATTCCTTTAATTAATTTTGAATTCCAATATTTAAAATTTAATACTTTATTTTGTACGGTGAGACTATGTTAAATGTTGAGAGTAGTATAAATATTGCACTCCAATTGTTTATTAATGTGTAATGGATCGATCTGACGGAGGCAGGTAAAAGAAAAAGAAAAACAAAGTTTTTTCTTTATATTTTAGCAACGTTTCGTTGGCATGGCCCGCCAACCTCTTCAGACTGTAATTTATTAGTAACAAAATAATTTTTTCTTTTTATACATTATGGAAAAAACAAACTATCACTTTGGTTACAAGGAAAAGAATCGTAAATACCTTATTCATACAGAGCACATGGCGTCGATATAAGCGATACAGTGGTGTACAGTCGTATTTATAGTCGAAAGATACGTGTATTTACAAACAAGGAGAAAATAAGCAGAGTAATGCATAGTTCAATTTAAAAGGCAGAGTAACGGAAAATAAGAGCTATTTAATGATTTTACATCTTCTTTTTTGTTAATATTGTTTTTATCACATTTAATGTGAATCATTTCGGATAGAGTGCGTTTTTTATTATTTACTTCGTAATCTAAAATTCTACTATTTTCCCAGTCAAAATCATGTGAAAACTTATTCATGTATTGTTTCACTACTGCTTCTGGATTATTGGTTTTTTGGTGTTCTTAAATTCTCGTTTTTAGAGTCCTTTTGGTTTCTCCTGTATATGACGCTGGGCATGATTTACAAAAGAACTTATATACTATGTTAGTCCGATCCCATTGCTCGGTATGGTCTTTTCCTAGTTTGATAACTGAGTTGAAACTTTTTTTAACTATAGGTAGAGCGCGGAAGTTGAAGGGTTTTAAAATTGCTGCTAATTTATTAAATTGATCATTAAACGGTAAAGAAATGTTTGAAGAAGATCTATTGCGTCCAGCGTCATATACAGGTGAAACCAAAAGGACTCTAAAAACGAGAATTAAAGAACACCAAAACACCAATAATCCAGAAGCCGTAGTGAAACAACACATGAATAAGTTTTCACATGATTTTAACTGGGAAAATAGTAGAATTTTAGATTACGAAGTAAATTATAAAAAACGCACTCTATCCGAAATGATTCACATTAAATGTGATAAAAGCAATATTAACAAAAAAGAAGATGTAAAATCATTAAATATCTCTTATTTTACGTTACTCCGCCTTTTAAATTGAACTATGCATTACTCTGCTTATTTTCTCCTTGTTTGTAAACACAGCTATCTTTCGACTATAAATACGACTGTACACCACTGTATCGCTTATATCGACGCCACGTGCTCTATATGAATAAGGTATTTACGATTCTTTTCCTTGTAACCAAAGTGATAGTTTATTTTTTCCATAATGTATAAAAAGAAAAACTTATTTTGTTACTAATAAATTACAGTCTGAAGAGGTTGGCGGACCATGCCAACGAAACGTTGCTAAAATATAAAGAAAATATAAAGAAAAAACTTTGTTTTTTTTTTCTTTTACTTGCCTCCGTCAGATCGATCCATTACACATTAACTATGTTAAATGGTTTGTGACTTTTTATTTTTACTCTTTCTATTTTATATCATTAAAAAGCAATTATTATTATACAATTTTATATTTTACAAAAAAGAAAAAATTCATTGCCCACAAAAAACACAGAAAAATGATCATCACGACCATATATTCGAGATTAAAAATATTTTTTCATGCTTTTTAATACTGATATTTTTTCTTAAATAATTTTTTTCTCAAAAACAAATAAATATAATCTCTTAAAATTTTAACCAAATATGGTCTTCAATGAGTTTAATAAGCGGTCAAAATTTTAAGTCGATAAATAAAATATTTTTTGAGAAATTAATTTATGAAATATAGAAACGTTTTCCTTAATAACAAATGATAGAGCGAAGATTATTGAAATATTAAAAAAAGAAAACAGGTAATTTAAATACCTTTCAAGAAAAGTTCATTATATTATGTGATAATGTCTGTAAGATATAAAAAAATCAAAAAAACTAAAAATTCAAAATAGTTTTTTGGTTATAAAAAAAAAAGAAAATCAATAAAAACTCGAAAAAATCAATAAAAAAAAGACGAAGAGAATATTCTTTGTCTGACGAAAATGGGTCGATTCGTTTCCGAGATATAAAGAGTTTATCCACACGCGCGCGCGCGCGCAAACACACACGCACACACACACACACACACACACACGGACACGGACACGGACACGGACACGGACACGGACACACACACACGGACACACACGGACACACACGGACACACACGGACACGGACACACACGGACACACACGGACACGGACACGGACACGGACACACACACACGGACACACACGGACACACACACACACGGACATTTTCTAAAAATAGTGTATTTCGATTCCAAATTTGCTAAATAACATTTCTAACACATTATCTCATAAACTTTTTTTTTACTATCACAAAGCTTTCTCTAGGAGGAAGCAATTATTGAAATCGGTTAAGAAATGCGGCGTCCACAGACTTTTGTCCACTTTTGACCCACTGTGCGGTGGTTACGATGTGGTGATTGACGGCTGCCGTGATGCCAGCGCCAGGCTCGATGCGGGGTTGCGGCAGGCAATTATACTCCTCCAGCAGCGCTTTGAAGCGGGGGTCCAGCGCTTCGGTGTCTAGGAGTTGCGGCGAGGCCACGCAAACTCCGTGTACTGGATGTCTGATGCCTTCAGCGAAGCATGGCGTGGTTGCATCTACCAGCCGGCTGCCCTTGAGGTCGACCAGCAGTTTAAAGTGCGCGAGGAAGTCCGCTCCTAGGATGACGCTTTTGACTTCAGCGACGAAGAACGCCCAGGGGAAGGCGCGGCGAAGGCCTAGGTTTAGCGTGAGGGCTCGCTGGCCGAACGTTTTAATTACGGTGCCGTTGGCTGCTGAGAGCTTCAGTTGAGCTGGCGCTGCTCTGGTGCCTGCAAAATTATGAGAGAGTAAGGAGACGGTAGAACCAGAATCCACAAGGAATTTAATTCCCGTCTCACGATCAAAAACGTGGAGACGGTTTTCTCGCAGACTTTTGGTGTGTGATCCCGGGCTGCCACCTGCTGCCTGAACTGAAGGCAGCCCTAGGTGTTTCCCTGCTGTCCGCTTGCTGCAGTGCTACTGAAGGTGCATGGCTGCAGGCAGTGCTCGGTTGACGCACCGAAGCGATGGTGATACCAGCAGCGTCCTCCTGGAACTGGGCGCTTTAGTGATGCTGACCTTCCTCTTTGCTGCCTGGGGGCGCTGCTGCTTCTACCGCGGCCATTTTGATGAGCTGGAGCCGAGACCTTGGTGAGAATTTCTCTTGAGACTGCGATGAGCTGGTCTAGAAGGTATCTCGTGTCCTCTACTTCCCTGTTAGGATGGACTGTTCGAATTCTTGGAGGTGTTGGGTGCGACGGGCTGCTCCTGCCACACGTGGAAGCGACTGGACTAATTGGAGATTCCATTAATTTATCTGCTGCCACCTCCAGTTCTGCCAGCGCGTTGGAGGTAAAAATTTTGTGCACGCTTTGGACGTGCGTCGGTAGGAGCGCAAGCCATTTGATGCGCAGCACGTCCTCCGTTGCTTTGTTGCCTGCGAGTCTGCGCATTTCTCTGAGGAGCTGAGAGGGTTTTTTGTCTCCGAGCTCCAGCTCGTTGAGCATTTTCTGGAGCTGCCGGTCGGAAGAATCCGTGAGGCGCTCGAGGATACACGTTTTCAGCGCAGTGTATGGGTTCTCTTCTGGTGTGTTGTCGAGTAGGTCGGAGATTTCTGAAATGGTGTCCGGGTCCAATGCTACAACAGCTAGATGAAACTTGTTTTCTTCTTTGCGAATGCGTTTAGCGATGAAACCCGAATCTATCTGTCGGAACCAAAGCGCCGGTCGCATGCGCCAGAATGGCGGCAGCTTGCACGCTGCTGTGGCAGCGACTTCCACTGCATTCTCCTCGTTCCGTTGGCCATCGGCTTCGTTGTCTGACATGATGATTCTAGGCGGGGCGGGCGGGTGTGCGGGTGTCAGTGCGACTGACTGTGACGAGTTGGATGAGCGCGCGTTGTTGCCGGAGCCTTGCGCGTTGGTTTTCCCGTCCGAGATTTGAGGTTGCTGCTGCGCGGGGTATTCTTGTGAGCCGCATGCCAAGATTGTGTCGTTGAGATCGACGCTGCTATCGGCGGAGTTCTCGTCCTCTTGTTGCTTCTGGGTGACGCTCACTAGTTGCTTCTCAGTGTCGTCCGATTTTTTTGCTGATCGCTGCCCGCGTGTTGGGCGAATCGGTGTGGAAGTTGAAGCGGGAACTCGCTTCGCTCGGGCGCAAACGTCCACACGAGGATAAAATCACTTTTTCGCACTTGTATCGAAAATAACTATTTTTTAACGGAGTGTGCGAAACTCCCCTTCTCGTGCTTGTTTTGCGTGCGCGAAGTAGCTGTTTTACACACGGCGTGCGCGAAAGTCGCGCATGCGCAGATCAATTTACTTTCGCGCACGCCGTGCGAGAAACAGCTACTTCGCGCACGCAAAACAAACAACAAGGCTAGTTTCACACACTCCGTTAAAAAAAATAGAGTTCGACACACGTGACCGAAAAGGGTCATCATTGCACGGGTGTTTTTGTCACCCAAGCTTCGCTCGGGCGACAAACTACACCCGTGCGAGAATGACCCACTTCGCACACTTGTATCGAAAATAACTATTTCACCATCACACAAAAAAAGCAAAATAAATGAGACTTATTCGGTCAAAATCGATCGAGTAGAAGCTGAGATTCAGGCGTACACACACACACATACACGCACGCACGCACGCACGCACGCACGCACGCACGCACGCATGTACACACAAAAAAGATACTATATGACCTAGCAAAAGATAAAACATAGGCACATTTAATAAAGAAATCGACACAAAAAATGAGGATGAAATAACCATCAACTGTAGAAGTCCAGAAATTGCAAATGCAGCAGAAAAATACTTGGGTTTCAAGCTTAGTCATACATATAAGGTCGAGAAAGAAGAGCTAAAGAAGCCGATCGTCAAAATAATAGGAATTGAAAATTTGTTTAAACAAGACCAAAAAACACTTGAAAGTGATGTTAATACTAGAAATTTTTCATATTTTGAAATGAAGGCAAAATTTTACACCTATCCGATACTAACAGAAGTGGAAAACAAACAGTCATCATGGAGGTAACGGCTGATATACATAAACACATTACTGACAATAAAAATAGACTATTTGTAGGATACCAAAACTGTAAAATATTTGACGTTATAAATGTGAAACCTTGTCAAAACTGTGGCGGGTTCGATCATAGAGGCCCTAAATGCAAAAATGAGCCAGCATGCGTGAAATGCGCAAGAAAACATCTAACAAAAAACTGCAAGGAAACTATATGCTGTGCATACTGCAATTATAGTAACAATCAATACCGAAACACCTATAATAGAAATAATATGGCAACCGACATTGAAGCATGCGAAATTCTAAAAAGCGAGATTAGAAATTTGATAAACACGACAGAATATTCATTGAAGCCTGACAAACCGAGGCACCTTGGTAAAGTCGAAAATTCCAACAAGCATGCAAATGCACCAAAATATGCATGAATTCCGATAGCGAATTTTAGGCATTTAACAGTGCATTTTTATTGCTCAAATTTAAAATTTCATAACTTTAGAACTAATCAGTATTTTTCAATCCTGAAAAAAGCAAATTAAAGATCGTTTTCTCTAGTCTTATTTTCTCTTCTTGAAATAGTTTTTAAAACTTTACTAGAATAAATGGTTACTGCTTTGAGAAGAGACTGTTTTAAAGATTTTTTCCAAATAAAGCAAAAAATGTCCATAACTTGAGTTTTTTGGAGCGTTAGAGTCTAATTATTTATTTGGTATACAATATTGCAGCTTTCTTCATGTTTCTACGTCCAAAAACATATCCAAACGTTTCAGCCGAATCCGTGATCCGGATCCCTGACAGTCTCTTAAGTCAGCCCCTGGTAAGTTAATGAGCCGTTGGTCTACAGATTCTTAATTTTCAATATTACTAAAATAATAAATTATTTATTTGGTATACAATAAAAATAATCAAATTAATAAATATAATGCTACATCGACAGTGTGAACAAAAATGTTTTATAAATATTAAGAGTTTAAACATTTCGAGGTTAAATATATTTTTGTAAAAATTTTTATATTATAAATGACACTTCTTTTGTTTTTGAAATGTTATATTTACTCTTTTTCCGAACTGTTGGTTAACTGTTGACTTACACTGGTGGTAATCGTTAGCTAAAAAAATTACCGTACAATAACTTTACCAGCCTTTTTCGTGAGCTTATTTTCTACCAGGGTAGAAACTATTTCCATTTATTTAATTTATAACAAGATTGGCTATTTTTAATAAATGCTTTAAACATTTATTAGTGTGTAACTGTCAGATAAGTTTTATTTTTAGATTTCACTGCACTGTTGTGTTTGTAAAATTAAGATTTAAAAGCTTTGTGTATAATTATTTTGTTTCAGGAAAAAATGAGTCTTTGAGAAAAATTTAATAAAGTTTTTAACGTACTCCAATATTGATGAGACTGATTTACATAAATATTTTATTATGAGAGATGAGGAATAATGTAAGTAAAATAAATGTTTGACAGAAATTTGAAACTTAAAATCAGGATTTACAAAGATAACAAAAACTTCTTTGAATTATTATATTAATGTACTAACTAAATTAATATAATAATTAAAAGAAGTCTTTCTATCTTTATAAAGTCTGATTTTAAGTTTGAAATTTCTGTATTTTTCTTTAAAATTAATCATTTATTTCTAAATCTAATCGTTAAAATTGTCAGGGCACATTATTTATGGATCGATTAACTTATGTTGAAATAGGATAGCATAGAAAAAAGGCAATTGCTATGTTGTTAATATAAAAATCATTGTAAAAAAGTAGACGGTTATGAGATATTATGCCTATTTTTATACTTTGCATTGGATCTCAATGTTGCTTTCGAGTTGATAAATGAAAAATAATTTAGGAAATGGTTGAAATTGACAATACAATATATATTTATCATGTTTTTGGTGCCAAGAAGGCGAATGAGTAGATATAAAGTGGTGAGTATACGCTACAATGAAAATATCACTGTAAATACCATTAATAACCAAATATAGTTAAAATTTCAAACTTTGCATAGCTGTATCTTTTAAAAGAAGTCCCATTGGTCTAAAAGGCTTACAGAGCCTCTTTTTATAATAAAAGCCACCTCTATCAAGTTGAAAAAAAATCCGGCCTCCTAAGCCTCTCCTTGTATAGCGCCCTCTTTCACCCCCTGTATTATATTTGCATAAAAATAAAAAATGCATAAGTTATCTAGTTTTTTAGGCACGACCGCTACTCGAGAGAGCCTTATAATTTCACCATAGCGAAAATTGTCTGACTTCAAAAACTAATAATTTGATATATAAAAAGTATTTTCCACGCAAAATGAGTGCGCTTTAAGCGGTTTCTGAGATGTATGTATGTCTGTATGTCCGTATGTAATCAAGTTTCCAGATTATCTCAATGAATTTTTGATGGATTTCATCGGGATTCCGGGAAAATACTCCTCTAATTATACGTAAATGTTGGTTTTCTATTGAGAAAGATCGATGAAAAACTTTCAAAATACGAACACAAAGAAACATTTCAAAAAACCGATTTTTAAGCTTAATGTCTAAAAAAATTAATTTTAAGCTAATGTCTACAGGTCTATCTGCTAAAACTAACTAAAATACACCTTTTTCTGTTGGACACTTTTTTTTCCGAGCAATTTTTGCCAAGATAATTGCGAAAAATGGCAAAAAAGGTCAAACATGGATGATTTTTGGCTATACTAGTAACTTGACAAGATTTGATTTTACACAAAAATGTTAAATACAAAAGTTGTAGATAATATTAAAATAAAACTTTTTCCTATTTAACATTTTTGTTTACAATAAATTTCTAATGAGCTAATCCGATAAAAACAATTTTAAACGATAAAATATACATAAAATGGGCAATGTTCGGCTATAACTTGACAGGATTTGATTTTACACAAAAATGTTAAATACAAAAGTTGTAGATAATATTAAAACAAAACTTTTTCCTATTTTACATTTTCATATAAAATGGATTCCTGATCTGTTAGACCTATAAAAACGATTCTTAATGCCCAAATGCACCTGAAATAGTCGATTTTCGCTTATCATACAAGGATTTGACTTTCAATAAAACTGTTAAATACAAAGCCTATAGATAAAATTTAAACCAAACTTATTCCCAATTAACATTTTTATGTACAATCACTTCTGGATCATCTAAACTTATAAACACGTTTTTTAATACCTCAATTCACCTCGTATAGTGAATTTTCGCTTATTATTTAACAGAATTCGATTTGACATAAAAATATTCGATACAATAGCTATAAATAAGATCGGAAAAATCGATATAACAGTCCAAAGATAACATAGTTACAAAAACATAATAATAAGATACAAAATTACATTTGATTACAATATTCAATGGGATAAAAACTTTGGAAGAATAATTAAAGAACGAAGTATCTATTTCCCTGTTTTCTACAAAAAGACAAATACTATGCAAACTAAAACATTGTTGACATTATATTATGCTCTTTTAAATAGTATTAACAATTATGGCTTGGGGTGCTTTATATCTATATGAATAGTCTAAGGCCATTAAATAATCTTTAAAAAAAAAAATCTTTAAAATTAAATAAAAAAATACTTTTGTAATTGAAGGATGCCCTTTAAATATTAAATCATTATTTTCTTTTCAGTCCCTTATCTATCATTGTGAGAAACTAAATATCAGAGAAAAACAATTAATACAAGAAATAGAAGTGTACATATACCAATAAAAAAAAGCAAAACAATAACTAACAAAAACTGTTATATAGAAGCTGTCAGAACTTATAATTCCTTGTCAAATGATCTAGAGAGCTTAGAATGTAGTAGAATTAAAATTAGAAAAATGAATAAAAATTGGGTTGGTAAAAATATATAATTATGTGATCTTACTTTTTGATAACAAATTTAAGAAATTTAATATAACATTACACAGCTTAACCTATTAACTGTGTTCCCAGGATCTAAGCGATTGAACTAAAAGAATCAAAATTGTATAATATTATATAAGTACATGTTAAAGTAATATCACATAAAAAAAAAACTTTTGTGTAGTGTATGCGCTATACATTTTTTAATATGGTTAATTTCAATGGATAAAGAATGCAATTTTCTTGCTAACTCTGTCAGTCTTACAGTATGTAGAAAACTATTAAATAGGCAAGTCTCACTGGGTAGAACTCTGTGAAATACATAATGCTGTATTTTAATACAACAGATACCCTGAAACAAGGTCTTACACCCTGACTAAACTTAGAAATTAACTAAACGAGCTAATATTACCAGGGACAACTACCTACCCGTATTGCATTTAACCACACACACAGCACTTTTATGATATCCCCCAGTTTCTATTACCCTCACACTCTAAAACAGTTCTATTATCCCCTCACACTCTAAAACACTAACACTCAAAAATCACTTAGAGCTGCAGAAGCAGCAAAATAGGGCTGGACAGTCTTGGCTGGCACTACTACATGGATGCGAGTCTGCTGAGAATGCAGTGATCCACTATGTCAGTAACCACACCACCTGGGAGGAAGGTACTGACAGAGACAATCAATTGTGTCTCAATATCAGGGACTGCCTCAGCCTAGGGATCAACAAAACAGCAGATAAGTCCCTATTCTGGGGGACAACCGAGGACAGTTGAGCTCCTAAAAATCACATATGATTAATAAATAGATGCCACAAAAGACATACCATACAAAAGAAAATTCTGCAGCAATGGTTGTTGTTCACTCGCTGTACTAGCTACCTGTAACAACTAAAGGGGAAGGACTGGTGGAGACCTTTAACCATTGTTTCACTGCTGGAAACAACTCCAGCCTGAGAGTCGCTAAAGACACAAGCAGCAGATTAAATGTACACATAGTCACTATAAGAGCCAAACAAGGAAAGTTGAGCGCCTAAAAACCACATATAATTAATAAATAGATGACCCAAACAACATTTCCACACTCAAGAAACAGTCTGCAGCAGTGCCCGCCATTTACACTACTCTCGCTGCCACAGATATCTGCAACAAGAGAAAGTACCATCAGCTCACCAATCAGAAAAGTTAGGAACGAGAAAGGGCTTACTAAACCTGCTCTTCACGTGGCACACTGCCATCCTATACTGTAGCAGTACCAGAAAGCGCGCATGATCCATATATAAATAGATACTAGGGGGATACCCCCCTACTCGCTTCGCTCGCCAATCTTCCATTTTTAGAAAGTGATTAAATTGTAAATTCTGTTCTATTTTTTCAGCGTAGAGGTAAATAGAAAGATGCGTTTTATTTTAAAGTAGGCCTAATCTACTGACCATGTCACTATAAAATTTTGGAAACCATTTAAATTGTATAAGTTTTTATTGAACGAAGTAAAGAAATTGAATAAGTTTTAAACTACCTGATGTGCCCTTTGATTACTTGATCTTCTCATTTTCTTGAATATTACCAATAACTTCTAATTTCAAGTATATGTTTTCAACAGGTAAAAAAAATAATATTGACTCCAAAACCAATTTCACTACTTACGAGTGTACTCTTTTGAATGCTGAGGTCTAAATTACATTTTGATAGTTCCATAAACCAACACGGCGGTTTTTCAGTAAAAAATTACTAATAGCCGAATCGTGATCAGCACCCTCGAAAACCTCTGTATACCAATTTTGAGCCAAATCTAAGCTTTTTTTGAACTTTTCACCACCATATTGGATTCACCATTTTGAATTTCGAAAGTCCAATAGCAAAATCTTTATTATAGACCTCGGAACCACTGTATACAAATTTTAAGCTAAATGCTTCCTTCGAACTTTTGACCGCCATTTTGAATTTCGAATGTCTGATAGCCAGATCATGATCAGCAACTTCGAAAACCGCCGTATACGAAATTTGAGCATAATTTAAGCTTTTTTCGAACTTTTCTTTGCCAAATTGGATCCGCCATTTTGAAATTCGAAAGTACAATAATAAAATCTTGATCGTCGATCTTGAAAACACCTGTATACTCATTTTAAGCAAAATGTAAGCTTCCCTCGATATTTTGACGGCCATTTTTATTTCGTAAGTCTGATGGCAAGATCGTGATCAGAGACATCTGAAAATGCAGAACTCCCATTTCGAGAAAAACGTAACCTTTTTTTTGAATTTTTGACGGCTATATTGGAACCGCCATTTTCAATTTTGAAAGTCTGGTAACAAATTCGTGATCAGCAACTCCGAAAACTCCCGTATACCAATTGTGAACACAATTTAAGCTTTTTTCTTACTCTTCATTACCATATTGTATCAGCCATTTTGAATTCCGAAAGTCTAATAGGAAAATCCTGATGAGCGACCTCGAAAACCCGTGTATACCAATTTTCAGTCAAATCTAAGCTTTCTTCGAACTTCTAACAGCCATATTGGTTCCGCCATTTTGAATTTCGAAAATCCAATAACAAAATCTTGATCAGCGATCTCGAAAACCCTTGAATACGAATTTTAAGCAAAATCTAAGATTCCCTTGAACTCTTTAGCAGCCATTTGGAATTTTGAAAGTCTGATAGCAAGATCGTGATCAGTGACCTCGAAAACACTTATGTTCCAATTTCTAGAAATATCTAAGCTGTTTTCAAATTTTTAATCGCCATATTTGATTCGCCATCTCTAATTTTGAAAGTCTGATAGCAAAATCGTGTTCAGCAACTTCTAAAACACCCGTATACCAATTTTGAACACAATTTAAGCTTTTTTCTTACTCTGCATTGCCATATTGTATCCACCATTTTAAATTTCGAAAGTCTAATAGGAAAATCCCGATCAGCGACCTCGACAACCCCCCTGTATACCAATTTTCAGTCAAATCTAAGCTTTCTTCGAATTTTCAACGGCCATAGTGGTTCCGCTGTTACGCTTGAATTTAGATGTATATGTATTTATAATTAAATGTCCTGGGAGTCTGCCTCGCAACGACATCAAGATTTCCCCATAAGGGATGCCAATTGTTACGCCTGAATTTAGGTGTATATTTGTTTATAATTAAATGTCCTGGGAGTCTGCCTCGCTCGTGAGCTCCCACTGTTCTAGGTTTAAGAAAATAAAGATAACAATATGGTTTATATATTTTATATATTATTTGTTACACTCTGGTACAATTATGTACTAAAGCTTTTCGTGTACAAATAGTTAAATTAAATATAAATAATTATATTCTAAGTTACACTTTTGATGCAATACTGCAACGAAACTTTCTGGAATCTTGCAGCGGGTACTCGAGTCTCCAGTATTTCGGCCGTAATCGACTATGCAGCGGCACGCCGGAGGAAGTCGGGAGTGACCTCGTCTCCACGTTTGAATGCGGTTTTTATACCCGACGTGAAGATAAAAGATGAAATAAGTATTACGCGTAATTTCGTCAAGCGCTTACAAAACTGCTGACGGCAACCGCGATTTTATATTAACGCGATATACATTATTAGTATGTCGATGATGGATGTGTTCATACTACGTGACGACGGATGTCACACCTCCCCCTTTCGCCCATTGCCGCCCGGCAATGACTGTAGTACAGGTTTATATATGGAATATATGTATGTATATAGATAGCGAATTTAGAAAAAGAAACATAAAAGTACATATACATTCATATATTCTTACAAATGTTCATATTAATTAATGTATATACGTTATATAGGGGATATCTTTTAAAAAACCCATTAATAAATTATTTTACCAATCTTCTACAATCCTTTACAAACTTTTGAAAGCAACAAGAAATTCTTTTCCAAAACCTTTACAATCACTTTACAAAAACTTTTACAAACGATAAGAATTTTTTCGGAAACCATAAGAATTATTTTCCGAAACCTATACAATATCCTAAAAAATTATTTACGTTTTATTTTATGAAAAGGAATTCTACGAATAAATAATAAATGTTTGCGTTCTAAAGTCGAAATAAATTTCTTTCACGCGGATACTGAAAGTCAAACCCAAAAAAGTTGTGAAATCAATTAAAGTGTAGTTTTATACTTAACAAACATTATTTATAATGTAGTTTTACTCTTAAAAAGTTGTGGAATCTCTTTAAAAAATTTTTTGCAAAAGTAAAAACTTATAGGCAAGAATAAGTTTGTAAATATGTTGTAAGCGCTCGTGGTGCTATCTTAATAGTTTTGAATTTTTAATCGGACTTCAACGAGCACATCTCTTATGCGTTAGTCGAATGTCTATTCTCAAATCGAGAAAGGTAGCTTTTTGTTTAAGCTTCCTCCTCTCTCGATAAGAATTTTTTGACAAACGGCGACACACATAAGAGACAAATTTTTTTTTTTTTTAAATGAATAACTATTAATTTCGGAATAAAATATAATATCGGGGAGTTTCGTCCTTGTCGTACTTGGTGCACTCGTCAGGAAGACCCAAGTAGACATATCTTCGACTCCAAAATAATGAAATTACTGTGAATTCTTATAGTGTTTAAGTTATAATTTTATATGTGGATTTGAAAAATTGGTTGCCATCTAGTCTTGAAAGGTTGGAATTAAGATTATACAAGAAAAGGCATTTTAGTGTCCGAATGCCATTTGATTCTAAATATGTTGTAAGCGCTCGTGGTGCTATCTTAATAGTTTTGAATTTTTAATCGGATTTCAACGAGCAAATCTCTTATGCGTTAGTCGAATGTCTATTCTCAAATCGAGAAACGTAGCTTTTTGTTTAAGCTTCCTCCTCTCTCGATAAGAATTTTTTGACAAACGGCGACACACATAAGAGACAAATTTTTTTTTAAAATGAATAACTATTAATTTCGGAATAAAATATAATATCGGGGAGTTTCGTCCTTGTCGTACTTGGTGGACTCGTCAGGAAGACCCAAGTAGACATATCTTCGACTCCAAAATAATGAAATTACTGTGAATTCTTATAGTGTGTAAGTTGTAATTTTATATGTGGATTTGAAAAATTGGTTGCCATCTAGTGTTAAAAGGTTGGAACTAAGATTATACAAGAAAAGGCATTTTAGTGTCCGAAAGCCATTTCATTCTAAATATGTTGTAAGCGCTCGTGGTGCTATCTTAATAGTTTTGAATTTTTAATCGGACTTCAACGAGCAAATCTCTTATGCGTTAGTCGAGTGTCTATTCTCAAATCGCCGTTTGTCAAAACATTCTTATCGAGAGAGGAGGAAGCTTAAACAAAAAGCTACCTTTCTCGATTTGAGAATAGACATTCCCCTGTTGAAAATATCCATGTGGATTTTACACTGATTTCCACATGGAATCCATATGGAATCCATATGGAATCTATACGGATTCCATATGAATTCCATGTCGATTCCATGTGGAAATCAGTCCCAAATCGTCCTGTAGACTTCCACATGGAATTCCATATAGATTTCCTTATGAATTTTTCTACAAACATTTGTAAAACAAAATCCGTATGGATTTACATGTAGATTTTCATGGGGAAATCCAGGTAAAAACGACATGATCCATATAGATTTCCACATGGATTTCCATATGGTAATTTTAATGTTTATAAAAATGTTTATTTATAAAATTTTTTAATTTTTTTACTAGGGATACGTTTTTTACCATATCAGTAAAGCATAAAAAATTATAAACTATAATTTCCTCTTATGTAAGTCTTCTTTGAAATCTATATGGAATTCCATGTGGAAATCCACAGGACGATTTGGGACTGATTTCCACATGGAATCCACGTGGAATCCATATGGAATCCGTATAGATTCCATATGGATTCCATATGGATTCCATGTGGAAATCAATGTAAAATCCACATGGATATTTTCAACAGGGTCGACTAACGCATAAGAGATTTGCTCGTTGAAGTCCAATTAAAAATTCACAACTTTTAAGAATAAGTTTGGTTACTATTCTACATAGTTTATACTTAACAAACATTATTTACTAAACTCTCACACCCTCTCTTCCCCCTCTCTCTCTCCCTCTGTGCCAAAAACTTTAATGAGAGCTTAAATATTTTTTCAAAGCAATCAACACGTTCTTTAAAAAACTAATTTTTTAAATATATTCTATCAACACCATTTGCCTATAGTCCTTTTATTTATTCTGATCTCATATATTCAATAACCACTCTCTACAAATGGTAAGAATTTTTTTCATGACTGTACAAATAATATTATTGTTAATAAAACTTTCTACGAAAGTATAAAATAGGGCAAGTATAGAAGTTTTTTCTGTATAATCTATAAAATAATATTTATGTTTTTTTAAAAGAAGTCAAAAATAAATACTATAGTAAAAAAGTCTTCTACTTCTTTGAGTCAATGTATACTCAACAAATTATATGTAAGTACATTCAAATTGTTCACTGCAAATCAAACAATGTATTCCAATTTCTTCATTCTTCTATACAAATTAAACACAAGAAAGTACTGAAATCAATTAATTGCAGTCAAGTACCGACCATAAAAACTTTTCATACCCCGCGTGTAAAATTACATTTTACGCCCACGTTGTAACTTCAAAATTATTCAGCCAGCGGGCATAAAGTACTACATAACCCTCAAGAGGCCCAATAGCTCACACACTCCAACAAAACTTTATAGTACCTACGTACTTTACGCCCATGTGGGCGAAAATTATTTTTATTATATACATATAATTATAATGACTTCTTTTTATTTCTTAAATTCATAAGAATTTTTCCAGGTATTTACGAGAAGTCTAAGCCTATATAAAAAAATTACATAGTTACCAACACATCACTATTTTTCATTATTCCTCCTCAATTTTGAACTTTCTATAATATTACGCATCTTGGAAGGACAAGAGAAGTCTAGAGCTGCTCTAGCAGGGGTGGTCCTCCGATCTCCCGTACATACTTGGCGGGCCCGACTATTTGCAGTTACGTGGGCTACTTTTAAATGTAGAATACTAAATTTTTGCATAAATTCATTAACAATATTTATACTTATAAGTTCACCATAAATAATTACATTGGCTCTAATTTTTAATTGATGCCGTTAAGTACAACGTATCCGTACATGTGCAGAATCATGATTTATATTTCATTACTAAACATACCTTTCCTTGTGTCCGTCCTTTTTAAACGAGAATAAAATAAAAAATTCATATAAATTTATTGCCTGCTCAAAAGTCCTTTACATTTTACTAACCGTTTTATAAGCAACATATGTTATATCCTTTTCCCCCGTGTAAATATCATATCTGATCTCATATGAGAATTTCAGACAGAGCATATCTCGTATGAGATCTCCTATGATATTTTCACGCGTGTGTTTACTTTCTATTTAAAAACAGAGTGATAGATTCATAGATCAGTAGTTAGTATGTAGAAGCAACCCATTTATACATTTTATTTGATCTTTAAACATATGAAAATTTATATGAATATGACCATGCCTTAGACCTTGAACGGCAAACCATCGGGCCCGCCAAGTATGTACGGGAGATCAGAGCACCATCCCTGCTAGAGCAGCTCTAGACTTCTCTTGTCCTTCCAAGATGCGTAATATTACAGAAAGTTCAAAATTGAGGAGGAATAATGAAAAATAGTGATGTGTTGGTAACTATGTAGTTTTTTTATATAGGCTTAGACTTTTCGTAAATACCTGGAAAAATTCTTATGAATTTTAGAAATAAAAAGAAGTCATTATAATTATATATATAATTAAAATAATTTTCGCCCACATGGGCGTAAAGTACGTAGGTACTATAAAGTTTTGTTGGAGTGTGTAAGCTATTGGGCCTCTTGGGCGTTATGTAGTACTTTATGCCCGCTGGCTGAATAATTTTGAAGTTACAACGTGGGCGTTAAATGTAATTTTACACACGGGGTACGAAAAGTTCTTATGGCCGGTACTTGACTGCAATTAATTGATTTCAGTACTTTCTTGTGTTTAATTTGTATAGAAGAATGAAGAAATTTGAATACATTTCTGAGAACATAGTCATACAGTTCTTCGGAGAATGGTTTGCATTACTTGACTATCGATAATTGATTTCACAACTTTCGTTTGTTTGATTTGCAGTGAACAATTTGAATGTACTTACATATAATTTGTTGAGTATACATTGACTCAAAGAAGTAGAAGACTTTTTGCTTCCTCCTAGAGGAAGCTTTGTGATAGTAATTTTTTGAGTTGTTGTAAAAACATGTTATAAGTGTTATTGGAGGTGTTAGGAACCAAAATACATGATTTTTGAAAAATGTCTGTATAGGTGTGTGTGTGTGTGTGTTTGTGTGTGTGTGTGTGTGTGTGCGTGTGTGTAGCTGGATCTCAGCTTCTACTCGATCGATTTTAATCAGACAGGTCTCATTTTTTTTGTTTTTTTTTTGTGTGATGGCGGGTCAAAAATCGGTTTTCAATTGGGCTGATTCGTTTTTGTTTTATTTCGAATTTTCGATTTTCTCAAAATTTATTTTTGATTTTGTTTAATGATCGGATTTAAATTTTTGAATCGGATGGGTAGCATTCGAAAGAGCGTAAAAAAACCTATAATTTAAAAAAAAAAATTCTAGCTATCATGGTTCTCTTGTTATTAATAAAAATGTGTTTTTTTTTTAAAGCCTGTATCTCACAAACTAAACGGTCCATTTTTTTGAGAAAAATCACGATAATGCACAATATAAATAGCTATAATCTGTAAAAATTTGAATCCATTTCTTTGGTTAGTTTTTGAGAAAAAAATTGAAAAATGAAAAAAACGCTTTCTCTATGCCCGACGTTTGCGGAAGTTAAATTGACTTAATCGCTTCAAAATTCCTTGTAGAGGTAGATTTTGTATAGGTCTCGGTCGAGTTCTTTGGGCAAAATATTTGGTTTAAAATTTCAGAGATATTTGAGGTTAAAATTTTTTTAACCTTTTTTTCAAATCGTAATTTCTCGAGAACGGCTCTATGTATTTGGATCGGATGGGTAGCATTCAAAAGATAATTAAAATACCTATATTAAAAAAAAAAATTTATTCCTAGCTCGTAGCGGTTCATTTGTTATTAACAAAAACAAAAACCTGCTTTTTTTAAAAAAAGGTTATCAACAGGATGTACCTGAATTTATTATGGACATTTCAAACAAATCTCATCTTTTAAATTTTGTTATAAAACACCAAATAATTACAAAAATAAGTTGCTCTATTTGTAAATATGCAAAAACAGAAACTACGGATAACATAATTATCACATTAGCGATACCACAGGTAAATCAATCCCAATTCCTACAAAACATAATGAATTATAATTTAAATAATTGGACAACATTAGATTCTGAATGCAATAAATGTAAAGTGAAAATGCAACAAAAAATTAATGTGAAAATTGAAGAAAAAAAAATTTTAATTTTACAATTACTATTATTTACAATGAATGAATCAAACAATATAGTCAAACTGAATAACTCTAAAATAACAAATATTTCTACCACGAATGTAAATATTGACGACAAAATATATAAAGTTTCGAATGCAATATTCCATCATGGTAATAGCATTGATGAAGGACATTATACAAATATGTTACGAAAAAATAATAAATGGATAAAAGTAGATGATTTAAAGGTAAAAGAACAAAGTTGGCCCAAATACAGTAAAGATTTATATGTTATTTTCCTAGAAGAGACATGATAATATATTCTTGAATTATTTATTATTTTTTTCACTAACAATAAAATAAATGAAAGCAAAAGTGGATTAGGCCTTTTTGCGTAATATTATTTTAAAAAATAATTTCAATAATATAAATTAAGTGTAAAGTTAAGGTGAAATATACATATTATATTATGCAAATGGGGACACCACTAAATACAAGGTTTTATTATTTTTTTAAATGTTTAAATTAATTTGTAAAATTTATATATCTCATATAATATTATTTTATATTATTTTTATTTAATATTATTTATATATTATTTTTATTTAAATAATTCATTTCAAATAAATCATATTTTCTAACGTATAAAACCTTGTTTTCAGAAAATATAAACGCATAAATTAATTTTCGTAATACTATGCGTAAAATAAGCTAATATATTTATGATTTACGGGCATAAAGTTGAAATTTACGCTTAGTTGGAGTAAATTAAAAATATTAAAATATTTATTTACGTACTATAAGCGTAAAATTAAATTTTTCATCAGCAACCCATACACGTATTCGCGTTTTACTTTATGTTTAGGTCTAATATAACGAAAAATAATGCTCGCAAAACGAGCGTAAAGCGGACGTAAAGTTCAACTTTACGCTCTTGTAACAAAAACTAATATTAATCTCAAAATACAAAAGCTTTATATTTTCTTCAAAAAAACGCGCCATGATATCTATCGCTAGGTGGTGTAGAAATGATATCAAAACAATAAATAGATGATAATAACGTATATTTTCCATGCGTATGTTTCTAAGCCGAAGGCGATGACGAACGATGAGCATTAAATTTTTGATTAATAAATGGAAAATAAATGGAAAATTCTCAAAGACAAATAAATTTTTTTAACTTTGAAAATTTTTGAAACAAACCTATAACAAAATTTTCTGCTTTTTTTTAATAAAAACACAAGTTTTTTTTTAATAACTTTTTTGATCAAAAGAAATAAAGGTAATCTCTTGAAAATTTAACTAAATAATAATATATTGTAATAAATAATTGTAATAATCGGTTAAAATTTCGAATTGATCAAATATTCTCTGAGATATCAGTATTAAAAAACATTAAAAAAAAATTTTTAATCTCGAATATCTGGTCGTGATGATCATTTTTTTGTTTTTTTGTGGACAATGAACTTTTTTTTTGTAAAATATAATATTGTATAATAATAATTGCTTTTTAATGATAAAAAATAGAAAGAGTCAAAATAGATAGTCATAAACCATTTAACATAGTCTCACCGTACAAAATAAAGTATTAAATTTTAAATATTGGAATTAAAAATAAATTAAAGGAATCAGTAAATTAAGTTTGAAGAAGCTACGTGCCAATGAATTGGCAGCGGTTTTTACTATAGTATTTATTTTTGACTTCTTTTAAAAAAACATAAATATTATTTTATAGATTATACAGAAAAAACTTCTATACTTGCCTTATTTTATACTTTCGTAGAAAGTTTTATTAACAATAATATTATTTGTACAGTCATGAAAAAAATTCTTACCATTTGTAGAGAGTGGTTATTGAATATATGAGATCAGAATAAATAAAAGGACTATAGACAAATGGTGTTGATAGAATATATTTAAAAAATTAGTTTTTTAAAGAACGTGTTGATTCTTTTGAAAAAATATTTAAGCTCTCATTAAAGTTTTTGGTACAGAGGGAGAGAGAGAGGGGGAAGAGAGGGTGTAAGAGTTTAGTAAATGTTTGTTAAGTATAAACTATGTAGAATAGTAACCAAACTTATTCTTGCCTATAAGTTTTTACTTTTGTAAAAAAATGTTTTAAAGAGATTCCATAACTTTTTAAGAGTAAAACTACATTATAAATAACGTTTGGTAAGTATAAAACTACACTTTAATTGATTTCACAACTTTTTTGGGTTTGACTTTCAGTATCCGCGCGAAAGAAATTTATTTCGACTTTAGAACACAAACATTTATTATTTATTCGTAGAATTCCTTTTCATAAAATAAAACGTAAATAATTTTTTAGGATATTGCATAGGTTTCGGAAAATAATTGTAAACGTGTATGTAAAGTGATTGTAAAGGTTTTGGAAAAGAATTTCTCGTTGCTTGCAAAAGTTTGTAAAGGATTGTAGAAGATTTGTAAAATAATTTATTAATGGGTTTTTTAAAAGATATCCCCTATAGCACCCAATATTGGAGCAACATTGCTCCAATATTGCTTTGTCATACTCCCCATATTCGCCAATATTCCCTCAACACTTTTATATATGGATGCTATATGGGAGCAATGTTGCTGCAATCCGTGATTTCTGTTTCACTATTGCTTTTTAAAATTGTAACGGGATGACTTCTGGGGTAAGATCCCAAAAAGCCACAGGCCAGCGATGCCCTAGAACACGTTGCCGCGGGTGTCAGACTAAAATGACTTGCCTGGGGATCTGCTCCTGGAATCCCGAAAACAACGCGATGGTCGCACGCGAACTTCGCTTTCCAACTAATTGGATCGCTGAGTTAAAAGCGCGCGCTCAAAGAGTAAACCGCACGGCCGCTACGCTCATATATGAAAACGACCAGCGGAGTCATTTTCCCGCGGAGGCGGCGGTATCCGGCAGAAGGTTAGGTTAAGGTCGATAAATGAAGAATAGCCTCAATTATTTCACAGCACAAAAACAAGGTCTATTCTAATTAATCATTTATATCAAAAACGCGTCGCGTTACGCACCGACAAGAAGACGGGATCCGCCGGTCGGCGCGGCCGGATCAAGGTATCTATTTTCGCTGGGCCGGTGAACGCACCACCAGCCACTCGCCGCTGTGAGTCGAAAATACTCAAATAAATCGCTGCGCGGGAAGTACAAAGAGGCTTACCGGTAGAGGAGTGCACTCCTCTCGTCGCTCGCTCACGAATTCGCTCCTGCGTCAGGCCTTATCCTCCGGTCGACTTCGGAGTGTTCAGGCCCAGTCCTAACATCCAGCGTTCACCTACAGATGCTTCGGACCCCAGGAGTGGCTCGGATTGCTCACGTGCGCTGCTCTTCGCGGTCGGTACGTGTACGGGCGCTGCTCTGCACCGGTGAGGACGTACAATACCGTTTTCTTCACGGACGATCAAATTAACTCGCGTACGCGCGGTTTGACAGCCCGAGAGAATCTGATTCAAAAATGAATCGAGGGCGACTTTGCAACCGCCAAAGTCGCGCAGCCCCCCGCGCAGATCGCGAATACATCGTTCGAGCGATGTCAACAAACAGAGAACGGAGATTCTTATTTTCTCCGTATTTTATCCTGGAACTCCGTTATAAAATGATGGGTCAAGCTCTCTGTCATACCAATATTGCAGCAATATTTAGCCAATATTTAGCATCAAGAAAGGAATATTAATTTTATAATTATATTTTTCTGCTGATTTTTCTGATGAGTTAGCAATATTGCAAGAATATTTGTACTATATATGTAAACACTGGAAGAATGTTCCCGTTTGGCCACTGATTGTTGGAGCAATATTGCCTCAATTTCCAAAATACATTAGTGAATTTCCCCTTAAGGGGAATGACACGAATATGTCAAAGCAACATTGAGGCAATATTGCTCCAACAATCAGTGAACAAACGGGAACATTCTTCCAGTGTTCATATATATTGTACAAATATTCTTGCAATATTGAAAAGTCATCAGAAAAACCAGCATAAAAATATAATTTTAAAAATAATATTCCTTTCGTGTTGAGAAATATTGACTCAATATTGCTGCAATATTGCTATAACAGAGAGCCTGACTCATCATTTAAAAAAAGCAATGGTCAAACGGAAATCAGGGATTGCAGCAACATTGCTCCCATATAGCATCCATATATAAAAGTGTTGAGAGAATATTGGCGAATATGGGGAATATGACAAAGCAATATTGGAGCAATGTTGCTCCAATATTGGATGCTATATGGGATAGAAATGGACCATTTTTGCAGATATTTTGTAGAGAAAATATAATAATGAATAATTTACAGAAATGATTATGTTATTGAAAGTACTCAACTTTAATTTAATGAGTAATACTACAGTTAAGAAAAATGATTTTTGTAAGAAAAAGAAAACATTTTTATAGCAAATACATACAAGCAAATATTGTAAAGAAATAAAGAGATAATTTAAAAATGAGAATAATTACTGCTAATAGTAAAAATCAGTTTTGTGAGATATAGAAAATGTTTTTATAGGTATTATAGAAAATACTTTAAAAAATAGTTTTTAAAAGTGTTTATTATAATTGTTTCAAAAAAACATTTATGCTTTTAGTCAAGTTCTTTGTAGAGAGTTGGGCAGTTGTTGAGAGCAAGATTGTTTGGATAAAAACATTAAAGTTTTATTAGTATTTCGACAGAGAATTTAAAGTTGTTAAAAAAGATAACAATAATATATTTTTTCTTTGTAGCTATCGCAAGGAATAACAGAGAAAAGTACAAGTTCTCAGAATTAGAATTCAAATCTCTGTATCACGTGATTTTCTTGCTTTTATAAAACTTGAAGCTCAAAGTTGGCTGAGAAGTTGAGTTCTCGTGTCAACTGCCATTTCCGTAGCAGCAGGCGGTACAAAGTTTTTTAAAAACTATTCTTTCGCATCTATTTCTCTAAAATCACCTAATCCTCTAGCCTTTACAAAATGCGAAGCTCAAAGTTTGCCAAGTTAACTAGCCTTACGTAACAGAACCTGATACTAAGTTTTTTTTACAAAACGCTCTTATGCATCCATTTACTTTTGTTTTTTTGACAAATTATTATTACATTATTAAATTTGTGCTAAAATTTACCTTTAGCCTTTTATTACACATTCTAAAGCTGGAACTCATTTCATTATTTTGATATCCACATATTTCTTTTTCATAATATTTTATCAAAGACTTGTAAGGGTACTAGATCTAATAATCATACTATTGCATCACAATCAGCTAGCAAATTAAAATGTTGGTTGCAGATTCAAAAAGTAGCCATTACAGTAATTTATATTATGATTTCATGTACTGTATATTCACAGAACAAATGGCTCCTCTGAAACATTGGGCGCCCCTCACCTTAAGCCAATCATTAATTACATTATTTTCAACACTTGGATTCGTTGAAGTTTTCACTAGAAACCACTTGAATTAATAATCTATCAGACACATCTTGTAAAATTAAACTCAAGACTTTATGAACTAAGAATCATTGGGAGAAAAAAGCTTTCTCGATATTCTTTTATAGTAGAAAATATAAAACAGCTTAATTTAATAACTCATGATTGCCACACATCTTGTAAAATTAAAAACAATCAGTTTATGAACTATAATTACTGATAATAAAAGCTTTCTTAACATTCTTGTATACTTTTTCAAATAATTATCTGAATCTTGTGCTGAAAAATATTTACTGAGAAATCCTCTGAAACATTTTGACGTCTCCCTCCGTGAGAAAATTATAAAATTAGATTAACTGAGCACTTTTTTTATTCGTTGAAATGGTCACAAGAATAACACATCATTTTGGCTTTTTTTTGTATTTTAATGTTCATTTGGCATAATCTTTAATTGGTGTTTAAGTAAATATGTACAAGAGCACAGCACTAATATCGACTCAGTTTCTTGAAGTATAGACAAAAAATGCTTTTTTTTAACCAAGCCTTTAACGTCTCACATCATTTTAAATTCTGATTTTAAGTAGAGTTTCTAAATTTGTTATAAACACTTCATTTAATACATCATACTGCTACTTATTTTATTTATTATACAAAACATTTTATTATATCTCATCTGAAAACTTGCACTGACTTCACTATTATTATATTTCTAAGTTATTTTCTTGTACAGGACGCTTGTAGATTTCCATTTCTTCAGGCCGTTGTTTATAGTATATGCAAAAATTACTAAGAACTCCTCTGAAACATTTTGACGTCTGCCACCGTAAGAAATTTCTCATATAATCTAAAAAAAAAAAATAATACATCAACACAAAGTGTCAATGTTCATTTTTATACCCAACATTTTATATTTTAAAAATAGATATTTAGTCATTTAATACGTATCTGATTATTTTTATTGTTGATATACACAAGAAATCTTGTAGTTATCTGAATCTTGTGTCGAAAAATATTTACTGAGAAATCCTCTGAAACATTTTGACGTCACCCACCGTGAGACAATTGTAAAATTAGATTAACTGAGCACTTTTATTCGTTGAAATTTTCACAACAATAACACATCATTTTTGCTTTTTTCTGTATTTTAATGTTCATTTGGCATAATTTTTTAATTCGTGGTTAAGTAAATATGTACAAGAGCACAGCACTAATATCAACTCAGTTTCTTGAAGTATAGACAAAAAATGCTTTTTCTCTATTCCTCGGGCGAAAGTACGCGTTTTCGCCGTTTGTTTACACTAGAAGAAGAAGCACTTTTGCCCACTGCGTGCATCACTTGTTTCACGCGCGACCGAAAGCTCTGTGAGCTATGTTTTGAACAGCCTAACCCCATGTACGATACAGCGGATTGTGACTTTGCCGCGCGGAAGTTGCGAAAGTGTGCGACTTCGGCGCGGAACTGTCTCGCATCGGGAGCGTGGTGCTTTCAAGAAGGATGGTCTACTATGAATTCATGTTTATTTATTTGGCAATATCCTCTCTCTCTCCCCCTATGTCTCTTTACCTCTCTCTATTTTAGCCTATTGGCGGAACATTATGATATTCGTATAAGTATTTTTATAAGTATTTTATTTACTATATGCTCTCTTATTTATTATTTCAAAGATTATCTTTTTAGTTTTTTTTTTGCATTGTTATGTTTTTGATAAATCTTTTATATCTCTTATGTATTTTACGACGTAATGAACTAAATTGTTATTTTATTCTATTGTAATTAACTGAAATTTCTAATTTTATATCTTTTAATGTATTTTCTAATTTTTTCCGAAAAAGCAGAATAAAGATTTATCTATTTATCTATTTATCTCTCTATCCATCTTTCTCTTGACTTACATGAGTATGTAACAATCTGCTTGTTCATGCATTTTCGATGCCCGCCCCAACCAGCAGCACTCGCTATGCTCGTGCTGCAAATGTTGGGCGGGCATCGAACACACATAAACGCGCGCATCGGAAAAAACCAATTGCAACAGGTAAAATAAAATTGAAAAATATAGCCTGCAAACTACAAGAACGACGTGAAGTCGCTAACGCTATCAAAGCATAGGGCGAAAGTAAAAACATGGCTGCGCAGAGTTGATGTCACCAGGAAAGATGACGATTTTCGACTTTTCTATACTGATTAATTAACGTACTTTCGCCCGGGAATAGAGAAAAATACTATTTCTTACACGGGGGTTAAATGGAACTCCTGCATGCACGTGATATGATGGTCTCGGCTTCTCCTTGGTCGTCATATCACGTGTCTGCGAAAGTTCCATTTCCCCCTTTGTAAGAAAATCTACTATTTTTGACCAAGGCTCTAACGTCTGACCAATATTTTAAATTCTGATTTTAAGTAGAGGTTCTAAATTTGTTATAAACATTTCATTTAACACATCATACTGCTACTTTATTTCATTTATTATACAAAACATTTTATTATATCTGATCCGAAAACTTGCACTTATTTCACTATAATTATATAATATTTGTGAACACTGATCACTTTTTAAGAATACAATAAAATATTTGTATCGAGCTGAGTTTATTCCATAAGTCTTCAAAAAAATCCACCAGCTTGAGTATGATCTTCAACTAGATGAATGATCTATGAAAATCGCAATTACCTTATTTTATTTTGAAGAATTAACTTCAAAAAATATATAATACTTTTTTCGTACTTTTTGAGTAACACTGTCTAAAACATCTTGGTTGTTAGTTCCTAGCAGCTCTTGTCACATTTTCAGAATAGATTGAATCTTATAATACACATTGGAGAATGAAATCAGGATATTTCTAAGTTATTTTCTTGTACAGGACGCTTGTAGATTTCCATTTCTTCAGGCCGTTGTTTATAGTATATGCAAAAATTACTATGAACTCCTCTGAAACATTTTGATGTCTTCCACCGTAGGAAATTCCTCATGCAATCTAAAAGAAATATAAAAAATCAACACAAAGTATCAATGTTCATTCTTATAACCAACATTTTATATTTTAAAAATAGATATTTAGTCATTTAATACTTATCTCATTATTTTTATTGTTGATATACAGAAGAAATCTTGTAGTTATCTGAATCTTGTGTAGAAAAATATTTACTGAGAAATCCTCTGAAACATTTTGACGTCTCCCACCGTGAGAAAATTATAAAATTAGATTAACTGAGCACTTTTATTTGTTGAAATTTTCACAACAATAACACATCATTTGTGCTTTTTTCTGTATTTTAATGTTCATTTGGCATAATTTTTTAATTCGTGGTTAAGTAAATATGTACAAGAGCATAGCACTAATATCGACTCAGTTTCTTGAAGTATAGACAAAAAATGCTTTTTCTTAACCAAGGCTCTAACGTCTCACATTATTTTAAATTCTGATTTTAAGTAGAGGTTTTAAATTTGTTATAAACACTTCATTTAACACATCATACCTGTTTGAGTAAGCCTTGATTATATGTGAGTAAACATGCTGCGGGTGTTAAAATAAATTTAAGTCACACACAGAAGTAAATTGAAAATAGAAACTATATTCACAAAGTCACTTCTTAAATAAATTACAAATTTTGTTTATAATTGCACATAAATTGAAAAAGGAGTTTAAATTACACTGAGGTTAATGATTGTATTTGAGTAGTGTGTCCGCAATTCCAAACTATGAGTGCACATTAATAATGGAGTAGTAATCTCTTACTAGAGACAACCAACCTGTGAGTTTTGAGTCTGTCTGCAACTGAAATGAGATTGTCCGTTGATAGTCGCTTGAGTATTTCCTGACACTCCCTCCTGGGCTCACACACAATGAAGCTGTGAAATGAGCAATGGCAAACAATTATAATTGAATTGCTGCCTTGAGTTTTTCTAATTCACATGTTCACTGTAACACTTGTCGCCGGTGCCAACACGTGGTTGGCAACATAACCTCTAGTATTGTGAGAGATTTTACCTTGCAATAGAGTCGATTGTACTAATCGTCCTTGCACCTTGAGTATTGCGTGAGTGAAGGGTGGTGCGAGTTTCCAGTGAGAGATTGAGTAGAGCCTGTGGTGAGTTGATCAGTGTAGATTTGAGCCAGTGAAACCCGTTGAGAGATACCGATGAGATTTTCAGGTGCGCAGTGGAGAGAGATGCTCCTCGTGGCACGGCTGAATTCAGAGAGCGAGGCCGTGACCTATTTCCTTCTTCTTGGTCTTGGCGATTCACTTCGCGAATCAAATCACAATCTCTCTCACATTTGCATGTGAGAGAGCGAGAGAGACCAAAACAGCGCGAATTCACCTTGTGAATCAGTGTAGTGTCTCGGCTGTTCCGCCGAGAGGCCGCGAGGTGCTGCCGCGCCGTGGCAGCGCCGTGAGTCGTACCGAGCTGAGCATAACCGCGGGAATTCAAATTACTGAATTCCCAAACATTCCGCCCGCCATCAACCGCCAGGTTGATTTAAATTCCGATTGGCACTGACAAGATGGCGAGTTTTGCAATTGGGCGGGTGAGTTGAGTGGTGGCCGTCTTTATTGTTACAACTCTGGTGAGATTGTCAGTTCCAGGGTGAAGTTGAGTGACTCTTGCGAGTGGCCATTTGCTTGGGGGTGAGTGTTCATCCGTGAGTAGTACCATGGAACCCACTTTTATCTCATGAGAGGGATGATGCCATTTTGAAATTGATTGAAGCCGTTGAAGGTATTGAGTTGACCAATGCTTCCAAAATTGCTGAGTGATCCGTTGAATGAGTTGCCATTTGGAAAGCCTTGATTCCTTGAAGGTGAGTAAGCTTGGTTCAGGCACTGAGTTCAATGCCTTGCCGATGAGAAAGTGTCCGGGTGTGAGTGCATTTATGTCTTCTGGGTCTTCAGTGAGTGGTTCTAGCGGCCTTGAGTTGAGTAATGCTTCTATTTGAGTGAGCAAGGTAGCTGAAGCTTCAAAGGTGAGTTGAGTGTCCCCAATGGTCGCAGGTGAAATTTGACTGATTTCACTACTGCTTCCCACTTGCCTCCCATATGAGGTGCAGCAGGTGGGTTGAATATCCATTGGGTTCCCTCGTTCGCTAGTGAGTTGTACAAGATTGAGTTTTCATGTTGATGTTGAGAAAATAGAGTCTTCAGTTCCCTTGCTGCTCCGATGAAGTTCGTTCCACAGTCTGAGTATAGTTTGGAGAGTATCCCTCTCCTTGAGGTGAACCGTCTGTATGCCGCTAAGAATCCGTCCGTTGAGTAGTCACTGACCAGTTCTAGGTGAACAGCTGACGTTGAGAAGCACACAAAGATACAAATCCAGCCCTTGTATGTTTTGGATCCACGACCTTTCCATGAATTAATGGTGATTGGCCCGGCGTAATCGATCCCAGTGTGACTGAAAGGTGGTGATGGGGTGACCCTGGCCATGGGTAATTGCCCCATGAGTTGCTGAGCCCGTTGAGCCCGATACCTTGCACAAGTCACACACTTTAAGATATGTGACTTGACCGGTGCTCTGCCTCCGATTATCCAAAATTCCTGCCGAGTGTGTGCCAAAGTGAGTTGAGCGCCACCGTGTAACGTTGAGAGGTGAGCGTTCCGAATGATCAATGTGGTGAGTTGACTGCTCCGTGGTAATATTGCTGGGTGTTTTGAGTGATGATCGAGTTGAGTTTTTTGAAGCCGCCCTCCTACTCGAACAATTCCTATTGAGTCAATGTAGGCAGTCAGTCGGTTGAAAACATGATTTCTTGGGACTTGAGAAATTTTCAGCATAATGAGTTCTGAGTGAAAATGAACCTGCTGAATTTTCTTGACCCAGAAGAGTTTTGCCTGAATGAGTAGATCAGTTGTGAGTTTCGATTCATGGTGAGTTTTTCCTTTTGCCTTGAATCTATCACATGCGAGCATTACCCATCCAGTTATTCTTATGAGTTGAGTGAGTGATAAGTAATAATCGATGATGTCCCACAATTTGCTTGAGTTTGACTTGGCTGCGGTGAGTGTGACCTTAGCCCTCATTTCTGGAAGATTGGTTTCTTGGATAGAGGATGCTTGAGAAGGCCAAGCTGATTCTTCCTGGCAGAGCCAACTTGGTCCATGCCACCATAAGTGATGCTCTCTGAGTTCTGAAGTGAGTAAGCCGGGCGAGGCACAATCCGCTGGATTATCTGCTCCAGGCACATGTCTCCATTGTGCTGTTGGAATGAGTTCTTGAATTAAAGCAACTCTATTTCCAACAAAGTCCTTCCATTTTGAGGGGTGTGAGCGTATCCATGTGAGTGCTACCTTTGCGTCTGTCCATAAATGTATGTGTGAGATTGGCAATCGTGAGTAGTCCAAAACATGTTTTGCCAGCTTAGTGAGTAGTACTGCCGCTCCCAATTCCAATTGTGGGATTGACAGTCGCTTGAGTGGTGCCACCTTTGTTTTGGAGATTAGAACTGATGATGTTGAGTGAGAGTTTGGTGTTGTAGATTTAATGCAGAGAACTGCAGACATTGCTTGTTGTGAAGCATCCGAGAAGCCATGAAGTTCTACAATTGAGTTTTCCTGAATTCCTAACCACCTGGGTAAGGCGATTGTCTTCAGGTGAGTGAGATCTTCTTGGATGTGCAGCCATTTCTTCACGATTGAGTTTGGCAGAGATTCGTCCCAAGACAGCTTGTGGAGCCACAGTTCTTGCAGGAGGATTTTTGATGTGATTATAACCGGTGATATAATTCCAATGGGATCGTATAATTGAGATACTTCAGAAAGTATAATCCGTTTTGTTATCATTTCCTGGTGAGGTGGCAGCGTTGTTCTGAAGGTGAGTTTGTCCGAGTGTGGGAGCCATTTCATCCCGAGTATATTTGTAGCGCAATCATCTAAAAGCACAGCTTCTTCAGCTGTTGGCTCTTTAAGAAATTCCTTGAGGAAGCCAGATGAGTTTGAGTTCCATTTTGCCAATGGAAAACCGCCCGCCTTGCATAGTGCGGTTAACTGCTTGGCCTTTTCAATGAGAAGTTCCGTTGATGCAGCTCCACCGAAGATGTCATCCACATACCTTCCAAATAGAAGTGAGTCAATGGCAAGTGGATATTTGTATCCTTCATCCTTTACCAGCTGAAGAAGAGTCCGAATTGCTAAATAAGGGGCTGCTCGTGTTCCATAGGTGACTGTAGTCAAATGGAAGTGAGTAAGTTGACCCGTTTCATCTACCCATAAAATGCGTTGTAGATTCCAATCTTGAGGGTGAACCTTGATCTGACGGTACATTTTTGTAACGTCAGTTGAGAAGACAAATGGTTGAGTTCGAATCCAGATGAGAACATCCACAATGTTAGGTGAGAGGTTAGGTCCAGTATGCATGATGTCATTGAGTGATTTTCCAGTTGTTGTGAGTGCTGAACCATTGAAAACTGCTCTGAGTTTTGTCGTTAAACTATCTTCTCGTAATACTCCATGGTGAGGAAGATAGTAAGATGGTTTGGCAGATATGTCCTGTTGAGGGATCCGCACCATATGGCCCAATTTGCAGTATTCATCCATGAACGAGTAGTACCTTTCCTTGTAGATGCTTTTTGATTTCATTTTATGAGTATTCTCTTGAGGCACGCTTGAGCTTTTCCGAATGAGTTTCCGAGTACGTCTGCAGATTCTGTGAGAGGTAATCTGACTTGGTATCGTCCCTGAGTATCTCTCGTATGAGTCTCAGCAAAGTGTTGTTCACACAATGCGTCTTCCTTGTTGAGTTTGACTGCAGACGTTGATGGTGGCTCTTCTTGAACCCAAAAGCGGGTGAGTAGTTCCTGCAAGTCTTCAGTGTTGAGTGGGGCCGTTGTATGATGTACTACCTTGTGTTGCACAGCTGAGTTTGATGGGCCTATTAGCAGCCAGCCAAAAATTGATAATTGTGCGACCGGTTCAATCACACTTCCCCTGATGAGATTAGGTTTGATAATTTGGCCGTAATGGTCCGCTCCGATAAGTACATCTACTGGTTGAGGTTTCCAAAAGGTCGGATCTGCCAAGTTGAGTTTCTCTGTATGTCGCCACTGACGTTGCTCACATTCTTCAGATGGTAATAGCGTTGAGACTTGGCGTATAATGTGAGCTGTGATCCGAATGTTGAGATTTTTGTAGATGGTGCGTAAGGTGAGTTGAGCCTTTCCGAGAGTTTGAGTTGAGTGCGTGCCGCCAACTCCAAGAATTGGTATAGTTGAGTGTTGCCGCTTAGTGTTGAGTAAATCCACAGAATCCTTGGAGATGAATGAGTTCCGAGCCTGAGTCAATGAGTATTCTGAGTTGATGAGATGTCACCGGTGAGTCGTACCATGCCAATGCAGTTGCAAGTAAAGTGAGTTGAGAAGTTGAGTAATCATGTTGAGTTTGACCGTGTTGTGAAATGATTGCGCCGTTGTCCTAATTTTGAGTTGATCCGGATGCTGAGGTGGTTTGAGTCTTGCCTTCAGGGTCTCGTAACACATGTATCATGGTGTGATGATTTCCATTGCAACTCCTGCACTTATATTGCGACTTGCAATTCTTGGTAGAGTGCAGACCGAGGCAGTTATAGCACAGCGGCTTCTCCATTACAAATTTTCTCCGTTGTTGTTCATTCAACAGTTTGAATTTTGGACAAGCCACAATAAAGTGCGAGTCCCCACAATACGTGCATGGATGCTGTGAAATCCTGGGTGAGTGTGTCACTTTGTGTGAGTCTTGCCGTGCTTGAGTTGGACTGGTGACGTGAAGAGACCTTGATGTTTTTGAGGTTTGAGTGTTTTTGAGTGGATGCTGGTGAGTCAGCTGCAATTTCCAATGCACGCACTCGCGCGATCAGGAAGGACTCAAATTCCTCAAATGTTGGCAGCTCCGTGATGGAAACTCGAGAAGTCTCCCATGCTTCTCGAGTTGACCTGTCAATGAGCTTTGACAGGCGATGAGCCAGTATGCAGTCTCCTAGCTGCTCTTGTGGTACCAACAGATTGAGGGATTTCCTAATTTTTGACATCTCCGAAATCAAGGTGTTGAGTGTGGCCGGGTTCTTTGACGTAACAGCATTCAACTCGAGTAGATGGTCAAGCTGATCATTCAATAGGACTCGTTTATTCTCAAACCTCGTCACTAATGTAGCCCATGCTGGTGTGAGAGACTCATCGTTGAGTGAAAATCCTTGTATGAGTGTGAGTGGTGTTCCGCTGAGAGAGCTGCGCAGGTAGTGTAGCTTCTCATAGTTTTTGAGTCCAGGCCGATTCAGAATTAATCCCGTGAACATTTCCTTATATGAAGGCCACTCAGTATATGCTCCGCTGAAGGTTGGCAACTTGATCTCTGGCAGCTTACTTAAATGAGTGTTCTGAGTTTGTCCGATGCTTGGTTGAGTGACACGATGCTTGGACTTCCAGTCTTCCTCCAAACTGCTAACCTCGAACACAATAGTATGATACGTTTCATGGACCGACTTATGAAACTCAGCCTTAAAATAGTCATTGTCGGTGAAAGCTGCTAGACAACTTGCTTCTATCACAGCATGGTCCTGTTTGTACAATGCGTACAGCTCCTCAGCATCCTGCTTCCAAGCCATAATCACTGGAAGCGTAGCAGTTTTCTTCCTAATCCGAATATAGGCGGTGATCCTCTCCAGTGAATCAAGCCGCAGGTATTGAGAGTTAACCTTACACAGGAATGAAGCTGGAATTGAACCTGGAGACTTGAAGCGAGTTTTTATTTGAGTGTCAACAATGGTGAGTCCAGGCACATTGAGTTGGCGGCTGCCAGTCCGCTTCGCTGCCCCGATGACATCCTCCTTTTCAGCATCGACAACGCCTGCTTGTTCCAGCTCCTTGAGGTCATCCTGGTTTGAGTGTGCCATGATGATAACCTGTGAGAATTTCCTTAATGAGTATTTATTCACTGGCTCGAGTCACACCACAGCATGTAAATCCGGCTCGAAGGACCAAAATGTTTGAGTAAGCCTTGATTATATGTGAGTAAACATGCTGCGGGTGTTAAAATAAATTTAAGTCACACACAGAAGTAAATTGAAAATAGAAACTATATTCACAAAGTCACTTCTTAAATAAATTACAAATTTTGTTTATAATTGCACATAAATTGAAAAAGGAGTTTAAATTAAACTGAGGTTAATGATTGTATTTGAGTAGTGTGTCCGCAATTCCAAACTATGAGTGCACATTAATAATGGAGTAGTAATCTCTTACTAGAGACAACCAACCTGTGAGTTTTGAGTCTGTCTGCAACTGAAATGAGATTGTCCGTTGATAGTCGCTTGAGTATTTCCTGACACTCCCTCCTGGGCTCACACACAATGAAGCTGTGAAATGAGCAATGGCAAACAATTATAATTGAATTGCTGCCTTGAGTTTTTCTAATTCACATGTTCACTGTAACACTTGCCGCCGGTGCCAACACGTGGTTGGCAACATAACCTCTAGTATTGTGAGAGATTTTACCTTGCAATAGAGTCGATTGTACTAATCGTCCTTGCACCTTGAGTATTGCGTGAGTGAAGGGTGATGCGAGTTTCCAGTGAGAGATTGAGTAGAGCCTGTGGTGAGTTGATCAGTGTAGATTTGAGCCAGTGAAATCCGTTGAGAGATACCGATGAGATTTTCAGGTGCGCAGTGGAGAGAGATGCTCCTCGTGGCACGGCTGAATTCAGAGAGCGAGGCCGTGACCTATTTCCTTCTTCTTGGTCTTGGCGATTCACTTCGCGAATCAAATCACAATCTCTCTCACATTTGCATGTGAGAGAGCGAGAGAGACCGAAACAGCGCGAATTCACCTTGTGAATCAGTGTAGTGTCTCGGCTGTTCCGCCGAGAGGCCGCGAGGTGCTGCCGCGCCGTGGCAGCGCTGTGAGTCGTGCCGAGCTGAGCATAACCGCGGGAATTCAAATTACTGAATTCCCAAACAATACCGCTACTTTATTTCATTTATTATACAAAACATTTTATTATATCTGATCTGAAAACTTGCACTGACTTCACTATAATTATATTATAGATATGTCTTGAAAAATATTGTGTCGTAAATAATAATATATTTGCCCGCTCTTCCATAGTAATATTGGTTTGGTTTTTCTATCTCGAGTAGTACGTGTCTGTTCCTGTATTAAAATAACTTTTTCTTGTCCATTAATAATAACTACCAGGGTCATGAGGGCACTCGTTCATTTTTGTTAATTCAAAATTAGATTTTTCAGACAGTACACAATTAGAACTCCTCAACATTATTGGCTATAATTATATATATCTTTATATCTTAAAAATGACTCGAAATAAATCTTCTGGTATAATATCTGTAAAAATAAAAAATCTCACAAAGTATCAAGTTTAAAAAAATGATTTTAGCCATTTAACATTTAGCTAGTAAGTACTTATCTAATAAAAGTTATTTTCCCCATTGATTGATAGACGAATAGATCAATTTTCTCATCACCAGTTGACAACTTGAGATCTTTCAAGTACATAACTAATTAACTAACTCACGATATGATAACATTTGTATATAAAAAAATACTGACATGTTGTATGTAAGGTTAGATCGATCAGATATGGGTGTGTATTTATATATGTAGATATACAAGCGTAAGATAGACGACAACCGGAAGTGTCGTAAGAGCTGCAAACCGGACGCCAGAATAAGGAGAAGAAAAGTATAAAAGGAAATCGCACATAAAAAAATTCAGCTCTCTATATCTTCTGAACAAGATAATCTTTTTAAATAAAATGTTTTGATTTGAGTAGAGCAATGAAATGGCTTTGGATTAAGAGGGATATGTTATATAGTAAAAACTAACGCAACATACGTAAAAGCGCATTGAATTTTTCGTACACCCATTTAAATGTATATGTAGCACGGATCGCTCCCTTAGGCTTCTTCTATACTTGCCTTCGGAGCGCTCCCACGCTCCTCGATATGCGATTGTAGGTATAGATTCTGATAGATAGGTATCGCCGTCATATAGGAAACCAAATGTTCGAACGTCGGTCGTTGCTCTGTCGAAAACATCGCGCGTCATGATTTTTCGTTTAAGCTATCGAAAATACCTTGGGTTTACGTTTGAACTTCCCTTGTTATAGAGTTCGTTAAATTTTGACTGTGTCTCATTGCTCTCTAAATTTCTAAAATGTTTTATGAATCAATGCTTGAGTAATTTAACAATTTTTCGGTAATTTAATTTTTAACATTATATTATTGTTATTAATAAAGCGATACAAAAAGAATTATGTGTTAAATCATTAATAACTGTGTACGACTTTCATGCTTCATGTATATAATAGCGTTTTTCATGTATCAAATGTTTAATAATTTGTTTAAATGCGTTAGTTATTAATAATTAATAACATAAATTATTTATAATATTGGATATTATAATATGGTATTATTTTGTCAAATATTACAAAAAAATAATTTCGCGTAAATAATTACAAAAGATCTTATTATCGAAATACAAATTAATTATTTATTTATCATAAATAATTCGAGAATCGTTTATGAATATACTTTATTTGAATGATAAAAAATTGAAACCAATTTTCTCTTGAATTATTTTTGACAAACAACAAAATTTTAATTATAATTACTTTAATAATTGTTAATATTAATATATTATTAATAATATTCATGGTTGCGATAGTAATGTCGTTCTTATTTTGCTATATACATTTAAAGTAATGTGTATAACGCGCTTGGGTGTGTGAGTAATTGCACGCGTACGTGTATTGTATATATGCCAGTGTATTCTGCCGGTGTATGAGTAATTGCAGTTCGGATCTGTATATTGCATATGTTGGTATACGCTACCGTTCGGTTTCGATGTGTGAGTTAGTGGCGGTCGGAGCGTACCCGATATATCTTACGCTAGCGCTTGGGTGTGTGAGTATGTGGCGGCATTTCGTGTATTGCGTGTATAGCATATACGCGTTCAGTTTTAATGCGTGAGTAAGTAGAGTTTGTTATCCAAGTGGTGAAATAATGAATATATATGATTTTATATTTGAGATCTAACTAAAAAAAAGAAATTGATTTTATGTGATTTTCAATCTAGAATTATTTTGGTGTATCAATTATTATTAAGTGTAAAAGCAATGAATAGAATTTCATAATTGTTTTGTTTTGATATATTTACCCAGTCACATTTTCAGTACCTAAGCTGCGCACTCGATGACTTCGGCTAACCGGATTCATCCGTTCTAATGGGAAATCTGCTGATTTTGATTTCTTATATAAAGGGATAATTATTCTATTTTTAGTCTTGTAAAAATAAAATCGGGCTAACACATACAATATTATTATTATTACGATGTTTCCAACAAAATCGGTGGCTATATAGACCTTCGTTGTGACTTGCGTCCTTCTTTACGTGGCCATTAGATGAAACTGGCGTTCAATATGTTCGAATGAAAGTACATCATTCGTCGAGGCCCAAATCTGGACTTGTGCGGCGGATTCTTCATCGAGAATAGCTAATCCATGGTCGTCGACTGAGAAATTACTCCTTTGTAGAAATAACGAAAAATTTAGGGGATATTCAAAATTATAAATAAAAGTCTCGGAAATCTCTGTCATGGAACTTCCGAACGATGTGATATCTGATGTTTGAGCTACACACTCGTCCTTGAGGCTGAGTATACCGGTCCCGTTAAGCTAAATTTTAGTTTGTCGTACTCCGTCGCATACTATATTGATATTTAATAGGCTTGTCATGGAATACAACCATTCTCCTGTAGTCACTAACCTTTTCCAATAGGGTGTGTTGTCATCATGTAGTGCGATATTACATGCTTATATAGCTGATGTCGTTGGTTTCGTCAGAAGGAAATATTCGCTATGTAATTTGTCCCCTTCTTCCATTATTGGGTATTCAGGATCTCATAGACGTATGGTTTCATGAGTCTGGCACTTTTGTGGTAGGCTTCGTCTGTTAAAATGTAGCCTTGTGGGTTACTAATTACATATATATATTATATGTTTCACCTAACCCCTTTATGGAGCCCATCCCTGATATTAGTACTTACGCCCAGAGTTCCCGTATACAAGTGACTAAAGAAATAATCCCTCTCTGGGTATAGAAACTCTAGGTCGGGCTCCATAAACCGCGATGTATTGAATGTTTATGGAGCCCGGGTTCCATAAAAGGATTCGGGCTCCATAAAGCTATCTATCTTTAAAAAAGGGCTCCATAAACATAGTTAACGAGATGTATTATATATAATATATATATATTGTGACGAGGAGCACGCTTAACAGCGGTGCCCTCGTCACCTCGCATTCCTCGTTGCCTGCGCTGGCCAAAGCCCGTGTACATACGAAGTATTTGTGTGTGCACTTACACGGGCTTTTCTTTGTTTACGAGGATTCGGCAACGACGCAAGGTGTGAAGTACGCTCACACATGGACGCACACGCAGGCAGAGGTACCAGCGGAGAGGGGAGCGACGCTGGAGAGAGCGAGAGAGCGCGTCTAATTGCCGCGGGGAGTCTAATCTCGGCGCCTGCCCGGCGCAGGCCGGCGAGAGTCACGGCTGAATAGCCAACGCGTGCGCGCAATTGTTTCGGCAAGAAGCCACGCAGCTCTATCGAAAAGAGAGAGAAAGAAAGAGAGAGAGAGTACCGAGACTGACGACGCCCTGCTAGCTCTGCTGCCCGTCTTCGCCGGACAGCTTCATCAGCGCAGAGGCCGTTGTTATTATCAGCGCAGAAACCGTCTTCTTCGTCAGCGGCGAGCCGCAACTGACAGGACGAGCGTCGCCAGAGCAGCGGCGAGTCCAACACCAGCGAGCATCACTCTCTCCCAGAAAGGCGAGTACAGTTAACTCCGGGCCTCGTGTTGGCCAGCGCGCGTGCGATAGCGAGTACGAGAGTTGGTATCGCCGTTGAGCACCGGTAATCGGCTGCTCACGGCGATCACTCTCGGTATAGAGTGCGGGGCCGGAAACCCCGGTTGTGAGGCCGCGTTCGATGCGCGTGCACTAGAGTTCATGTAAAATCTCCGTTGTTGTCGGCGCGGTTAAAGCAAGTAATTTAGAATCACGTGATTATTGTCGGGTTAACATTGTAAGGAATTATGAATAAATGAAAAGTGTTCTTATACGCTGGTGTTATTTACGAGTGCCTTCTCCAAATAACTTTCCTCTCTCAATACAGGAGTCGGCATTCCACCGACTCCGCGACGATTGGTGCGTCAGCCTCCAGATCCGGCTCAAATAAATAAGTTCTTGCGTATGCACTGGGAAAATTAAGGTGCAACGTTACAAATGGCGATCCTGCCAGGATTGTCGTCGTATTGAGAGGGTGAATTTTGGAGAGTTGGCTGGGCGACAGCAACGGTGAAAGCGCGGAGAAATTTTCGGGAGTTCGCGAGTCGCGGCGAAAATCGCGTTAGAAAATGGCCAATTTTAGAATTTGGTCGAGTCCAAATTTGAATTCAGCCGTAACAAAATTTTCGTTCGCGAGCGTTGAAATTCGAAAATTTTTCGGACGCGGAATAGGTTTAGAGAGGCGAGCAAAGTCGAGACTTTGCTTCGCATAGAGCGAAGGTCACGCGAACGTTCGGTAGCTTTGTTTTCGTTGTGCGCGCGTACTTGGCTGCCGGTGAGTTTACTCGAGAGGATTATCGCCGTGTTGTTGTCTAACGAGCGAAATTTCGGGGCGAAATTGTAGCTTTTAGGCAACGTAAAATTTTAACACGGGGAATATTATTTCAGATTTATTTTGAAATCAGCCGTGAACAGAAAATTTTCCCTCGAGTGTTATTGAACGGAGTATAGATTGCGCATGAGAGTAAGCGTGATACGGTGATCACGTTAGTAAATTTTTAATTAATATTCGAAAAAAAAAAAAATTTTTGGGGATGAGTGTATTAATTTAGAAAAAAAAATTTTTATTTTTGGAAGTGATTAGAGTTTGGAATGTTAAATTAATTGAACGGTTCGAATTTTAGTATCGTCGAATTTTATTTGTTTTAGATTGTGTTTTGGGAATTGAATTTGCGATTTTTGGTTTTTTAGTTTTACCGTGTATTTTGGTTGCTCCGAATTAAAGATTTTGGTAACTCGCACGCAGGTGAAATAAATAGCGTTGAGATAGCAAGTTGCGTGGCCGCGCTGTGCGTTTGATTGCACGCGTGCACACTAGAGTGCGGCAGCGCGGAAGCGTGCCGACTGCGTATGCAGGGTGCAATGCACACGTGAATAAAGTTTTAGTCCGGTCTAGTAAGCGGTGGCGCTGCTGAACGGAGAGTTGACTGCTAGGTGAATTTTCTTTTAAATTTCGACAATTACTGTACGCGTTCGGAAGTTTGCGTCGTTGAATGATTAGATTTTAAATTTGACACATCGTATTTGTGCTGTTCTAGCTAAAGCTAGTGTGTGTGTTTACAATATTGATTGTGTTGTGCTAGCTAGAGCTAGTATTTTTGTAATAAATTATTTGAATATATCATTGACTGTGTTGTGCTAGCTAAAGCTAGTATTTATGTGACTCGCGCCGTGCGTTCAATTGCACGCGCGAGTCTAGAGAGCGGCAGCGCGCAAGCGTGCCAGTGGAGAGGTTGGCTGTGCGTTGCGTACGCACGCCGATATAAAGTTTTTGGCCGAGCGAGGTGATATCGCTCCTCGGTCATAGGTTCTGTCATTCCGTGTGGGGGGCCCTGATATCCCGTTAGGTTTTGGTTAGAGTCCCTGCGGCAACCTGCGTGTAGAGTGGGTGGCCGAGTAAAGTAAAATAAAAGCCTGGCTCTATTTTCGGAGTCTAGCATTCATTTTGCATTTAGTTGTTGGGGAGAATCTTTCACGATGTCAGCTTCAGTCCATGCACGGAAAATGCGTCGGCTTCGCCGGGTTGCGGGTGTGCGCGCGTTGGAGGAAATCGTGATTAAATTAACACCGAGTCTATTAATGGCATTGCTCGACTAGGACGGGCTCAGCGCCAAGGGTACACGCGAGAAATTATGCGATCGGAGATTGAGGGTTGACGTGATGAAGGTGGAACCGCGGTTAGACGTACCGGTGTATGAGAATGATTTCCGTAAAGAAGGATTGCCGGTAACCACGGCCGAGTTACTGATGCAGTCTTCTCGTGAGGAGTTGTGCCGACCGGGCCGGGTGAGAGAGCGCCGGCGGGCCCGGCGGACAAATCTCAAGTCTCAGAACCCGTGGAAACGGAAGGGAATTAGCGGAGAGTGGAAGCATGGTTTTAGGTGGCTGTGGAAATACCGCGAGGGATGTGCGGGTAGATATATTGGTATCCACGAATGCGCCAACTAGCGAGGTGCCGCAGCAGTCGCACACAGGGATGGACCTTGGCCGCCCCACAAGTAGTACACTGCCGGCCGCACATACCGTATCTTCCGGGGGCACATTAGGTCCACGGAGAAATACGGGTAATCGCGAGGGCGCAGGATTTAAAAGACGATTTTTTTTGTGTAAAACGTCGGGCACGAACAGAGTGAGTGTTCGCTCCCCGGTTTTGAGGCACTACTACACTCATCGTTTTATCGACGTCGGCGTGAGCGTTGGGGTTAGAGAGTCGATCTTCTCGCACCTTGCACGGCGCGATGGAAGAGCGAATAGAGAGGTCAGCGAGTCCGTCGCGTGACATTCGGATGCCGGAACCCGCGAGTTCTGGGGGCGAAACGAGCGATAGGCTGCAGTGAGCGGGTCGGGCGCATCGCTTTGTATGGCTTGGCGTCGGGGAGGTGGATGGATCGCACCGATGGCATACAGCACCGCCGGTAAAGACTGTCATCGTGTGCGTGATGTCGATATCCCCGGGCCATCCGTTGCGCTTTGGCGGCCCGCGTGCTGCAACTATTCTGCTTGCCCCGTTCGCGATGAGAAAACTGCGCGGTTTTGTTTTTGAGAAATTCCGGGTAGAACGCGAGATACGGACGAAGGCTGGATGGTTGAGGGAAGTCGCGAATACCGGTCGCAACTTTCCGTCGTAGGGAACCCAGGGAACATAGCGTCGACTACGGAGAGATGCAAATTCGCCGCGAGTCAGAAAGCATCGAGTGACGGGAGTGAGGGACGTCAGTCGATGACTTAGAGAGTGTCGCGCCGAATTTAAAGAGAGAGTGGTGGGGCAAACACATGTGGTGCTTGCTAACGTGCGAAGGGGTACGAGCATTAGAGAGGTGCAGAAGCAGCTGCGCACCAGGGCGGGCTGCGGCCGCCATGGTAGAGCGTTGTTGGCTGCACAACTCCTGCGGGAGCACCGTTCACACAGAGAATGGCCTGTAGGTAGGTGGGACAGGGACGTTGTGTAAAGTAGAGGAGGGGGTCGGCGCTGAGGGGAGGCGTGAGTGGTTTCGAAACGTTCGCGCCTTCGCCAACGGTGGGTCGTGGTGCAGTGATGGCAACGGGATTAGTCGCGAGCATAGAGGCTGCCCCTCCTGCACATGTTCACCTAACATGGGAGAGAATGAGACTCCGGGCGTTGAGAAGTGTGGGCGGTAATGAGGCTGGGCGCACCGCGTCAAGCGTAGAGCGCTCAGCATAGAGAGATAGATCGAGAGATCTGAAATTAGCGAGCCTGACCGTGAGCTGCTGAGCAGTCAGCTGAGCGCCGGTCAGGGTAGAGAATCGAAGTGAATGAATGAAGTTTTTTTTTTTGTAAAATAGCGACTTGAAAAGGTGAGAGTGAATGAGAGTATGTTGGTGTTGGGTAATCTATGTTTGCATGTATGACGATAGTCTCTCTAGCGTGATAGGAGAGGAAAGAAAGAGGAAAATTGCGCGTATTTTCTTCCTGGCTCTTTCTCTGGCCTATCAGACGGCGAGAGAGTGTGAGAGAAGCATGTGAAATGGTATATCTGAAAAAGGACAACTGATGACATTTTATGATGTGGAATAAGTATTCACTGACAGCCGAGCGGCGCGCGTACACGAGCGAAGCATCTTAGAGCTTCGTTGGTGGGTGCTGGGCAATTGGAAAATTTTAGCGAGTACACGAGGCGATGGCCACTCGTAGGTACGAGAGTGCTGAAGCCGCTGATCTCGGAGAGATTCGCGGCTTGGGAGGGGCTGTGACGAGGAGCACGCTTAACAATGGTGCCCTCGTCGCCTCGCATTCCTCGTTGCCTGCGCTGGCCAAAGCCTGTGTACATACGAAGTATTTGTGTGTACACTTACACGGGCTTTTCTTTGTTTACGAGGATTCGGCAACGACGCAAGGTGTGAAGTACGCACACATATGGACACACACGCAGGCAGAGGTACCAGCGGAGAGGGGAGCGACGCTGGAGAGAGCGAGAGAGCGCGTCTAATTGCCGCGGGGAGTCTAATCTCGGCGCCTATCGGCGCAGGCCGGCGAGAGTCTCGGCTGAATAGCCAACGCGTGCACGCAATTGTTTCGGCAAGAAGCCACGCAGCTCTATCGAAAAAAGAGAGAAAGAAAGAGAGAGAGAGAGTACTGAGACTGACGACGCCCTTCAGCTCCGCTGCCCGTCTTCGCCGAACAGCTCCATCAGCGCAGAGGCCGTTGTTATTATCAGCGCAGAGTCCGTCTTCTTCGTCAGCGGCGAGCCGCAGCTGACAGGGCGAGCGTCGCCAGAGCAGCGGCGAGTCCAACACCAGCGAGCATCACTCTCTCCCAGAAAGGCGAGTACAGTTAACTCCGGGCCTTGTGTTGGCCAGCGCGCGTGCGATAGCGAGTACGAGAGTTGGTATCGCCGTTGAGCGCCGGTAATCGGCTGCGCACGGCGATCACTCTTGGTATAGAGTGCGGGGCCGGAAACCCCGGTTGTGAGGCCGCGTTCGATGCGCGTGCACTAGAGTTCATGTAAAATCTCCGTTGTTGTTGGCGCGGTTAAAGCAAGTAATTTAGAATCACGTGATTATTGTCGGATTTACATTGTGAGGAATTATGAATAAATGAAAAGTGTTCTTATATGCTGGTGTTATTTACGAGTGCCTTCTCCAAATAACTTTCCTCTCTCAATACAGGAGTCGGCATCCCACCGACTCCGCGACGATTGGAGCGTCAGCCTCCAGATCCGGCTCAAATAAATAAGTTGTTGCGTATGCACAGGGAAAATTAAGGTGCAACGTTACAATATATATATATATATCGCCTTTAGGTTGAATACTCATGTACCCGCTTGCTCCTGCATGTAATTCATGGGCAACTGGCAATGAGTGCATTTTGTATATTGAAAAATTTTCTAAACTGTTTAATGGAAATCTCAGTTTTACCAACAAATGACCTCCTTGCACGGAGACGCTGGTTTTTGACAACATGAACAGCCTCTCTGGTGTCACCTCAGAGGTTTCCCAAAGAAGTAGATGTTGTGTTTTCAACTGTTTAATGTTGGTTAAAATCTGTTGGACTTGTTCATGAGAGAATAATAACGGATGCAGATTACCTCGTGCAGTAAATTCGATTGCATCGATCAAGACTTTATAAGAAGAAATACTGAGATCTAACGATTCTCCGAACTGTCGTGACTACTCTGTGAAGTTCTCTATTATTCTCGAACGATTTTCATTAGTTATGAAATTTTGAGTTTTCTCGAGTACGTGGAGAAGCTCGTGATGGTAATTTTGCATTTTTCCTTCTTCTCTGGTCATTTGTTGACGTATCGCATCGAGCTTCGAGCGCACTATATGCGTTTGTTGTTCAGCTAGAAGGGTTATATTCCTTTGTGCATCGTACAAATGCTCTACCTCACTCATGAGGTTGTTACAGTCTCCTGCATCCATGGTTCCGAAAAGTTTCTTGGACGTCCATCCAATAAATTCCAATGGTGCCCCTCGCTTTGATATGGAATATGCAAGAGGTTGTGAACCTTGTTCGGTCAGGAGGGCGATGTAAAATATTGGAGCAGGTCTTCCTGTAATGACTGAGTGATTTAAGTTGTTTTCTTAAAGTTTCGAGAGGGATGACGTTGTGACATTTATGTTCCACTGTTTCGATGCAGCTCCTCCAGGCTGAGTACATCTGAGTTTCTCTCCATTCCATAGGCTGGCTCAGGCTCCTACAGTCCAACGTTGTAATAATATTCCAGTATGAACGGATTAACCTTGCTTCCCCATGAACTTCATAATAGACTCCGGGGTTTCCTGATAAAGATGTGATCTTGTATGGGTCTAACGCTCTTGTTTGTGTGGCCAGTGCAAGCACCAAAAATAGGATCATCTCGGCTTCCTGTAACAAAACGGAGTTTACATGTAACATTGCTTAACTTTATCTTTATGTTTAAGCATTTGCTTTCCATTCTCAGCCTCTACTACAACGTTATTATTGTCTCGAATTTCCCTTTTTATAAATTTCCCGTTATAAAATTGATCCAACTTTCCTTTCCTTGGTTCTTTTAATACATATACGATAATTCCTACTTCTAGATATTGAGGCATGGCTTTCTTATCGTAATATTTTTTACTCCGATGTTTAGCAGACATTATATTTTCCTTTGCAATATTTCTGATATTAATTAGGTTTTTCGTGAGATCGCCAACGTACGATCCATAAGTTTGTAAAGGGAATTCATCTGCTAACTTAGTCGGATTTCGAGCCTTTCGACCATAGATGATTTCGTAGGGAGTAAATCCTGTGGCAGAGTGAACAGAAGTATTGTATTATTGCATCGCAAACGGTATGACTCTATCCCAATCACTTTTATCTCTCGCATGATTCCTAATGAAATCTGCCAGGAGCGCGTGACTTCGCTCTAGCGACCCATTCTATTGAGGACGGTAGGCATTCGTTGTTACAAATTTGAATCCAAAGAATCTAGACAATTCTTCTAGTAGTTGGTTTTGAAAACTTCGTCCTCTATCACTTAGAATAATTTTTTATACTCCGTACTGGGCGATGAAGTGTCGGGCTAATGCATCAGCTATCGTTATTGCCTTGATATTAGGAATTGACACTGTAATACAAAATTTAGATAGTAGGCATTGCATGGTAAGAATATGTTGGTTACCTGACGTGGTCATGGGCAGTGGCCCTACTGTGTCTATGGCTATTTTTGCGAAGGGCTCACTAGGCGTGTCTGTAATTATCATTGGTTCCTTTGTTTTAACACGGGTCAGCTTTTGCATTTGTCAAATTTCGCATCTCCTTACATAATCATGAATTTCCCGCTTCATTCCTTTCCAATAAAATCGTTCACGTATGCGTCTATACGTTTTTTCGGTGCCTCGATGTCCTCCGAACAGACTGTCATGATAATCTTATATGACCCTTTTCCGATCTTCCTCCAGTATTGGTCTGCAAGCACCCAAACACACGGTGATGGTTAAATCTAGTTCACCTAAAAATTTTCTTAGCCCTTCGGTTAAGACTCCCTTTGGTATACTATCGATGATTTCGCCGCTCTTTCCTATGCGTATGGAATGTATGTCGAGATCACACAGCTTACTTGCCAACGTTTTTAGACAAGTAGTTAAATTTTTGGGTGTGATTGCTTCTCTGCTATTAACAGATACTACTACACTGAATATATTACGATTTCGATGCGAAGTAATTATTACATCACCTACTCGAGGACTACATTTTGATAGTTCTTGTTGACTGATAGCTTCAAGATCTAACAAAACTAAATTATTGTCAGAACCAAGGCTCAGATCCCCGGTGATAAAATGTACCCATTATCTTTCGAATAGGTAAGATTCTCTCGAGTAGGGATTAACCTCAATGCGTTCTAGTTAGATGCCTTTCTTGTGAATCCATTCGTATCTGGGCTCAAGATGGTGGGTAGGAATGTGTCATTTACAAAAACTTCAGATGTTTCTTTAGGCTTCTCCCAGGTCGTGAGTGTTGACTCTAGTGTGGGTTGATTTTCACTTGGTTCAACAGTCTCTTCTTCCCTGATATCTTCTTGTTGAATTGTTGACAGCTGGGGTTGTTGGTATTGTGATTTCGGAGGGACTGTTGGAATTGGGATAGAACGTGCAAGCAGCCGTATCTCGGTCTGAGTTGACGAAGATGCTGAGGCAGGCGCTACTTGACTTATGTCTGTGTCTAAGAAGGTTTCCCTTCTCCATGACTGTACTATCTCTGGTGCGACTTCTCCTTTATCTGCACGGCCTTCGTATTCGCTTAGTGGGACGGCCTCGTGAGGTTTCACAGGTGAAGGTGGTAAGGATTTAGCATTACGAAAAACAAAAGGGACGGGTATGTCTTCAAAGTTATCGGAAATTTGCAACTCTCCATCCTCGTCTAATATCGGCGGCGTATGCGAGTCTTCTCGAGCGACTCCTAGCTCCTCAATAGACTGTTGCGTGTCCCCTGAGTCATTGGCCTGTTGCTTGTATGAATCCCACCATAGGCTAATCGTATTCCATTCCTTGAGGAACTCGCTTTTGCCTTCTGGACTGAAATTGGTTGGTTGCGTATCTTCCTGATCGGTTTTCGCGAGCAAGGCATCTGGCACTACCGACCGTCGCATAGTAGTCTGAAAAATAGGTAATAAGTCACCTTCGGAAGATGAAGACGAAGAATCATTGGATGCAGCGTGTGTGACGGAAGTGTTTGGCGCGTCGTCTTCTATGCAATCTTTACTCTCGATCATGGTCTTATTCGCTTCTCTTCTTTTCGCATTTCTTTCTACACCCTTAGTCACTTATACTAAGACTGTGAGACATATACGCGATCGGATGATCATTCGGTGGATCCCCTTGGCTAAGTACGGCCCCGATGGTTTCATTGGATGCGTCTGTAGTCAAGATAAAAGGTTTACTTAAATTTGCACATACCAATACAGGCGAATTGCATAGTGCATCCTTTAGTATCTGGAAACTCTTTTGTTCTTCTTCGGTCCACTTGAAACTCCTTCCTTTGTGAATGTGGCGATTTAGAGGATGTGCTTTTCTTGCGAAATCGGGAATGAATCATCGATGGTAGCCAGCCAGTCCAAAGAATTTCCGAATTTGCGTTACAGTTTTCGGAGCTGGAAAGTTTGCTACGGCGGTCACTTTCCCTGGGTCAGGTCGGACTTCGTATGATCCGATTTTGTATCCTAAATACGTGACTTCAGGAGTTAAAAATTCGCACTTATCGATCTGCAGACGTAGTCCGGCCTTTGATGGGCGTTCGTACGTATGAAGCACTTTATCCTCGTCTTCTTCCTGCGTCCTGGTATATATTATACTATCGTCTAGATAAACAAAAAGTTCCGTACACTGCATTCCCAGTAAAACATTATCCATGAGACGTTGAAACGTCGGCGGTGCATTGTTTAGTCCGAAGGGCATACAAACGTATTCGTAATGACTATACGGCTTGCTAAACGCGTTCTTCTGCCTGTCTTTCGGCTCCATTCCAATCTGATGGAATCCGCTAGCCAGATCAAATACAGAAAAGTATTTGGCACCTCTGACTTGTTCCAGAATCTCTGTGATGTTGGGTAGAGGATAAGCATCTGGAATAGTTTTCTCGTTTAGTTTACGATAGTCAATTGCTAAACGATATTTCTTTTTTCCATCTGGACCAGGCTTCTTTGGAACGATCCATAGCGGGCTGTTGTATGGAGACTCAGAAGGCTGAATAACATTGTCCTTCAGGAGTTTGTCGACCTGTTCTCGTACTTCTTGGTGGAGCGCGGGTGGATACCTATATTGTTTAGTAAATATAGGTCGGTCATCGACTGTATTGATGTGATGTTTCCCTACATGTGTGAGAGGTGGTGGATCTCCTTTTAATAGGAAAAGATGATGATACTTCTCTACAATCCTCCTAATTTGTTCGGTAGCTTGATCATCGTGATGTAACCTATGTAATTTCTCGCAGATATGTTCTATCCTCTCCACGACCGGGGGTTCGTCAGACATCTCGCTGTCTGAATCGAAGAAATCTTTTGACATGTCTACATCGAAAGACTGTAACTCTTGTGGTGGTATTTCTATATCCACTTCGTGGCTGCACGTATTGATGGCCATTCCGTAGCAGCGGCGATGGACATTGGTAACAGCTGTTTCGCCGACATAGACTCCTTGAGGCGCTAGTATTTGGGCCAAGTAACCTTCGCTGGTTGGTGATGTGTGAGTAACAGGGATGCCCAATGCTACTCTTGAACGTGCCGGAAGTCTCCGGTACAGCGTAGTAGGCCGCATTGCACATACTCTTTTCTTGTTCCCGGCGGTCTTTTGGAATAATCCCCGCTCCACATCAAGGGCCTGAGGCGATCTGTTGCAGAAAGGAATAGGATCTGTTGATCGGGAGGCCAGTATCAATGCTTCTATGTCGTAACATATGCGAGCTTTCTCCTCTTTGAAAAACGGGGCTCCTAAAATCGCGTCCTGGAAAAATTGGTGTAGTCGGAGATGAAACATGAAACTTATGATGTTTATCGAAAATCTTCATCTCTATTAGGCCTAGTGTTTTGACAGGGTTAGTAGAAATGCCCGTTATTTCTAATACGTGTGATGAATGTATGATAACTGACGTGGCAAGCCTGCTACTTTTTACTGCATTAATATCTGCTGTCGTATCTATTAAAAATATATCAGTACCTTCTGCCATGTTATCTGTTTTTACTTGAATTGTCGGGGCGACGCTCCTGGAGGTGACGTAAGATCATTTCATTTTGCCTCCAAAGATCGTCCTCAACTATTTAATATTTAGCGCTTGTTCCAAACTGGTCGGAGCGACCGCGGCGAAACTAGTATGTCATCCATCTGATAACCCTTCGATGAAAGCGTCGATGGCTAGGTACTCCCTATGTGAAATTGAGTTGGCCTAGTCCACTGTAGCCGGCAAGTCTTTCTTGAGAACGGCGGCGGTTGCTGTTTTATAGCTTACAATTCGTTCGAAAAATCTTTGGCTGACTCACCTGCCCGCATTTTTGCAGACCACATTAGCTTCACATACTCAGAGTATGTTTTCGTTTGTGTAGTGGCTGATAGCAACAACGATTCTAGATGATCGAAATCCCGAACTGTTTGATTTCTTATGGCAGTTCGTGCTCGTCCCTTGATGTATGCGAGCACTATCTTCAGATAACTTTCTTCTAATGCAGGATCATTTAGTTCGGCACTGCCCATCTGAGCTGCCTGGATAAAGTCGTCTAAAGATAAAATATCTCCATCGTAGTGAGAGAGTCGTAACGACACTCGTGTGAGATTGTGTGTCTGTTCAGCAGCGACCATTCGTTGCTGAAATGATTGCGCTTCCTGTCTACGATACATCTCTACTAAGTGTGACTACTTCTCGAGATCCTTCTCTTTGCGACATCTTCTAGCGTTAGCATGCTGATAGATTTATGATCTTGTCTTCAATCCTAGAACAGTTTAGGCTAGATTCCCCACAAGGGATGCCAATTGTTACGCCTGAATTTAGGTGTATATGTGTTTATAATTAAATGACCTGGGAGTCTGCCTCGCTCGTGAGCTCCCATTGTTCTAGGTTTAAGGAAATAAAGATTACAATATGGTTTATATACAATATTTTATATATTATTTGTTACACTTTGGTACAGTTATGTACTGTTTCTCGTGTACAAATAGTTGAGTTAAGTATGAGTAATTATATTCTAAGTTACGCTTTTGATGCAATACTGTAACGAAGCTTTTCAGCGTAAACTTTCAGTTAATCTGTACACTTTGTTGAGTTGTTCGTTGATTCGTGGGCCGGTGTTGCCTTCTTGACGCTGGAACCTTTTGGAGCGGATACTCGAGTCTCCGGTATTTCGGCCGTAATCGACTATGCAGCGGCGCGCCGCAGGAGCTCGGGTGTGACCTCGTCTCCTCATTTGAATGCGGTTTTTATACCCGACATGAAGATAAAAAGATGAAATAAGTATTACGCGTAAGTAGGGCGTTTACGCGTAATTTCGTAAACCGCTTATAGAACTGCTGACGGCAATCGCGATTTTATATTAACGCGATACACATTATTAGTATGCCGATGACGGATGTCATCATACTACGTGACGACGGGTGTCACGTCGCCATTTTAAATTTCGAAAGTCCAATAAAACAATCTTGATCAGCAACCTCGAAAACCCCTGTGTACTAATTTCAAACAAAATCTAAGCTTGACCTCGATCTTTTGATGGCCATTTAGAATTTCGAAAGTTTGATGGCAAGATCATGATCAGCGACATCTGAAACCACTGTATTCCAATTTGGAGAAAAATCTCAACTTTTTTCGAATTTCTAACGGCCATATTGGATCCGCCATTTTGAATTTCGAAAGTTGAATAATAAAATCCTGGTCAGCTACCACAGAAACCTGTCTTGAGAGTTACCTGCGTTTTTTAACCCGGGTTTTGTCAAGATGGTGGTAAACAATGCATGCGTAGTCAAAGCGCGGAAATACCAGGCACTTCACCAGGGTCTTTCTGAGTGCGTTTGTCAGTGAGTGACGGTAGAATCGCAGAGTGTAAAGCGTGCTAAACACTCTGCGCGAGACATTCCTCGCGTGCAACTGCCAGTCAAGGGTGGGCGTGAGGATAAGACTGAGGTTCCGCGCTTCCGCGACGTAGGGCATGTGGTACCCATCGATGATGACCCTGGGAAGAGCCGAGTGGTTAATTCTGGTAACATAGACTTCGCTCCCCAGGATCATGACCTTGGTTGTTAGTGGGTTTAACAGCAGGCCATTCGCTTTCTCCCCATCCTCGACCGCTTGCGCGTCCCGAGTAGTACGAGTGGTCGCTTGATAAATGTCCGTTTGATAGAAATGCAGGTATACCTGCGTGTTATCGGCATAAATCATGATCTTGGCAAACTTTAGAGCCGAAGACGAATCATTGGAGTATATTGCAAATAATAATGGGCCGAGGACGCTACCCTGGGAAACGCCAGTCAGAGATGGTGCCATCCGCATCCATTACTGCTTGCAGGTGTTACGTATGAAGGTAGATCGATGTGGCGCGTTGGGCAGTCGGTTCCCCACTGGAGCACCGACGCAGCTCCGTCGAGCTGCTCCCACGGTGCAAAGTGCATACTTTGCACCTTCTGCGAGGCCAAAGGCCTCGCGCGTCAGGTAACAGCTCGCTATCTGTAGCTGCGTGGTGTCCCGTGGATGGCCGAGCAACCGCCACGGCTCGTCCGTTACACGTCCGAAGCCGCGACGTCAGCGACCTCGCTGACTCACCCAACGTTTCATAAAGTCCCATTTTATTTATTGATTATGTGGGCTGACGTGTGAGCGTCAGCGTACGTTTGTTATTTGTAATTGTTTTTTTGTTACAAAAAAAATTTTTGTGTGATTTTCGTGTGGGTGTGTAAATGTGTGTGCGCTGGTGCGCGAGCACCAGTGTAGTGTTTGTATTAGATTATACAGTGTAGGCTGGCACGCAGTGCCAGTGTACATTTTTCTTAATATATTACATAATATGTGTAAGAATTATATAATAAACAATAAAATACAATAAGCATATATGTTTGGATAAAATATGAGAAACTTAAAAGTTGATCTAAGTTAAAAAAATTTTGTCGGCTCTGCGAACGTTGCTTTCTCGTCCAATCCACTCACAATTTTGTTTCGGCTGTCGTGTTTATATTTCGAAGCTCTTTAAGGGCCTGTTCTAACTTTCTCAGCTGACCCTGGCGTTGGCTGCTTCGTTCATTGCGCCGCCAACCTGCAAGAAAGCATTTCAGAGTCGCGAGTGCCAAAATCGCGATCACGATGCCGACTCCTATCATGGCGAGGAAAGATGTTTGGTATGTGCTCAGCGTGCCTTTTAAGGTTTTGTATTTGGACAACGCTCGCACTTTTTCAACTATCTCTCTTAACGGTATGCCCGTGTCTGTCGGTTCATCACCAAGGAGATTATTTCTTAGTAATGTCGCAGTTACTCCATCTATTACTTGAGATACAAAGGGCGACAGTTCGATGCTGTTTAAGGCCTTTTTGATTATAAGCGATATGTTAAGGTCGCCCTTCAAGGGTGTTATTGTAGGGTTGTAAGTATCTATCGTGCGGAATGGTGTGAGGAGAGCGTCGGCTGTGTCAGCTGAGCATTTCGGTTCCAGTTTCAGGATTCCTGTAGCTGGTAATCGGAAAGAGTAGTGTTCGCCACGTCGATACTGTATGAAAATTTGCTCGGGGGAGAGCGTTGAAAATGCCCATGCATTTTTCGCGTGGAGACGCGCCCAATACGTTCGTCTCAGTTGGATTAGTTTCACGTTACAAGAAGTCAAATTGATTATGGGGTTGGCCAAAATTGCATTTAGTTCACAGCAGGAATGTTCATCTATTTCTCGTACAGGCTCGTTGCTTTTAGAGACCCGAAGATTTTGGATCACTTTACACTCAGCTAGAGTGCGCGAATCCATCGGGACGTATAAATGACTATGATTATTAACAGCTAAATACGAATGTTCTGGCCATATGTATGCAAAGGTAGTAGTTAAATTTCCTAAGGTTTGTTTTATTGGAAGAGGTGTGACTTTGTATAAGGTGTATTTTTGCGTGTCAATTAATGGCACTGAAATGCGATAGATTAAATAAAAATTCGTGAATATGATTTGAACTTCGGCTACATCAAATAGCTTTGTGAACGGGTCGGAGTCTGAAAGGGGGAAAGAGACGTCGCTTAATGTACTTTGTACAGTAGAGGCTGAATTTCGGATAATCTCGGGCGAGATTAAATGCGGGTGGATTACTCCGCGAGTAGCAAATAAAATTGCGTTAGTTAAGTTTTGTATATTGCGTGCATGCTGGGATGCATGTTCTGAAAGTGTGATGAGCGTATTGTGTAAAAGTTCTGCCGAATGAATTTGTTGGATTTCTTTCTCCATGGACTTAATTTTTGGAAGATATGTGCGCAATTCTTCTATTTTGGCGTTGGTAAAATTAAGTTGCGACTCGACTATTTCGGTTTGTGAGACTAGCAGACTTGCTATTTTTCTAGATTCGTTAGCGGATGTATCTACTAGATTTTGGATTTCCTGTAAATTGTCCTCGTCAAGAGTGCCGAAAAGTATGCGACTGATGCGGCCTACCAATGGTAATACAGATCTTTTCTTGCGTTCAGTGAAAGCTGGATTGTGGCCTTGAATAAGACTGACTAATTCTGCGGTGGCGACAGTGTTCTCCTGTAGCCGTTGTAGCGTTTCTTGGGACAGGTCACACATGCCGGCTACGAACTTGCAACTGTTGTTTACAATTTCCCAAATTTTGTATATTTCTTGGTCTTCGAGAAAAAATGGTTTCAGATTTACTTTTTGCAAAATGTTCCATTGTGTGTTTGAGGTTGCGACTTCTCCAATGTTCTCAAATGTTATCCCTGATGAGTCACTCAGCGGTGTGATGTGTTGGGCTGATATTAAGCATCTCGTAATCAGAGCCCTGCAAAATTATTATTTGATTTGAGCGCAACTAGGAACAGTTTTTTTTTGTTTTGGATTTTTTTTTCGCCGCGTCCGATAGCCGCGAGAAAAAAATAAAATAAAAAAATGAATATTCTTAGTATTAGGGTTTAGAGACGAAGGATTTTCCATAGTGACATTATTTATGAGTCTTGATTGCTTCCGCTCTTTTTATTTTATCAACGTGTACGACTTTTACGATATTCTCGTTTCGGATACGTACGTTATGAGTTTCATAATTTATTTCTGTTATCTCGTAAGGTCCTTCGTACTCTGTTGTAAATTTCTCCTTTTTCGGTTCCTTGAGCAAATATACTATTTCGCCTTCGCGGAAATGCTTAGTATTAAGCTTACGGTCGAAATAATATTTTGAGCGGTCTTTAGCTTGTACCAGATTCATAGCTGCGATTGTTTGCAGTTGGGTAAGATGAGCTATCATATCACTTACATACTCGTTATACGTAAGGAATTGTTCTCTTGGTGGGAAGCTCGATGGTGTTCTGGCTTTCGTACCGAACAGTAACTCGTGTGGTGAAAATCCTGTGCTTTCGTGTTCCGTACAATTATACGCGTGTTGGCAAATCGCGGTCCATTTGCACCAGTCTTGTTTGTTTTCTATATACTTTCGAAGGTACTCTGTCAAAGTGTGATGCATTCTTTCTATGGCTCCGTTGGATTGCGGGTGATAGGCTGTTGTACAGTATTTTTGTATTTTAAATAATTTGCAAATTCGTCAAGTAATTTATTTCGAAAATGTGTGCCTTGGTTGTAAGCTCGACTTCGTTGAGATAGCCTCTCTCCAAAAATGCTTCTAAAATTTCGGTATTGAGAAATCCGTCAGTAGAGACTAAATATAAAATATTCTCTTTATATGTAAATGGGTGTTCGCTTAGTGCTGTCAGTTTTGCGAAAGGTGGTGGCTCTTCTCCTTCTTGCAAATTCCAAGGTGGTTTTTCGCGTGCTGGCCTTGCACTTGCGACCAGATAACGCGGCAACGCGCTGCCGGCTCGTGCTGACTGCACATTTGCGTGGTTGGTGGGCGGCTGTGGCTCTTCTGAAACTTCGCTGGATCGACTCGATTCTGATATATTACTCAGATTTTGTCTAGGATCTTCAGTAACGTCCATCTGATTTCCAGATGGCTGATTGATTCTAGAAAAATTGGAGTGAGGTATAGTATGCTGAGCGCCAGGCTCGCTGTCCGAGGCTGGGTAGCAGTCATTGTTTTCATCTAAGATGTCGGTATTTCCGTTATTTGTACCGGGAATATTTATGTATCTTTCGGTTTCGTTTCTATTCTTTGTGCGTATATTGTCTGTTCGAGAGGTAGAGCGTGAGCTCTCTGAATCGCTTCCTGGGTCGTTTGCATTTTCTAGTGTATGTATATTCTCGTTTCGCGGATTTGTATGTGCTAAAACGGGAAGATAAGGCGTAAAGTGTCTATTTTCTAAATGCAGGTGAATGGATTGCGTTGTATTATTGGCAATGAGGTGAAAATAAATCATATTGTCTTTCGATATGCGATAGTGAATGCATATATTCTTATCAAATTCGCGCGCAAAGAGATAAGCGCAGTCTACGTCACCGTACTCGGAATCAGATGTTAAAATTCTTTTTGTAGACAGTGGATCGCCACATTGACCCAGTACCGAAGATTCTAACAAGCGCCTTCGAAGACTTATAGCTGAAATATTTAAGTTTGTAATTTTTATCAGCGAATAAAGTAGGCAGTTACCCGCGGGAGCATGTGGTATGTCATCGGATCGCTGCAGTTCTGCTTCGGGGTCGCCGCACTGCTTCTTACGTATGTACACGTGTGTCAGCACGTTAGCCGAGCTACGTGAGGAAACTTGAGACGAGGAGTCTCGCGCTCTATCGAAGTTCAGTAGAATACCTTCAAAATTTTCGACATAGCCAGAATTTTCGGGACCGTCGTCGAAAAATGTATCGTGAGGGATCGGAGTACTGTGATCTGTTTCTGGTACTGACATGTCATTTTTTATTTTTTCTATATTAATTTCGGATGATTTCGCCTGTGAGTTAGAGTCTGTGCTCATGTTAATATTAGATTCAGAATGTAGGTGAGCCTTTGGTATGGCGACATGAGGTGGTTTTGTAGTTTGATGTACTGCCTTGGCAGGCATGTACTCTATGTTTTCTTTTGGGCATGTTTCGGCTTCCCAAACGTCTATACGCATTCCCTCCTTGCCATTAAATCTGCGTTCTTGTATCTCAACGGTTAGCTTTTTGTGTAGTTTATCGGATAGTTTTGGTAGAATTTCGTCTATTAGTGGGCTTCTTTGGTTCCTGGAAGATGACTCATTCTGCTCGTCTTGAGGCGGTGTAGAGTAGCGCTGCTGCTGTCCTTCGATTATATCCACGGATGCATTTGTCGGCTCTTGTAAGGGTGATAGATTTTCTTCTTGATTTTGGAGCTGTTTATTTATATTGGTTACGTGTTCTTTTATTGTTATAATTTCGAGCTGCTCATGCATGCTTCGAGAGGTCTGCCTTCGTGCGTGAGGGACTGCGTTATTGTCGTCTGACTTATTCGCGCTGAATAGTGCAGGCAGCGTACGCTGTGTGCGAGATAATGGGCGAGTAGAGGTGGTGTTATCGCCGCGAGAACGGCGCACCTTCTGCTTAAATTTCAATGTAGCTATACCGGATTTTCGCTTACATTTTTTAATGCGTTTTTTCGCTGATGCTTTTCCTGAAGCTGCTATAGATCTATTTCTCGTTAGGTTAAGATCTACGGATTTTTCGGATATTATTGCTATCTCGCGAGCGCGTGGTGCAAGTTCGATAGATTGGTACAAAATTTCGCGTATGCGCTTTAGTTCTGGGGCGCATAATTGATATTTACCTTTCTCTACAGAAGTTAGGGTGACACTAGTAAGAATAGAGCCAAAAGCTATAGTATCTTCATAATCTATGATATATCTTCTGTGCTGAGTCGAGACTTCCGTAAGCCAGCGAATCCGTATAACGGTGTCGCCATGATAAATGTTGGAAATACATTGACATAAGAAAAAATCGTCGTTAGTGTTTCTTACGGCTAAAAACTCCTCTGCTTCATAGATGAGCGTCTTGTTGTTGCGTTTTTTTTCGTAAGCTCGTGTATCCAACGATCCTTCGGAGTCTGATTTTTCACGTTTTATTTTCTTGTCTCGGTCTAGGCCTTTCTTTTTAATTGCTCTGGAGACGAAAATTTTTGCGGGCGGAGCACTCGAGACCCTGCTTGTAGTTTCTTCTTGTTCGTCGGCCAGCTGATAAAGTTCCGCACATGGACGCTCCGGGTCTGCTTCGCCTTCGCGCAAGATCAGGTTGCGTGAGAGTGCATCAGCTGTTACATTACGATTGCCAGGTCTGTATACTACGTCAAATGAACACCCAATGAGTGCTGCTTTTAATCTATTGAATCTTAAATCGGGTTTTTTTTGAAGTGTGAACATGTTTTAAGGGCTCGTGATCTGTGCCGAGCGTAAACTTTCTGCGGTAAACATAGTGTCTAAACTGTTCTACTGCGAATACGACCGCTAATAATTCCTTATCGTATGTCGGGTAACGAAGTTCACTGCCTCTCATACTTCTCGATGCGTAAGCGCACGCTTTATCTTTGCTGATTTGACCTTGACTTAGCATCCCGCCCAAGGCGTAATCTGACGCGTCCGTTGTGATAATAAAGGGCTTTGACCAGTCTGGCGTTATAAGTACTGGTTCGCTACATATTATTTCCTTTAGCTTCTCAAATGCTTTCTGCTGTGCGTCACTCCATTCGAATTCGACACCTTTACGTTGTAATTTTGATATCGGGTAGGCGATATCGGCAAATTTTGGTATGTAGCGCCTGAAATGAGAGTCAAACGAGAGCCATTGCTTGACTTTTTTGGCATTTGTAGGCACAGGGTAATCGTGAACGGCCTTAAGCTTTTTTGGATTTATTCTGATTATTCCTTCGCCTACGATATGGCCAAGAACGTGAGCCTCGTGTTTCAAAAATTGGCATTTCTTTGGTTCAACAGTAAGATTAGCGTCGAGAAGTCTCTTGAGAACGCGTCTAAGGCGCTTGTTGTGCGTTTCTATCGTTTCGCCGAAAATCATTAAGTCGTCAAGATATATTTCGACTTCTTCACCTTGGAGGCCAGCCATGGCTAAGGACATGGCTTTAGAAAAGGTTATCAGTGCTTCCTTTAGTCCCATGGCCATTCTTTTGTACTGTAAATGTTGTTGGCCGTTCCGCCCAATAGGAGCTGAAAACGCGGTGAGGGGCGCCGATTCGGGATCCATTTCTATCTGATAAAAACCTTGCTTAAGATCCATGACTGTTATATAGTTAGCCGAGGCCAGATGTTCCAAGATATCGCTGGTAAATGGCAGTGGGTGGCAGCTACCAACTGTTGCTTCGTTTAACTGCCTAAAATCCGTAACATGCCGCCATTTTCTATTACCTTGCCTATCGGCCTTTTTTGGCACTATCCACATAGCTGATGAATAATTGGAGTTGGAAGGCATAATAATGTCTTGTTCCAAAAGTTTGTCTATTTCTTTTTGTATTTGTTCTTTTAGTGCGGGCGGGTATCGGTATCTTCTAGTACGTATACGTGTGTCGGATGATAGCTGGATTTTATGTTTGATCAAATGAGTAGCGGGGAGTGGTTCTCCTTCGAAGCCAAATACTCCAGCAAACTCGTCAACTATTTTGCGTACTTCGGCAACTTCTTCGCCGTTGCAGCCTTCTACATCAACTAACTGCATAATTTTTTCTACTCTTTCTTTTCGTAGCTTGTCGTCGTTTAATAGTTTATTATTAAGTACTTAGATTTCTTTGTACTTAGCTCCTTTTTCAGAGTCGCAGAATAGTCGCCATAAATGTGCTGCGCTGCTGGATTCGCTATCTCTTGAGCCGTCCTCACCGGCTCGTACGGGGTGTTGTATTCCTACCGTTTCGCACGGTTGTAACTCTACCTCCGGGATGCTGATATGCACAGACTCGTGGCTGACATTTATACATTCAGCGTAAATCACTCCGTCGTGATTTTCCGCTAGAAAGTTTCCAAAAAGTATTTTAGGGTGCAGATTCATGAGCGGTACCCAACCTACTTTGACATCATTTTTTACGCGAGCTATAATGACTCTACGTACTCTAGGGGGAATTCTAATTTTCTCATCTGCTACAAAAGGGACGGTATCGTTACCCAGTCTAATATGCTTTGTCGCGGCGTCGATACAGCCGGAAAATTCATTTATAATATCCCATCCGAGAAGACCTTCCGTATCAATGGGAAAGGTGTCGGGGACAATATATATTTTGCATTGACGGTTGAGTAACTTTATTTGTGCCCTACCAAGCGTATGAGTCTCCCCCGGAGTGACTCCTTTTATTTCCAATATATCGCATGTGTTAATATAAGTATTAGGTTGTAGATAGCTTTGTTTGATTACTGAGATATCCGCTCCTGAATCAGCGAAGAATTTGCATTTTCCGTTTTTAAAGTTCGGACTTTCAAGCAACACAATGGGAGGTTGACGACCCGTTTTCAAAAAATTGATAGAGGCGAATCTGCGAGATTGCGATGTTATTTCTGCGACTGCTTGTGAGGGTCGCTCGGCACCTGAGGACTGCGTCGAGCGATCTATGAGTTTAAATTTTGCGAATTATTATTAGTTGGCGATGACTGTGCATTATTCCGTATTTGATTAACTTGGCTGTCGGGTGGTGGATCATGTTGCCTCCCGTTCTGCCCGTTATCGCCTTGTACTTGTGAATTGTTATTACTACTGTTGTTGTTGTTGATGTTGTTGTTGTTGTTGTTGTTATTACTATTATTATTGTAGTTTTCCCTTTGATTTCGGTTACCGTTTCTATAACGGCCATAATTCCTATTGTTATTATTGCGATTATTATTACTGTTGTTGCGATAATTTGGTTGTAGTCGTCCTGAACGTAAGTCGTTCCTGAGATTACGACAAGTGCCTATTCCATGTCCTCGTATTCCGCAATATTCGCATGATATATTTCGGCACGTATCTTCCGTGTGTCCTTTATAACCACAGCTTGTGCAGGATTTTGTCTGCAATGCATCAACGAGCGCTCTTAGTATGTGTGCCGTATCTTGTGGGGCTGGTGTGCTGTTAGGTGTGAGTGCAGCCGACGGCGCGAGCGGTTGTACTTGCTGCGGCGCAGTATGGGGCGTTTGAGGTGCAACGGCTTGCAGCAGCTGCTGAATTCGTGCTGCTTGTTGCCTTTGTTGTGTCGATGGAATCGGTGTAGCTTCCAGTAAGGTGGAGTTTGCGGCTGTAGCAGAACTCCAAGATGTGGCTGCCCGTCGGGCGCTCTGCTTGCACTCGAACTTGACTGCGAGTCGAATAGCTTCGTTGAGCGAGGAAGGACGTTCGCTACGTACTTGATGATCGAGCGGCTGAGACAATCCAAACAAAAATTGCTGTAACGCGTCGCGATCTGCGCTACGTTTTAAAAGATTGCGATCGCCGGGCTCGCGACTGGGCGCTGATTCGTAAATAGTATGAAGCCGATTGTGTAGCTTCTGAACCCTTAAGCCGAAGTCTCCCGCAGTTTCATTTTGATACTGGGAGATAACCTTTATTTGAGCGATTATCTCATCGGCAATGCCCACGTTGCTATACTGCATCCTTAAATCCGATAGCAGGTGATCTACCGATCGATAGCTGGTTAGGCGCGCTTTGTATCCGTCTGCTCCTCGCCCTGTAAGCTTGTTGGCAAGCGCGAAAATGACATACTCTTCATATTCGCGGCCGAAAGTAGCTATAACACGCTCTACGGCGGCGCAAAACAAATTCAAATTATCCGGATTTCCGTCAAATGGTGGAATCAGATTTATCGCCTGATTAAAGGTGAGATAGTGTGAAGGTCCTCGAGTGGGTGTTGCAGTTGGTGCCACTTGCGGCTCTTGAATTATTCGCGCTCGAAAATCATTATTTGCGCGGTTTAGAAAGTTCTGCTGAGTCGTTTGAGCATCTTTTATCGCTTGCTCTCTCAGCATAAAATCTAGCCACGGCGTCGAGGGACTCACTTGCGGTACGCTACTGAGTACAGGGAACGAATTATTTGGCGATTGAGATGCGGATTGGGTAGCTGTGGTATATGACGCCGTGTTGGTAGCGATTGGTCGATAAGCGGTGGCTACACAAGTTACCGCTGTGGTAGGGTTAATGCCGTTGGGGGATGGTTTTTCCTGTGCGGTGTCTGCTACATACGGTGGAAAATTGTAAGCAGACAGTGCTGCTGCCTGTGCAACCGAATTATTTTCTCGATTTGTCTGGGTATTACTAGCATTGAGGGGGCCCGACGCAGTATCAAGTAACGCGCAAGGTGAAGCGCCGGCAGGCGTATTGCTTTGTTGCTCTAGATTAACTGTCGGTGGGTCATTTTCTTTTTCCTGCGCGCGTTGTAAGCCGAAAACAGAGGTTACTAGCTCTGGTTTAGAACCGATGTATTCTAATACAAGATCCATTCTTTCGCGCTCGTTTATGCTGTCGAAAAAATGCTTTCTTATTTTATGGAACTCCGTGGCTTTACGTTTCGTTTCAGAGTCTGTTATCGGTACCGTGCGCACTGGTGATAACGAATGATTGCGGGACTTGGGGCGCGCACCCGTGCTTTCTAGGTGTTTTTCGCTCTTCGAGCGGCTGAAGATTCCTGATAGAGACATGATTGCGGCTTAATGGAGTATTAGGAACGATACGGGAACGCGTATTGACACTAACGACTCAAAAAAATACTTTCAAGCGGATAATAGTGGCGAAACGTAAGGACTTACAAAAAGGCTACGAGCTTCGTGGCTGCGTTGATCTGCATCGTCCTCGGATTAGTCTGGTGGTGTGTGTTTTAGGTAGCGGTTTTCGTTCTTCCTTCCTTCCTCAGTGTTGCGATTCGAGAGGCAATAACCGGTTTCTATATTTGCTGGTTGGGGTAACGCCTGTTTGTTTGTTGATCCAGCTGTCCGTATTCACCGTATTATTCTTTTGTGTTGCTGTATAGTTGCGCTGTTTGTTGTCCGTGTTTTTGACTGTGTTCAGCTGCCTCCTTCAGATCGATCCATTACATTTCAAAATAAAAGTGGATAATTGTCACTTTTTGCTAATATCGCGTTTTAATCACTGTAACAATTAATTGATTTTCTTCGACAACTGCGGCACTGTTAACTTGTGATTTAATGACGCGATATGCACAATGGGTGCCAGAATAGGCGTCTCGGTATTATGAGTTGTTGGTCTTAAAAAGATTTTTTTTTTCTTGCACGTTGATAGTGTGACGTGCAACCACAAGGGATGCCAAAAGGGGGTTCTATGTTACGTATGAAGGTGGATCGATGTGGACCGTCGAGCTGCTCCCACGGTGCAAAGTGCATACTTTGCACCTTCTGCGAGGCCAAAGGCCTCGCGCGTCGGGTAACAGCTCGCTATCTGTAGCTGCGTGGTGTCCCGTGGACGGCCGAGCAACCGCCACGGCTCGTCCGTTACACAGGCGATCAGCAAGATAGTTAAAGAACCATCTTAGGGTGTGGTTTGAGATCTCACGACGGAAATTGGGCCTAGCTGTCGGCAAGATAGCGTTCTGCCGCGTCGACCTTAGGTTGCGATACCGGCGACGTGCGACGCAGACTGGAGCACAGCAGGCAATGATTCAAAAAGCGCTGATTCACCGGGAAGTGGCGGTTATGCATGAAAAAACGCAAGTCAGCTGTTGCAGGTGATGATAATGCAGGTGGGGAGAGCTGCTAAGCTGATGCAGCCCGAGCGAAGCGTGGGTAGCTGATGCGTGGCGATGAAAAACGATGAGAGCCCAAGTAACAGTAGTGGCCTCAGTCGGTGACAGGAATAGGTTATGTTTTTGAGCGTGCAGAGAAAAAGTACCCAGGCTCATATAATTGCATAGACTGGCATGCAATTCTCAGGCGAAGAGCTTGAGAGCCGGCGGTACCAGTTGCCTGCGAAGAATGCACTCCGGGGAGTGAAATGGGAATTAGATATAACGCAAATACGACGGAGCGTACGAGCAAGCAATGCCTACTTACCGAGAGAGAGAGAGAGAGAGAGAGAGAGAGAGAGAGAGAGAGAACTTTATTTGTCTTCGCGGCAAAAAATTAATACAAGATTTTATGCAGTGCATATTTTATACTTCTGCTTTTTCAAAATCGAAGTCGCGGAACTAAATAAGAGAAGGTCCCCGTGCTGGCAGCTTCCAGCCCACATAGAGAGGCTAGGTGTCCAGCTCAAATAGGTGCCGGCGCACCGCCCTCTTGAAAGACGAAAATGATGGTAAGTGGCGTATGGAGGGGGGAGAGAATTCCAGAGTTTTACACTCTGGACTTCAAGCGCCCTTCGCTCGTTTTGTAGTTCAAGGCGGGGGTTTTAAGTTCTGGCTGCACACCCCGGCTGGTAGGCCTAGATTTGTAATCCGTGAACAAGGCAGCCAAATAACTGGGCTCGCGTAGTTGTAGTATTTTATACATTAATAGTGCTGCGAAGTAAGATCTGTGTTAGTCCGTACGGAGCCAGCCCAGGTGTTTTCTGTCGGGGGTTATATGTTCATCCTTCCTAGTCCCAGTGATATACGTCACACATGCATTGCTTAATCGTTGCACTTTCTCACGCTGATCTTTGGATGCGTCCATGTATATCACCGTACAGTAGTCTAGGTGCGGTTGCACTAATGACTCAACTAATCTTTTGCGGAGGGTCTCCGTGGTACATGCCCTAATAATCCGCAAACTATATGGGGCTTGGTTGACATTCTTTGCAAGTTGTTCAATGTGCGGTTTCCATGTTAATTTGTTATCAAGAGTAACACCGAGACTCACGACTTCGCTACTGAACGGAACAAGCGCCCCAGAAGGCAGACCAATACCCTGCAATCCCAACGAGTTTACATAATTCACACCTGTCCTCGAGCCAAATAGGATTGCTTTGGTCTTGCCAGCATTGAGATGCAGTCCAGAGCTATCAGCCCATTCAATCACCATTCGTGCTGCATTAGATAGGTGCGCTATATCCTCCAAGATTTTGTCCTTGGTGGTGTGTAGATAAATTTGGAGGTCGTCTGCGTAAAATATATTTTTGATAGTATGTCCGTCGCGTCTGTCTCCTAAGTCGTTTACGTAGAGAGAAAACAGCAGAGGACCCAGGACGGAACGCTGCCGAACTCCCAGATTAGTTTCTAGCTAATCCGAATTTCCGCTTTTATTGGAAATAACCATCTGGGTACGACCTTGTAAGTATGTTTTAATCCACAGGAGAGCCAACCTGGAGAATCCCAGCCTGCGGAGTTTGCGCAGAAGTTTTGTCGGTGAAATGGTGTCAAAGGCTTTTCTGAAGTCAAAGAGTAACAGTAGCGTCAGTTTTCTGTTATCAATGCCCACGCGTAGGTCATCAGTCACCTTGAGAAGTGCCATCTGAGTGCTATGATGTTTACGGAATCCGGCCTGGAGAGGGTCGAGCAAGCTATTGTTATTAAGATACTCCGTGATTTGGTCGTGGGCAATCTTTTCAAGCACCTTGGAGAGGAAGCAGAGCAGTGCTATCGGACGAAAGTCCGAAGGTGTAGACGAGGTTGCATTTTTCTTGAGCGCGATTACCTCTGGCCGCTTCCAAGTGCCCGGAAAGACTCCCTGTGCGAAAGAGGAGTTGAAGATTTTTACCAAGTACTCGCCTATGACCGGCAGAGCTTTCACGATCACCTTTTGGGGAACACCGTCTACCCCCCTTGCCTGCGAGGAGAAGTGAGAGATTGCAATGACTACATCACTTAGAACAACTGGTTTAAAAAGAAACCCTCCTCATTTGCAGATAGTATCCATTGCATCTTCTATGTTTTCATGGGGACACACGGATATCCCGGCAAAATGAGCCTTCAATTCCCCTGGTGTAAGGCCGTGCAAGTCTTCCTCTTTTCGCTTTGGTAGGAGGCCGAGCTTGCGCATTTCCTTCCATATATCCTTGTTAGCATCAAGAGCATCTGAGAGATGTTTATGAAAGAAGGAGTTACGCTCTTGATTAATGTGCGAGTCGACCTCGTTACTGAGCCGATGAAACTCATCGAACACCGCCGCCCGCCCAGTACGCTTGTAGCGCCTGTGAGTTGCATTACGTTTGTCAATGAGCTGCCTCAGCTTACGACCAAGCCAAGAAGCATATTTTTTTCTGGGCTTCACATTTTTTAAAGGTGCTAATTGATCGACAGCTATGTTCAAGTTCAAGTTTAAATTATCTAAAGCCTCATCCAGATCAGATTCAATTGAACTCATGCTTACCCAGTCGCAGCGTGCGAGCAGTGAATTCAGAGTGACAGGACATATGTTCTTGTAATCTCTGTAAGAGAAAGAATCTTTTACAGGGGCTGCCACGTATTATGAGATGGTAGCATCTATGATGGCATGTTTGCCCAAACTAGACAAGCACTGATTCTCGTGACCCAGCAACTCAATGTTATCATCTACAAGGATCAATCAAATCAATCCATGTGTGAGATGTTGGAGTTTTGTGGTAAGATGGTCCATGCTATAGATTTTGCAGAGTCAACTCTTTAGCCAAATTCCTAATAGTATATGCATCGGCATCAGTTGTCGACGACAGATCAGCATTCAGATCCCCCATGATGAATTTGTGGCTATACTCGCTGAAAAGATCGCGTAAAACATCAAAGAGATCGGTGTCTTTCTGCATGGCAATATGTGGAGGTCTATAATTGACACCGACCAAAACAGGGGGAGAAACACCCTTCTGTACGCGACAAAATAAATACTCGGGAATCTCCGGCCTTCCCCATCCAAGAGTACTGGATGATGCCAATATCGTGATGTTAAAGTAATCGCGCACATACAGGGCGACCTCGCCCACATTTATATTGCGATGCTGCCTAATTACCAAGTAATTCTATCCGAATGAGGCTGTTGTGAGACAACCGGGCCCAGCCATGACTCCGCTATACCAAAAAGGTGGTAGGAAGGATCCTCTGCCAGATACATGCGAAGATTACTTAGTCGCGGCCTGATGGAATTAATGTTTAAAAACCCCGCCTTGAGCGCGCACCCATCCCCTGCTCCACCAACAGGATTCGGACCTAGTCACGAGGACGGCGCCAACTCGACCACCTGTGCTGCCCCCTGCCTCTTCACAGCATTGCTGCTGTTTATATCCACATCGGTTGGCGAAATAATTCTGGGCAGATGTTGCTTGGGGGCAGACTGGCACGCGGTTTGAATGGCTTGCAAGTCGGCAGCTGAGGAGAATACGTGCGCACGCTCTGCTATCCTGTGTCGAGTCAAACTTACCACCCGCATGCCAGACGTATTTGAAGCCCAGCACCTGAGCAATGGGCCTCAAATTCTTAAAAAACAAAAATTTGTCTCGGGGCATCATTTCATTGATAAATATCCTAGAATTGGCATGCAGGCAGCAGAAACTGGTCCAAGCAGCTCGAACTTGATGTCTGACGATGTTAAGTAATTGTTGGAGAGCTTACGCCTCGCTTTCATTACCTGTCTGACAAGGTCCGCGCTTCCGAGGCTCACTACACAAGAGCGCGGAGCGCCTGAGCGCGAAGCCAGGCTCTCTCCCGTCTCTTCAGCCTCCTCGAACATGCGTCGGGGCCGCAGGTCACGGACTCCGAGAATATTTTCCTTACTCAATGACGGGAGGACAGTACTGAGAACTACGAAGACAACTTTGTTTCTAATTTCTTCCGTTACATCATTATCTTTCTTAAATATTCCATTAACAATAATCTCGCTGGATACAGCACTGTGATCCCCGGATCCCGCGACAAAAACCCCGTCGCATGGGCGAGAGGATGGAGAAGTTATTTGGTTTTGAAAATGAGACGATCGTAGTAATATTTTGATTAATCACAAAAAAAAAAGTTATTTGGTTATTGACGATTGAGGTGGAGCCACCAGCATTACAGATAATTGGATTATCTAGACCCACGTCCCTGTTACCATCCAGATGAGCACACTGGAGTCCCTCGGTTCTGCTTAGCATCCTGTCAAATGCGTCTAGTTTCAACTTGAGGGTTGAGTTTTCCTCGAGAAGCAGCTCACATTTCGTATTTAAATTGCCGAACAATGTATTTTGATCGTTAATTAGTCCCTCAAGAAGAGACACTCGCATAGGCAGCTCCTTGTTATTATTTAATTTGTCATTTTCTGAAAAAGCAGTGACTGTGCTGTACGACGCGAGGTTCCGATTATCAAGGGACGTCAGATCATCGAGCTGCTTCTCGAGCATATCAAAACGCTGGAAGAAAAGATCCAGTGTGCTCACCGGGATCATTACATTTTTAGCACCCTCTAGATTGACATCCCTCATCGGGGGATGATACGCTGGTTTATTTTGTTTTGAGGGGTCTTCATTTGTCAACCGGTTGAGCACTGGTATTAGCGCCGGGTCGCGCCCCTGCACACCGGCAACCTTCGATACAGTGCTTTCGGCTGTGCTAGGCCCTTGCGCCCCGATTACAGGTCCAACAGACTCGATACTAGCGCCGAGTAAAGACGTATATGCGCTGGTGTTATTGCTCTGCGGGGGACACTTTCCCGCCGGCGTTGATGAGTCGAAAGATACGCGGTGGTGGGGCGTTGTACGTGATGGAGCTGGCGTACGGAGCTGCGACGGCATAGTAGAGAGACGCGCGCTCACCTGCGTGCTGTTTAGCTTGATGGCTTGCGTCTTCTGCTGCTTGCTGGTGGTGGTGGTGACGGCCGGCTTTTTATGTGGCGTTGGTGCATTTTTGCGGCACAAGTCGCACGCCGCTCATTTGTGCCTTCCAGAACACTGTGAGTGGCACGGCCGTTGACAAATTGGGCACAGTGCTAGTGGGCGTGTAGATTTTTCCCCATACACGGCGCACTTGTCGTTCGGCATGTTTCAATTGAAAACACGGCGCCAAGGTCGCCTCTGCTGGTGAACGAGTAGCAGCTCTCTGTCGGCTATCGGCGCAAGGGAGGCGAGCGTGCGCATGTATTTGCGTCTGCTGCCGATCTACAAGCCATTCAAACGGCGTGTCGGTCCGTTCCCACAATACGACGGCCATCTACTCACAAACCTATCACTGACAGCAACATAGATTGTACTGCACAGGACAAACGTAATACTGACAACAATGTTGTCACGTCACCAACATGGCGTCGGGTAGCAAGGAGCCGTCCGATGCTACGTTAAATAAATTCTATAAATATCACTCAACTCAAAAAGTTGGTGCAGTAGTATGTATTTTATATGGTGAATTTCAACACACAAACGAAGTAGTTACAAAATATAACGCTGGTGTGCCTGTGAAATTTCTAAGCAACTCATTTATCATCTGCCAAGATCACCCTAACTTTGCACTAACCTCAAAATTATCATATGGTGAACTGAAAGGACCTGCTGCTGCTTTTATAGCTCAATACAAAGGTGAAGACAGAGAACTACAGAAGCAAGAGATATTAAACGAAATTGATCTAGAGTCAAATAAAGGAAAAACACTAAACGATACCATCTATGAAGAACTAAGCGAAAATGAAAAATACAAAGTAGAAAACAAATTATTAATACAAATAGTTCAGGTACTGCAAGAAAAAAATGAACTACTTAATAAACTACTAATCCAAGAAAAAGAAAAAAATAACAAAAATGAAAACCAACCATGGGCAACATATGCAAATGTTCTTACACAAAGCAATATTAAGCCAAAAAACAAAAAAGTGCCAAAGCTCATCATCAAGAAAACCAACAGCAAAGATGAAACAAATATCGTTAAAACTGTGTGCAATTACATAGCTAATGACAAAACAGTACAAACAAAAAATGTTAATACTAAAATCAAGGACACTGTGATAATAAACTGTATGAACGTAGAAAGTAAAGAGAAAATAGAATTAAATTTTAAAAATAGTCTAAATGAAAACTTTAAAATTGAAAAAGAACAAATAAATAAACCTACAATGAAAGTGATAGGAATAGATAAGCATTTCTCAACCAAAGAAGAAGTAGAAACTGACATAAACCAAAGAAATTTCAGCAACATGGATGAAAAGTGCAAAGTGCTACATATTTTCACAAACCAAACATCAAACAGTGCAATAATAGAAGTAACTTCTAGTATATATAAACATATAAAGGAAAATAGAAGCAAAATTCTAATAGGCTATCAAAATTGCAGAGCCTATGACATTATTAATACAAATCCGTGCAATAAATGTGCTGGCTATGGACACGGTGGCAAAAAATGCACGAACAAGGTTATGTGCTTTAAATGTGCTGGACCACATGAGGCAAGTAAATGCAATTGTAACACTTTAAAGTGCGCAAACTGTGACTATAGTAATAAAAAATATAAAACAAATTATAAGGTAAATCATAGTGCAATTGATAGTGAACAATGTGAAATTTTAAAAAAGAAAATAAAAAGATACATAGAAGCAACAGCTTATCCATTCCAACCTACTTATCAAAGATACTTTGGTAAAGTAGAAAACACAAAACATACAGATAAAGTAAATGAAAAGGAACCTACAGTACCAACTAATGAGAAAACTTCAACACCGATGATAAATAGAATTAGACAATCAACTTTCAGAAACCTACCACTAATTGGACAAACATTCACAAATACAAGAAGCAGAAATGAATGAAACAGAGAAAATTATAAACAATGAAATAATAGTTGATACAGTAAGTAAACTTAACAAACTTCTGAATATTGAAACTCATTGTATGCATAAATATAAGAAGCATGAACCACAACTATAATAAATTACTAATATTCTTAAAGAGCCTTACAGCAAAACCATGTATATATTGTAATTTGTATAATTTGCACTGAAACTTGGAATATGGATCATCATGAATACTTCAATATAAATGGATACAAAATATTTTATAATAATAACAGAATAAATCAGAATGATGGAGTCATTATTTACATAGACAATAAATTAATTGAAACAACTGAGGTAACTGAAATAAACAAACTTAAAATAATAAATTCAACACTAATAATGGACAATAACAAACAAATACTAATATCAGCATTATATAGATGTCATAGCTTAAAGAAAACAGAATTTTTAATATATTTCAAAGAACTGTTGATAATGAACAAAAAATTTAAAAATAACCTAATAATCGATGACTTTAACATAGACATAAACAGTAATGAAATAATAGACCAAGAGTTTTTACAGATCCTATTAGAAAATGGATATCACCCAGGATTCAATCAAATAACTAGACCAGCAAACAGCGACATTGGTAAAGGAACTTGCATAGACAATATTTACTTAAAACTTGATAAAATTGCGCACAAAAGTTATACGATAACAATACCTTTTAATGATCATTACCCGATATTAATGTCTATAAAGAAGATAAAAAAAAAATGATAACAAAACCAATTACAAAACAATAAATTATAACAAACTAAAAACTATAAGTAATAACATTAACTGGGAAGATATCTCCATAACCACAGACCCAAACAATGCACTAGATCAGCTGATACTCAAAATTAAAAAATGTATATATGAATCTGAATCAACTAATAACAATAAAAAAATAAAATCTACACCCAGAAAATGCTGGATAACCAAAGCCATAATTACATCATGTGAAACGAAAGAAAAATTATACAACATATGGAAAAGAAGACCCACAAAATACATCAAATAAAGATACTTACAAGAATTATGTAAAAATATTAAACCAAACCATAAACGAAGCAAAAAATGGCTATGATAAAAAACAAATAGAAAAGAACCAAAATAACCAAAAGAATCTCTGGAAGATAATTAATAAAAAACTTGGAAAAGAAACCAATACTAATAATAACATAAACTACCTAAAAAATAATAATATAAAAATCACTGACTCAACTCAAATAGCAGAAAAGGTGCATGAATACTTTTGTAATATAGGAAGAAACATGAGTGGGAAGATAGTAACTACTCAAAATAAAAATTTACAAATGCCACCCTTGAATCCCAAAACCATGTATCTATTCCCAACTAACCAAATTGAAATTAATGACATTATCACAAGTTGTTTAAAGAATAAAAAAGGAAGTATAGATGAAATAGATGCATAAGTTATAAAAACACTAAAACAACACATAAGCAAACCACTTGTAGACATCTACAACACATGCATAGAACATGGTGTCTGGCCACATGCACTAAAAATAGCTGAAGTCATTCCGATATACAAAGGAAAAGAAAAACATTTACCAAACAATTATAGACCAATATCGCTTATCTCCAATATCGCAAAAATATTTGAAAAATTATTACACAAACGGTTACTAAGCTTTCTAGATAAAAACAAAATTATATCACAGAAACAATTCGGCTTCAGAAAAAATAAAAGCACTAAAGATGCACTAAATGCTCTAACAAGCTTAATATACAATCAAATAGATCAAAGTGAACCTATAGCAGCCACCTTTCTTGATCTTGCCAAGGCTTTTGACACAGTGGATCATAAGATACTTCTCAATAAACTATACAACTATGGAATAAGAGGTAAAGTTTATAAACTACTAAAAAGCTACTTAGACAACAGAAAACAAAGAGTAAAAGTAAATAATTCAAATAGCACATTCCATACAATACAAATGGGAGTCCCTCAAGGAACAATATTACGACCATTATTATTTATTATCTACATAAATGACATGTTTCAAACTATACCAGAACTTTCAATATTGGCTTTTACTGATGACACTGCAATAATTGTAAAAGGAAAATCATGGCTAGAAATAGAAATAAAAATGAACGTATACCTCAATAAAGTATCTAACTGGTTGGCTCTAAGCAAACTATCCTTAAACATTGATAAAACAGTCTACATGGAATTTGGAAGTACACGAAACAGCACTCCGGGAAATTTAAATATCTGTATACAAGGAAAACAAATAACAAGAGTTGACAGTACCAAATACCTAGGAATAACCATTGATAGTAACATGAGATGGGAAAACCACATCACAAATATTTACAATAAATCGAAATATTTAATCTTTATTTTTTATAAACTAACTAAAATACTATCGCAACAAAATCTAAGGATGCTTTATTACGCTCTTTTTCATAGTATCATGTCTTATGGCATAATTGCATAGGGAGGAGCATACATAAACATAACTAGAACACTTCAAACTCTACAGTACAGAATTCTCAAAATAATAAACAAAAATAACTTTATAAATGAAAAACAGCCACTAAATTTAGATCAACAATTCACTTACGAATCTCTATTATATCATTACGAAGATTCAAAAAAAAACTTTATACATTCATATAGCATCACGAGAAAGAAATGCATCATAGTTCCAAAACAAAACAAAAGAATAAGTAACAAGATCAGTTATTTAATGGCCATTACTTGTTATAACAGTCTGCCTAACAATCTCAAAACACTAACAAACAAAAACAACAGAAAAATTAAACTAAGAGAATGGATAAAAATAAACTAAGATCAACAAGTTATGAACACACAGCAACAGAAGAAATTAGAATAGACTGCAATAAAATCAGAACAATCTTACATGAAGTAAAATACACTAGAAAGGGCTATGCCCTAATATTACAATATAAAGGAAGGAAAACAACCGCCAAGTATGACTGTCTAACATCAGAAGTCCATGTGGATAAGACTATGCTTGACGCATTATTATTAGATACTAGAACATACATCTGTTCGATAACCAAATGCATACGACACCAATTTCACTCACACCAACGACTGTCAAATTATAACTTCTAATATAAACATAATCGCACACCGCATAATCCAGTTATTTACTACAGAGACGGAAGAAAAAATTAAACAACCAAAAAAAGTATATTCTTTTATAAGGAAATTTACTAAGTGGCCCAATTCGAGCAGTAATCCACAAACAATAATATATAATAAAAATTGTCCTTATTGCCATGATCCTAAAACACGTGGAATTAAGCATACCCATTTCTTAAAAAGCACTGATACAACTGAAAATCAAGGAAAAAATAAAAAACCCACCAAAATTGAACATAATGGAATAGAAGAAATATATGATATGATTGACAATATCGCCAATGAAAATAGCATTAAATTACTACAAAAACCAGTAACAACAGAACCAGGAAACAAGACAACTACAAATAACATCCGTATGACATATGGTGATATTAACTACCTAGGATCTAACAAAGCGCTTTTTTATTTTGATAGAGGAATCAGAGGCAAGCAAACTTTTACTAATTCAATGTACCCACTAGATGCACAACCAAAACACAAGGATATAGTAGTAATAGATGAAATAGTTTTCACATCAAACTGTAAATGCGATTCGAGTAACCAACACAGGGACATGCTCCCTCATTATAGGGTCACTTGTGCAGTTGGGCTTACATGCCCAGCTCGACTTACCAAACATGAAAGGATAATTTATGCAAGAAACAAGAATGCAACAACAGAAACACCTACAACTGCGAGATCTATGCTAATAAGATATTGGTGAGAGTGCTAGTGATATAGTTTTATTTATAGTTAAAATTTGTTTCTCCCTGTAGCCAAGTTACAGAAGAGTAAACAAATACGCTCTAAAAGAAATGTATTAGTAAGTTTAGATTGTAAGTTTATTATATACCAGACCAGCATACAGGAAGTGACTTCCTCTGCTGGACTACTTTTGTAATGTAATTTTGTATTACTCTGGTTAATAAATAAAAAAAAAGAAAAAAATGTAGACTGTGCAGCACAGGACGGCCCGGGGACAGGACCGACAAGCAGTTCGGTGGCTCCATCCTGACTAGGTAAGTTCCGCGGAGGGTGGGAACCTCCTTAAGGTGGGATTCCTCAATGTGAATTCTATCAGTGCCCACATTGACGAACTTCATCTTTACCTGGCTGAGCATCCCTCCTATGACATCTTTGGAATTGCTGAGACATGGCTGGGCCCGGTCGTTGATGACGGTCTCATTCAGATCAGGAATTACACGGTAATTAGGCAGGATCGCAACGTGAACGGGAGTGGGGTTACCCTGAATGTGCGCGACGGATATAGAATTAATAGGTTAGTTTCCTCTAATACACAGGATCCTGGAAAACCCATGATTCCAAAGTTCCTATTCTGTGGCGTACAGCGGGATAGCTCTCCTCCGGTTTTGGTTGGTGTTATATACAGACTTCCGAAAATTCCCATGCAGCAAAACCCCGATCTGTTTACTGCACTACGTGATCTCAGTAGGGATTTTAGCCATAAAATCATCATGGGTGATCTGAATGCAGACTTGTTATTTGAGTCCGATGACGCTAATACTATTAAGCGTCTGACTAAACACCTAGTTCGAACTGCGACCGTTGATTTGGAGAAGTCACTCCGATGTTAATTGATGTGAAGAGGGAAATTGTTGCAGTATGGTGCTGATGATTGCTGGCGCAGCTGAGCGATGCAGCGTCGCGCTGGTAGCGAGTGCAGGTGGTGCACACGCGGCCTGCAGCAGCCGAAACACTCTCCCGTTGACTTCTCCCGCCGGTGTCCGACCCTGACTTTTGAGGTTAGAGTGACCGTCGTATCTATGGAAAAATAGCACCTGGTTCATAGAACATCATGCCGAGCATGAGTCCTTAGGCAGAATAGGTTGAAAACCGCTGGAGCTACATTTCCAACTGCAAAACACTCCGAGGAGTGAAAAATACTTTTAAAAAAAGCCCAAATAACGGGGAGCAGACGATGGACGGTGTCACTTACCCGACAGGCAGCGCTCGAGAGAGAGAGAGAAGTAGAGCCCAGCCACGGGGCTGTATAACCTGTCGCATATATATCGCATACATTTATATTAGTATATAACATGCCGCATATGCATGTATAGGTTATTATATGTAGTGAAGTATAAGTAACAATCTGATTATATACGAAGTTACATGGAGTATATATAACTTACATAGAAGAGAAAGTTATACACAAATAATATATATATTATATAATTATTAACATATTAAATTATTACATAAATAAAACGTTGTTACATTGTTTTTTAAGAAGAGCAGCAAAGTTTTCAAGTATTTTAAGAAGCAGTACGATTTATATACGTATTAAAACTTTGGTAAATACAAATAAACTTGCGTAATTATCATTTAAATTATAATAGGTACTTTGTGGAAACTTCTTTTTATTTTACAGATATAGACGCAGACAGTTATTTTATATTATAATAATACAAGAAACCCAAGAGAAAACTACAATATATATTATATGCTACAGAAATATTTGAAACAGCTCATTAAAAATAATATTATTTATCAAATATAATAATACTGTAACACCATTACTATTACTGAAACATGGAAATAGTGAATTATTGAAATACGAATAGTAAGATGCAAGGTCAGAAGTGTATGCAATGCTACGGCTTTATTTTTGTCTCAATAACGTTTCTACATGAAATAGCAAAAAAATGCAGCTGTCAAAGCGTAATAAGAGAATATATATGGGAGCGTCCAGCAGAAACGGGCCACCGAGCGCGCGCGGTGCCTTTTTTCGCGTAAAAGGCGCTCTGTTTAACTCGCTCATAATCGTATGCTGCGTCTTTGAGAAAAAAAACCAAGGACCTATATCGATAGTTTTTTTTCTGCTCTTTCCAATTGCGCCATTGTTTTTATTGCGAAACGCGTTCTTCCGGACGAAAACTCGAGTTGAATATTGAAAGCCATTTTTCTCAAAGTATATCATGTTTTTTTTTCAAAATAAACTACACCATTGGAAAGTACAACTCTTAAGCTTCAAAACCCTATCTTGGAGAAGTTGGAGAAATAAAGGGTTTAAAAGTAACAACATGAAAAAGACAGCGCCGAGGGTCCGCGCGAGCCCCTCGCGCCCGTGCGTACGGCACGTTTAAGTGCACGCTCTATTCAATTCGCTAATAATCGTGTACCAAGTCTCTGAAAAAAGAACTCAGGACATATATCGATAGCTTTTTTCCTGCTCTTTCCAATGGTGCTATTATTTTTATTCCGAAATGCTTCATTCTAGTTGAAAATTCCATTTGAATGTTTAAACTCTATTTTTTCAATAAAATATCAGTCTTTTCTTCAAAATGAATTATATTCTTCAAAAGTACAAGTCTTAAACTATAAAATATTATATTTTTAAGTTGAAACATGAGAAGTTCAAAAATAGTAAGATCAAAAAGACAGCGGCTGCCCGAACGTTTTACGCTATGTTCAAGGGCGGATTAATACACGCGATGTGCTATTTCGCCCTTTCTTTTTTGTAAATATAAAATGTTATGTAACTTACAATGCCAATGCGTGGACATAATTTTGTGGATCTAGTTGTAACAGTTAGTATAATATTACAATGAACTTTGTTCATTTATGTAACAAAATTTGAAAAACATAATATATTAAACATAAAAATATCCATGAACGCACTGAAAGCAGTGAAACAGAAATTTAAAATAACCTTATAGATTGTTTAATCTGGCATAACAATATTACCTTTTCCTTTAAATTCTAATTTTTTTACATTTTTTTGATTTTATAAGAATTGTCCTTTTTGCGACATCCGCTTCTTTCTTTACTTGAGTTTTAAGTACTTTTTCTTTTTTGATCGGTGGATATAATTGAGAATCTTCTGACGCTGAAAATCTTTTAAGTTCTAACTTTTTGGCATCATTTAATAATTTAATACAATGAAACAATTGAGTTCCAGGTATTGTCTTAGCTAAGGCTAGCCTGTTTTGTAGCTTTTCTGTAGCCTTTAAGTAATCGTCTTTTGATGAAAAAAAGCACTCAATATTTTTGAAATACTCAGTTGCCCATTTGTATAAATCTTGGGGCGTCAATATATAATTGTCGGACACTTTCCGTAAACTTTATCGTCTGGCATTGCTTTTCACGGAAGCACCTATTCCATCACATGCATTTTTTCCGTGGGCTGTTGCATGAAAATGCCACTCAGCATCAACAGCAAATAATTTACATTTCGATGAAAGTCGACGAGACAAGTTCGAAAATCTAGCTACTTTGCGAGTGCTCGAGTTTTTAGGAAGTAATTTCAAAAGTAATATCTTTTCCATTTTTGTCAAATTTTGGTCATTCAACAATTTTTTCAAATTAAAAATAATTTCTTTAGAATCTTTTATTGAAATCTCACTCTCTTCTTCAATCTGAGCATTAGATTTTATTCGACAAGAATCGCATATTTTGTCTCTATCAGTTAAATGCGGATAACAAGCTCTAAGTTTATCGGAAACAAACCTAAGTTTCGATGAATGCTTTATTTCATCAAATGGATTACAGCACTGATTTAAAATGTTAGACATTTTATTAAGCTTTTTTTTATTAAGGCAATAAGACAAAGGGGCAAAGTAATAAGGCATGTACTTTCCAATGGTGTAGTTTATTTTGAAAAAAAAAAACATGATATACTTTGAGGAAAATGGCTTTCAATATTCAACTCGAATTTTCGTCCGGAAGAAAGCGTTTCGCAATAAAAACAATGGCACCATTGGAAAGAGCAGGAAAATATCTATCGATATAGGTCCTTGGTTTTTTTTTCAGAGACGCAGCATACGATTATGAACGAGTTAAACAGAGCGCTTTTTACGCGAAAAAAGGCACCGCGCGCGCTCGGTGGCCCGTTTCTGCTGGACGCTCCCATATATATAATATGGATGTTTTGCATACGTTAAAAGCTTAAGTTGTATTTCTGTCAGCTACCTAATACAAGATAATGTGAATTAAAGTAATTCTATGTAAATATTCTTACTGAAGCACAGAAATAGTGATTATGGAAAAAAAGAATAGTGAGATGGAACATTAAAAGTGTAGATTCTAAAGCTTTTTCTATGTAATGAAATTTCTAAATGGAATACCAAATACACCTTTCAAAGTGCAATAAAAGTATAGATTTTTTTACAATATAATTTATAATGCTGATTTCAAATATTGGTCTGAGCCTTGGTTTAAAAAGCATTTGTCATCTTTAAGAAACTTAGTCGATATCAGTGCTGTGCTGTTGTATATATTTACTCAAGAAGCAATTAAAGATTATGTCAAATGAATATTGAAATACTAAAAAAGTGAAAATTATTTGTTATTGTGAAAATTTCAACGAATAAAAGTGCTCCGTTAATCTGCTTATCAGAGAAGTTCTTAGTAAATATTTTTTTTATACAAGATTCAGATAATAATAATTCTTAGTTCATTAACTGGTTATGTTTTTAATTTACAAGTGATTAGTGTGGTAATGATCGCCGGTTATTAATTTAAGTAGTTTCAATCATAATTTCAAGAACTTATATCTACTATAAAAGAATAATTCTTTCTCCTCCTCTCTCTCTCGCGCCCTCTCTCTGCGATCCTATCTTTCTCCCCCCCTCTCTCTCTCACCCTCTCTCCCTCTCTCTCAATATCCGTCAAACTCTGTACCAACAACTGTAATGAGAGCTTAAATATTTTTTCAAAACAATCAACACGATCTTTAAAAAACTAATTTTTTAAGTATATTCTAACAACACAATTTGTCTATAGTCCTTTTATTTATTCTAATCTCATCTATTCAACAAGCACTCTACAAATGGTAATATTTGTGAAATTTATTCAAATTTCTTCATCCTTCTCTACAAATTAAACACAAGAAAGTACTAAAATCAATTTATTGTAGTCAAGTACCGGCCATAAGTTAACTTGACTCACATAATATAAATTTTCGTACTTGACTACAATAAATTGATTTCACTACTTTCTTGTGTTTAATTTGTACAGAAGGATGAAGAAATTTGAATAAATTTCTGAGAACAGTTATACAGTTGTTTCGGAGAGTGGTTTGCATTACTTGACTATCGATAATTGATTTCTCAACTTTTGTTTGTTTGATTTGCAGAGAACAATTTGAATGTACTTACATATAATTTGTTCAGCATACATTGACTCAAAGAAGTAGAAGACTTTTTTACTAGTATTTATTTGATTTCTTTTAAAAAATCATAAATATTATTTTATAGATTTTACAGAAAATACTTCTATACTTGCCTTATTTTATACTTTCGTAGAAAGTTTTATTAAAAATATTATTATTTGTGCAGTATTGAAAAAAATTATTACCATTTGTCGAGAGTGCTTGTTGAATAGATGAGATTAGAATAAATAAAAGGACTATAGACAAATTGTGTTGTTAGAATATACTTAAAAAATTAGTTTTTTAAAGAACGTGTTTATTGGTTTGAAAAAATATTTAAGCTCTCATTAAAGTTGTTGGTACAGAGCTTGACAGATATTGAGAGAGAGGGGGTGAGGGTGAGAGGGGGGTGCGGGACGCAGAGAGGGGGTGCGAGAGAGAAAGGGGGGAGAAAGAATTATTCTTTTTTAGTAGATATAAGTTCTTGAAATTATGATTGAAACTACTTAAATTAATAACCGGCGATGATTACCACACTAATCACTTGTAAATTAAAAACATAACCAGTTGATGAACTAAGAATTATTATTATTTGAATCTTGTATAAAACAAATATTTACTATGAACTTCTCTGATAAATCAGATTAACTGAGCACTTTTATTCGTTGAAATTTTCACAATAACAAATCATTTTCACTTTTTTAATATTTCAATATTCATTTGACATAATCTTTAATTGCTTCTTGAGTAAATATATAGAACAGCACAGCACTAATATCGACTAACAAGTAACCCTACGGAAATGTCACTCACCGATTTACCTGAGACTTTGCATACGGCTTCTATATCGAAAAATATGAGGCACGTATTTTTTTTTAGCTGCCCATAAAGAGTTTTAAGGTCGTAAATCACCAATCGTGAATTTTTATACGTGAAATGAGAATATATCATCAGTAAATCCATAACTTCGTAACCCTTTTCGTGTTCCAAAAAAAATTTTTTTTTTTTTAGCACACCTATGAGACATGTTTTTTCTGGCACATTACACCTTATATTATAAGGAAAAAACGTTGTCCAATCGAAAACTTTTGGGTGAAATCCATATTTTGCTGAGGAAAATGAGCGATTTTTCCCGAATCCACGTAATTCAATGATTTTTGATTATTTTTAGCGATTTTCAAATGCACGTAACTTGGCGCCGTATTGACCGATTTTAACGATTCTCATCTCAAATTAAAGCTCTTTTTTTACTGTAATCGTTTTTTGTGGAATGTTTGTTGGCCACTTTCATAGCTTGCTATTAGTTAATCAACAAGGACCGCACTTTTCGTCCATTTTTCCCATGTTAAATTCCCATAAGAAAAATGAAATGCAGCAAAAAAATGGATGCACCCATAATTTCTTCTTATAATATAAGGTGTAATGTGCCAAAAAACGTGTCTCATAGGTGTGCTCGGAAAAGAAATTTTGGAACTCGAAAAGGGTCACAAAATTATGAATTTAGTAAATCCGATTTACTCATATACCATATAGCCCAATAATAATAAACATCTTCAAGTTATTTTATCTATTCTACCAAATTGAATATGACACGTAAATTTTGGATAATATTAATGATTTTAGACTGATATGCGCCCCATAAAATCTATTTTAGGTACATGGTTACCCTTGCAGTCACAGGAGCCAATATATTAGCACCTTTTTTTCTTTTTTTATGTAAAATCCTGAAATTTTTTGCATTGTTAGGTAGTATAAAAGACTTAAATTATAAATCGAATAGGACTTTTTATTAATCCATAATTGTTCATAATTGTTATAAACAAATACACACCAAAAAAAGCTGTTTCTTCAATTTAATTCATAACTAAAACAGTTGAAGAAAAGATCATTTTCAATGTATTATTATTGGTAAGAGAAGTAAAGGTAGATTCTATAAACTATTGTTCTCATCACCAGATGTTTGTGTTTATAGTAATGATAATGAAAAGATAATAATGGTAATAATTATTACGTGATGTACTACTTTATTTGATTAGTACTAGAAAGATATAACAAGTGAATATTTTTCTTATTCCAATGTTTTGCAGTTGAGCATTCGATTCAATAACGAATTATTACTATTATTGCAATTAATATTTTTTTTTAGATTAAATAATTGCATTTTAAGATTAGTAAAATCTATTATTCCTGAATCGTATATTATAAATTTATAACGTAATATAGACGATTGTTGCCATACTCGTATTTGCACATATTTTTTAGTTTTCTTTAATTTCTTTACCAAACAAATAATTCACTTTCAATAAAAAGAAGTTCATTTAGTATTGCAAAATTTTTGTTGAATAATAAAATAAAAACAATACCACATTTGATTTTTTTTTATTCCTAAGCTTTTGAATGTGGGAGAGACCGGTGCTATAGTTAGACCACTTTCTACATTTTCTTTATTTATTTTTTTTGTAACACGGGTACATTTTAATTTAAAAATTATGCTAATAATATTGAAAATTTAAATATGAAATTAATACAAAGTGCTAAAATTATTAAATAATTAATCATTATAACCTAAATTACGTTTAAAAATAGATAATCATAATCTTTTCAAGAATCACTGGAAATTTTCTGGAATATAAAATTTACTCCTGTATATGAGAAAATTTTCAAACTTCCGACTGAAAAATAAAACGAATATTCCTCGTTCCAATGTACATGACTAAAATCGACAGTTTGACAGGTTTTGACCTCTGTTACCTACCCGTATGCCAACTTGCCTCGATCTCCCCTATGCATTAATAAAAAATAGAGCAATTAATAGTTATTTAGATAAAATCGAAAGCAGTTACTTCAATTGAGTTTACATGATTTTTTCAATAAAAACTATAGTGGTGCAATTATGTGGAATATAGAAACAGTGATAATTTGACAACTTGTTAAAGAAGTTTATCAAAGTTATTCAACAAAATTTTGTAATAGACGAGAAAGGTGAATAAAAGCTTTTTATTATATTTATTACATATCTCATTTCGTTATTTATTTACTTCTATTGCTAAATAAATATATGAATGATTTAAAGGAACTAAAAATTGCATAGTTTTAATAAATATAATTTTTGCATAGTAAAATCATAAAACAAAGAAAATTTAGAATTATTAGCATTCAATTTTAAGTTTAAGGTGAAAGTCATTCTATTAAATACTTCGAGAAAAAATTATAATAACGTAAATTTTTATAAATAAGAAAAATATAGATATTCTATATCGATATTGTATCGATATTGTACCAATATTGTATCAATATTTTCCGAATATTTAAAAATAACTATGTTTAATAATTAAAGTTTCATCAAATATTATCTAAAGGTAAATATCTTAATTTAAAAAAAATATTCTTCACGAACAAATTTATTTACTTAAAAAGGATCATCATTAATAAGATCAAAACGTTGCGCAAATAAAATGAATTTACTGTTATAAATCATTAAAGTCTTATACATTTTTACATTTAATAACATCACGGCCGTCATAAGCTTCATTTTCAAAATTATTTCATTAATAAAGTTTAACGTATTATACATTTGTAAAATAACAAATATTTTTTTTCAGAGTTGTAATAAATAATTTTACCCTGTCAAATAATTACAAATTTTCATATTTAATATTATTTAAAGTTTACAACTTTAATTTTTGCTCTTCATTATTTAATTAGCAATACTACATAAGTACTTAACGATTTTTTTACATTAATTTGTAATATGCATGCATTTAAAGAAATAGTTATTTTCGATACAAGGGCGAAAAAGTGATTTTATCCTCGTGGTGGACGTTTGCGCCCGAGCGAAACAAGGGTAAAAAGGCCACACGAAGATACAACCACTTTCTCACTCGTGTATCAAACATTATTTTTTGACACGACGTGTGACAAGCTTAATCTAGGGCATCTTTTTTTATTAGAGCGTGTGCAAAATCGAACTTTGCGCACGGAGTGTAAAAAAAAATTATTTATTTCAGATACAAGTGTATATTTTGCACAATAATGATCAATCCTAAGAATGTTTTAACGCTATAAGGAAAAGCTTTCAATGATTCTCGATTTGACATTCAATCAATTATTACTAAAGAAGAAAAACAGTTTTCGTTAGAGCTTGAAACTTTAATTAAAGATGCAATAAATGATAATTTATTTATAGAAACATATGATACGTTAAATTTTGATGAAGAAAGTGTCATTTCTGATGCTTGTGCTATAGAAGAAGAATTTGAAGATGATTATAATGTAATAAATAATTTAGAAAGTAGCAAAGAAGTTTTGGTACCAATAGATCTAGATTATAAAACCAATGCTGTTAATTTTTGGCGTTCTGGAAGTAAAGGACGTCTTAAACTAACTACAGTTAAACATAGGTTTAGAAAAGTCAATAATTTTAAGACATTATATAGATGGGAGAAACAAATTTCTCAAGGGGGAACTAGACTTGACAAATTATTGAAAATTTCTGAATATGTGCTAGAACAATTTCAAAATGCGCGAGAAAAATCTCTACCAGTTCATGATTTAGATATAAAGAGATGGGCTATTAAATCTAGAGATGATGTTGGTCTATCAAATGAATTATTTACAGCATCTTCAAAGTGGATTTATAAATTTAAACAGCAGCATCGAATTCTATCAAGGAAAATTAATAAATTCGTCACTACATCTAGTTTGAAAAATAAAGTAGCATTATCTGTAGAGACTTCGCGATTCACGGATAAAGTTAAATTTGAAATTTCACAAATAGGAAGAGATAATGTATATAATACTGATCAGTCGAGTTTTAATCTGGAAATGCGTGCAGGGCGTACATTGTCTTTCAAGGGAACTTTGAAAATTGAATCATTGGCGCAATCTTTAAATTCGCTTACTCATAGTTACACGATTCAACCTTTTGAATCTGCAAGTGGAGTTTTAAAATCCCCTTTACTTATAGTAACACAAGAAAAAAACGGTTATTTCGGACCATTGGTAGAAAAAAATTTATACAAAGCAGAAAATATTATTGTGTTTACTTCAATATCTGGAAAATTAACTTTAAACTTAATAATTAAATGGTATGAAGAAGCTTTTCTACCTAATGTTGGAGAAACTTCTGTTTTGTGTTTAGATTCTTGGTCAGGACAAACTGAAAAAAAATTTCAAGATATAATTGTTTGTAATAAGCAAGTGAAAATATTGACAATTCCGGCTGGTACAACAGGAATGATACAACCACTCGATGTATACACCTTTAGACCATGGAAAAATTTTTTGAGGTGTTTTTCAGATTTAATTATTTTAAATAGTTATGACATTAATTTACATTTGCGAAATAACATACTGAAACTTCAATCTGTCATTCATAATCAATTTTCTTCACCTAGATTCGTTAATATGTTTCAGTATGCTTGGAATAAAAGTGGATATGTAGAAAAACCGCCACATTTTGAAACTCCAGTAGATTACTGTTTTAAAAATTGCGATGAATCTTGTCAACTATGCAGTAGTATTGCTATTATTAGGTGCGTTTGGTGTACTAAAGCTCTATGTATCGATCATTTCTTTGACCCAAGCAATAGAAGTAATCCGCATTATTGTAAATAATAAAAATACATATTAATTCTAAATAAATTATACTATAAATTAGATAACTCATAGTTTTTATATTTTTATTCTCATAACTTTTTTCATTCTCTGATATTCATTTCAGGAAAAATACTAATAAGTTTTTAGTTACCATAGATACATTAATATTACTGTAGAGAAAATAAAAAGTTATTATTTTTTTTATTTAATGTAAAGAAAATTAAAAAATTATTATTATTTTATTTATCAAAATGCGCCTAAAACTATTTTTTTTTATTTCTTGTTTTCACTTTACGGTACCACCATCTCTCTTTTTTACTCTCTAACATGCACACTACTATTTTTGACCTAGGAATTGTAAAAAATGGGAAATTTTACATACATATAGAATTTTTTTTTTTATTAGGTCGAAGTAACCGTATAAGATCATGTAATGGTCAATAAAATCCTTTTTATTGGAAATCTAGTGAAAATCGACCTCTAAAAAAGATGCATCATTTAAAGAAGGCGAAAATCGTCTTCAACGTTAAGTTGAAAGTCATTTTTACTTTTCATTCTTCAAATCATAAAACCTTTGTAGAGGTCGAGTTCCAGTAGACTACAATAGAAAGAATGATAGTGGCCATTCAATGATCTTATAAGGTCATTATGATAAAAAAGGGGATCCTATTTAAAATGTCAGATTTTGATCTTCAAATATCCTTGAAAATTGTTTTTCGGTCAAATTGCAGATCATTTTCAGATTGTCCTTCTTGAACCGTTCAACTTTGGTGAAAGGCAGATTTCGCCTTTGAACCATGCCTTTGAAGCAATTTGCGTGAATAGATTTAATAGGCCTGACTTGTATATAAAAATTCACAATTGGCTATCCACAACCTTAAAACTCTTTATGGGCACCTTAAAACATAAAGGTGTCTCATATTTTTCGGTATAAAAACCGTGTGCAAAGGCTCAGGAAAATCGGTGAGTGACACTTCCGTAGGGTTACTTGTAAGTTTCTTAAAGATGACAAATGCTTTTTAAACCAAGGCTCAGACTAATATTTCAAATCAGCATTATAAATTATATTATAAAAAAATCTATACTTTTATTGCACTACGAAAGCTGTTTTTGGTATTCCATTTAGAAATTTCATTACACAAAAAAAGCTTTAGAATCTACACTTTTAATGTTCCATCTCACTATTCTTTTTTCCATAATCACTATTTCTGTGCTTCAGTAAGAATATTTACATAGAATTACTTTACTTCACATTATCTTGTATTAGGTAGCTGACAGAAATACAACTTAAGCTTTTTTAACGTATGCAAAACATCCATATTATATATACAAGGTGTCCCATTTTAATCGCCCCAGGCAAATATCTTGAAAAGTATGGTAGATGGAAAAAAACTTTAAATACAAAAGTGGCAGGGTGCAAAGGGGGTCAGCTAATGGTAACAACGACTTTGACCTTGAGCTCTATTTTCAAGGTTATTTCAAGGTCAAAGTGATTTTTTTTTAATGAGGACCCCTACTTTCGATCCCGGAAATGGAAAAAGCAGAAAATTTTACGTTCAGAAAGGTCTGTTATGTTGGGGTTTCAAGGTCAACCAGCTAATTTAATGAGGTCGACCTGGGAATACCTCTAGGAAGGACAAAATTGACCTTGACGTTCAAGGTAATTTTAAGGTAAGTTGATTTTATAAAATGGAACCCCTTATTTTTGACCCCGGAAACGGAAAGAGCGGAAGAATTTACGTCCGAATATGACCTTGACCTCGACCTTGACTTTAACCGTGATCTGGAAGGTTATTTTAAGGTCAAGTCGATTTTTTAAAAATCCCCTTATTTTTGACCTCGGAAATGGAAAGAGAAGAAAACTTTACGTTCAGATATGTACCGTCATATGGTGTCAAAGTTGGCCCTCTGAGGTCAATTAAGGGTAATAATAAATAAATTAATTTTTTTTATGTGGATTTCACTGTTTTTATGTGTTACTTAGGAATCTAAAAGTATTTTTTCTCCCTCAAATGAATCGAAAATTAGAAAGACTACCCTCGACATTAGCATTACCCAATGTGCACCGCGTGGAGGTTGCCGAAAGGATTTCGCACATCATTGGCCCTGAAAAGGGCCGATTGATTATCGGACTGTCATTTGAAGATCTAAGGCAGCAAATGCTCGATCAAGTGTCCGTTCTCTCTGAAACACATTTGCATCCTTCATCGGAAGCTTGCTTGAACATTCCTCAATGTTTCCACTGAAATGGATTGGAAAGCTTCCATAATTCTTCCTCTCATGTTCTCTAAGGTTGTCGGAGCATGTGCAAAAACTTTGCCTTTAACTACTCCCCACAAAAGTCAAGAGGTGTGAGGTCTGGGGATCTAGGCGGCCACTCGTGTACTTGGCTGCCGATGCCAATCCAACGATTACGATACATATCATTGAGAAAATTCTTGACTGATCGAACGCGATGTGCAGGAGCTCCATCTTGATGAAACCACATATCCCGCCGTAAGATAAGTGGGATATCTTCTAATAGAGGAGGTAGCTGGTTTTGCAAAATATCCAAATACAATTGTCCATTCAAATTTTGATTGTAAAAGATAGATCCCACACGTTTATTGACCAACGTCTCTGGATTCGATGATCTCGTTGCCAATGAGGATATTGTTCAGCGTAATAGTGGGCATTATGAAGATTGACACCACCCATATTATCAAATTTTGCTTCATCTGAGAATAGCACTCGATCAAAAAAGAAAGGGTCCCTACGTATCTGATTATTTGCCCATTGACAAAAATTTAAACGCCGTGTATAATCTCCATCGTCTAGTGTTTGTGTAAGGCGAACGTGGTAGGGGTGAAATTTAGATGTTTTCAACAGGCGATTTACTGTTGATTTGGGAACACCATGCATTCGTTGCAAATCTCGTGTTGAAATGTGGGGATTTTCAGCAATAATAGCTCGCACACCCAGCGCGATGTGCTGTTTCGTTCCAGTTTTGCGCCTCTTACGAACGATGGAGCCTTGTGCAGCTCGCGTTAATAATCTTTTGATGGCTTTCCTATCTGGGTGACGGGCATTGGGATATTTCTCGGCATAGCGTCTTTCTGCAGCCCTATAATTATCATGACATTCACCAACAACTTTTATCATATTCACAATCTCCTGGGGCGTGTAATCAGCCATCTCAAAAAAGAATATGGTACCACAAAAGAAATTAAGAAGGCAATTTTCGGAAATGAGCGAAAAAGTTATTTATTCTAATAAACACATGAAATTATTACCGTATGCTATTCAATAATAAGAAATCAAAAGGTTTTCTTTATTTGTACTGTGCACAGTGACACCACTAAAAATAACTACCTCTATCTATTTTCTAGTGCAGTATTGTTATTACTCTTTAAAAAAAATGAAAATATTCCCAAATTGAGCAAACTAAAGAATTCGAATATTTATAATTGACTCATAACAAAACCATTATATCATCGCCTCATAACTACCTTAAAGTAATCGGTCACTCGTACTTAAAAAATATCATTTGACGTAGCCGTACATTTCAATGGTGCCAACCTAACCAAGAAAGAACAAGAAGAAAAGTACCTTTTCATTCCGAAAATTAATCCCAAAAATCCTTCAGAGTTACGCTGACAAAAGTAAGAACACATCAGATTAAAAAAATTAATTTGACCCCAATTGACCTCAAGCACGATTTGACCCTTAATTGACCCCAGAGGGCCAACTTTGACACCATATGACGGTACATATCTGAACGCAAAATTTTCTTCTCTTTCCATTTCCGGGGTCGAAAGTAGGGGTCCTCATTAAAAAAAAATCACTTTGACCTTGAAATAACCTTGAAAATAGAGTTCAAGGTTAAAGTCGTTGTTATCATTAGCTGACCCCCTTTGCACCCTGCAACTTTTGTATTTAAAGTTTTTTTCCATCTCCCATACTTTTCAAGATATTTGCCTGGGGCGATTAAAATGGGACACCTTGTATATATATTCTCTTATTACGCTTTGACAGCTGCATTTTTTTGCTATTTCATGTCTGATTGGGGGTGGTCACGAGGGGTTCGAAGTGGCGACGAGGGGGGTTGAGGGCGTGCCGTGGGGGAGGCGTGGGGGCGCTCTGCCATGCTCAAAATAACGTGTAAAAAATGCGGAGAGACGCGGAGCGACGTGGAGTGACAACGCAGACCCCAAACAATGCAAAAAACAGTGAATTTTACGTTATTTTGTGGTGGGAACTATGCGGAGGGAGGCGGAGGGACGCGGTAGGACGAGGAGGGATGTGGAGGGATGCGGAGGAATGCGGAGGGCGTCTTAATTTGGCTTACAACTATATATTATAGTACGATATGTATAGTCATACATAAGTATGTATGGTCACAAATGATCATATACAGGGTGTTCCACTTTTACTTGGACAGCTGGATAACTCGAAACCTTGCCCCCAAATCGAAAAATGTTTTAGACAAAAATTGTTGGGTTTCGAAGGGCCTACCCAACCATGACCTTGAAAAAGTCCTTTATCTTCATTTTCAAGGTCATTTGGAGCTCAACTTTGTTTTTTTCAATAGAAACTCCTACTTTTTATTCCGGATTCTGAAAGAACGCGAAATTTTACGCCTAAATGACCTATCATGTCTAGGTTCAAAAAGAACCCCAGAGGTCACTACAAGGACAAGTTCCTGGTCAGAGCCGAAAACTGGTGAATTATGATTTTCCGGAAGAGTGCTTCAGACGAAAATTGTATATCGAGAAACTGACCCGACCATAATCTCAACAATGTCCTTTAACCATTTTCCCAAGGTCATTTGAAGGTCGAGTAGGCGTTTCAAACCAAAACAGTGGTTTTATATTAATTTAAGATCCTCCAGGACTCAGCCATTTAAGGCAAGATCTTCAAAAGATCCGACCACTTGGGGCAAGATCGTTGAGGGCTCAGCTACTGAAGGCAAGATCTACCAAAGATCCGGCCACTTAAGGCAAGATCATTCAGGACCCAGCCACTCACGGCAAGATCATTCGGGGCCCAGCCACTGAAAGCAATATCTTCCAAAGACCCGGCCACTTGAGGCATGATCATTCAGGACCCAGCCACTGTAGGCAAGATCTACCAAAGATCCGGCCCTTTAAGGCAAGATCATTGGGGATCCAGCCACTGAAGGCAAGATCTTCCAAAGATCCGGCTATTTAGGGCAAGATCATTCAGGACCCAGCCACTGAAGGCAAGATCTTCCAAAGATCCGGCCACTTAAGGCATGGTCATTCAGGACCCAGCCAATCACAGCAAGATCATTCAGGATCCATCCACTCAAGGCCAAATCAAGTGTTCGAAATGTGTTCCTCGATTCTGCAAGCGCAACTACAATCGACGACGAAAGTTTTGTTGCATATTCCGAAGCATTTCAAGAGTTATTGCTGCACAAACTCTCCGAATTCTCTCGATGATATCCAATCTCGTCGTGGGTGCCTCGGCATACACAACGTCCTTCGAATATCCCCATAAAAAGAAATCCAGCGGGTTCAAATCTGGTGACCGAGAAGGCCAAGTAATAAGTCCGCCACGTTCTATCCATCGCTGAGGAAACTGCTGGTTGACGAAATTGCGGACAATGCGAGCTTAGTGAGGAGGGGCACCATCTTTTTGAAACCACAAATTTAGTCTCAATGCAAGTGGAATATCCTCAAGATAGACAGGAAAAGCATTCTCGAGGAATTGCAAATACATTGGACCATTAATCGGTCTTTCAAAAAAATGTGGCTCAATCACTTGGCCATTACAGATACCGATCCATACATACAAGCTCCAACAATGTTGATTCAGAACTTGATGGTACCAATTAGGATTCACTGGAGACCAATAATAGCTATTGTGTCTGTTGAGACTGCCATTACTGATGAATGTTGCTTCATCACTGAAACAAAGTCTCCAGAAAAAGCCTGGATCCTCATTTAACATGTCAAGAGCCCATCTACAAAATTGCACTTTGAGTGCGTGATCTTCAGGGATCAGTTCCGGTACAAGAATAATATGATACGGATGCTAACGGAATGACCGCAATAATCTGTGAGCCGTAGATCGGGGGACTCCTAATTCCCGGTGAATTCGACGCGCACTCAAGTGAGGATCCAAATGAACCAGAGCCAGAACTGCCAGAAGTCTGGAATCATTGTTATTCTGGAGCGTACTCCTTTGTCTCTGGCGATGGAGTGGGTTATTCCGAAACCTTCTTTCAATGTTTACCACTTGTTCTGCAGAGGAATGGTGATGATTTGGGAATCGTTGCGCGTAGAAACGGGCAGTATGCCGATAATTCCTACCGCATTCACCAAGAGTGATGAGAATGTCCACCACTTCATTAGGGGTATAATTAGCCATTGTTTTTGGAAAGAAATTTATTTGATGAGTTCGATGATAAGTAATGCAAGTTAGAAAAATCTACTATGATAATGACAAACTTGTACTACCAAATTATAATGAGCAAAATATCAGCAACATTCAGTGATACTACGACGATCATTCTGTATTGATGTGTAGTAAGTAATTAATTGTAATAATACGACGAAAGTGAATTTATTTTAATTGTACATTTAATGTCTTCTAATAGAAGGTACAGCTTGCAGAAGATAGTAATGCAGTATCGAAACGTTGCTGATGAAAATAAATTAGAGTCTCTTATAATTGACCATTTCCCATCAAGAAAATAAAAAAACCGCTGCCAATTCAATGGCCCGTTGCGTCCGCAAACTTAATTTGCTTATTTGATTAATGAATTTTTAATAACAAAATTTATAATTTTTGCAACAATTTATGACATAATTATAATTAAATTCATTTATGAAGATTAAATAATATTAATTTTTAAATTGTGTATAAAATATGAATAAAATAATAGGTATGATTTTTTTTTTAATTATGTGTGAAAAATAAATAAAATAATTGATTGTAATATTATCGTCAACATCTGTTAAAATTCCTAAATAACCTTTACTTCAAATTATATTTTCTTTGTGAAATTTCACAGATAGGGTACTTGTCTCTAGTAGTATGCCTGTCCGCATTTGTGTGCTCTTTCTGAAATTTCCGATGTAAGAAAAAGGTTCTAACCTTAAAAATAATAAATGGCTATTACAAAACAAAAGCAGGTATACAACACGTGCGCATCGGCGCATAGCGCATAGTGCATGTCATCTCCATTTTCTAGTATACATAAATGCGTTCCCGAATAATTAAGTTTTTAAAAGAGGGCTAAAATAGTTTTAACCTCAAATATCTCTGAAATTCATAAACGAATTCTTTTACCTCAGAACTTTTCTAATAAATAATATATAAACTCTACATCTCCACCAAATTTCAAAGAAATTAAAGCAATTGTGCGACAACAAAGAAAGTTATTTTCAAGAAGACTAAAATTTTAAATATCAAACATCTCAAAAAATAACCATATAATCTGGATGAAATTTTACACAGGTATTGCCTATATTGCGTACAAAATAGTCTATAAATTTGAAGCTGATACATAAAGTCGTCATTGAGAAATTACGATTTTGAAAAAAAAACGTAAAAGAATTTTAACCTTAAATATCTCTAAAAATCATGAGACAATTCTTTTACCTAAAGGACTTATGCGATAATATATAGACTCTACATCTCCACAAAATTTCAACATGATTAAACGAATTATTGTTTTCTTTAGTTATCATACAATAAAGAAAATAACTTTGTAAAATATGAAAATTTTCAAAATCAAATATCTCAAAAAGTAATCGTACGATCTTGATGAAAATTCACCCACATATTATCTATATTACATACAAAATTGTCTATAAATTTGGAGCTCATACATGGAGCTGTTCTCGAGAAATTACGATTTGAAAAAAAGGTTAAAAAAATTTTAACCTCAAATATTTCTGAAATTTCTGGACTAATCATTTTGCCCAAAGAACTTGACCGAGAACTATCCAAAATCTACCTCTACAAGGAATTTCAAAGCGATTAAGTCAATTTTACTCCCGTAATCGTTGGGCATACAAAACTCATTTTTTCCACAATTCAATTTTTTTCTCAAAAACTAGTCGACAATATGAATTCAAATTTTTACAGATTATAGCTATTTACACGCACACACACACACGCACGCACGCACGCACACGCACGCACACACAGACAACACACACACGCGCGCGCGCGCATCCATACAGACGTTTTTAAAAAATCATGTATTTTAATTCCTAACACCTCGAAAAACAGTTATAACATGTCTTTACAATAACTCAAAAATTACTATCACAAAGCTTCCTCTACGAGGAAGAAAAATTTATATCAATGCAGATAGAATGCTCAATACTCTTCCGAATGAATTGAAAGTACTCAAAGTACTCAAAGTACAAATCAATATTCACAACCCTCGTTCCCTAGGAGCTCTTTGAGGAGGTCTTCGGTGCGTAAAATTTCTCACTCTTTTAGAATCCGGGATCAAAAACAATGGTTTTTGTTGGTCATGCCTACACAATCTTCAAATGACCTTAGGAAAATGGTTGAAGGACATTTTTGAGATTATGGTCGGATCATTTTCTCGACACTCAACAATTTTCGTCTGAAGCACTCTTCCAGAAAATCATAATTCACCAGTTTTCGACTCTGACCAGGAACTTGTCCTCGTAATGACCTCTGGGGTTCACTTTGACCCTAGACATGATAGATTATCTGCGCGTAAAATTTCGCGTTCTTTCAGAATCTTGAATAAGAAGTAGCGGTTTTTATTGAGAAAAAAAAAAAAAGTTAACCTCCAAATGACCTTGAAAATGAAGGTCAAGGACTTTTTCAAGGTCATGGTTGGGTAGTCTCTTCGAAACCAAACAATTTTTGTCTGAAACATTTTTCGATTTGAGTGCAAGGTTTCCAGTTATCCAAAAGTTCCAAGTTAAAGTGGGACACCCTGTATAATAATTTGTGTATAATATAAATAAAAGTTTTTTTTTATATAAATTAAAAAATTCTTATCTTTTGGGATTTTGGACATTTGTGCGCGCTTTGGATATTAGGCTGAATCCATCTCAAATCAGGGCGTCCCTGTATGTCTATGACACCGATCATTTTGGAATTTAAGTATTTCTGTTATTCTCCAAAAATTATTTGACACGTATTTTTTCATTTTTTAGTTTCACTTTTTATTGACAAATGTACTTTTCAGAAAAATGAATTTTTTTCGAAAACCCTATTTTTTTTGCTTAATTTTTTGTGGTGCTAGAGGACGTAAATATCTGTCTAGACATATACGTGAGATTCCGGGGTTTTCCTTGGAAAAGCGAACACTAATTATTAAGATCTCTAAATATTTTTGAACGAAGAGAATCCAATATGCACATCTTCTGCAAAGGCACAAAAGTATCTGTTACGAATCTAGTTCAGTACGTTTCAAACTGTTGGAAAAAGTATACGTCTATACTATATTGTAAACATGGAAATATATATTAATATGTGTGAGCCCGCGACTATACCGAGAGCGCGCCAGTATGAGTATGAACGCACACATGGAAGTCTCCCCTCCCTAGTGTGTGCGTGAGTGAGAATGTACCTCGAGAGGCAGCGAGCGACGCGCTGTTCTCTTTCTCTCTACAGCTGTACGCCGAACGATAAGCACCTCGCGCATGGCGCAAGGAAGCGCCGTAGTCTTAAGTTTCAATAAACTCTTCTTAGATTAAATGGTTAGATTTATTAATGAATGCGAAAATCTGACGGAAAAACGAGTAAAAATATTGAGATGTGACAACGGGAAAGAATAGTTGAATAACCGCTTTTATAAATTTGCCAAGAAAAATGTATTATTTTGAATAATTGCCCATTATATGTACACGAGTTAAACGGAACCGCGGAACGATTCAATAGAACTATAATGGATATGGCGCGATGTTTACTAACAGAGGCAAACGTTCATAAACGGTTTTGGCCCGAAATTATTTGTGCAGCGATGTATTTGAAAAATCGAACGTTGACTAATACGATAGAGAGAAAAACTCCGTACGAAATATTTTTTAATAAACGGCCGGATGTCAAACATTTACGTCTGTACGGGAGTAGAGTTTTTGTGAGAAAATCGGAACAAAAAAGAATTTCTAAATGGGATAAAAAGGCAGATATGGGAATCCTATTAGGATATAGTGAGGTAGGATATAGAGTCGTATTAAATAATAAAACGTAAAATGTATAGGACTTGATGAGCGTGAGTCCAATATTTTTCCTTCTACTTCGACTCTCGAGTCACTTAGAGGAAATGAGAGCGCTCTCGGAGACGATGACGTTTTCAGAAGCGAAAATGAAATGAATGAACAGGAACTAAAAGTACCAAATAAGAAGAATTTAGAACTATGAAAGTCCCACGTAGATCTACACGTGAAAAAGTCCAATAAGATATCCAGAGAATATTTCGAATAATATTTATGTAAATTACTGCAGGGTAGATACTCCATATACATTTGAGGAGGCGATGAGTAGTAATGATAGCGAGAGCTGGGTAAAAGCTATGGATAAAGAAATAGAAAGTTTAAATGAAAATAAAACATGGGAATTAGTTGAAAAGATACCAAATGAAAAGGTACTAGATGTAAAATGGGTTTATAGTAAGAAATCTGACGATACATATAAAGCGAGAATAGTTGTAAGAGGGTTTCAGCAGACAAATGTTATTGACGACATACACGGTGGGCCATTTTAATCTATACACCTGAATTGCTCCGTTCCTAAAAGGTAAAACGAAAAAATGGTTCAGACAAAAGTTATTCATGACAAAGGGGGTCAAATAATGGTGACCTTGAATTTGACCTTGAAATCTATTTTCAAGGTCATTTGAAGGTCAATGTGTTGTTTTTAAATGGGAACCCCTATTTTTGACACCGGATTCGGAAAGATCGCGAAATTTTACGTCCGAAACGGTGTTTCGAAATTTTTTTTATGACCCTTAGAAGGTCATTTCAAAGTCAAATTCCAGAAAAACCAGTGTTTTCATGAATATTGGAGGTCAAAGTGTTTTTTTTTTTTTTTTAATGGGAACCCCTATTTTTGACACCGGATTCGGAAAGATCGTGAAATTTTACGTCCGAAACGGTATTTCGAAATTTTTTGTATGACCTTTAGAAGGTCATTTCAAGCTCAAATGCTAAGAAATCCTGTGGTTGCTATTTCATTGCATTTTCAACCCCATTGCGACAAAGAGGAATATTCAATCCCAAGGTGACAAAGACCTTCAAAATATTGACCTTGAAAAGGTTGTCCTTACTTTTAGCGTTATCCAGAAACAACAACGTGAACGTAGTAATTTCTGTTTCCTTTGGGGTGCTTATTTACCGTGAGTCCCCTTGCCTCTCACTGTCGGCGTGCTTGATTTAAGTGAGTCCTCTTGCCTCTCACTGCTAGGGTGCTTGATTAAAGTGAGGCGCCTTGCCTCTCACTGTTTTAACCGCGAAGAAAATATTCGAATTTACCTCCATTTGCTTATAGGCACATAGTTTTGATTGAAAATCTTGTATGGAAAGTTGAAATGTATCATCACCTTGGAATTTTCAAAAATTAACCTCAAATTCGTTATCAGCGACCCCGAGAACCCCTCGAGTAACAGTTTGTAGTGAGTTTTATCGTGATAAAAAATGTTTATTCTGGAGTGGTGATCCAATTTGTAAAAAATATTCGTAAAATTTTGATAAGCGCATTTGCGGGGATTGTCACAGTCGAATTTGTAGGGATAATGCAAGATTTACAATTTTTGTCACTACTCCAAAAATTTGAGATACTCTAGTCTTTTACCATTCATGAGAATTGTTTTTTGGAAAAGATTATTTTGAAATAAATTTTCTTGTTTTCTGGATAAAGCATTTAAGGGGGTCGGACACCTTTAGAATGACGAAAAATCATTTTTTTTTTTTTTTTATTACATATTTTACTACAAAAACACATGTAGAATATGTCCCAATTAGTTTTAAAGCATTATCTATTTCTGTTTTAAGCATATACACAAAACAATGATAAAGCTTTTCATTTTTTTGTTCAAATTACATTTTTTCCCTTGTATACATAATTATGTAATCATATATTATTTCTACTTTTTTTTTCATTTCACTGTTCTTAATATATTTAAAATTCTCACTCTAATTATCTGTCTGTATATACTTTAAAAGATCCAAAAATAATATTTTAATCATTAATACAAAGATAAAAAATAAATAATATAATTTATGGACGGTATTTTGACAAAAATAAAAATTTGATTTTAAAACTTATATAGCAGTTAAGTTGGCACCGTAACAACCTGGCTTATCAACGACAGCCTCTTACAGGCTCACAGCTCACTCCTTTATTGTAACAGTGAATCCACATTGTATGCCGTATGCCGTATGCCGTATGCCGTATACCGTCGGAAAAATAGTTGTTGTCCGAAATCTATAATATTTATAACTCTATGGTTACAATTCCTATAGGGCCTTCACACAGCTCTGAGGAACAGATATAAAGTACAAGAATAACATGGATCTATATATATGAAGAACAGCAAGGAACAAGACTCTTGTTCCTTGTGTATCTCGCTGTTCCTCGTATATATAGATTATATATCCTCGTATATATACACTAACCCATGTTATTCTTGTACTTTATATCTGTTCCTCAGAGCTGTGTGAAGGCCCATAGGATTTATAACCATAGAGTTATAAATCCTATAGATTTCAGACAACAACTTTTTTTCTGACGGCATACGGCATACGGCATACGGCATGCAATGTGGATTCACTGTAACAGAGCTGATTTTAACCTATGTAAAAGTCCGCAAGCAATGTAAACATGCACAGCTGTCATTTCATATAAACACTGTGATGTCAGCATCAGCACCTTTTCTATACAAAGTGTTGTTCTTAATTTTCATTGTTTCCAACGGATTTTGGAGTAAACATTTAGTGTATTATAATACGTAAAAGTATCTTAAATCAGTTCTTAAAAGTGTTTGAATAATACGTGTGACAGTTGAATTAATGTTTTAGAAATAGCTTTTAGTACTTGAACTTTTATTGGAAACTTTATACTTAAAATAACAGGGATTGATACTAAAGAAAAATTAAGTCCGTATTGACTACTACAAAAAACATTTAGTGTACAGATTTAAATCAACTTTTAAAGGAAGCGAAAGATATGCTATTGTGCAGAAAAATGTTATGGAACCTTCGCTTCTGCCAAAAAGCTACCATTATCAGCCATTGCCTGAATCTCACTATAATATAATTGACATTTTATTTTCTGAAGTAAAAACAGTTATGCACTGCAATAAATATGTATCAGTCGTATTCTCTTTATTAAGTAATAATATTATATGTGAAAAAGAATAATAAAGGACAAGTAAAGAAGTTCACCTTATCAGACATTAAAAGAAGATCAATATAGGAATGTTGCTGCTATAAACATTTTTTCAAGCATTTGGCTATGGCGATACTCGTTTCATTACATGCATAAAGGATTTTGGATTTCTCAACACATTCTTTATTTACCTCAGTAAATGTATAAGAATCTAATATATGTGATAAAGATTATTAAAAACATATGGATTTAAAAGCACCAAAGGATCTACATATTAAACCACTTAACAAACTTGACTGACTGATGTGGATATGACTGTTACGCGTGCTCATAGCTTACAAGTCTGATAGATCGTGTACTGAGATACCGGAATATTTGTTCTAAATGTAAAATATTTTGAGCAAAAAACAATATTTTTTTGTATTTCAGGGCAGAGGTGGAGTTAAGAAATAAAGAAGAAGAAATAAAGAAGTATTTTAGTAATTTTATCTTTAAAGCTGTTTTCTACATAATGTAAAATTTTGAGCTCTGCCGTCGACTCCAGATTCAGGAACTGCATATATTTTAATGGGAGAGGCCCTAAAATTTTGGTATTTTATATGTCTATTGACTGAAGAGTTGTATGTATCCAATTTATTTGATTAAATAATTTTTTACCGTAAAAAATTATTAAATAAATAAATTGGATACGTACAACTCTTCAGTCAATAGTCATATAAAATACCAAAATTTTGGGACCTCTCCCATTAAAATATATGCAGTTCCTGAATCTGGAGTCGATGACAGAGCAAACATTTTGAAATGGCCATATATTTGGTTAAAATCTATCAAAATTTTTTTTTTGGGGTCTCATTTTATCATAAATTGAATATATTTTTAGGATATTACTTCTAAATATTTCTAATTATGAAAATTAATTTTTTTCAGGTCTTTTTATGAAGAAAATTGTAAAGGTGTCTGACCCCCTTAAGATGTTCTTACGATATGTAAAAATAATTGTGTATTTCGTTAACTTCGTTTACTGCTTGCGCCAATAATGTGTTTTGTATAGCATAAAAAAGAACACAATCTCTATATAGTTGTCCTACCGAAAATATTGGTATAATGTTAAAAAAACTATAGTTTAACATATCTCTTACATACATAGTGTTAGACTAGTAAAGTAAAACATCAAGCTTATCTACTGATCAATTGATTTCTTTATTGCTGTTTCCTTTTCTATTTAAACTTTGCATTGCTATAGCTTGTCTAATTTTTTTGCTTTAAAAATGGCTGACTACGCGCCCAATGAGATTGTTGATATGATAATGATTTTAGGAGAGTGTAATAATAATTATCGTGCTGCAGCAACACTTTACGCTGAACGTTTTCCAGATAGAAGACATCCTACTAATGTGACAATACAAAGTTTAACTGCCAGAGCTCGCCAAGGATGCCTTGCTCGTCAACGTAGGCGTCGCTAGTACAACGAAGATGATGCTCGTGTCGTTACCATTCTTGCAGCTATTCATCTTAGTCCTCATATCGGCAGTCGTCAAATTGAATGGGAAGTCGGTATTCCAAGAAGAATATTTCTGAGAATTCTAAATAGGCTAAATTACCATGCTTACCATATCACGCGCGTACAGGAATTGACAATAAAACACATGCAAATGAGGATTGAATTTTGCCAATGGGCTTTACGAACTATAGAAAATGATCCCAATTTTTTCAACTATGTCCTTTTCTCTGACGAAGCAAAATTTTATAGCGATTGGCACAATTGTCATTATTGATCAAATGAGAATCCTCACTGACACAGAGCTGTAGACCATCAGCATCGTTGGAGCCTTATGGTATGGTGTGGAATTGTAAATGGATATTTGATTGGCCCTTACTTTTTTGAACGGAACGTTAATGGAGAGAGCTATTTGCACTTAATTAGAGACCAGTTACCAGAATTATTAGAAGATGTTGATTTAGAAACCAGACGAAGACTGTGGTTTCAGCAGAACGGTGCAGCACCACATTTTGCACGAACTGTCCGACAATTTTTGAATATGAATTATCATGGAAGATGGATCGGTAGAGGAGGTCCAGTTAATTGGCCTCCTAACTCACGTGATCACACATCTCTGGACTTTTATTTGTGGGGCTTCCTAAAGAATGTGGTTTTTCAAGAGCGCACAACTAGAGAAAACATGCAAGATCGCATTCGTCAAGCATATGCAGCATATTCGAGACACACTCTACTTAACACCGTACAACATTTTCAGAAGCGCTTAACTTTGTGTCTACAAGCAAATGGAGGTAACTTCGAACATTTGCTTCGTGGTTAAAACAGTGAGAGGCAAGGGGACTCACGGTAAACAAGCACCCCAGTGAGAGGCAAGGGGTCTCACGGTAAACAAGCACCCCACTGAGAGGCAAGAGAACTCACGTTAAACAAGCACCCCAGTGAGAGGCACGGGAACTCACGGTAAACAAGCACCCCAGTGAGAGGCAAGGGGACTGACGGTAAACAAGCACCCGAGTGAGAGGCAAGGGGACTCACGTTAAACCAGCCCCCCAGTGAGAGGCAAGGGGGCTCACGTTAAACAAGCACCCCAGTGCGAGGCACGGGGACTCACGGTAAACAAGCACGCCAGTGAGAGGCAAGGGGACTCACGGTAAACAAGCACCCCAGTGAGAGGCAAGAGGACTCACGTTAAACAAGCACCCCAGTGAGAGGCACGGGGAGTCACGGTAAACAAGCACCCTAGTGAGAGGCAAGGGGACTGACGGTAAACAAGCACCCCAGTGAGAGGCAAGGGGACTCACGTTAAAGAAGCACCCCAGTGAGAGGCAAGGGGACTCACGTTAAACAAGCACCCCAGTGAGAGGCAAGGGGACTCATGGTAAACAAGCATCTCAGTGAGAGGCAAGGGGACTCACGGTAAATAAGTACCCCAAAGGAAACAGAAATTACTACGTCCACGTCGTTGTTTCTGGATAACGCTAAAAGTAAGGACAACCTTTTCAAGGTCAATATTTTGAAGGTCTTTGTCATATTGGGGTTGAATATTCCTCATAAAAGTACATGAACTACGATTATTCTATCAGAAAATGTAATGAAATAGCAACCACAGGATTTCTTAGCATTTGACCTTGAAATGACCTTCTAAGGGTCATAAAAAAAATTTCGAAACACCGTTTCGGACGTAAAATTTCGCGATCTTTCCGAATCCGGTGTCAAAAGTAGGGGTTCCCATTTAAAAAAACACTTTGACCTCCAATATTCATGAAAACACTGGTTTTTCTGGAATTTGACCTTGAAATGACCTTCTAAGGGTTATAAAAAAAATTTCGAAATACCATTTCGGACGTAAAATTTCGCGATCTTTCCGAATCCGGTGTCAAAAATAGGAGTTCCCATTTAAAAACAACACTTTGACCTTCAAATGTCCTTGAAAATAGATTTCAAGGTCAAACTCAAGGTCACCATTATTTGACCCCCTTTGTCATGAACAACTTTTGTCTGAACCATTTTTTCGTTTTACCTTTTAGGAACGGAGCAATTCAGGTGTATAGATTAAAATGGCCCACCGTGTATATGCTCCAGTTGCTAAAATGCAAACCTTAAAAATTTTATTTTCTTTTTGTTGCCAGAATGGCCTAATTATAGAAGAGATGGATGTAGTATCGGCATTTTTAAATGGAGAAGCTCGGAGGTATATGTCGATCAACCGAAAGGTTATAGCGATGGAACAAACAAAGTGTGTAAATTACGTAAAGCATTGTACGGACTACGAGAAAGTCCAAGAGCATGGTATAAATATTTGGATGAATATTTAACAAAGATAAAATTTAAAAGGAATAATATAGATTATTGTTTATATACTCAAGGTGACGGTATAGATCAAACTTACTTATTAATATATGTCGATGATTTGTTAATTTGTAGTAAAGCTAAAAAGAAAATTAAAAAATTAAGAAATTAAAAAGAGTCTGGTCAGAAAAATTTAAAATGAAAGATCTAGAAGAAGTTAAAGAATACCTTGGTATTAATGTAGAGTATGATTATCGAAATTGTGATGTGAAATTAAGTCAAACTAAGTACATAGAGTCATTAGCGAATAAATATTAATTGCAGAATAGTAAACTGTATAGCACTCCTATGGAAACAAATCTAAAAATTGAAAAGGCTGAAATATGCGAGTCAAATATTAAATATAGAAATTTGATAGGTGCATTATTATATATAAGTTCTAGTACAAGGCCTGATATAAGTTATAGTGTGAATTATTTGAGTAGGTATCAAAATAGTTATAATGAGACTCATTGGAAATATGCGTTACGAGTCTTGAAATACTTGTACTTAACTAAATATTTAAAGATGAACTATAAAAGAAATGTAAATTGCGAAACTATAGATTGTTATGTAGACGCAGATTGGGCTGGTGATAATGTTGACAGAAAATCCACATCTGGATATGTTATTAAAGTGTTTGGGAATGTAGTTGATTGGAAATCGCGAAAACAAAAAACGGTAACAAAGGCTTCAACGTATGCAGAATATGTAGCCTTATCTGAGGCAGTTAGTGAAGTAAAGTTTATAATAGAGTTAATGAAAAACTTTAATGTGGAATTGATTTATCCTGTAAAAATATTTGAAGATAATACAGGCGCGATAAATATAGCAAATTATGGAAACATTACTAAAAACTCAAAGCATATAGAAATACATTATCACTATGTCCATGAAAGCGTGAAAAAAAAAGAAATTGTAATAGTTAAAATTGACTCGAATGATAATATTGCGGATATCTTTACAAAAGTGTTGTGTAAAGATAAGTTTGAGAAGTTCAGAAAATTACTGAAGATAATGTAATAAATAAAAGTTTGCAATATATATGTACGGAGGCGTGTTGAAAATAGTATACATCTATATTGTACACATGGAAAGTATATTAATATGTGTGAGCGCGACTATATCGAGAGCGCGCCAATATGAGTGTGAACGCACACATGGAAGTCTCCCCTCCCTAGTGTGTGCGTGAGTGAGAATGTACCTCGAGAGGCAGCGAGCGACGCGCGGTTCTCTCTCTCTCTACAGCTGTACGCCGAACGATAAGCACCTCGCGCATGGCGCAAGGAAGCGCCGTAGTCTTAAGTTTCAATAAACTCTTCTTTATTATTTCTACTTAAATAATGTCTCTCCTTCCTTTACCACACCTCAACACAAACAACTTGATGATCTTGCTCATCCATTGAAGCACCTCTCTCCTCATTTACTTTTGACACCCTCTACATATCTATGTAAAGATTGTTACAATCGTGCTTTAAAATTGGTGAGTAGCACTGACAATGACTGTACAACAGATAATGAGTTGCCAACAACATAGTCGATAAAGATGGAGATTTTTTATTAAGTACTCCAGAACGTATCGAAGAATTTAACAATGATAAAAGTACATCTGCCTTAGGTTCTGTATCGTCCCTTAAGAGGAAAAATCTTATACGTGAAAAATAAATTGAAAACATTGTCTAATACCCTCGATGTGAAGTTGAACAATGTTTATGACATTACTTCAAAGCAAACGAATAGACGGCATGCCGTTCTACAGAATGGGTATAACAAGTAGGTTTATTTAGCCTTGGAAAAGTGTTCGACGGTATCAGAAAAATAAAAATTCTGAATTTGCTACCCTCATTCTTAACAAAAAATGAAATTTTATCCTTATTTCCAGACATAGCAATATATATGATAGAAAAAGCGAAAGGTCTTATTCAAGAAAAATGAGTTTATTTGGAACCAGAAGCATACTCACGCCATACAATTAATGTAAGCACCGAAAAAATTGTTATGGAATATTATATAAATGACGATTTTAATTGCTTAAGGCAGAGTCCTAATAAGAGTGACGTTATGAAAGCTAAAATAAATAATAAGAAAGAGAAGAAAGTTAAAAGTTTTCTTACTGCAAGACTAAAAGAAACGTATAAAGCATTTAAAAATGATTATCCTGAATTGAGAATTGGTAAATCGAAGTTTTATAGTTTGCGACTAAAATATGTCCTACTTAGCCCCCTCAAAGAAGTTTGTCTCTGTATCTATTTGGCAAATTAGGATTTATGTCTTACGAGCTTAATTAATTTCAGAGGGAGTAATGTTACAGAGTTGGATGAAAGTCGGTCACAAATAATAAACGCAACAATGTGTTCTGAGCCATCTGATTTATGTTATTTACAAGAATGTAAAATTTGTCCAGGCAAAGAAATCAGTAGTTCAAGGAAATTATTGGGTTAATGATCAAATTTCTATTTTCACAGCAGTGACTTATTAAGCTGATTCGTCACGAAGTTTCGCAGTCATGATGACCGACAACATGACTCAGTGTATGCTTTGCTAGCAGTAAAAAAAGGTACAACTTACTTGAAAGAAAATTGTTGTGATTCGATAAAAAAAATTACCATTGTATTAGACGGCACCGCTAGCCACCTTAAAAATCGCTTTCAATTATATGAATTAAAACGAGCACCATATGATATGGTATTCTCCATATGGTTGTTCTCTGCTACTGAACACGGTGAAGGACCTGTGCATGGTGTGGGGCGACTTGTAATTAAGCATTATACTACTTCGCATAATCTTCGACAGCCCTATAAAGAATCCATTCAAAATTCTAATAATTTTGTAGAGCACGTTCAAAAATATACAGATGCAATTACAATAATACATTTACAAGACGTTGACATAGAAGAAATTAGAAAAGTAAAGCATGTTGATTGGCTTACTATAATTCCTAAGTATCATGGAATTCAAAACTCATTTATGGATGAAAGAAACATGTAGTGATAAAGTACATTGTTTTACAGCAAAGGCCGCTGATCGTCGACTAACTGAAGTAAGAACAACGAAACAGAAAAACAAAAGTAGTTATAAAAATAAAAAATGTAGAAGAATAAAATCAAAAAATAAAATACATCAAGCATAAAACGTATAAATGCATACAATATTTTATTTTTTTTTTCATTGTTTGGGAGGGTTTAGTTTCTATGCGTGTTTCTGCTGCTACAAATCACAGGGCAAAAAGCATCACCGGGGCAACAATTATCAGATAAGTATGACTAACCTCAAAAGTTTTTGAGGAGATACAACATATAGTATCTCACTTTTTTACGTAAAAAAAGAATAGGTTCTTTGTGTTTTTTATGATTTTGTAGGATGTGGAAGTAAACTGACAACTTCATCTAACATGAAGGAGCGATGTCATTGAGATACAATGGGAAGTTTGTCTAAAAGAAGGGATTTTTTGGATTGAGAATATCAATCCACTTAATTTGTACTGAATAACATTTAATATTGTTCAATGCATGGTCAAATTAAAAATTCACAAATGCTTGTACAAAAGGAATGAGCTCTGGGATGGCATTTAATCTTACATTGGAGGTGCAACACAAAAATAATGGAAATATCGTAAAAACTGGAATATATTCAGGTAATAAAATTGTTTTATTAATATATTTTATTCATATATATTTTATAAAATATTTATATTTATAAAATATATTTTATTCATATAATTGGATAAATTTTTTTTGCAGCACAAAGAGTAGAAAATGGAAAAAAAAATGCAAATATCGTACACATTTTTACATTTCTTTTTAAATTAGAATGGCTGCAGCTTTTTTCTGCGGAGATGTTAGAGTCTATAACTCTGCAGAGGTTCATGGTGTGATATTACCTACAACCTCTGCGAGTTACAAGAAAATTGGGGTTTCGGAACCCTGAGCCTCTCTTAGTAAGTGAAATTATAAAATACAAATAAAAACATTCTTGAACAAAATATTATCTTCAATTAAATTCTTTGGAAAATTATGTAAAACAATTCAGAAACATTACGAACCAAATAAGATTTTAGGAAAACAAAAAAGCTTAATTTAGAAGTGTTGAGAAAAACGGTAAATGTTTTAAAAAAAATCAGGCAAGCCATTGAAAAACACTGTTTCGTGAAACTAACCTATATATTAAATTATCTTTGTTTTATATTTTGATTCTTATCCTCTTTTTAAAAAACTAAAGTCTAAAGCGGAGCGCGCTACACGCTCCTGTAAACACTAACCTATTTTAACTACTGTATTAGCCAATGAAATGTTTTGATAACGCTCTGATGTTGACTCTAAGCTTCAATTCGATAATAAATCTCTATCTCCCTTTTATAATATGATGACGATGATTATGATAATGATGACGGAAAACTGAAACTAAAATAAAATATTTCTAATTGACTTATTCGTTTATTCTCTAATGCCTGATGAGTTAAAAAGATGTATTATAAAATGTTTAACCTAAAAATTTGTGTACTCTCAAAATTGTAACCTCAAAAATTTTGTATATAAAATAGTATTATTAAAATTAATTATAATATAATTGAAATATATGAAGTAAGTAATTGCAAAAGTTGCGTAACTCAAATATAAAAATTAATATAAGTATTAATTAAAATGTAAGAATTTCAATCTTATCATTTATCAAATTTTGAATTTTAAATTAAATGTACAGATTGTTAAAAAACTTCGCATTGGGTGTATATCACGCGATAGAGCGGAAAATTCTAAGATAAAAAGTACTGTAAACCAAAACGATCGGTTCGGTAGATATTCCGTAATTGATTAATGAAAATTGCTCCATTGGGCCAATGAGCGCGCAACGTTAGCGGCAAGCGGCGGCGGTGAACGAGGAGTGGGGAAAGCTGTCGCGCTGCCTCGGTACCGCTTCTCCTCCGCTATCGTAAAGCGGCCTCTCGCGCTAATGCCACGCGCGGCTCGCCTCACCGTTGCCGTGCGATCTGTGAAAAACCTTAAAGACGGAAATAGAGCATTTCACTCCGTGGAAGGCAGGGAAATTGCAACAATGATGTATTATAATCAGTTAACATAACCCACCGCACCGCACGTATTTCACAATTATTAAACTTTTCATTGAAAAAATACGTGACTCGTAAGTATTCGATAGTAGCTAAAATGTATAAAATTGCTACGTGTATTTCTACGTATGAAATTACTGTCTCCACTTAAGTGTTCAACAAATTGAATGACTGTATGAGTACGCAAAAATAAAAAAGTTATTGTTTTAACGTCACATGAATCCTGGACGAAGATCGATGTACGATGATAAAATGAAGGGGATTTTAAAATGGATGAATCCAATAACAAGGATATTGTGAGAATCTAAGCGCCTTCGCGCCTGCGCAGTGTTTTAATGTCAGAGAAGGCGGAGAGTTTGACAAATAAGTTATTGTCTCTTTTAAATATCTCGAAAATATCCGACCCTGAGCTTGCTTTAACGAAAATCAAGTCTTACGCGCATGCGCAGTATTTTAAAGACTAGAGCGCCGATACTGTGACACTTAGGTACTTGCCCCCTTTCAATATCCTTTAAATTTAAAACATAGAGCTTGGATTTTGCAAACATGATGTGGTGCTACCGTCAGCTCAGTGTTTTAATGTCAGAGTACGTGGCAATATCCTCATAATATCAAATATTGATCTTACATTTAGGGAAAATCTAGTTGCGCTCGCGCCTCGCCGCGATTAAACATTTTTAATGTTAGCGGGCGAAGTGAATTTGGGGATTAAGTAAAGGCTTCTTTTAAATATCTTGAATGTAAATCAACATCCAAATCATCTTTGACGGAAATCTTATTGCATTTGCGCCTACGCGTAATTTTATTTCCAGAACAAGCCTCGTAATTATCATTCAAATACATAATATTGTGAGCTCGTCTTAAAAAAAAAATTCGATCGCCTTCGAGCTTACAGAGATTTGAAATCTAGAACGTATACAGTCAACGACTGATTTTTGACATTTTGAAATTTATTTGAAAACTGATAATAACCGTGTCCCTTCTGGTCTCACTATTAAAATCATTCTCACAAATTTTAAATCAAATTCAACTCTGATGTTAACTTCGAAACTTACGAACATGTCGCTTTAAACATCTTTGAAATTCGAAAGTTCAGGCATGTATTTAGAGAAAATTTAGTCATGCTTGCACATATCCAGTGTTCTCAATTGCATGCGTGCGGTAGCTTTCGAACCCACCAAGTTGCCGCTTTTAAATTTCTTACTCAATATCCCATGTCCAGCTCGACTTTGACGAAAATTTTGTCGCGCTCACAGCCATGCGGTGTTTTAAGTCCAAGCGCGGGGTAAACTTGGAAATTACGTAATTTTACCTTTTAAATATCGTCAAAATATTGAATATAGAACTCGCCTTTAGCGAAAATCTAATCACTCACACATCTGCGCAATGGGTTTAATGTCAGAGAACACAGAGAGTTTGAGGATTAAATCCTTGCCCCTTTTAAATATCTCGAAAATATCAGACCCCGAGTTGGCGGTTTAGAAAAAATCTAAACATGGTTGTATGGGTATAGTTTTTAATGTTATAAGCGAGCAGCGACTTTGGAGATTCTTTACACCACCCTGTTAAATATATTGACAGTACGCCATATCCGATTCGGTTTTAGCGAAATCCTACTTGTGCCCGCTGCCACGCAGTGTTGCTATGTGAGAGTGGAAGGAGCATTTGGTGATAAAGTAAAACTCTTCTAAATATCTTGAACATACCTGACAGCGAGCTCGGCTATGACGAAAATCTGGTCGCATTTAAAGGCTTATAACATACGAGGAGCTATGGAAAAACAAATCACTATAGTTTTTTTTCTTTCTGCTCCTTTTCATATTCTCCTTCATACGTGTCGCGTTATCGCTACGGGTAAGATCGCCATGGTACGTTACGAAATTGGCGAATATTTCAAAATGATTGGGTTTTTTTCTGAGAATGGAAGAAGTGCTGTTCGAGAGGCTGCAGCGTACGCGAAGTTCTTCCCGAATAGTCGTCATCCTGACGCGAATGTCATTAGTGCGGCGGTTCGGAAAATGCGAGAAACCGGCAATTTATGCCTACTGGTGGTGGTGGACGTCCGCGTGGTATAAAAATTCCAGCGATGGAGGAGGAAGTGATTAAGCGTGCGCTGGACGATCCACGGATGAGCACTCGTAGAATTGCGGGCGAGATGGATGTGTCGCACGTGCTGGTGCGTAAGGTGTCGAGGGAAGTGAAGTTGAACCCCCGTAACATTTCATGCGGGTGCAAAAGCTCCTTCCTCAGGACTAACCTGCGCGAGAAAACTATTCTCGAAAGATTCTCGAGAGAGTCGCCATTGAACCAGAGTTTGGACAGACGAGTGCACATTTACTCAAGATGAATGTTGGCGATCCAGCGCCTCGACCCGCGAGACGCTGACGTCACCAAGCCTTAAAAGGCAATATACGGTGCGCAGCCAATGAGCGCCCTCCACGCGGTCCTCTCTCGCCGCCCCTCCATCTAAAAGCACGCCGCCGACTCATCATCAGGCGCCGGCCGGCGACAGTTCACGCGCGACGGCCAGAGAGAAGAGACAGCAATACCTGTACGCCACGCGGCACTACGGCCATCCAATAAACCATCAATTTCTCCACACGAAAGTCTTTTCATTATTTTGAACCTCCAGTCCACGATCCATCCATTCAACACTACAAAACATTTGGTCCTTCGAGCCGGATCGTGAGGAGAACGACATCGACATGGCCACGCCGAAGAAACTTGCTCCTATCTTCTATCCTCACTCTCGAGTGGTTTAGAGATAGTCATTTTTCTCCCATACAGGTACGCATCAAAGTGTTCGTGGTCGTGAGTGCCGTAACAGTCGCGTGCTCTAGCATGCCGACTTCGAGCGTACGTTGCTGTCTCTCTCTCTCTCGTTAATTCGCCGTCGTGTGTACTCGGAAGCCACCTTCTAAGGCTTCCTAGGGGAAATAGCACATCAATTGCTATTCTCCCACTTCTATAAACGCCTCGGAGTGCGTCTCTAACGACTCCAAGGCGTTGCCAAGAGCGTGCGCTGTAAAGCCAGCTCTAGAGTCACCGCACTCGTACGGTGACCGGCAGCCATTTTGTCTTGTAGCCAAGAGCGTGCGCTGTAAAGCCAGCTCTCGAGTCACCGCGTTCGTACGGTGACCGGCAGATATCAAGACACGGACAACCAGCGTGCATTGTACACGCACGGAGTCCACAGCATTCAAGTCACGGAGTACCCGCGTGGCGCCTACACGCTACGGGGCTCACGCCACTCAAGTCAAGGAGTACCCGCGTGGCGCCTACACGCTACGGGGCTCACACCAGTCAAATCACGGATTACCCACGTGGAGCCTGCTCGCTGCCACTGCATCAAGCCGCGCGGCGCTCGCCGATACGTATCGAGAGACGTATACAAGAAGACGAAGAACAGGGCGCGCTACGTCCAGGACATCGAATACGTCTTCACCAAGAGGATTAGGAGGCGGACGAGTCCATCATTCGCCACAGGGGGCGCGTTTCCACAGAGCGAAGCGGTGCTCGGACGAGTCCATCTTATTCGCATCTATCGTCGATCCGATTGCGCTTGGATACTTCGTCCTAATACTTGGACACACGTATCGTTCCAATTTGTTTATTTAAAAATACTTTTCAACTATTGTTTAGTCAAATTAGTGCTTTTTTTCATTTAATGAAAATTTAAATTTAATTTGAGATTAATACAATTTGATTGAGTTTGAGTTTATTTAAATTTAATTTGTAATATTTAACTAGTCTTGAGGAAATTGAATGCAATTATTTGGCCTAGCAAATACTTATGTTAATTGACCTTGCAGTTTATCACTGCCTGCTGATGCATCGTCTCGTCTCCAAATTCGACTGCTGATCTACACCTGGATTCATTTCTGATTCCGTTGCTGACTTCGCTGCATGGTTGCTGAATTCAACGTCGGCAGTTCCTTATCTTCAAGCAGTCAACGTTACGAATCATCAGCTGATTCCACGTGGGAAGTTAACACACGCAGTCAACGTTGCGACTTCAAGCGTATCTACACGTCCACACTAGCATAAGTATCATAACCTAGTTTAAGATTTAGTTGTAGTAACTCTCACTATTCCTTCTCTCACTCTCGAGTGGTTAAGGATAGTTAACTAATCTTAGTTCACATTATTAAGTCAAGTTCTGCCGCAAAATCTAATTATTTGATTTCAAAATGGATGACTATCATCTTAAACAGCTGTCGCTTCAAGCACTAATTACCAAATCTTTTAAAAACTTCAAATCTAAAGGTGAAAATAATATGACTAAAGGTAATGCCGAGTCACGTCTTGCCGGACTTGAGAAAAATTATGATACTTTCCAACAGACTCACGAGAAAATTTTGCGTCTCAAGGACCTTGATACTAAACATGACTATTTTTCATCTAATCTCCGTGATTTGGTTGAGGATAACTTCTATGATCGCAGAGGAGAATTTCTTGACTTTCTAGATCAACTTAAAGAAAAAGCAGCCTCCGCTCAAGCTGCTAATTCCAATGCTGCTGCAGTTACTCCAGGGCCCACTCAAACTTCTACCAACTCTTCGTTTCAATCGTTGCCTAAGATAGATTTACCTAAATTTTCAGGTAAATTCTCAGATTGGGAGAATTTTAGGGACGTCTTTCGGGCTCTTATTCATCGTCGTGAGGACTTGTCGCCTGTAATGAAGTTGCACTATCTTCGCACTCACCTTACGGGTGAGGCACTGGAGAAAATTAAATCTCTTCCAATTGCTGGTGATAATTATGAACGCTCATGGACAACTCTAACTGAGTATTACGAAAATCAACGTCGTATTGTTAGTTCTCATATCTCGGAAATCTTCGCAGTCAAATCTATGAAGTCAGATATTTCATCGGAAATCAAACGGATTTATAGGGAAATTTTCAATCCCATCGCTAGTCTGACCTCTCTAAATAGAGCGGCTTCGTTAGGTAATGATTTAATTGTTCATTTTACGTTGAATCGTCTTGATTTAAATACGCGTAAAGAATGGGAAAGGCATCTTGGTGATAGTGTTGATCCACCGACTATGGAACAACTTCAAGCCTTTCTTCGAAGTCAAACCCTCACTCTAGAGGCTATCGAAGCAGGTACTAGATCGTCTTCTAATACTAACCCCAAAGCTCAAACCTCTAATCCAAAACCTCGCAAATCAGAGCAAGATAATGCTCAGTCGGTTTATTCTCATCAGACTTCACCGACGAATCCACCAAAAAAGAAATGTTCGATTTGTAATCAATCACATTTTACAAATCGATGTGAACGATTTATCAATAAAACGGTTCCTGAGCGAAAGGAATTGATCAAATCTTCTAATCTTTGTTACAATTGTTTAGGGAAGCACAACGTTAAAAATTGCACTTCCAACTTTCGATGCTTTCTTTGTAAAGCTAAGCATCACACCATGGTGCACTCTGACAACAATCAAGCAATCAGTTCGTTGCAGACTGATCAGATTGACTTAGCGACCAGCACCTCTAGCCCCAACTGTGGCAATTTCGTCATCACAAAAGTTGATGATAAACCTGCTTCTCAAGCAGTCTCCCTCAATAGTGGAGAAAGTACTAATTGTACAGGAGTACTTTTAGCTACCGCTAGGGTTAACGCCCTTGGTCCTAACGGAACCAAAATTCTAGTTCGTGCGCTCATTGACCCCGGATCTCAAATCTCGCTTGTTACACAAGCTATGTGTAACTTGCTAACTCTAAATTGTAGAACCAGTCACACGCACATCCAAGGTATAGGTGAAAAGACAGCTGCTGTTTCCTCTAAAGTAGCTCGTCTTACTATACAACCACATTTCAATTCGACTTTCTCATTGGAAGTTGATGGCATTGTTTTGCCAAAACTCTCGTCGTATAAGCCTCCCGTTGTAAGAGGTAATACAAATTTCGAATACTTAAGAGGGCTGCAACTGGCAGACCCCAGGTATCTCGAACCTTCACGCATCGATATTCTTCTCGGTGCAAGCGCTTATGCGCAAATCATTGAAAGCCAGATAGTTAAGGGTCAAAACCTTCAACCAATAGCTCGTTTAGTTCTAAGCTCGGCTGGCTCTTGACAGGTAATTTACCTTCTTCAACTTCGGAAATAGGGCTAGAATCAATATCTCTTCATTGTTCGAACAGCTGCGAGCATGAAGCCAAACTTTTGGAGCTCGTACAAGATTTTTGGAGGGCGGAGGAAATACCTGTCGATAAAAAATCTTACTCGCCAGACGAACAAGCCTGCGAGGATTTCTATCAGAAAACAACTCGTCAAGATGAAACAGGGCAATATATAGTAAGTCTACCCTGGAAAAATCGTGACCAGTTGAGTTCAGCTCATCTCGAAAATTCTCATTCTGCCGCATTACGCGCACTCAACCGTCTCGAAGCAAACTTCGCTAAGGACGATAAACTCAAATTAGCTTATAGTGATTTCATGAAAGAGTACATTGACCTTGGTCATATGTCATTCTCCACAAAGTTTGATCCATTATCAAAATACTCTCAAGCCTTCTTACCACATCACGGTGTGTGGAAGGAAACCAGTACGACGACCAAGTTACGTACTGTGTTTAATGGCTCAAGTAAGGCCAAATCAGGTGTTTCGGTCAACGATCTTCTACACGTTGGACCCAATCTTCGTCAGGATCCCGCCGCTTTGATCTGTGCCTGGCGTAGGTATAAGATCATCTTTATACTCATATACTCATTGTCAGATAAGTTGTTAAGGATGGCGTCGTACTGCTTCAGATTCATTAATCGAGTCAGCTCGAAAATAGAGCGCACGACATCGTCATGTCTAAGCCGAAGAAACTTGTACCTATCTTCTATTCTCACTCTCGAGTGGTTTAGAGATAGTCATTTTTCTTCCATTCAGGTTATTGCTAGTGAGATTGAGAACACCAGACTTTGTCTGATATATTTAGTCCAAACTGCATATTTTAAGTCAGAATTTCAACAATTATGTAGAACAGGTAAACTTTCGACTAAAAGCCCTTTGTTATCACTAAACCCCATGATTCAAAATCATTTACTCAGGGTGGGCGGTCGTCTTTCTTTCTCACTCACTTCTCGGAGAAGATGCTAAGCACCCCTTATCCTTCCAGCTGATTGTCACTTTACAACTTTATTAATAAGAGATGCTCATCATCGCACTCTTCATGGTGGTGTTCAATTAACACTTGCCACGCTAAGACAACAGTATTGGATAATGAAAGGTCGATCTGCGGTTAAGAAAGTCATCAGAGCTTGCCTCACATGCTCACGCCATGCTGCTCGAGTACCTTCCCAATTAATGGGCGATTTACCCAAGTCTCGCGTCCGACACTCTTTACCCTTTGAATGCTCAGGTGTCGATTATGCCGGTCCTATTCATCTTCGCCTCACTAAAACTAGAGGAAAGGGCACGATGAAAGGTTATATAGCCATCTTCATTTGTATGGCCACTAGAGCTGTTCATATCGAGGTTGTCGAGGATTATTCTAGTGAAGCGTTCATCGCTGCTTTTCATCGGTTCACTGCTCGTAGAGGTCATTGTAAGAAATTATATTCGGACCAAGGAACCAACTTTGTCGGTGCCGATGCTCAATTAAAGCAGATGATCGTCGCTTCTTCTTCCTTTTCATCGACAATTGTTAAGTCTCTCGCTCAAGAAGGTACGTCTTGGATCTTCAATACTCCCAGTGCACCTCATTTTGGGGGTATTTGGGAAGCTGCAGTTAAGTCAGCGAAACACCATTTGCGTCGAGTCATTGGAGAGCAAGTTCTTACTTTTTCTGAACTTGCTACACTAATGTGCCGGATTGAAGCTTGCCTTAACTCCAGACCATTGACTGCTCTCACCGACGATCCTACTGACCTTGATTTCCTGTCACCCTCACACTTTCTCATACAACGCTCATCATTTCTAGTGCCAGAGGAAGATGTCACCAAGGTCAAAGTCCCTGCAGGAAAGCGTTGGCTCCTGATCAGCCAGCTGACACAACACTTCTGGGCCAGGTGGTCCAACGAGTACCTAACGTCACTTCAAGCTCGCAGGAAGTGGAAACAACCTCAACCACCAGTCACTGTAGGCGAACTCGTGCTCGTTCGAAGCGAGCTCACGCCTCCAGCCAAGTGGCCCCTCGCCAGAGTTACCGCCGTCCATCCAGGGAGTGATGGAATCACTCGCGTGGTCGACCTGCACACGGCCACCACAAATCTTCGCCGACCCATCGCCAAGGTTATTCGACTCCTTCCCAAGGAGTAAGGACCGTTCGCCATTCTGACGAAGGTGGGCGGAATGTTGGCGATCCAGCGCCTCGACCCGCGAGACGCTGACGTCACCAAGCCTTAAAAGGCAATATACGGTGCGCAGCCAATGAGCGCCCTCCACGCGGTCCTCTCTCGCCGCCCCTCCATCTAAAAGCACGCCGCCGACTCATCATCAGGCGCCGGCCGGCGACAGTTCACGCGCGACGGCCAGAGAGAAGAGACAGCAATACCTGTACGCCACGCGGCACTACGGCCATCCAATAAACCATCAATTTCTCCACACGAAAGTCTTTTCATTATTTTGAACCTCCAGTCCACGATCCATCCATTCAACACTACAAAACAATGAATATTTTAATTTTCATAGTTACCATCATTATGGTTATGAAAATCCATTCTTGATGTGGGATAGCAACTTGCATACCACTTCAAAGTAAATATCGGCTGGATTAATCGACAATCAATTGGTAAGTACAGTATTATTCATATTCTTAATAGTACTTTTTGACACGAGTGCGGAAGTAGAGTAGGTATCTCATGAGACGTTTTGCGCTCGAGCGAGGCGGGAGCGAAGCGAAAGCGAAAAGTCATATGTGGTACTTGTCTCGAACCGTATTTTATACCACGAGCGCTGATAAATCATATCAAAGTTATGATTTTGAAGCTAGAGTGGTATAAATTTATGTTATCGTACGGTTGTTTTTATGCCTATAACTAGCGGATTCAAGTCGCGAAATTGCAAAATTGATAGATGCATAATTTGTTTACTATTTTATTTATTACTTTTTATTAAATGTTTGAGCAACGATTAAATTAAAAAATAAATAATTAAATTGATGTAAATATAATTTGGATTTATCAGAAACTTTATAATTACTATTTTTTATTGAATAGGGTTTTATTTTGAGATATTTACTTCATTGCTTTCCATGTGTTTAATTTTTATGTGATTATATATTAAATTGATAATTTGACTAAATGTATATTTAGTATTTAGATATTTTTAAATTATTTCAGTTTGTTTAGTAATTCAGATTTGAAATTAATTATGTTTCTATTAATGTAGATTGGTCCGATTTTCTTACCAGAGAGGCTTACTGGCCAAAATTATCTGGAGCTGATCAGAGATGAATTGCACGGCATTCTCTTCCCGGCTGATCAGGTGGACGATATGCCGCTTATTCGCCGGCGTATTGTATTTATGCATGATGGATGCTCTGCCCATTTCGAGTGCAATATGGTTCAATCGGCATTTAATACGCAAGCTTATCTTATTGCAACCCCGCGTAAAAAAATTTACGTTTGGCACAAGTTTGGGCAAGGTTCATCTTTGGCAGAACTTTTGCCAAAACTTGCCCAACGAGACTTTGCCAAACTTCGATTATGTGCAACTAATTATTTAGCTAAAGTTTTGCGGAAGTTTCGCGGGAGTTTACACAAAGTATTGGTAAACAAGAAATGAACATTGGGTTAATTTCTCCATACTTAATAATACGATTGTCTGAAATTTTGCAAAACTTTAGCAAGTTCACGTAATCTTCGTCTTTACTTCGAGTAAAGTTTAACGAATCATTGACATTGTTAGTCTCAAATTTGTCGAAGCTTTGCAAAAGTTTCGCAGAAGTTCGCATAAAGTAGTACTAAACGAAAAATTGTATTGTTTGCAAATTTATTTAAAAATAAAAAGTTCCAATTTACTCTTATTTATTCTCTTAACGTGCTACTTTTTTATTATTTACTAATTCGATCGGAAATTTTCTGTTATCAATAGACAAATAATGGCATATATCTACTATATCACAAATATTAATTAAAATTAATCATTAATCTTTTCACATTGAAAAACTACGGGCATACTAGTATGTACAAAATTATTTTCAAAAGTTGATCAAACTGTAAATATTTTTAATTTGTATGATGAGAACTTACAATTTACTGTTGAATTATCAAATAACAATTGTATAAGTTTTTTGGATATGAAAATTATTGTTAATGAACAACGTCGCACTATCACTGATTGGTATCATAAAAAAACTTTTTCTGGAAGGTATTTGAATTATCAATCACAACACCCACAATGTAACAAAATAGCTGTTATATACAGTTTAGTAGATAGAGCATTTAAACTATCACATGAAACCTTCCATAATACAAATATAGCCTTGATCAAAGAATTATTGTTATCCTTTAGAATTAATTAGAATTTATATAAAAAAACGATTAAAGAAATTAACAAATATACAGAATTCAAGATTAAATAGTAGAAATAGAAAGATGTTTATCAGCCTACCTTATGTAAAAGAATTTGAAAACTTTATGAATTTACTTTTCAAAAAATTTGATACAAATATAGTTTACAGCACTAATAATAAATTAAATACTATTATCAAATTAGGTAAAGATAAAAATCAAATTGGTGACAGTGCAAATGTTCTTTATAAAATTGAGTGTAATGATTGTACTACTTCATATGTTGGACAGACAAGTAGATGGGTTAATGTGAGAATTAAGGAACATGCGAAAAGATATATGATAAAAGACACCAATTTGTCATTATATATGCATAAAATTGATAATAATCACACTATTGATTTTAATAATTATAAAGTATTAGACACAGAAAGTAATAGAGGAAAACGATTATTTTCCGAGGCATTGTTTATACATACGCAAAAAAACTACATGAACAAACAATTTGAAATAAATAGATTAGTCAACGAATATATATCAATAATTAAAAGTTGTGAATTTATGCGTATTTAATACCATATGTACCGTCCACTCTGTAGTAGAGAGACCAGGAGCACATGTGGAATAGGAGGAGCCACGCCCACTGAGTGCTAAGCCAGAGAGTCTATGTTAATTTCATTGGTGTTGGTTTTCTACCAATACGTGTGTTCCTGGCAGTTTCTTTTTCACACGGCCTCTCTTTAGTCTATTGTAGCCCCTCCTTCTGTATGCGTGACAGAAGGGAAAGTACATATACATTACACATAGACATAATAAAAGTATAAAAGCAGGCAATAGATTTTTAAACCTACTGACAACGGAAAATTCTTCCGAATAGTTAATATTGACAAATTTTGTAGGTAAATAGTGTATATAATATTAAGTGTGTAAAATGTTTTGTAAAACGTTATTTGTATTAATTTAACTTTTTATTTATTGTATATATAGAACCTGAAGAGGGACATAAAAAAATGTCCGAAACGTTGTGTTGAATAAAAAATTGCTTTAATATTTAAACATCTGGTAGTTATTGGCCATCAGCTTCCTGAAATCCAAATTGCATAGTTTTTACAATCAGCTGTAACGGGATGGCTAATGGGGGAAAATCCCATAAAACCACAGGCCAGCGATGCCCTAGAACACGGTGCCGCGGATGTCAGACTAAAATGACTTGCCCGGGGATCTGCTCCTGGAATCCCGAAAACAATACAAAGATCGCACGCGAACTTCGCTTTCCAACTTATTGGATCGCTGAGTGAAAAGCGCGCGCTCGAAGAGTAAAGCGCGCGGCACTAGACTCAGATATGAAAACGACCAGCGGAGTCGTTTTCCCGCGGAGGCGGCGGTATCCGGGAGAAGGTTAGGTTAGGTCAGTAAATAAAGAATAGCCTCAGTTACATAGAGAAACACTAACAAGGTCTATTCAAAAAAACTTTACATAAAAATAACGCGTCGCGTTACGCGCCGACAAGAATACGGGATCCGCCGCTCCGCGCGTGCGGATCAATGTATTTATTTTCGTGGAGCCGGCGAACGCACCACCGACCGAGTCGAAAATACACAAATAGATCGCTGCGCGGGAAGTACAGAGAGGCTTATCGGGAGAGGGGTGCACTCCCCTCGTCACTCGCTCACGAATCCGCTCCTGCGTCAGGCCTTATCCTCCGGTCGACTTCGGAGTATTCAGGCCGAATCCTAACATCCAGCCTGCACCTACAGACGCTTCGGATCCCAGGAGTGGCTCGGATTGTTCACGTGCGCTGCTCTCCGTGGACGGTACGTGGACGAGCGCTGCGCTGTACCGATGGATCGCACGGTGACCGTTTTCTCCGAACGATCTACGTTCGCGTCCGCGCAGTTCGACGGCCCGAGAGAATCTGATTCAAAAATGAATCGAGCGCGACTTTGCAACCGCCAAAGTCGCGCAGCTCGCGAAAAGATCGTTCGAGCGATGTCAACAAACGCTCGAGATGCACGAATTCGCGGGAACGAGAGCCAAACGAGTTCGATAGAATACGGAGAACCGAGATTCTTATTCTCTCCATATTTTATTCTGGAATTTCGTTATACAGCATTACATTGCACACAGGGAGAACCACAAGGACACTTACAAATTCTAATAAATATTTGTATTATACCTATATATACAGTGCTATCATGCATAAATTTAATACAAGTAGAATTACTTTTCTTACTTTTTGCATAAAACTCAGATTCGTAATAACATCTATTTTTCAAAAGTCTATTAAAAATGTGGCATTTACTTTCATCGATTTCAAAATCATTATCCAATAAAACATCCAATATATAACTAGGTATCCTTCGAGCTTTTACACATGAGCCAACTGTCACGTCCGAGAACACAACACGACTGGGATGGTTAACTCGGTGAAGAGTTACGCTCTTTCAGGCCTTAGCTGCGTTAGCTATTCAACCTTGGTTGAGCTGTTGAGTTGGAAGTATAAGGCGCTTAAACTGAGCTAAAATATTTTTGATAATAGGAAGTTTGGATGTTTACCAGGACCAACAGGTACGGCACATATGTCCCTTAAGAACAATTGGACACGTCCCTTGTATGGATAGGAAATAAGGTTAAGAGCCCAGGAGTATGAGTTTCAAGGAGAACTAATTTTACCCAATCTCAGGGAAATCTCAGGTTCACCCTTCCCTCCCGAGAGCTGATGCTCATAAGCCACTGCGTTAATTTAATTAATTAAATAGAAAAGAAATACGCATTTGGGCTGCAAGTCGTCAAACTAATAAAATAATGAAATTGGCAAAAATGAATTTAGTTCGCGTCAAGCTTTGAAATGAATAATAAATAAACTTTGTTAGATCAAATTGCATAAAAGCCCTTAAGGCTTAACACTAAATGACCCGTTTCTTCGAATAAACAAGTCCTTAGAGTCCTTAAGACCCAGGCCAACACTTTTATTCGAAGATCAAAGTTAAATATATATTATTTATTATAATTTTTTAATAAGTCTGAAAAATAAATAATATTTTCTTTGTTAGGTCAAATTGCATAAAAGCCCTTAAGGCTTAACACTAAATGACCCGTTTCTTTGAATAAACAAGTCCTTAGAGTCCTTAAGACCCAGGCCAACACTTTTATTCGAAGATCAAAGTTAAATATATATTATTTATTATAATTTTTTAATAAGTCTGAAAAATAAATAATATTTTCTTTGTTAGGTCAAATTGCATAAAAGCCCTTAAGGCTTAACACTAAATGACCCGTTTCTTTGAATAAACAAGTCCTTAGAGTCCTTAAGACCCAGGCCAACACTTTTATTCGAAGATCAAAGTTAAATATATATTATTTATTATAATTTTTTAATAAGTCTGAAAAATAAATAATATTTTCTTTGTTAGGTCAAATTGCATAAAAGCCCTTAAGGCTTAACACTAAATGACCCGTTTCTTCGAATAAACAAGTCCTTAGAGTCCTTAAGACCCAGGCCAACTCTTTTATTCGAAGATCAAAGTTAAATATATATTTATTGTATTTTAAATTTTTTATTTACCTTTTGAAATTTTGATTTGGAATTTTAAATTTCTTTTTCTTTGTTAAATAATAAATTTGAAAAGAATTTGAATTTGTGTAAAATTTGAATGTTTATTTATAAATTTGTACAGGTCTTAAGCTTGTGAGGCTTGTAGAGCACTGTCTCAGTACAATCAACAAAACTTGTGAGGCTCTTGTTGACTGCTTGGGTCAGTTCAGAAAAAGCTTGTGAGGCTTGTGTTAATCTGACTGACTTGGTCAGTTCAGTAAAGCTTGTGAGGCTTGTGGTGAACTGCACCCTGGACCAGTCAGCAAATCTTGTGAGGCTTGTAAATCTGACTGACTGACCAGCAGTGCGCGTTCGGCGTATTTAAATGCGTTGCTCCTCCTCTTCTTTGGTTGGAAAAACTGCGGTGTCGAATCGGGTGGTTGCGTCATCTTGAGGCATCGAATCGCTGGTTGACATTTGTAACGGCGGTTGATAGTCATGTATCCTGTAGTGTTAATTGTGGCTAGTGGTGTGAGAAAACGGTGTCCAATGGTGCGGGGGTGTCATCCCTTCCAAACGTCGATTTTTGTGATAGTGGGGAAAATCCTGTGTTTTAACACAGAGAGCGGCAGAGAGCGGTCCCTTATCCCTTCTCTAGGGTATTTTCCGGCGGCTCGTATCTTCCTTAAGGAGCGAGAGAGAACGATATATGTGCGACAGAGAAAGAGAGATGAGAGAGACAAAAGATATATCTTTCTCTTTCTTTCGAGTCAAAAATGATCAATTTTCTGTTACTTGCTGAAAATTATACAATGTTGGCAGTTTATAAATTATAAAATATGTTATTCTATTACATTTTGTTCTAAAATGAAAATACAAATTTGAACGGAAGTTATCGGTCTATTACAACAGGAGTTAAACGCATTATAAATTTTATAAACTTAATTATACATTAAACAATGAAATTTCTTATGCAAACTTTATAAAAACATTAGACTATTCATTCTAGCTAATATATCAATCATATTATTAAGTTATTTTATTAAATTAATACATTTTCCTTAGATTTTCTATTATTTATTTAAAATATTTGAAATTTAATTAGTTTTCGTAAGTAACAATGTGTTAGAATACAACTATTGTCCAGTAAAATGTTTTATCTAATGTGTATATTTCATAAAACTTGCATTAACAATGAAAATTACTTATAAATAGTCATAATAGTTAATTATTATTAAGAAAACGTACGAATTACAAATGTATTATTCAAATTCTAAACAGTTTATCATCTAAACTTAAAGTCTAGTTAGTTAATCTAGTAGAAATAGACAAATGGATTATTATTACTATAAAAACATATTATAATAATGGATTTCTCATCTCTTAATTTTTACTTAACATAATGCAATTTTTATCTTAAACAAAAATTATTTTTCTAATTATAATTAATGAGATATCTAGCGTTATTCTAAAATAATATTCTTATGCTATAGTACATTGAGTCCCAAAAGATGCTGGAAAATGCGTCTCCGCGCAGGAAGACTGAGATAAAATCTATTTTTAGACGAGCCATGTGTTTTGGGGCTGATGTAGCTGACAAACATCTTCTTTGTCTCAGTTTTTCCTATAATTAACAATCTAGATATTCTACCATGAATTGAATTATTTATCTTACTAGATAATTATGTAGCAAGATATTACAACTTGAATGAAAATGCTACGACTATTTTAATGATAGTTATTTGGAATACAAAATTTTACTAACTTAATAATCTAATTTACAATGAAATCATATATGACAAATTTATAATAACAGTCAATTATCTAAAATAAACTAAAACCTAAATGCTTTGTTATCAAAACTTGTTGATTTGTACAATATAATAGCTATTATAGTAATTATTTATCGTTGGTTAATAAAGATTCTTTACATGGTTATAGGTTGCGTTTATAAAATGCATATGGTTACTCATAGAGCTATATTTTTGGGTTTTTGTTACTAGATCTTTGTATTATTAATACAAAAAAAACAAAGCTGTTGATTGCTATTTAACAAAGAATATATATAATTAATATTATTTTTCCTAATTTCCTTACTTTTATATTTAATATGGGTTGTTGTTAAAATAATTTTATTGATAACGGTTTGAGAGATAATGTAAAATAATATTTCAATGTATAGTATAAGTCATGTTTTGAAAAACTCGGAAAAGCGCGTCCCTGCGTGGGAAAGCGTCGCATCTATATTTAGTATGGGCCATGTGTTTTACAGCCCCAAGATTACGTATCCGCTCGAGGCAAGCGTCCCTTAAAGCTAATTTCACATTCTGAAGGAATATTTTCGAGCCTAAATATAGTTGTTTCAACTGAAAAACATTAATTTATTTATTTATTAATTAGTTAAAATTTGATTTATTTATTACAAGAATATTTTGTATAAACCAAATATTTTGCTGGTTGGTGAGTTTCCTTTATAGAAGTAAGAAAAGGAAACAAAAGAAAAAAAATAATGGATGAGTGTTATTACTCAGGTATAGAAAATAGTCCTTCAGGAGTGTGGTTTAAGGTAACTAATATAATCCTAAATCTATTTTACAAATGTTATATCATGTAAACTATTCATCCCGCGCCTGAACGGTTGCTATTTAATGTGTATTGTGTACTGTGTATCTGTTAAATGCTAACTTAGTTAATTTACAAAAAAAAATACGAACATATCCAATCAAACATATAAAGGTAAAATTATAATTAGCAATTCATTCTTAACCTATTATTTAGAACATATACTTGTAGAAAGTCGATCATAATTTATAACTAACTAATTAATACAAACTGAAGTATTTCTAAATAATATTGCATTGCGGAAATATTGTAATTCAACTAAAGGTTTTATTATTATAATTTTTGTGACACGTAGATATTATTTTCTTATTCGGATTGATACATGACTATGTTATATTAATAATCAATAATTAATATCTGGTGAACATTTTTACTAGAGTGAGTTACTTATTTTACATAAGAAAAAGTAATAATCTTTGGTAACAGATTTTCTAATATAGTTTACTACACTCGTAGTCGTGGGTATAATCGGTTAATTGCATGCACTGCGTCGTTGTTTTTTTTTGGCAGCTTGGGAAACTCCCCATAGCGCAGGTCACATCTACAACCCTTGGTGCAATAGTGTCGGTAGGGTAGTAGGTGTTCAGGGTTATGACTATGGTTCATCGCATAAAAATATATACAAAAAAAAAATTTTCCCATCGTAGACGGTTCCGTTACACAACTATATAAACATTTTTATCAATTCTCATAATTTTTCGCCTATGTGTTCCAGATTTTTCAATTTTTTTGCAAAATTTATCAGTAGCGCTATCTTCCAGTAGGTACTTCTCTTTCATTTCCGCTAAACACAAAAAGCTCATAACAGCTGAACAGATTTGTAATTCCGGGTATCTCAATCCATGTACATAACTTTTTAATGTACCATTAAAATCTTCAAAAGGGTAGCAAGAATGTACCCATAGTGGTCCAAATTGTTTGACGTTGTCTGGTAAGTGTTTGAGTAAGTGTATATTACAGGTCATATATTTTTTACCGTACAGATGTTCAAACTCAATCAAGTACTCAGTCAAAAGTCGTTTCGCTATTTCAATCATTTCATCACTTATACTATTTTTATTCAACAAAGAAATTACTTTTACAAGTAGCATATGTTGATTGAAATAATTTTCACTCATGATGTTCTCTAATACTGGTAAGCTGTAGATTAGTAAGAAAGTTTCTAGTTCTGAAGCTTTCCAGTATGAGTACTCAGATACTTTCCGCGGCATTCTATTTACAAACAAAGGGGGAGTGTTTCATTCTGCTATTTACAATATCTATGAAAGGAAACAAAGATGAAGAGTGGTTGCGAAATTGTACATCGAACCAAAATTCTAATAGTTTTTTCATTACTCCTTGATAAAGACAATGCATTTCATCAATTGCTGTCGTATTCATATAATCATATACTATTAAACTTAGTGCACTTGGACCTTTAACACCACGTACGTGATTTCCACTGTCTATTGCTTGTCTAACGTAATGTTCTGTCATTTCAGTTGTTCTCAAATCAGAATCATCAGGAAAAGGATAAAGTTGAACATTTTCAATATGCTGTGTCTCAATTTCGCAATTTGGACATCCAAATTTTCCATTACAATTTTATATGTTTAAAAATAAAGCTTTTGTTGGAAGATCACAAGTGCCACTACTAATCATGCCTCGAACTTTTAAGTCACCTTCTTCTTTTGAAATATTGAAATTTACTCCTTGATAAAGCTTATCGAAATCATTTTCAAAAGACGATACAAATAAATTTGCTTGTGGTTTACCTGTTTCAAACCACAGCCCCGCTAGCAAACAGTTTTCCTTTTTTATTAGCATTTCATAGGGTAATTCATTGACGATCAAGTACAATGGCCAAATGCTTATTTTCGAAGATTTAAACAAGGTGAGTCCATCAGTATTCCATGAAAAAGTTAAATTATTTGGATTCTTTGTGTAATCTTCAGGAAGTGACTTGTAAACGTGACCATTGTAAATATCTTCATAATTACTTTCATTAATTTTTTTACAAGTAAAACGATAATTTAGGCTTTCTTTGACATTTTTTCGTTTGAACATCGAAGATAGTTGCTTTATAACAGGAATTTCTATAATATAACTAACATTATTTCCACTATCACATTTCACGCAAAACTGTGCTTCTAATTTAGTAAAACATAATGTACAATAAAAATGTTTTACCAGAGGAGTTTCAATAGATGTGAAGAATTTCTTAAACTTGTACAAAGTTTTTGCACAATAGTTTGGCTTCCTCCAATGATTTTCTAATGAGTTCTAATATAGCCACTAATAACGCTCCCGGCATTGGAAATCTAGCATTAACGGTAAATATTGATAATATACTTTCTGCGACGGTCATAAGAGCATCTTTATATATAGGCTCATTTGCATTGATAAAAAAATCGGTAAAAAAATCTGTATCTTCAATCGCCTCGTTGTCATCTGAAGATTCTTCCGTTGAATCGCCCCCTGAGCTCGATTCTCTGTCCGAGCACTCATCATCAGATGAACTCGATCTTCCATCAAAAAATCTATTAAATAAAGAGAAAGATATTAGTAGTAGTTAAAATATGAAGCTAAGTACCGTGTGACACCTGTGCATAAGGCACGAGCAAACGTCGATCGTTAATGCGCGCGCACGCGTATGTGCGTCTGTCTCTCTGTGTGTGTGTGTATGTGCGTGTGCGTGCGTGCGTGCATGCGTGCGTGCGTGTGCCTGTGGTGTGTTTATGCGTCTCTGTGTGTCTGTGTATCTGTGTCTGTTTTTGTGTGTCTGTGTTTGTGTGCCTCTGTGTGTTTCCCTGTCTGTGTAAGTGAGAGGAAGACAAACATTTACAAAATGTAAAAGTCATGTATATATTACAATATAAACAAAAACCTGGCACACCTGTTTGATTTTCAACCATAGACTCTTGACCGCTGCATCTGTGAGTTTCCACTTCATTCTCATCTTGTACTGGGATTCGGTTATCAGGAGTTTCCGATTCATTGAAATCTTCTATATAAACAGTCATTATTAGAGTTAAACAAAATTGTAGACGAAGACGTTGATAGATAAAAAATTAAATCAAAGTAAGTTTTTAGTGATATATTGTAATAATTTTCTACATAGTTTACGCAGGCACGAAGGATAAAGAGAAAGAATATAAGAGAGCGAAAATATAGGAGATGCGAACGCGAAAGATAGAGAGAAAGAGTGCGAGCGAAAGAGGGTTAGGGATGTGAGCGGGCAAAGGAAAGAGAGCGAGCGAAAAGCCAGCGTGCGAGAGACCGAACAAAAATTGGCGACGCGGGCGCGAAGAATATAAAGAAAGAAAGCGAGCAAACGAGGGAGGAGAAGAGGGAGTGAGCAAAAGGACAAGAGCGGGAGGAAAAGGAGCGAGTGAAAGGGCAAGAGCGCGCGAGAGAGGAAAAGATAGGAGACGCGGACGAAAGATAGAAAGGCAGCAAGTGAACGGGGAAGGTAAGATAGGAAGAGAAAAAGAGAACGAGCGAGAGGGCGAGAAAGTAAGAGAGCGGAAAAATAGGAAAAAATACCGCGAGAACTGTCGTCACTTTCAAAACTATCTTCTTCACTTTCTTCAGCGTTGATGACGTCATTCTCGCTTTCATCGGTTGAGCTTCCGAGCTTTAAACGAATACGGTATTTCCACTACCGGCTGTATTCATTGAAATCACTTTTCCGTTTTGGCATTCTTCAGTACTTTTTCCAAGGTTAAAGAGCTACAGATAAAAAGCATATTAATGTGAGAATAAAAATTATTTTGAGTTTTATTTGACAGAATCGTTACATTTAAATATTACTTACATAGAGATGATCACGGTTATTTTTTAAGATACAGCAGGGATTATCGTAATTATCGAAAATATTTGATGTGTCGAATGTGATGTTTGAAAAATGTTCTTTTGCAAATGTCTTAAATGTGAGATAGTTTTTTGTTTATTGTTAACTTCACATCGCTTATTGTTTAGTCTCCCGACCAACGCTTTACCTTAACCTGTTCCATAAGATTCCAAAATGTTTGCGCTTATTTTGTGGGAAGAAGCTTCAATAAGCGTCGTGCCTTTAGAGGATACGAAGTTGACGAAAGGACGTGTGATGTACGCCAAATGGGGCACTACGTGGTACAAAAGCCAAATTTTAAAAGGGAGCGGTAAGTCTATTCCTTCACCATCCCTAATTGTCTTTCGCTCGCTCTCTTTTCGTCTATATTTCGTGCTCGCGTCCTTTTCCTTCGTCCTGTCTTACCCTTTCACTAGCCCCTTTTTTACGCCCTCTCCTCCCTCCCTCTCTCGCGCTTTCTTGCTCGTTCACTCGCTCTCTTTCCTTCCTCTCTGTCTTTTGATTTTTCGTGCTTGCGCGTCCTATCTTTCTGCTCTCTTACAATCTCCTGCCTTTCCGCTCACTCCCTTTCTTTCGCCCTCTTGTCCTGCCCTCGCTCGCTCGCCCGCTTTCTTACAATTTTTCGCGCCCGCGTCTCCAATTTTTCCGATCTCTCACACGCTTGCTTTTCGCTCGCTCTCCATCCTTCGCCTTCTGATTCATATATCCAAGCGTACGAATTTTCCTTAATTAATAGAGAATAGAGAATGGCTCGAATCTTTAGAAGTAACGACGGAAGGTGAGATAATTACTTCAGTGCGTAGATTCTCAGTATCGGAATCGCTGCTTTTAAAGAAGCGCGAAATCTCAATGAAAGAGAAGGAAACTGAATTTTCTAAGAAAACCTCAACGTTGGAGCATGGCCAATCAATCATTGATAAGCCATCTATTTTTCAACGGTCAGCTCCAATAATAGATGCTGAAGATGATGCCACCGAACGGTTAGCTTTAGTTATACTTCGTTGTTTTTGTTATACTTCATTAACTTAAAAATGTAAATATCATCTATATAATCTGAATCTTAATTTATTTGAAAATTAAAGTAATCAACCCGAAAATACTGACACGGAGGAAAGTCAAAGTCAGTCTAGTGACGATGAAGATGTAGCACCAAATAACGATCGGCAAATTGATCGTTCTCCATCAATTCTCGCTACTGAGCCAAAGAAGACACATTGTGTCTGCTCTAAAATACCAATAGGTATTTATATTATATGCATAACGTGTGTATAAAATAAATAATCACTTTTATTTTTCAGTTACACAGAAGGATCTTGAAAAACTGAGGGTACTGAATCGAGTTCTTGATTTCGCGAGATCCATCCATATTAAACAGAATATGATAATTTTTATAAAAATACTTAATATTTATACGTTATACGGATATAATAATAATTTTAAATTATTTTCAGAATGACCAGGAAACTTTGGATGAAGTGGATACTGCTTTACAAGAAAAGCTAAAACCAGGCCAGGTAAAATCTGTTTTTTACTTCTGCTCTTTCGCTCGCTTTTTTTCTATTGTCTCATCATTCCCACGTTCGCTCGCTCTCTTTCGATTTTTCCTCTCTTTCGCGCTCTTGCCCTTCCGCTCGTTCCCTTTCCTTCCTCCTATCTTACCTTCTCCGTACGCTCGCTCTCTTTCTCTCTATGTTTCGCGCCCGTGTCTCCTATCTTTTCGCTCTTTTAATCTCTTGATTTCTCGCGTTCGCGTTTTGTATTTTTCCTCTCTCTCGCACTTTTACCCTTTCACTTGCTCCCTAATTAAGTATTATTTAGCAACAACTTCAAGTAACTGAAGTTAAAAAATAGTATTATCGTTGTAATTAACTACTAAACGTAGTACAAACTACAGATAAAGATCATTTCTTCGTATGACTTTATGCGAACTTCTGCGAAACTTTTACAAAGCTTCGACAAATTTGAGACCAACAATGCCAATGATTCGCTAAACTTTACTCAAAGTAAAGACGAAGATTACATGAACTTGCCTAAGTTTTGCAAAATTTCAGATAAACATATTATTAAGTACCGAGAAATTAACCCAATGCTCATTTCTTGTTACCAATACTTTGTGTAAACTCCCGCAAAACTTCCGCAAAATTTTAGCTAAATAATCAACTGCACATAATCGAAGTTTGGCAAAGTCTCGTTGGGCAAGTTTGGGCAAAAGTTCTACCAAACATGAACCTTGCCCAAACTTGTGCCAAACGTAAATTTTTTTACGCGGGACATCTTTCGCGCTTTATATTTACCGTCGACTATCTCAATGTTGAATAATTAAGAGTCTGAAGTGGGTTATCAATTAGATTTCGCGAATATCTATTAAAATGAATAAACACTTATTCGACGTATTAATGTTGATGCAAATAAACGCGACGGCGGGGATCTGATTACATGCGACATTTCCGTTCTCTGTCTGATCTCTATCTGATGGCGCTCCACATTCTCTCTCTGTCTCTCACTGCAGTAATTCATTACATGCTGCAGACGGGCGGTTCATCATCTCATACGTCCTGCTTCAGGCTCGCGGATAGACGGCAGGCGAATGAATTCTTCTTGGGGTCGGTGATAAGAGAATGCTTTGACCCAGCTATCTCCATGCTCTTTTCTTGTTACACCTCGCGCTACCTCATCACCCAAGATTCTGATTGCAAACTATTCTCCCTTGCAGAATATCACATTCTTACACTTATTTAACCTCTTGACGTTCTCGTTACAAGCTTGATATTTATACGCATCTATTATATTTTTTTTCGTTTAAAGAACTTCCATTGCAATATTTATACTAATTACGGGATATTAGTACCGTGTGCATGCAGCAGAAATCAGGTAACGATGATCACCACAGTAATTACGAACATAGCTGTAGATATTAAAGCACTTAATTTAATCTCATTGTTGCAACGTATCCTGCCTAAATGATTCGAACGTTGTCGTGCTATTGACATGAATTTCAAAATAAATGGGCAGGTCTAAAATATAGGGGAATCCGATGTTTCCGGAAACTTAAATATCTTAATATCTACAAGTCCAAAAAATATCTATCACGAACAAGGAGAAAGTTCAAAATAACAGGTTTAATTAAACACTTCTTTCCTTAAAAAATGTATAATTCAAAATCAGTAAATTACGTGTACTTTAACGCTTTCTCAATAGCTAAAATTAAGCGAAAAAAGATTTTTTGATGAAGTGGTGGTAAAATCCTTACTTTATTTAATAAGGATTTTACGTCTTCGGGGCGTAAAACTTAGACCACATGCAAACTGTGTTTTTCACTGTAAATGGGCGAAAAAACAACGAAAAAATCTTAATGGGCGAAAAAAACGCACTATCCGTGTGACGTAAATTTTTCACCTCCGCAGACAACAACTCCGGAATTTATGTCTGCAATTGAAAGCGTAAGGATCGACATAACACCTACTACATCAAAAAATATTGTTTGTAACATGGGAGTCGAATTTCATCCTCACGCGATCGCGCAGAACTCAGTTGTAAATATTGTTTTTTTGGTCGTCAGGATAATGTGTGAATTTTGTCTCTGATGGCCAATTTTCTACTAAGGTTTTTTAAATAAATGGAACAACATTTATTTTTAAAACGACGTTTTGGACACTTTTTTCTGTGTCCCTCTTCAGGTACTATATTGAACAATACAAAATAAAAAATACATTTTTAATACAATATGTTGAACGTAACATTTAAAGTTAAAACAATTTTTTTACAAAATAAATACAATGAAGTTTAAACAATTCAATAGATCGGGAGAAACAAACTTACATTTAGTTATTAAGTCAAGTAAGCGTACTTGCGGGAGACAATCCGCTTCGTCAATAGTTTTTGATTGCTAATTTCGGTCTTTATATACTCATCTGTTGCGGGTGTGTATGTGTACATGAGAGTAAATATGGATACGACACAGGTGGGGCGACGTAGTGCCAAACGATTCAAAACTGAGAGGAGGTATCACGGTAGCGCGTAATAGTGGAAGTCATATAAATGACGATATTTCTCAAAATATACAGTCTATAATATAATAGATGTTATATGTTCCACCAAACGTGCTTTTCTGATATAACATTTCGAATTTACAAAGTTTGTATATGTATCAAGAAGTTGAAATTTTATCGTGTGTATATTATGCATAAGCTAAAATTTCACAGTTGTTTATTAACGTATTGTATTCTTTCGCTAATTTATTAATCTCAAACTGTTTATTCATATACTTTTTTTGTTTATGTATAAAAAATGATTCTGAAAAAAGTCTGCTTTAATTATTTGTTTCTGTGTCTAAAATCTTAATGTTATCAAAATCAATTATATGATTATTATTTTCATTGTGAGCAAATAAGGACGATTTTTCGTCTTTAGCAAGATATTTCTTTTTGTGTTCTTTTATTCGAACATTTAAGTGCCTACCAGTCTGTCCGATATACGTAGCTTCGCAATTATTACATTTTACTTTATACATAACGTTGATTCTATTACATTTGTTTTCAACAACTACTTTAAACAACTGTGAAATTCTAGCTTATGCATAATATACACACTGTAAAATTTCAACTTCTTGATACATATGCAAACTTTATAAATTCGAACTGTTATATCAGAAAAGCACGTTTGGTGGAACATATAACATCTATTATATTATAGACTGTATATTTTGATAAATATCGTCATTGATATGACTTCCACTATTACATGCTACCCTGATACCTCCTCTCAGTTTTGAATCGTTCGGCACTACGTCGCCCCACCTGTGTCGTATCCATACTTACTCTCATGTACACACATACACTCGCTACAGATGAGTATATAAAGACCGAAATTCGCAATTAAAAACTATTGACGAAGCGGATTGTCTCCCGCAAGTACGCTTACTTGACTAATAACTAAGTGTAAGTTTGTTTCTCTTGATCTATTGAATTGTTTAACCTTCATTGTATTTATTTTGTAAAAAGAAATTGTATATTTTATTTAAAAAATTGCTTTAACTTTAAATGTTACGTTCAACATATTGTATTAAAAATGTATTTATTCCCATCTCAACAAATATGGCCACTTTTTTCCCTGAAAAGCGGGACAAAAGTTAGATTTGTTTCCCTCTTCCAACAAATTTAATGTTTGCGGGAAATATGACGATATTTCCCGCGAAAGAGGGAAATATGGCCATATCTCCCGCAAAAAGAGGGAAAAATGGCCATATTTCCCTCTTTTTGCCGGCCGCCGCCCATGTTTACAAACACTCCCCATATTTCCGTCGGTCCCACTTTCCAAATAAAAAAGTGGCCACAGTTGAGATGGGAATAAAGTACTATATGTAACTTGGGAGAAAAGTCGATGATTCCTCGGGTGATCACTGCCCTCGCTTCGCTTCGCTCGCTCAGGCAGTGAACCCACCCGCGGGAATCAAGAGCGACATTTCTCCCTTGTTACATAATGTACTATTTTTATTTTGTATTGTTCAATAGTGTATCTGAACATGGACACAGAAAAAGTGTCCAAAACGTCGTTTTAAAAATAAATGTTGTTCCATTTATTTAAAAAACCTTGGTAGAAAATCGGCCATCAGAGACACAATTCATACATTATCAGTTCTAAATAGTATATTGCGCACCTAGGGCGTAAAATGGACCTTTTGAGACCGAGTGTGGAGTTCGCAGTACGAGTCAAAGGTGAGCAGCACAAGCCGAAGGCGAGTGCGTTTTGCGATCAAAGACGAGTACTGCAAACACACGAGGTCAAAAGGCTCACTAGCCCTAAGTATACATCATATTTTTTGTGACACATGTATTGATTTTCAGAATTTTTGAGTCTAAAAAGCGAGCCTAAATAGATTTTCTTTTTTCAAAACTATTAGGATTCATCTCTAAATAAAAAAAAAGCCATGAAAAACATGCACGCACAAATTTATGGGGAATCGTAGGATTCCACGCAATTAAATCTTACGATTTAACGCAGTTTTAGAGCAGTGGGCGCAAAAGTCACTATTCACGCTACTCTATTCTTGACAATCTGTTCATGTCACTATCCATGAACTCAACTTCTATTTCTCGAATTACTTCTAGTATACTCAATATACTATTTTCAATCAAAGAAGTTCAAAATTTAAATCCTTTCTTTTTACGTTTACCTCTTCTATGGTAGGCATATTCAGGTCTTTTAGGTATAAAGCTATTATGTATTAAGTTTCCAGAAATACATATTTTGGAAAAGCCTATTCATAAAAATGCCGTCCTTGTAAGAATGCTATAAGTAATATTAATATAAATATTAATATATGGCCGACTCTCTGTTAAATCGAGAGGTCAAAAATGAATCTTCTTAAAACTCTCCGAAAATGTTCTACTATTTATTCTGGATACCCCTGAATTTTTTCAGATTTTTTAGACCCATAGTTTTGGACATATCAGATGTCAAAAATTGAATTTTCATGATTTTTTGCATTTTTCTTGCAATTTCAATTGATAATTACTCTTTGAAGATTTTATATAAATTGACAATTTTTTTTAGAAAAGTTAGGATTTTCTCACTAAAAAGAAGGACCACTCATTAATATTTTATATTTCATGCGAGTATCATAATGTTTCTTTTAAAACCTTAAATTAAGAAAAAAAAAAACAAGTCCGATCAGGCTTTCGACTAAAAAAAATTCCTGAAAGTAGGTTATTTTATGATAAAAATGCCCCTGCCTTCCCCTTAATAATTAAGATTTTTTTTTTTTTTAAATAGAAAACTGATGTTTTTTCTGAAAAAAAGCCATTTTTGCTTCCTCCTAGAGGAAGCTTTAATAGTAAAATTTTAAGTTAAATTGCTCTAGAATTATGAATAGAGATGATAGAAGTTCTTATCACATGATTTTAGAAAATGTCTGTATAGTCAGAAGCAATTACTTTGGAAAAACTTTTAAATGGATACTTATAAATAGAATACCGTTGTTACGTCTGTGACGTATCTCTAAATTCAATTTAACAATGCATATTTATCACCAGTAATTTTCTGACATACAAATGTCGTATATGTCGTATATGTTTAATGACGTTATTAAATCTCAATATTCATTTCTTTGACCCACAAAACGATGCGAGTGCGAATTTTAACAGTACAGCAATTTCGGCTACGCAACAGCCAGCGTGACGTAGCGAGCCACTGACCTTGTGAAACCAACCGCTCATCGCAACTTTGTTTAGAATCAGCACTTTTAAATGTGAAATCGAAATGATGATATTTAAATGTTTACTAAATTTGTTTAAAAAGATGATTTTGACTCAGCGTCAAAATCATCTTTAACCCAAATTAACCGCTTAATAAATACGGCGACTCACAACACACAAATCAGTAATCCTGCAATAGTCGCGAGCTCCATACCACTCCAGCCGACAAGAGGAGAAACGATTATTATACAGGCCAATTCGAACCTATAACAGACTACGAGAAAAGACTTATGTCTATAAAATCAATAATCTATCGGTATTAATTATCCGCGCAAGCAACGCATATATTACACATATTAATCGAACAGATCGAATATAATTATTTTGTGACTCTATATCAATTTATTGTTAATTTTATAAACGAATAAATAGTGCAATTATTGAACCATCAATCTATTTATTTCGAGAACCTACATCAACAGGAAAAAAAGGTAAATAAGCCAAAATATAACTAACAATCAATTATAAGAGTAGATTCCTCGACACTCAAGACTTAACAGTGGTTCCGGTACCGATCGAACAATCGTTCACTAGACTATTTAAAATAAAAGAAATAAAATAACTATTTTTCGGAACGTCACATTGGTTCCGGTACACAGTCGAATGAAAAGTTCGTTAGATCAGCTAACTCAAACTTTAAACGTTTTAAAGTAGATCAAATAAGCTCTTGAAAGACGAGGGAAATATTCTTATATAAACTAACATAAAATAAGTCCGAGCTTCACATTTTGCAGTAAGTAGTTGGAGCCATTCATTATAGCATGAATTACCAAACTACTGAAAATAAATGCGTACGGCTCGTCGAGTTATTAATAAGTATTCAACAAATGATAAATACGGAAATAAGAATAATTTCTACAAAACAAATGACATTTTTCAAAAATATATTACGCAAAATACAGATACAGTCTAACACAGATTACAAAATTGAAAAATAAAAATATTACAAACGAAAAAAGATACGACACTACAAGGAGTAATAAAACAAAGAAGTAAGAAAAAAATATTAACAATAAATTATATAACAAATATATAGCTGAAATAGCAAGGGAAAAGATAAATTATATAATAAAATCAAAATACATTCTAAAAAAGAAAATTAAAAAAATCAATAGTATTGATACATAGATAAAAAAAATAAAGAACGAAACATAAGTAACGAATGAAGAGAAATAAATAAAAGGAAATAAATAATAGAGAATTTACACGATACAAAATAGAAAATATATAAGAGATATAATCAGTGTATAAAATAATCGAGTCATTTTTAATCAAAATAAGGAAATCGAAATAATAATAAAAAATAATTAAACAAACGAAAAGTATTACAATAAAAGTAAGAATATTATAATGAAAAATCATAAAAAAAAAAAAAGATTACAATAAAATGTTACATTACAAAAGTGAATATGAGGCGTTTCACGTCAGCTCTCCAGGCGCGGCGCGCGAGCGCGAAATCATGCTGTTTTCAGCTTGTGTTTGAAGGGCTAAGATATATCTAAAAAAAATAATCCCCAAGTGATTTCGATGTATTTTTTCCTCAGCTTTCCGATGGTGCTATTAGTTTCTCAAAATTTTTCAATTCTAACCGCAAAAAAACATAAAACGTGTTATATCTCAAAAACCATATTTTAAATATTTTTTTTTGACCTGCTAGATCGAAAGAGGAGGAAATTTTACATGGATATAGCCTTTTTCTACATAGGGTTTTTTTATTTTTTCGAGATATTATTCAAGAAATACAAGGCGCTCGGCCAGCCGCCGCGCACGGCGTGCGTCACTGCAGAGTCGCTGTGCGATCGGAGCTGCTCCACTTAACATCATAACAATTTTTGTTCATAAGCTTTTAAATATTCAAATCTTTTTAACATTTTTAGTCTTTTTTAATTTAGGAAATAAATCATAGTTAGATGCTAAAGAAGTTTTTTTAAGTTGCAGAGTCTTTTCATCTATTGGAATAAAAGCGTGGTATTTCAAAGTACCTGGAATGGCTTTTGCTTTATCGAATCCAACTTTTAATTCCAAAGAATTTTTTTCATAAACTTCTTTGCTACTGTAGAAAATCTTTGTTTCTTTACTATAATTTTGTGCCCAATTATAAAGATCGTAGGCTGTAAGGATTTTGTGAGCTCCTGTAAGCTGTAAGCTAGCTCTATGGGCTCCTCTTTTTAAATTAGCACCTATGCCATCGCAACCACTTTTGCCATGTGCAGTGGCAAAAAAACGTCATTCAGCTTTTATTTTAAAATCCTCTTCATGATGAAGAAGATTCTGAAAATTATTTTTATTTTTAAAATGCTGTGCTGCACCATCGGTTATATTATATAATAATAAAAACAATAATATAATATATTATAAAGATTGTATAAATAAAATTGTTTATAGTCAACCATCGGATAAATGATTCTTGGGTGACTGTTTGGATTGCGTAGCTAATTTTTCAAATCTTCAAGAAATTATGATGAAAAGTTTTAAAAATCATGGCATTCAAGAAATTAAATATGAATCATGAAAGCAAACGGATCGCTGCTCAATAATATTTGAAACGATAAAAGTGTCTAGCTTTCTTGAAATATTGAAAGACAAATTTATTAAATTAAAAACGCACGATTTTTTTGCTAAACAATAAGCACTGTTTATCAGAAATTTAAAAGAAAATCTTGAAGATGGAGAGATAGTAATTAGTTTTGATTTTGCTGAAAATTACGCTTTTGTTGTTCAAAATTCAGCTCAATCGTTTCATTGTAATAATAATCAAGCCACTATATTTACAATTATAGTGTATTATAGAGAAAACGATGATCTCAAACATGAAAGTGTAGCTATTATTTCTGACAATTTAAATCATGATACCGTTTCCATATATGAATATCAAAAAATCATTCTAAACTATTTGAAAGGTCATCATCAACTAAAAAAAATTCATTATATAACCGATGGTGCAGCACAGCATTTTAAAAATAAAAATAATTTTCAGAATCTTCTTCATCATGAAGAGGATTTTAAAATAAAAGCTGAATGGCATTTTTTTGCCACTGCACATGGCAAAAGTGGTTGCGATGGCATAGGTGCTAATTTAAAAAGAGAAGCCCGTAGAGCTAGCTTACAGCTTACAGGAGCTCACAAAATCCTTACAGCCTACGATCTTTATAATTGGGCACAAAATTATAGTAAAGAAACAAAGATTTTCTACAGTAGCAAAGAAGTTTATGAAAAAAATTCTTTGGAATTAAAAGTTAGATTCGATAAAGCAAAAGCCATTCCAGGTACTTCGAAATACCACGCTTTTATTCCAATAGATGAAAAGACTCTGCAACTTAAAAAAACTTCTTTAGCATCTAACTATGATTTATTTCCTAAATTATAAAAAAACTAAAAATGTTAAAAAGATTTGAATATTTAAAAGCTTATGAACAAAAATTGTTATGATGTTAAGTGGAGCAGCTCCGATCGCACAGCGACTCTGCAGTGACGCACGCCGCGCGCGGCGGCTGGCCGAGCACCTTGTATTTCTTGAATAATATCTCGAAAAAATCAAAAAACCCCTATGTAGAAAAAGGCTATATACATGTAAAATTTCCTCCTCTTTCGATCTAGCAGGTCAAAAAAATATTAAAAATATAGTTTTTGAGATATAACACGTTTTATGTTTTTTTTGAGGTTATAATTGAAAAATTTTGAGAAACTAATAGCACCATCGGAAAGCTGAGGAAAAAATACATCGAAATCACTTGGGGATTATTTTTTTTAGATACATCTTAGCTCTTCAAACACAAGCTGAAAACAGCATGATTTCGCGCTCGCGCGCCGCGCCTGGAGAGCTGACGTGAAACGCCTCATATAATAAAATAAGAAAATGAAAAAATATTTAAATATTATAATATAAAAGATAAACAACACTCAAACGAGAAAATGCAAAGAAAGACAATAATAAACAAAATAAAAGATAAATTAAAAAATAAACTACAATAATAATTACGAACATTTAATAAAATGAAAAAACGATGATGAATAATCAAGCTAATATATTTTATAATTTTGAACAACAAAACCATTATTATACTAAAGTATTTCATTGTCAAATTTGCCGAGATCAATATCACGAAGCATTGATTTGCTATAATACAGTTTGTGTTTTTTGTAAAAGTAAAGATCATATATCATATTTTTGCAAGAATGCTAAAAATAAAATAGAACTTTTCTGTAAACTCTGTAATCATAAAGGACATTCTGTAGATAAGTGTACATTTAACCAAACAAATGAAGATTATTGCCAATACTGTCAAATCATAGGACATACAACTACTCAATGCCCTGTTATAAAGAAATATGAACTTGATTGTGAAAATTGCGGAAGCACGGGTCACTCAATTAAAGACTGCTTGTCAGCAGTATGCACGAAATGCAATAAACTCGGGCACTGGGTGAGATACTGCCCCATAAACGAAAAAATAATGTGGTGCGCGATATGTGCGGATGAAGGTCACAAAACCGCGAATTGCGAGAGCGTAAAAGTTTTCATTATGCAAAAAAGACAGCAAAACTTTCAGAATAGAGAAATTTGTCAATTATGCGACACGTCAGGACATTCAGCAAAAACTTGTAGGAAAAGGAGTAATAATCAACAAAATACATTCCAGGGTAACAACTACAACCCTTCAAATAAAGCCTATGAACATCGAGATAAAAATAGAAACGGATTTTTCCGAACAAATCATCAAAATGGTCATCATTTCTCAAATAATTCAAATAGTAATTATCGGGGAAACTTTAATACACAAAGTATAAAATGCGAATATTGTAAATTCACCGGGCATACGTTGGAAGATTGTAGGAAATTAAAAAGTCTGACGGCACAAATTAAATGCTCTTATTGCAATAAAAATGGACATCAAATATTTTGATGTGATTCAATTGCCATGAAATCAAGATGCTCCAAAATAAATCAGATAAATTTTGTAAAATGTGTAAAAGCACGAATCATACAAATGAAGAATGTGAGATACTCAAACAATATCCAAGTATTAATACTGTTGAATCATACCATAATTCCACAAAAGAAATAATTAACGAATCAGAAATTCAGAAAAACAAAGTTAATACAACGAATATTGAAAGGTATAATGGTAATGAACTAATTACAGAAAATAAAGTAAATAAAAATAAACAGGAAACTAATATCATAGAGGAATCTATAATAATTAATGATGATAAAGAAATCAATTTAATTATCGTACCTTTTATAAAAATACATGAAATCACTGATGATCCAAAGGATAATAATATAATTATAATAAATCATGAAAATACTAATGAAGTTAATTTTATAGACTTTAACGAAATTCGCAAAAATAATCATGAATTTGAAAAAATTATGGAAACAAATTTAAATGATTTTATTGAATCTACTGTAAAAAATTATGAGACTAATGATGAAATAAATTTCAATGAATCTAATATAAAAGCTCACGAGGATTGTGATGAAATTAATTTAATTGATTTTAATGAATCTGATATAAATAACCAAAGGAATGAAATTTCGAATGAAAATAATAAAGAAGGCAATAATTCGTTAGAACCAGTAACTTTTTATGATTATCTTAAAGTCATTTTAGACATAACTTTTGCTTCAGCTGAACCATTTGAATCTGAAGATGATCAAATGGAAACTAAATTCCAACAAACCTCGCTTGAAAATTCGTTAAAAGACAATATAGGATCAATACATTCTGAAGAGTCTTTATTAAATGATAAAAAAAATCTAAAGAACTTACTAAATAATAGTAAAGTAATTTTCAAAAATGAAAATCAATCAAAAGATAGGTTTGATAATCAAGAACATAAAAAACATTTAGAAATATTTGATAATCAAGAACACCAAGAACAGCTTGAGAATAAAAGTCAACTAAAAGAAACCTTGGGTAATCAAAATCAAGATCATAACGTAATAATCAATCTAAATACAAATCCTAATAAAGTACACCAATTGCAATTAGTTTTAACCAAAATAAAATTTAATAAAAACGTCAAAAAACTAAAATGTATATCTAATAATAAAAAACATTTTAAAGAATTTGTAAAAAATACAAGATTAAAATTAAAATCTAAAGATTACTACAATAAATTTACTATCAGAAAAAAGTTTAAAAAGGGAGACAAAATATGGCCTATTAAAGAACCAAATATGAATAATTTTCAAAAGGATCAGCATAATAAGAATTTTCAACGCTATTAAAATCAACAAAATAATATCTTAACTAATTATGAAAAATAAGCAAAGACAATATTATAACAAATAATAACATAACATTTTTGTTTTAGGATATGGACAACATACTCAATATTAACATCTATCATAATCTCTTCTTATTTTTCCAAATTTAATACAGCAATAGAGAATTATAATTGCAGCTGAACTTTTCCATTTGAAGCAAAACCATCCTACTCCTTGGTCAACTAGAATATAACCCTAAGGTGATCCAGATTTTACCAAATATACAATTTAAAATTATAACCACTTTTCCGTTTGTCTACAATTGTTCGTATCAACTTGTCAGAATTTTGTAAAAAGCAACTATATTTCCTAAGAAAGATAATAACTTTATAAAAATGCGATCGGAATAATATAAGTTTGAATAATGAAATTCTAAGAAATTTTGACGAAGACAGCAAAAAGATTCACACATGAAAGATTTTAGAAGTAATGCTACGACTAACAATAACATCGTTGACAATTAAAAAAAAAAAATATACATTGTTCTTTTCTTTTTTAACAACAATAAACAAAATATTGTGACTACATATTAAAATACGTCAGTGAAACAAGCAAGTTTATTTGTAAAAACTATGTGTTATTAAATAATAGAAATATTTAATTAATTATTTAGTCACAAAGTAGAAAACATTTCAGGGATCAATTTAATAACTTATTATTCTATCTATCTTTGAATAAGAAAATATAGAACTAATCCAAAAGAAAAATGAAGTAAAACCATTCCTAAACCTTGCAATCCTAACAAACATAGATAAAAATAATTTGGTTCTAATTTTATGCAAAATCAGATTGTATTTGCCTACAAAAATTGGTCGCATTCATAAAAGAAATTTTATGAATAGTTCAAGAACAAAAGAAAGAAAGAATTTAGGTAGCTGTACTCACATTGCTAAGATTAAATCGAATATAATGTATTGGAAGTGATCAGATTCATCATATACTAACATGATCATCCTACAAGATACACTATTCGGCACTGTATTGAGTAAAGCAATTTTCTACTCTATAACACACTGCATACTCTCTAATGCAAATATATGAATGCTACTCATGCCAGAAAAAAATCTTGAGTTTTAAAATGAACTTTTAAAACGGCTGAGATTTTCAAAGAAAGGTAATACAATGATGCATAAGAGCAATAACAAGTCAAAATTAACAAAAATCACTCCGTCCTATTAACCTTCCTTTTTTATCAAAAATACTTACCAATATAATTAAATTTTTCTTTTGGAAATAATTATAATTTTTCTCAGTATACGGTTGAAAAATATTTTTTTTATAATGATAATATCAAAAACCCTTTAATGTTATTCTACTTAAACAAAGAGGAAAAAATGATATATCTTTTGCCAAATATCTCAGCAGGGAGGGAAGTGACTGATCACTTGAATCATTCCCTATATTTCTCCTCACCTTTTATTTATTACAAAATTATTTAATACACACATTATTTCTAAACTCAGTTAATCAATGACTTGAATTTATGTAAAACCAGCAAAACAAAATTTATTATACATTAGCGTAATAAAATAATTTAATTGTCGAAATGCGATGTTCAAACAAGATATTATATATCTCTATACAAATTCTAATGCATAACGTATGCTATATTATTATTACGTAACGTTTTATTAACCAATTATTATATAAAATTAAAACCGTAGGTTAAGTGTAGTCTAGTGTTAGGAACAAAAATAAATGATTTACTTTATAGAAATTTACAGACGATACGAAATTTTGTTTAAATTTATTGAATTTTTATTATTGTTTTTGTTATTGTTTATATATATAAATTTTTAGTATGGATTTAATGATATGAATTTTTATTATTGTTTTTATTATTTAAATTGTTAGTATTATTGAACCTTTTGTAACAAGAAATTACTGATGGTTCAACTATTCCTATAATTGTTGAATCTCTACGATATTCAACCTCTAAGGGGAGGTGTTACGTCCGTAACGTATCCTTAAATTCCATTTGATATTCATATTCTCATCAGTAATTTCTTGATCCACAAAATTATGTGATTGGAAATTTATTAACACCCACGTATCAACTAGTATAGAGAAAAAATTGCAACACAAGGAAATTGTATACATCCTTCTACGAAATGAACCACAATTTTAAACGAACCATATTGAAATTATTTAAAAATTTCTCAAAACATTTTATGAAAGACGTTGTTGTAATTTGAAATTATTGTAACAGAAAATTACTGATGGCTAACTATTATTATACTTGTTGAATCTCTACGATATTCAACAATCTAAGGGGGGAAGTGTTACGTCTGTGACGTATCTCTAAATTCAATTTAACAATGCATATTTATCACCAGTAATTTTCTGACATACAAATGTCGTATATGTCGTATATGTTTAATGACGTTATTAAATCTCAATATTCATTTCTTTGACCCACAAAACGATGCGAGTGCGAATTTTAACAGTACAGCAATTTCGGCTACGCAACAGCCAGCGTGACGTAGCGAGCCACTGACCTTGTGAAACCAACCGCTCATCGCAACTTTGTTTAGAATCAGCACTTTTAAATGTGAAATCGAAATGATGATATTTAAATGTTCACTAAATTTGTTTAAAAAGATGATTTTGACTCAGCGTCAAAATCACCTTTAACCCAAATTAACCGCTTAATAAATACGGCGACTCTCAACACACAAATCAGTAATCGTGAACAGATTGCGAGCTCCGTACAACTCTAGCCGACAATAGGAGTAGCGATTATTATTATACGGGCCAATACGAGCCACATCAGATTTCTTATAATTTCATATATCAAATAAAGTGAATATTCAGCTACAAAGCTATCAGTCTAATTATTTACGAAAGTTCACCTCAAGGACGAAAGGTAATATAAACCATATATCAATTGAATATAATTCAAATATAATTTGAAGATAAACCATACAAATTTCAATACACATAAAAGAGTAGATTCCTCGACATTCAAGACTTAACACCGTGATTAAAAAGGTGGATCCCCCAAGGCAAGGTTGTGTTAACAGTCAAGGAACCTTCATACTTTAAGAAAGGAAATGCAAAAAGGTGGTTCCTCCAGGGCAAGACTTATATTAACAGTCAAGCAACCTTCAAATTTTAACAAAGGAAACGTAAATTATGCGTTACAATTTAAAAAAAGCAGTTCTCTCAAACAATATGGATTTTTGAATCATTGCACTATGGTCGAACTGGCCCTTGTGAATATTCCTAATGTATCTCGGACATGTAATATATCCCTAATATATCTTGGACATATAATAAAAAATAAATGATATAAGAAAAGAAATTAGATCTTTTTAATAAATAGTAATGAAGGAACAAAAGTGCATTGCTGAACTAATAAGGTACTTCTCGCTATGGTGGAATTCCCGTTTTTGATTAATTTGGTAAAACATCTGGTAAAACATTTGTGTATAAAACTTTGATATATTATTTTATTTCATAAAAAAAGTTTTACCTATCGCTTGGACAGGAATAGCTTCTATTTTATTTCCAAAGGGTATGACTAGTCATCGTAGATTTAGATTACCTTTAGATTTTGTGACGTTGTGTTTGATTATACCCCTCAACTGAGTCTCTCTTACCAAGGGTTAACTCAGAACCGAACACCGCGACACGATTTTTCCGTTACTTACGTCTCTAACGGAGCCACGCACAGTGGTCTGAAAGTATACCCCTGCAGACAAATTAATTTTCAGAATAATTGAGTGAACGGATTGGGAAAATTCAAACGGAACATTTATCTTTGAAAAAATACCTACTAATCCCTCCAGGCCGATTTTCAAAAAACCCTTCATATTTTGTTTTTTACATACATATCTTAAAAAATTTTTGAAAAAAAATAATTTTTTTCTCCTATTTTGCTGAGAAATATTTTGCGACTGATCGTATCGATGCCAAAACTCTTAAAAATTTATAAACAGGTTTCTAAGAATGTATATGCATTAAAAAAAGTATCAATATAAACATATATGCATGATTCCGTAGAATATCAAGAAAATATATATATATATATATATATATATATATATATATATATATATATATATATATATATATATATATATATATATATATACAGCGTGTCCAAAAAGTCTGGAAACACCCAAATAATTTCTCAGCTGAATTACTATTGGAAAATGTTAAGGTCGCCTTTGTAGTAATTTTTTACGAGGAATCCAATGGTGACCTTGGATTCGACCTTGGACCTCATTTTTGAGGTTATTTCAAGGTCAACCTCATTTTTCTAAATGGTAACCCCTATTTTTTATAGCGGAATCTGAAAGAGCGGAAAATTTTACATCAGGATATGTATTAAGGTATGAGGTTGAGGTTGCCCCCAGAGGTCAAATTGAGGTCAAAGTATGATTTCTTAAAAATTTCGCGAGTTCAGTGGTAAAACAAAACAAACAAAGGTAAGGTTTGGTAAGTTCGAACGAAGACTTGAAGGTGACCTCTGATTCGACCTTGAACCTCATTTTGAGCCTCATTTTTGAGGTTATTTCGAGGTCAACCTCATTTTTTTAAATGGTAACCCCTATTTTATTAGCGGAATCGGAAAGAGTGTGAAACTTTACGTCCAAACATGTACTCAGAACATAGTTCAAGAAGGACCTTGACGTTCATTTGAAGGTCATTTAAACTTAATGACGGTCTGATCTTGTGTAAACTTTTTAATTTTTTTAAACAGTCTAACATCTTATTTCAAGTGCTCGAATTATTTTCCATCCACTTTTTGATAGTAACCTAATCGATGATCGAAAACACCAACAGTATTTTTGATCATTTCAGTAGGAATGAGAGCTGATTCATTGTAAAATTTTTTGAAGCGTTTAAATATTGAACATTGTTACTTGTTATTTTTCGTATGGTTAGAGTGACAATAAACTATTATTCATTCCATAACCACCACAGAAAAGGGTTGGTCATCTTTCAAACATATTTTTTGAAAATTAAAAGTTCTTTTATTTTCAACTCAAAAAGTATTTTTGGATAAGGTCTACTACGAAGAGTAATAAAAATGAACAAACTCACTGATAGAGAAAGAATAACGATTCTCATGATGAGAGGTTGGGGACACATGCAGCGATCTTATAGGGCCGTAAGAGATATTTTTAATGCTTCATTTAGGGTTGGTGGAACTCCACTATCATTTTCAACAGTTCAAAAACTGTTAGAAGGTTTGAAAATACCGGCACTATCAGCAATTTACCTCGATCAGGCAGACCAATGTCAGCAGGTAACGAAGAGAAATCTTTAGATGTTGTGTTAACATTCACCGAAGATCCGCATACTTCCGTTCGTAGAGCTGCTCAAGTGCACGAAATAAGTAAATCATCTATTCATAACATACTAAAAGAGAGAAGTTCCATCCATTTAAAGTAACGCTAATACACAAGTTAAATGAAGATGATTTCGATCGTCGCGTTGAATTCTGTGATGATATGATGGCACGCATCGTACAAAATCCAAATTTTCCATCAAATATAGTCTTCTCAGATGAAGCTACATTTCAACTTGACTCAAGCGTAAATAGGCATAACTGTAGATATTGGGCAGTTGAAAACCCTCATTGGGCAAGAGAAGCCAAGTCACAATATCCACAAAAATTAAATGTCTGGGCTGGAATATTAAATAATAGGATTATAGGACCATTTTTTATTGATGGCAATTTAAATGCAGAAAAGTATGAAACTATGTTGCGGAATCAAATTGTTCCTGCTATAAGAGAAATAGCTGGAGAGGACTTTAATAACACATGGTATCAACAGGACGGTGCAGCAGCTCATTATGCACGAAACGTTCGCACATACTTAGATACAGTATTCATTAATCGATGGATAGGACGAAGAGGTGCAATTGAATGGCCAGCTAGGTCCCCCGATTTAACGCCTCTAGATTATTTCTATTGGGGTTATCTGAAGGATCGTGTATTCAAAACAAAACCCTTAAACTTAGATGAATTACGTGAAAGGATCATTGATGAATCAGCTCTCATTCCTACTGAAATGATTGAAAATGCTGTTGGTGCTTTCTATCATCGATTAGGTTACTGTCAAGAAATGAATGGAGAACAGTTCGAGCACTTGAAATAAGATGTTATACTGTTTAAAAAAATCAAATGTGAGAGGCAAGGGGACTCACGTAAATCAAGCGCCCCATCGTGAGAGGCAAGGGGACTCACGTAAATCAAGCACCCCATCGTGAGAGGCAAGGGGACTCGCGTAAATCAAGCGCCCCATCGTGAGAGGCAAGGGGACTCACGTAAATCAAGCACCCCATCGTGAGAGGCAAGGGGACTCACGTAAATCAAGCACCCCAAAGGGAACAGATTTTACTACGTCCACGTCGTTGTTCCTGGGTAACGCTAAATGTAAAAAAATTGAACTTGACATGACTTTTAAGGACAATGTCAAGGTCACCATTAGATTTCTCGTTGAAAACTACTAAAGAATTAACCTCGCTCAGTGTGATAAAAAGTTTACACAAGATCAGACCGTCATTAAGTTTAAATGACCTTCAAATGAACGTCAACGTCCTTCTTGAACTATGTTCTGAGTACATGTGTGGACGTAAAGTTTCACACTCTTTCCGATTCCGCTAAAAAAATAGGGGTTACCATTTAAAAAAATGAGGTTGACCTCGAAATAACCTCAAAAATGAGGCTCAAAATGAGGTTCAAGGTCGAATCAGAGGTCACCTTCAAGTCTTCGTTCGAACTTACCAAACCTTACCTTTGTTTGTTTTGTTTTACCACTGAACTCGCGAAATTTTTAAGAAATCATACTTTGACCTCAATTTGACCTCTGGGGGTAACCTCAACCTCATACCTTAATACATATCCGGACGTAAAATTTTCCGCTCTTTCAGATTCCGCTATAAAAAATAGGGGTTACCATTTAAAAAAATGAGGTTGACCTTGAAATAACCTCAAAAATGAGGTCCAAGGTCGAATCCAAGGTCACCATTGGATTCCTCGTAAAAAATTACTACAAAGACCTTAACATTTTCCAATAGTAATTCAGCTGAGAAATTATTTGGGTGTTTCCAGACTTTTTGGACACGCTGTATATATATATATATATATATATATATATATATATATATATATATATATATATATTATATATAATGACGATACTTAATAAATAACGAATAAGTAATTTCTACGTTATCCATTACAAAATTATATTTGTAATGTCTCAATACAGGAAATTTGATACTATAGGAGAATTAATTGTTGTGCATTTCTCAATTTTTTCAAACCTTTTGATCGCTAATATTTTAATAACATTTTACGGATACATGTTAATTATAGATACTCAAGATTTTACAAAATAAATTCATCATTCTTGATCATCAAATACTAAAATTTTCTTATGTAAAAATAAAAAATATTTATGATTATAGATCTATTAACCAAAGTATAGAATATTTTAAAACTTTTAGAGAAAAAATTTTTTTCTTGATATTCTACGGAATCATGCTTATATGTTTATTTTGATAATTTTTTTAATGCATATACATTCTTAGAAACCTGTTTATAAATTTTTAAGAGTTTTGGCATCGATACCATCAGTCACAAAATATTTCTCAGCAAAATAGGAGAAAAAAATGATTTTTTTTTCAAAAATTTTTTAAGATATGTATGTAAAAAGCCTGGAGGGATTAGTAGGTATTTTTTCAAAGATAAATGTTTCGTTTGAATTTTCCCAATCCGTTCACTCAATTATTCTGAAAGTTAATTCGTCCGCAGGGGTATGCTTACAGACCACTGTGCCACGCTACGGCTTGCGACTAATATCTCAATGAGGGAGTAGCCACAATTCAGCAACAACCACCGTTGAATCCTATAAACTCCGACGCACAACAATACCAACTCTGATGGACACAATATTTTTCTTATTCGGGCCGCAAAACGAATAGACACCCATACAGGGAATTACACACTCGCTAATAAGAACAAACAAATAGGAGGTAAAATGGAGTTTATTGAGATTCAAAATGACAGATCCTGGCAACCGGCTGTACCCCTTGGAGTCTCAACCCCTCCGGTGACGTCTTGGATTTTGGTGACGCCCGCTCCTGGTTCTCTCGAGAGATAAAGGGCTTATTTTATTTAAATCTTGAACAATGATATTTTCCATTCCCGAACGAGAGGGCCTGTGAAAGACTTTTAAATCAATTTTACCGTATTTTCCAAGGACAACAGAAGATGTCCGTGCGGATAATCTGTCGATAGATTTAATGGAAAAAACTCAAGATTACGGAGTACGAATTTGAATGCCACCCATGGCATGGAAAATGTTACGCCCATCTACAGTGTTAATATTATGGTCAGCATTATCAAAAACAAACTGCATATACGTATCATCATAATTTGTCTCTTGCGGAAAAGCTAATGCTGAACTTTCAAATAATTGTGTTTCTTCATAAGAACAGCATAATCCTAAAGAATTCAAAATTTTTATAAGATCTTTTGAACCATACTTTTTGTTAAGCATAGCACCTAAGCCGACTTGAATAGAAGATACAAAAGATCTTGGACGAGTATCTGTTATTATAGCGTGAGCTTAGATGTTATTTTTGGTTCATAATTTCTTGTACTAGACTTTTTTCTAATATAATTTCATCTAATAAAATTTTCAAAGTTTCAGGTATACAATTATTTACATTCTCAAGAAAACAATCTGGAGCGGGATACGAATGCATGTCATAAACTACTGATCTAATATCTTCTATAATTATTTTTGAAACAGTTTTAACCAGTCGTATACGCTCTTCCTTCTCGTTGTTTTTTTTTATTTTTATACCAATTTTCTGTCAAAATTTTACTACCCATATCAGTAAGAGTTAAAATAGGCCCGTCTTTAGACGAATGTATTATAATATCATTTCCAAAAGTATTAAAGAAATGTTTTTTTATATATTTCATGTTGGGCCATTTATCACTATCAAAATTTTGCAGTATTGCTTTTATACTAAATTGACATTCTTCCTTATTTGCAAGTATGTATTCACTTACGAATTTAGCATCTTTCGCTGTATTTGAATCTTCGACTTCATAATTCTTTTTAAGTGTATTATACAACTCCTTATTGCAATTATTGTGATATCTTGCGCCTACATTTTTTAAATCAATCAGAGGAGTAATGCGGGAAATCACACTAATATATAACTTATGCGTAGAATTAAAAAAGTTATTCAAAAGAGTTTGTTTTGCATCACTACTTTGAACCATTCGAATGATATTTGGCTGTTTTGCAGAATACTTTTTCTGTTCTTCTATAAATGTATCCGATGCATCTTCTCCACATATAAAGCATCGATTTTAAAAATCGAATTCCGCAACAGAACGAGTTGCCGGTGATGTTGAGGCTTCTAACTTACATATTTGGGCTAAAATTTTTGGTTCATTTGTATAAGTCTTCGCAACTCTCATGAACAGTTGTGACGCGGAAAATGCGTCGCGTGTGTATGCGTGAATCGGGCGCGCGAAGGGATTTCGAGCGTCGATATCGGTATCGATTTCGAGAGCCGCGAGCGACGCGAGAGAGGGAAAGAGGAGAGAGAGAGAGAGCGTGCTCTCTAATCACTTCTCCCCGGACCGACTCGACGTGCGCACGTGCGAGACGAGTGAGAAATAAAAAGAGAAAACCGCGACGCGTGTGCTTTCTGTAAGAGAGAGAGAGAGAGAGAGAGAGAGAGAGAGAGAGAGAGAGAGAGAGAGAGAGAGAGAGAGAGAGAGAGAGAGAGAGAGAGAGAGAGAGAGAGAGAGAGAGAGAGAGAGAGAGAGAGAGAGAGAGAGAGCAGATTACCGAGCCGACGATGAGGACGCGGGTGACCGTCAGCTGCAACGGCGGAGCAGGGGCAGCAGAGCGGGGCTGTGTCAAGGAGTCGGAGAGCGGCGATCACCGTGCGCAGGTAAGAGGCGCGCGAAAATCGTTGCCACCGAGGTCGCGTGAGTGAGAGAGAGAGAGAATTTGACGAGAGAGTATCGCGGCCGGAGAGTGCGGGCCTCCGCCAAATTGTGGTCGTCGTGGTGGTCTCTTTCCCTGCGGGGAAGGACGGAGAGGCAGAGGAGAGCCCAGCGGCAGCGGCCGCGTTGAGGCTTAGCGCGCGCGTGAGTTCGTGAAGGGTTCGCGGGAAAACAAAGCGAGAGGAAGGAAGTCTCCGCGGCAGCGTGCCGCGTAGAGACTTTACGCGGGTAGTTGTGGCCGCCGTCGTCCCCGAGACGGCAGGAACGTGGTCTCCCCCGCGACGAGAGTGAGTCTCAAGTAGCAGGCAATCGGTAAATGTGTGTGAGTGAGTTTCGCGCCGGGCGCCTTACAAATTCGGCGCGTATTAGACGTAAGTGATTGTACGCGGTATATCGGGGCGCGCAGAGTAAGAGTGCGCGGCATAAATATCGCGTTATAAATGGCGGCCCAACGTCGGGCAACGTTTAGAAAAAAACCAAAAAAAAAAATTGTGCACGTTAATGTGAACGCGGTAGTTAGTGTGCGCCGTGAGAAGAAGCATTTCCCTCCTTTCTGTGCAACGTGTTCGCGCGCGTCGAGAGACGACTGGCTTCGCGTAGCCGGGCGTGCTTCTCGGAATCGAGGTCGCGACACTTGCCTTCGCGCGGTAGCGCGCGCGAATAGAAATTCTTGGAACAGGACGAGCGCGCGTGGTGTTTACTAGCCAGTAGCGAGCGGGAAGAAATTGTGTGAATGTGGATCGAGCGAATGCGCGCTGAATAAATAATTTTTTTAGAGATGGTAAAATCCAAAATAGAATAGAATAGTTTTTATTTGTAAATTACAAAATAATTAAGTTACAGCCTACCATGCCGCATTCGCCCAGGCTCATGTCTGTGAGACGGGGAAAACCCAATAGGCAAACCACGTGGGATAAATCCTATTAGGAAAACCCGCCTCAGGATGCTTCAAAGTATTGAACATCATTAACATTTGTGTACATTGTATCGCAATCGTATAATCATCACAAACATAGTCAATGGCAATCGCCAAGTCACGAAGTATCACATAATTGAACTTAGTTATTCTTCAGTCTAGCGATTACAGATTGAATTCATCACATTGCTTTATTCATACGATGTACGTCAGAAGATTAATCACAAAACGATTTTAGTACTGTTATAAAAATAGCAGTACAAGTCTATATTCTATTTGCACATATATATATATATATATATATATATATATATATATATATATATATACAGTCGACATCGCATGAACTTTGCATTAAGTACTTCCTAAACGCCGCTTTGAATTTACTCGCCGAGGAAACATTCTAAATATCGCGAGGAATCGAATTCCACAGTCGCGTACCCTGGGACCAAAAAGAATCCAGCCCTACGTCAGTTCGTGATGACGGAACTATAAGTTCTCTGCAGTGAGTTCTACTCGACGTTCTATCTTGGCACTTTCGAAATAAGGGAGCTAGGTACACTGGCTGACCCAAATTTATAACTTTGTACATTAAAACCGCTGCAAAATATGCCCTTCTCTCCCTTAAGTCAGGCCACTCTAGCTTATTTCTATATGGGCTGATGTGTTCATCTTTCTTAGCACCACTTACATATCTCACACATGAATTTTGTAATATTTGCAGTTTCTTTTGAAGTTCACGCCTCACGTCAAGATACACTAGCGAGCAGTAATCTAAATGAGATAACACGAGAGAGCTTGCGAGCTGCTTACGTAAGATCTCGGTGGTACAGGATCGAAACCGTCTGAGTCCGTAGAGGGCTCTGTTAACCTTTCGGCTAACTGCATCAACTTGCGCTTTCCACGTTAGTTTCGAGTCCATTACGACACCGAGATTAGTTACAGTGTCGACAAAGGGGACGAAAACGTTGTCCTGAATCTCAATGCCAGACAAATGCATACCCCGTAGTATGTTAATATTGTGGTTAGATCCAAAAATAATAGCCTTAGTTTTTCTTACATTGAGACTGAGGGCGTTGTCGACGGCCCATGCCGCCACTGCTCTACCTATATTCGACAAGTGTCGTATCCCTTCATTCAGCTCGTCTATGGTTGTCTGCATGTAAACTTGTAAATCATCTGCATATAGCAGGTGCCCGACACCACTCGATTGAGAATTATTATTAAAATCCAAAAAAATGTGCTGTAGGTCATTTATATAGAGACTGAACAGAAGGGGTCCCAGAACCGAGCCCTGTGGTACGCCGAGATTGGTTGTGAGCCAACCCGAGTCTCCATTTTGCTTCGTAATCACTTTTTGATTACGACCTGTAATATACGACTTTATCCACAGGACTACCCCCCTGGAAAATCCTATTCTGATCAGTTTATGCGATAATTTAGTTGGCGATATGGTGTCGAACGCCTTGCTGAAATCGAACAATAGAAGAATGGTAAGTAGTTGTTTTTCGTTGTCTATTCCCGCTCTTATATCCTCGGTCAATTTTAGTAGAGTCTGCGTACTGTGACCTGGTCTAAATCCAGATTGAAAAGGATCGAGAATTTTCTTTGAAGCTAAAAATGCTGAAATCTGATCATGTACAAGCTTCTCAAGGATTTTGGATAGAAAGCTCAATAGTGCCACTGGACGAAAGTCCGTAACAGTCGATGAGATAGCTGTCTTTTTAAGTGGTACCAAATGAGCTTTCTTCCATGATTCGGGAAAAATTCCCTTCAAGAGGGAAGCATTGAAAATATCAGCTAGGTGATAGCCAATAACTGGAAGAGCTTTTGCTATCACACCTTGTGGTATCCCATCCTCACCCTTAGCCTGCGAGGAGAAATGTGCAACAGCTAGAACCACATCTGAAAAAGTAACTTTACTGAAGGCGAAGCCTTCTTCACTAGCCGTTGCCATTCATATTTTCCTCGCGTTCTTCAGCTGAGACTGAGACCCCCTCAAAGTGCGTGTTTAATTCTTTTGGGGAAAACCCGTGAAGTTCCTCCCTAGCTCGATTTTGTGGAAGAAGACCTAAACTTTTCAACTCTTTCCAGATATCCTTCCCGCTATCAAGTGCCTCGAAAATTTTATTCTGAAGAAATGTATCTTCTCTTGAGCGTTGTTTTGCTAATAGCGCTAGCGATTGGCATTCTTCCCAGTGATCATGATATCGCGTTCGTTGATATCTCCGACGTAAAGCGTCACCGTTAGCGTACAACTCTCTGAGCTCCGCGTCAACCCACGGCGGTTGCTGTTTTCTATTTTGACGAAATTTCTTAATCGGGGCTAATTCATCCAAAGCCTTCGTGATATTTGCATTAAAATGTTCTAAGCGGGTGTCAACGTCTACATCTGCACAATTGACAGGCGACCAGTCGCAATCATTCAAATAAGAAAGCAGCTGTTCTTGACGAATAGCCTTAAAATTACGGTGTGTAAACCTTCCAAGTGGAGATTTTTTGAGATACGGGAACGTCAATAACGACATCAATTATATTATGTCTATTGCGATAAGTCGCCGTCATATTGTTGGAATCTAGTACTACGTCATCATCGTCCGTGAAGATTACATCGATCCATGTGTGAGATTTGCCGTTTTGGTGCTAGTCGCGCCATACTCAATAAGTTTTATGTTAAGTTGACATGCTAGGTGTTTTACGAAAGTTGACTCCTGCTCCGTTACTAACATATTCGCGTTGAGATCTCCCATTACTATTCGATGCGCAAAACCCACGGAGTGTTGTTCGAGAGCTTCAGCCAAATCAGAGTTGATAAGCTCGGCGTCTGGGTGCCTGTAAATGACTGCTACAAACACGGGGGGCGAAGAGCCCTGCTGTATACTACACATGATGTACTTTGGAACTCCCGGCTTTCCTTCGTCCACCATGGTAGCCGATGTACATAAAATTTTATCTTCCCATAAATTGCTAACATACAGCAGAACACCTCCTCCATGCGTATTTCTGTCCTGCCTGATTATTGAGTAGCCTTCAATCTCGACGAAATTATCTCCTATATTAGGCCCGAGTCGCGACTCTGCAATACCGAAGAGATGGTAAGAGGGATAAGAGAGTAGGAATTGATGAAATGCTTTTATGTGCGCTTTCAAAGATGTCGCATTTAAAAATCCTGCTTTCAATCCAACATACCGAACCTCTTTTGCACTATCATTATCTAGTCATGGGCTAACGTTAGTAATCGTATCGTTTGTACCCAAATTCGATTTATTATCCGATGTGTCTTTCTCCATACTATTTTTATTAACCGAGCCCCTAAATTGTGCCGCACCGGTTGAAATTGCGATTGCCTGCAGATCCGCCGCAGTCATGATCAGCTGCGACGTTTCACCATCTCGCATCTTGGCCAGGAAACGGCCTCCTCTATGCCAAAAATATTTAAACTGTAATCCGTGAGCAACAGCCTTTAAGCTTCTGTACTGAACGAACTTCTCCCTGCTCAGCATTTCGTTGATGAAAATTTTCCCGTTACTTATGTTGTCAACCGTTTCCTGATCAAGTTCCGAGAAGTTCACATCCTTTGTGTTAAAGCGTGTAAATCTATGTTTGGCATACATTAATTCTTTAACGAGTTTATGGTCGCGGAGTTTGACTATCCACGGACACCGACGTTTAACGGGTTTAATCTCTGACGAGCCTACTGGATTTTTTCTATTTGACCGAAGAGAGCGTGTAGAAATGATATCATCCCTCCGAATAGTCGGAAGGATGGTAGAAAGGACGGCATGGACCACATCTAAATTGTGCTTATTAGAACCTTCAAAAATGTTAGTGACGATGATTTCATGCGAGTAATCCGCACTATCTACTTCATTTCTAAGTGTAAACTGCTCGCTTCCGTCAGATAGAACAATCGACCTACTAAATTCAATACGAGGATTATCGTTCCTTTCTGCGGCCTTATTATGCATGATGTAAGTCGCGAGCAGTTTCAACGGCGAGAGCATTCTGACGATGGATCGGAGTGGGAATTAACGCGCAGGAGTAGGCGTAGAAGGAATAAGAATAGGCGAGTGCGTGAGCGCCAGAGTACGGACGAGGAGGCGTCATCGAGCTCGAGTGTTGATTCCACGCGGTTGTGTAAGCGCAGGCATTATCCGCGCCGTGGGGATGATAAGAAAGCGAAGACGCAGGGACGAGATAGACTAGTGGCAACGTCATCGGAGAGCGAATCGGAGCGCGACGTGCGAGGGTCGCGTAGACACCGCGCCGATGATGAGGGGATTCGTGCGGGAAAAACATTACGCAGTTGGAACTTAACGTTTAATGGTAAGGGGACTAAGAGAGCGGCGGAGGAGATTCTGCATCAATTGAGTGATTGCAAAGCGGGTAATCATCTCAGTGATGCCGGCATGCTAGGCACGCTACCGTGCGTTTTTACGGGTGAAGCAGCGACTTGGTTTAGATTAGAAAAGGCGCGCATTAATTCGTGGAAGTCGCTTGAGAAGGCGTTCAAGCGGAGATTTATCGGAGAATATGACAGACAGGATCTCCTTGATGATTTGCGCCGGCGAACGCAAGGGAAAGGAGAATCGGTAGAGAGTTATATCGAAAATTGACTGACTAAATCGAAGCGTAAAAGTAAGAAGCGAGACGAGCAGGGAAGTGCAAGTGAGGCCAGCGCGAACACAGCTGAGGTAATGGCGGTGCAGCAGGGACCCGCGAAAGCGAACGCGGCCCGCAGCGGACAGGGCACGACGTACGCTGAAGTAACGAAGGAAAACGAGAGAGGCGGAAGCAACGCGTGTGCTTCTGGTAGTACGCAGCCGGCTCGTCAGCCTGGGCCAATAGAGAGTAGGCAGGCGCACGAGCAGCGTGTACCGGCTAACCAGACGAGCGGACAACCGAATAGGCAGGAGGGTCGCGGTAATCAGGATCCGCCGAAACGAGAAGAGCGTAGATCGAAAATGCCGTTTGTGGGTCCGTGCTTTACGTGTCAGGGAGTAGGGCACCGTGCTTCTGAGTGTCCGTCCGTTGTTTGTTATTGGTGTAGACAGCGAGGGCACGTGGCGCGCGATTGTCCGCAGCGAGCGAACTTGTCGTGCAACAAGTGCGGAGCGCCAGGAGTAACAGTGATAACTTGCGCGCGCTGTGCAGCCGTCGCTGTGCAGCCGTCGGGAAACGCGCAGGGTGCGGGGTCAAAGTAAACCTCGCTCCCCGCGCTGGTAAGAACTTGTCAGCGAGGGACGACAGTTTAGAGATCGATTTGATAAGCCTATTAAGGGGGCTAGACACCTTTTTTCTCTGAAATAAGAAGTCACATTTTAATACATAAATGTAAACTAATTATTTCATACTTTTTACATATAAAAGTGGGTATATTTACCTTACCTTAAAACTTTCTCCGATGGGCCTTTTATATGGTCCAGAACCATAGTCATCTATGAAACAAGTTTTTTCACTATCCCTAAGCTTTGAAATTTTCCTGTTGATGGATTGACTCCAGATTTGAACTAAATTACTCCTGAATAGTATAATTGAATGTTCGATGCGCTTTTCGGGCCGGAATGTGAGCATTACGTATTCTGCTATTAAGATGATATAATAGTAGTAACAGAGACGTTCGACGAGCATTTAAAGTGCCCAGAGATAGTATTACGTAGAATTGCGGATGCGGGTTTAGTTGTACAGCGTATGAAGTGTGAATTTTGTTGCACGCGCGTCACCTATATTGGTTATCTATTAGATCGTGAGGGGTTGAGGCCAGATCCGGAGAGTGGCACCGGTGTAGAATTATCCTACGCCACGAAATGTTAGCGAGGTTAGGACGTTCGTGGGTATGTCAGGATGGTACGCGCGTTTTATCGAGAACTATGCGGAGATGAAATTACCGATTAATAGAGTCAGATTTAAAGGGCTGAAATGGGAGTGGGGGAGAAGAACAGTAAACAGCGTTTAAAAACATTAAAGACGCTCTAACGCGAGCCCCTGTTCTTGCGCGGCCGGATTCTACGAATCCTTTTATTATACAATGCGATGCGAGCAATTCCGCGTTAGGCGCGCTTCTCGCGCAAATTTTCAGACGGCGAGCACCCGATTATTTACGCGAGCCGAACATTGACGCCGGCAGAAAGGAATTATTCGATGACAGAGAAGGAGTGTCTCGCGCTGCTATGGGCGATTAAGAAATTTAGGCCATACGTGGTAGGTTATAAATTTACGGCGATTACGGATCATAGTGCGCTAAAATGGTTAAGGAATCTAAAAGAGCCGTCGGGACGGCTGGTGCGATGGGCATTGGAGATGCAACAATGGGACTTTGAGGTCAAGCATCGCAAAGGCTCATTGCAACAGTTTCCCGATGCGCTCTCGCGAATTTATGGACATGTAGAAGTAGAGGCAGCTGCGTTTGACGAAATCCGCGATCCGTGGTATCTGCGCATGTTGCATGAGGTTCAAGCGACGCCGCTGAAGTACAAAGATTGGATAGTGGAGGAGAGAAAACTCTATAAATATCGCGAGGACCCGCTTTTGGGCGAAATCATAGACGGCGAGGAGAAATTGAAGTTGGTTTTGCCGGTAGAGTTGAGAGAGCGAGCGATGAGCAACGCGCATAATACACCATCGTCGGGGCACCTCGGTGTAGAGAAAACGTACGATCGTATAGCGCGCGAATACTATTGGAAGGACATGTATTACGACGTTAGGGATTTCGTGCGAGCGTGCGAGCGGTGCCAGAGGTATAAGGTAGCACAGACGGGAGCGCAGGGTCTGATGGGAAGTAGAATAGTAGAAAGACCGTGGGTAGTAGTAGCCGCGGATTTAATGGAGTTTCCGCCGAGTAAGAGCCAAATGAAGTACTTAATCGTGTTTCAGGATTTATTTACGAGTTGGGTAGAATTAAAACCGATTAGGAAAGCAGATGGAAAGTCAGTAGCGCGAGCGTTAGAAGAATTGATTCTATTCCGATGGGAAACGCCGGAGTATTTATTGACTGATAATGGGCGCGATTTTGACAATCAGACACTGCGAAAAATGCTTAAGGAGTATGGTGTAAAACACGTGACGACGCCGTATCATCCTCAAGCGAATCCGGTAGAGAGGAGTAATAGGACACTGAAAACGATGATTTCCGCGTTCGTCGGAGCAGATCATCGAAATTGGGACGCTCATATTCACGAATTGCGTCACGCTATTAATACTGCGATCCAAGCGACTACGCGAGTCTCGCCTGCATTTTTTAATTTTGGCAGGAATCCGCGTCCAGTAAGCAGTCTGCGCAGGGAAATCGAGGGGGCGCATCCGATTTTAAGAGTGCCGCCGGAGGTTTGAGTAGATAGAGTTAAACGGCTAGATGCGTTGCGAGATTTGGTGGCGCGACACATTGATCAGGCGCGAGAAAAGCAGACGCGAGAGTACAATAAAAACAAGCGTGACGTTCACTTTAGCGAGAGGGACTTGGTGATGAGACGAACTCACCCGTTGTCTAGCGGCATAAATAAGTTTTCCGCGAAATTAGCACCAAAGTATGAGGGACCGCTTAAAGTCGTGGAAATTAAATGACCGACAGTTTATGTTCTCGAAAGTGTAGGTGGGGATATGCGGTGCATTGCGAAGGCGTACGTATCGGAACTCAAGCGATATATTCCCCCTAGGGCTGTGAAAAATATACCTTAAACGGATATCTAATTCATGTGTGTTTTGTAGGAGCCATGAGACCCGAGGAGGAGACAGAGCAAGAGGACGACGCGAGGCCGCCGCCTGGCGAGGAGGTGGACAGGCCCCCGTTACCGGTGGAGCCACGCCGGTGCTGGGATGAGATGGTGGACGAGGAGGAGGGAGAGGGAAGGAAAAATGAAGAAAGGAGGAAAGAGGCCGAGAAAATGCGTCAGCGAGCTGCGGACGCGGCTTTGCGGCGCAGGGAGCGACGAGAGAGTATGGGAGAAGCAGACATTCCCCCTCAACGCGAGATTGGAGAGAGAGATTAGTGGAGGCCGAAGAGATGCGTCGAAGACGGCGACTGCAGCAATGCGCCGAGCCGAACGGATGTTGGCCGCGAGGAAGCTTATGGAGCGGAGGTCGAGGAGGGGGACTCCGCGAGAGTTCTCTGGAGTAGACCTCTCCAGTGACAGGGGCGGCGAATGGCTGCACGATGAGGACGTGGTGGAGCTGGTGGAGGTGCGTGAGCCATCTGTCGTGGTGCACGAGCACCGAGTAGAGTGGGTGATCGGGCTGCATCAGCCCCGCGTTGCGCGGCTTCCGAACGCGGTTGGTGGTGAGTTGGTGGTCAGAGGGAGTGAAGACAGTGATTGGGACGATGGGGAGGTAGAGGAGCGATGGAGGCCGTGGGAAATTCCCATGTACCGGCCACAGGGAGCGGCGGCTCAGAAGGTAGACGTTGCGCCCGCCCGCGCATCACGTAGCGTGAGGCGTAGAGCGCGCCGTTACAATCCCAACCGGCACTTGGAGCGTGAGGATTATGTGTCGGCGCGGCGTTCCCCGTCGTCGCAGGATGATGAGCCGGGTCCACCCTGTCGCCAGGCGCGCCCCAGTGAGCCGCGCCAGCAGGAGGATCGACACGTGCCTGGAGGAGCACGAGTGAGGATGCGGGGCATTATTTTCGGTGGACTAAGGCCAGTGCCCACCGACCCGTCCATTGATCCTCCACCGTATCACTGCTTCAACTGCTGGCAGCCGGATCACTTTTGGGGGCAATGCCCCAGACCCAAGATCCGGCTGTACTGCCGAAATTGCGGTCGCCACGGCGAGGATCTGAGGTCGTGCCCTAGATGCGGCGAGGCCCACTCCGAGTACCTGATGCGCAATTTCGGCGGCGAGCGCCGTTACGAGCGGGAGTTGGAGAGGCAGGGCAGAGAAGCGTTGGCCAGGGAGCAGCAGGGAGCAGAAGAGATGCGTCGCCGTATGTTTGTGGCCGAAGATGAGTGGCACGCGCGCACGGAGGCCGACGCGCGGGCGCAGCGGGTTCCTCCTCAGGATCGGGTGGCCGTGCTTCTCCGTGGACACGCGCAACCACTCAGAGTGGGTCCACGGGCGGTACCGGCGGCGACTTTGTCCACAGCGGCGGAACTGGTGGAGGGCTTGCGTGCAATGCCAGCGGAGGGGCGTGATGTCGTCCCCCGCGCAATGCACGAGTCGCTAAATCGGCGTTAGGCGTCGTAAATCGTGCGCGAAAATAGTGGTCTTAGTGATGGTCGTGGGTAAGTAGGTGAGGCCCCTTCCGGTGGGTTGTGTGGCCCACCTAATAGAACAATAGTGGTCTTAGTGGTGGTCTCCTTCCCTGCAGGGAAGGATGGTGAGGCAGAGGAGAGCCCAGCGGCAGCGGCCGTGTTGAGGCTTAGTGCGCGCGTGAGTTCGTGACGGGTTCGCGGGAAAACAACGCGAGCGGAAGGAAGTCTCCGCGGCAGCGTGCCGCGTAGAGACTTTACGCGGGTAGTTGTGGTCGCCGTCGTCCCCGAGACGGCAGGAATGCGGACTCCCCCGCGACGGGAGTCAGTCTCAAGTAGCAGGCAATCGGTAAATATGTGAGAGTGAGTTTTCGCGCCGGGTGCCTTACAAATTCGGCGCGTATTAGACGTGAGTGATTGTACGCGGCATATCGGGGCGCGCAAAGTAGAGTAAGAGTGCACGGCATAAATATCGCGTTATACAGTAATAGAACAATATCTTCTCAATTTCAAATGTTTTCCATCCTGTCTTCTGATACTTGCTTGTGTATAATTTTTTATAGTTTGTTGTTGAACTTCACGTGTTTTCTCGTTAATCGTGTAAGGTTTGTCTCATAAAATGCAGATTCCAGTATCTTCGTCCATTCTACTCTGTAATAATATAAAAGATTATTTTATTACAATCATTGTTCCTAACGAAAATTATATATAACGAGTGAATAACATATATAGAAAATATATATAAGTAATACATTTAAAAGAGTATCCTGTTAAACAGTTAGAAAATTTATATCTGTATAAAGATGTTGTGTTTACATTTTGAGTTTTGAAATATACACACGATATGTATATCCATGTATATATATTTTTTGAAACTGTGCGTGCGTGCGTGCGTGCATGTGTGTGTGTGTGTGTGTGTGTGTGTGTGTGTGTGTGTGTGTGTGTGTGTGTGTGTGTGTGTGTGTGTGTGTGTGTGTGTGTGTGTGTGTGTGTATGTGTGTGTGTGTGTGTGTGTGTGTGTGTGTGTGTGTGTGTGTGTGCACAGTATAAAAACATTTATAATAAATTTTGATTTAGAGAACATAATATATTTTAATAATTAATTGAATAATAAAACAAAGTTATTATTCTCGCAACTTTTAGCTTTTACAAAATTTTTATGCATATAATGCATTTAGAGTTATGTACTTTATGATTGTTTAAAAAGTAAATATTAAATTACATTCCAATAATTTTTGAATATGAAAATAATACCTCAAAATTTAAAAAGATAAAATAAATTAACAGATGCTCCGAATCTCCAAACTGGCACTATTTATCACATTAATCTACAAGCTATACAATATTATCGATGATTCTTCGTTCTGAAACTCGTCTTTCAGGCTGATGTGACTCGCACAACAGCAATTCCAAAACTAGCTACCTTTCCTACGACGGAGACAACCTTTTGTGTTCCAACCGTATACCTACGCATAAAGGATATGTAACAGTCGAAATACCTTCTGCTATATGTAGAAGGGGCGTCAAACTTTTGAACGAATCTAAGTATGGGGGACGATTCTCTCTCAACTGGCTAAATTTACAGTAAGATTATAAAATTTTAACCTGGTCCTTTGACCTGGCGGAATTACTCGTTCGATGGTCGCTGTAATGACTTTATTGTCCCTACAATACATTCAAATCCCAGTGAAAATGTAAGGTCTTCTCAAATCTTATGTATGCAAGATGTTATATATCACAATAATAATTGTCTGTAATTTGTACAAAAGCCCAATGCGACAAATTATGGGATGTTCAGTCATTCTCTGCAAACGCCGTATACCACGTGCCATTATTTAAACTAATAGTGTGGTTAGTGCGAAATTATTTAAACTAATACATGTCTGCAGTTAATAATTTGCACTCTTCGGCGATATTTTTATTAATATAAATTTGTTTGCAGCATTTAAAAATAATTATTTATTTTAAAACAATATCACAATAATGCTTAATAATTGGGGGTCGAAGCCTACTTAATCATATTCCTCTCATTTCGGCATATTGATTTAAAAAAAAAATTATCTCATTTGGAGTTATAGAAGCCGAGATATGACAAGTTTAAATCACGCGTTCATTTTGAAGGCGCGGTTTCGGTACTCTCCTTCACCTGATTTTCACGCACCAACGTCCAACTTCGCAATGTTTATTATTTTTTTATTACTAAAAGAACGTATCCAGTGAATTCAGAAATTTGTATAAAAGGAGTTCTTGTAATATCCTATCAAGATCAATTTTTATTGTTGTTAAAAAGGAAATAGTTTAACGATAAACCATCGTCATATTTGGAGACTTATATCTCACGATCTATACGTTCAATCGAGACCAGCGTGGTTTTAAATGGAAGGCGATTGCAAGAACTTTCATGATATGTGTTATAATATTGTTTTAATTGTAAAATGGCAGCGTAGAAGTAATTATTTATAAGGAAAAAGTTTTCCGAGCATTTAAAATTGCTTAAGGGGTTATATCTGATTGGAATTTTTTTTTTTCCATTTTTTTTTTATTGGCTTAAAGTATGGTAAAACATCCCTAGATTTATGATCAATAATGTCCAAACATGAAAGAAACTCAGACAAATTTTAAAAATCAATTTTTCCAAAGCAATTCTGAGGTGAAAAATGAAGAAATTTCGTCTATTTCGTTGACGGTGCATTTTTGAATCTCGCGGTCATATATATGCTTATAATTTATCGACCGCCGAGAATATACTTCAAAACTATGCTATAGATGTCGCTTTGTACTACACATATACTATTGGTGCTGGGATAGCAGAGTAAAGGTAAAAAAATTATTACGGCCCTCATTACGATTTCACAAAATTATAAAGTTTTCAAATTTCAAGTGCGTTTATCTCAAAACCAAGTTTTCAAAATCGGCACGCAGTAAAACTCGATGAGTTTTCATCCGATTGATTTGAAATTTTAACTGTAGCTTCTTCATTAGATTATCTGTTTAAGTACACACGATTTCAACGATCGATAAACAATTAAAAAAGTTATAAACAATTTAAGTCGATTTTTTTCGTCGAAAACGCAACTTTTTGTTTGAACAACCGCCATTTTGCGAAAAAAATTCCTAAAAATATAATCGTGTGTACTTCAACCGCAAAACTCATGTATATATGAAAAAAATTTTTTTATTGTTCCAGATGGTGATCCAGAGGACTTCTACTGCGTGCCGCAGAGATACTTTTTCAAATACTGCTTTACATTTATTGACAAATAGCCGCCATTTTGTAAATTTTCACCAATAAAAAAATTTTTTTATATTCCCAAAAAAGAGTTGCTTAACCGATTCATATATTATTTATTTATGCTAATTTAAAAACGAGCTCAAAAAAAATATGAAAAAAGGCCTTTTTTTTTGAGCTCCAACCAGATATAACCCCTTAAAAAATTATTAACAATTATAAAATTGATATTCTGATGATGCCAGATGATAGCTGGGAACATTATGAGTACGTAAAAAAATCAGGACCGATTTTAGATAATCGGTTTGGCTCTGGCATTAATGCAACAAAATAGTGATTTTTTCCACCAAGTTTATTTAACACATGAATTGTCCGAAAACTATACGACATATTTACATTGCTTTGAAGTACTTACATACAAATTTTCAAAAGGATAGGACCAGCCCTTAATAATTCTACAAGTGCTTCAAAAATACCCTATTTTTCATGCTTTTTTGCGAATTTATTGCTATTTTGCTATGTAATTATTGCATTTTCATTTTTTTATTTAACTCTACCTTATAGAAAATTTCATGGGGAACAAATTTGGTCCTATGAATATTTTCTCTAAAACGTATAGTTAACAAGTTATTTTCAATAATGTATGAGAAAAACCTTGATTTTGACGTATTTTTTCACGTTTCGATTGTTGCTGCAGTTAGCATAATTTTCTTTTTTGGTACACCCCGATATTTTCGTTCTACATGTTATGGAGAAGCTATAGCCAAAAAAGATAATCTACGTCAGAACGTATCCGATATCTGAATGATTATGGGCTTAATGCTCCTGGCCTGTATATACTACGCGCTAGCCAGCTGCTATTCCGTCTGCCTCCTACTCTATCATCCGCACCGCGGCCCGTACTCGTATAGGTACTGTACGCGCTGGCCGGCTGGGCCCCTCTCTCTCTCTTACTCCTACTTACCGCACTGTAAGCGCGCCCCTCTCTCTGCTCGACCGCTCTCTCTCTCTCGTCGATGCTTCATCTCTCTCTCTCCGAGCCGCTCTCGTGACCGCGCTCCAGATTGCGCGCGACTCCTTCCTCGACCCTCGCTCTCTCCGCGCTCTCTCGACCCGGCAGTGATAGTGTGCGTATATGCACGCGCGTATCACACTGATCATCCTCGACGCTGGCAATAACAACAAGAGAGCACTCACGAAGCAAGTGCTCGCGTTTTGCCGGCGTCGAGTAAGCAGCTACATGTGACTCTGTCATAATTTACGTAATATTGAAAGTGTATCTGTAAAATTAGATTCTGATAAAAAGAAATTGAGAGAAGCAGACATTATAATTTGGGACGACGCTTCAATGATTCCAAAAAAAGCGTTGAAAACTATTGATAAAACTTTAGATGTCACTTGCAAGGATGAACCTTTTGGAGAAAAGTTAATTGTTTTAGGTGGAGATTTTCGACAAATGTTATCAGTAGTTTAAAGTGGATTTAGAAGTACCATTATAGAAGAAACTGTCAAAAGTTCGTACCTTTAGCCATTATTTAATATTTCTAATTTAAAAGTATATATTCGTACATAAAATAAAGATTTTGCGACATTTTTATTAGATATTGGAGAAGGTAGAATTAATCCGTTTTTGATTCCTGATAAATGGATTACAAATGACATTTGCCATGAAATTTATAAAACATTAACAAAAATTATCATAGAAAATATATTTATAGATTTATTCTTTCAATAAAAGTAATCAGCCATTAAATTAATCCTTATTCGATAATTTTCCTAATCGGGGGTTGACGAGCGCTCCGAGCAGGGGGCGAAGCCCCACTAGTATATTTATATATTTTGTAACGTGGTGGAATTTACCACGTTACTTTCGCGCTACGGAGAGCTGATTTCTACTATGAAATCCCCTCTATTGGCAGCCAGGAGGAGAATCCTTCACCTATGCGTTCAGGGTCACTCGTAATTTTTGTATATTTGCTTATTTTTTTTTGTTATTTTTTTCATGCGAGAGAAATGTTATGCGGCAAACATTTGCGTGACGGCGTACTGCCCTTTTTAGAACATCTAGCAGCTTCACCGACGGTCTGACGAAGCTACTTTCACCAACGAAATCACGAATAAGTTGATATCATAACCAATCCATGACTTTTTTAAGATAGGAGAAGACTCAAAATATGAAACAGATTATTTCATATACAGGTTAGTTTCTCAACAAATTAGATGACACCTTAAGTAAAATGTTTACGTCTGCGTCGACCAATCAAAGACTACTTTTAAACAGACTTAACCAACCGCGAAGGTTTTATTTCGGCTTCACATTTCCGTCATCACTTTTTTAAAAGAGGAATGCCGAGTCGAGCGTTATGTAAAGTTCTTAAATAAAATTATATGCCTGGAAATATCATGGAAAATTTCATTTCTACAGGCACACAAGAATTCTACTCGACTCGTCGTTGAAGAGAGAGAGAGAGAGAGAGAGAGAGAGAGAGAGAGAAAGAGAGAGAGAGAGAGAGAGAGAGAGAGAGAGAGAGAGAGAGAGAGAGAGAACAAGGCTTTCGACGCGTCCTTTCGGCTGAGGTGATCTGTATCCCACCACGTGGCGCTCGACGATTCTTCTCCTGGCCACCGACGAGGAGCGACGTGGAATATTTGTAGTACCGTCAACCACGCCGCGTATAAATTACATAACTTTGCCGAATAGGAACTTAGATCCCGTGAGTGCCTTTCTTGCGTAACAATTAAATTAGAGACTCTATTATAGAGTTAATAATAGTAAAATTTCATTCAGGTAGCTGCCGCGAGCCGAAGGCGTACATTCCTGCCTCTGAGGGAGTCCAGGATTTAATAGGAGGCGGTAAGGCTTGCGACCATTGTAATACATTTTCATGTCGATTTTTGATGCCTAAAAAGGGCTATAGATATTTGCGCCTGGATGCCTTCATCCCCGCGCGTTTATTAGTAGTAGATAAGTAAACTCACACACAAGAATTGTCACGCGGTTAACTTTAGTTATTTAGGAAATTTGTACACGTGTGATCCGCGATCTGTTATGTTTGTTTCTAATTCACCATTACAAATTAATTAAGGAAACCTAGTTTACATTGTAAAGTAACTTTAAATTCTACCGAATTGACTACTGCCTCGCAGCTCGCCATTTTGTAACATTTGCGTCTGCGAGACCGAATTAACAACTCCATTTTGTTTGCGAGACTTAAAACTTAACGAATTATTGTATTATTGCCTGCATTTAGGCCTTGTGCTAAACTGGAGAATTTACGAATTAAAACTTTAGTCTAAGTCATACTGTTTGGGAATTATCATGATTTTGAATTTCCCGCGGCTTGCGCACCACAGGTTTAACTCAGCAGCTGGTCGCGCGACGGCTGCACTGATCAGCTGCTCTCCGGAACAGCTGATGAGCTACACTGATTAGCCGAGTATGGCAAAAATCATGCTGTCTCTCTCACTTTTACACATGTAAATGAGAAGGACGCGGATTTGACTCACTCCTCGGTGACAACGGTCTCCATGTAATGGTCGACCATGTGGAAAATCTCAGTGTGCACATTCGGCGATTCTTAAGTCGGACAAACTCAAGTGTGGTCACTCCCACTCTCTCTACATGGACTTCTGCACGGCAATTTATCATACGGCAATGTTTCTCACATGGGATATCTCACGCAACTGTGTCTCTCACACGGTATAGTCGGCAGCACGGAAACATCTCATACGACGGTGATACTCATGCGGTATCTTCTCATCGGCGCTCGATGCTTCCAGCGCACGACGAGGCATCATCTCACGCGGCTTCTGCTGCACTTTGGAGGCTATTCTCAAAGAGGAAACTTCACTAGTGTTCTGAACTGGATTTTCTCATCTGGCGCAACTCACCTGCTTCGGTATCATTGGCTTTCTCTCACGTATTCCAGAGTAATACATTCGCTGCGAACGCATGTAACGGCTCATATATGCGGCCATTTTATACAAAAGTGCGCTGCTATAAAGAGCGCATAACCGGGCTGTATAGTTGGAAATACTCAGCGACGGTTAGATCAATAATATTTAATTGTGTCATGTCATTGGAAACTCAACCACAATCAAATCAATAATATTTGATTGTGTTCTTTGCTTATTGTATGATTCTTTAGCACTCTCATCAGTGGCTTGCAACGTAACTCAGCAAAACTCAACAACACTCACACAGAAAACACACTCTCAAATTTTAACACTGAAACACTCAACCAATTTATTGTAACAGACATACACTCAACTATTTTATTGTAACATTTACACACATTTTTCATATCAGTCTTTATAACAACCTTTATATCGACATTTATGTAATAGTTAGTTAATTTATAGGCACTTTACAATATATTATAGTTTAATTTTACTCAAGTGTTGTTCGAATTTATTTCTAAGATCCACAGCATGTTACTCACTTATAAATTATGGCATTCTTAAACATGTGGTCCTTCGAGCCAGATTAAACATGGTGTGTATTAGAGTCAGTGAACTTTACTCATTATTGAACTGTTTACATGCATTGGATCATGACTGAGGATGATGAGGCCAAGGAGATTTGGACACTGTCAACATTCAAACGGACAACCTCAGGGAAGTAACGGACAAACTCTTCACTACATGTGGATCACTGTGTGGACGTTCAAATTCAGAGCTGTCTTAGCAGTTAACTCAGCAAGATGCCTCACAGGAATTCTACAAGAACATCTCAACCGAAAGTGATACATTTCATAGGTATTACTCATCACACTTGCGCCTATTGGAAGTAATCTCACTCTTATATTGTGGCGGTCACAATGGTCAACGGATTCATCGAGATGGAGAGATGTAATTACACTCTTCTTACTTTTCTTACAATCATACTGTGTTTCAGGTTTTTGGATTGATGCAGCAATAACTGCACGTTAAATATAGGCCGAAGATCAAGGAACTCTCACTCTATATGGATCATATCCAGAATTACTCAACAATTGGATTTCGGCGCAATCATTTACATTCAAGGTCAACTCAGCTGCAACACTCAGTTACTTAATCGACATTAATTGCAACTGCATTTGGAATGATACAATACACCGGTGACACCTGACAACCTTGGACATTAATCTATTTAATATGAGACTACTCAACGCTCCATGGCAACGCTCATCCATCCTAATCATTAGAATTTCAAAGTTAGGGCCACTGCTCACATTATATGCCAAGTCTCATCAACTCTACAATCAGAGAAATATGAGCAGCTCATGTGGAACCATACGCAGAAATTACGCTTTGCAGATCCTATCTTTTGGAAACCTCACCTTGTGGATGTGCTCATTGGCACTGACGATTATTGTCAGATCATCGAACTTAACCTCAACCAAGGTGGGACAATGGAGCCTATATTACATCATGGCCAGTGCTCACTCGGATTCGCACTCAACGTGATGTATTCTCAATTGAAATTACAAGAGTGTGTTAAATCAAGGTTTCATTTTAATGTGTAAATTACACCACATTAGTGCTGATTATTATAGTCAAATTATCGACCTAACCTCATCAAGGGCAATGTAATAGAACCTATCGCAGAATCATCAATTTTGGCTCGTCATTACCAACATCATTCAAATCAGCTATTCAACGGCAAAGGGTACATCAAGATCGAATGCCACTTAACGCAGAAGACTTAAGGAACTTACTCACACGTTTCTGGGTTAAGATCCTCAATAACTATAGGGAAACTCAAGAAGGAAGAAGCATTGTGAAAGCAACACTTTGTTCACACAATTAAAACATCAAGTAAGGTTATCTCAAACCATCAGCTGATGTACTAGACAACACATTTGGCAAAACTGAAACGTGCTACAAACGGTTACTGTTAATTACACTCATGATAGTATCTACAAAAAATGTTATTACGCATATCATGGATAAATGAACCGGATCAACTCATATACTTCGTTTAAGCAAAATTTACATATGGAGTTGCATCAAAGGACACACTCATTCACAAAGATCGTGCAGTTATCAGGGTTCTGCACGGCAGGCGGCTATGTATTAGCCAAATTGCAAATTCAATTAGCAGATGTTTCTCAAGAAATTTCTCACGTCAACAGCAATTTAAGCGGTTAACTTTGATGATTCTGTCACGAAATTACTCAAAATTATAACGGATTTCTCTATCAAATAAATTCACATAAGAATGATATTGCCGCTCACTCAAGAAATTATCACAACCGGATAATTTTCTCTCAAAACTCGCTACTACTCGATCCCGCATGGACAATCTCATCTGTGGTTATTATTTCAAATCCTCCTACAAGAGCTGTGGCTACTGAAGTAGCCATGGGACAAACAAGTTCAACTCAATTGCGAATAATGGCTGCACATTCGAGAAGATGCCATTCAACTGAATTCTATTCTGGAAATTCAGGGCTTTTCGAATGCTTCGCAACAGGCAACGGCTACAGCATCCCATGGTAAACCACATTTCTCACAATCCTGCAGGAATTCCTATAGGGTTATCTGTAGAAAATCCTACAGGGGTTTCAGAAAACTGTTCACGACCTTCAGGAATTCCTATAGGAAAATCTATAGGTAACAATGCACGTTTTTTCCCTGTAAAATCCTACAGGAACACCTATAGGAAAATCTATAGGAGACAATGCACGATTTTTCCGGTAAAATCTTGCAGGAATTTCTACTGTTTTTCTGTAGAAATTCCTGTAGATATTCAATAGGACTTCCATAGGTTTTCTATAGCACAGCCTAAATCGATTTTGCTAGCCTATTCTATAGGTTATTATCCTACAGGAAATTCTATCACAAGATGTAACAAAAAATTGCATTATTTAGCTTGTTTGATTCTTTGCTTCTGTTCTATAGGATTTTTTTTAAATAAACTGATAATATTACCAAAGGGAAACTTAACATGCTCCATCTGCATAGGAAATTTTATAGGAAATTTTCTTTGTGTAAAATTAATTTACTTACAGATTTTGTATACAAAGTCAGTCCGATTGAAATGTATTTACTAAAGGAAAAATACATAGCTTTTCATCTTTATATATAATGATAACATATTTTGATTTTATGAATGATAATTAGCAGCTTACAATATTCGGTGTTTCTTTCGCTACATATGAATAAGTGTTAGATGAAAAGCTTGAATTTTGACATAATACTTCATTTAAAATACATAGTTTTTTACCCATAATAAAATAGTTTAAATTGTCAGTATTCTCACTTCTCAATTGCAATGAATCTGTTATTATGCATATTAGCAGCTACCAAGAACAGTGGCGACGGCAGAATAGAAGAAAGCCACCATCGGAGAGGATGCTGACGCTCCTATCATTGCCGCCGTAAACGTCGGTGTCTATGCGGTAGTACATACGCGCGGCGTCGAAACTGGCAACGGCTGTAGATCCGAATGCTTCTACTCCACACGCGCGCGAGGAATAGTAAAGAGAGGCAGCTTTGCGAGCGGAGCAGAACTCGAGCGCGCACAGATCGTATATCTGTATCTTTGGTAGGCACGTTGGTAGGCATGCTTCCTTGAGTCTTGAGCTTGAGGTCCTTCTGTCCCCTGTATGAATACATTTATTATGAAACAAGCGTAAGTCAAATATTTTTCAAATAAGTATGAAATCATGGCATTATTTGAATATCTATATCTTTTACAGTTTTGTATCAATGATAGCTAAAATTGCAATTTAAATCTGTTAGATGAGTATATCTAAGGGTAGAAAGTAATTCACATCCTTTCAAAAATCTTGCAGCTCGGTCCACGCACTAATTTCACAAAAACAGAAATCCTGGGCTCAAAACTATTCTATACTTGTAATCTATAGCAACTATAAGTGTAAAGTAAAAGTCATTTTTATAGAGAAACAAATTATCGGAGGGACTGATTATAATATATTGATGGTCAGATTTAATACATCTAGAATACACCGAAACTCAAGTACAAATGTATTTCTTGTGAAATAAATACAAGAACCGATCTACAAGCTTTTTGAAAGGATGGGAGAGAAACTACTTCTTACGCTTCAGTGAACTCCCTTAAGAGTGTTGAATAGCAATTCCATCATTTATAAAAAAAAAGGAAAATCTGAACATATGGATATTCATCATTCAAAAAATGTTTTAATATCACGGGACTGGATACTTGGACCTATTTCATTGAAATCCTTGGAGTCAGAGAGAGGAGACTGACAGTGGTAGAGCGTACGAAACATTTCGAGCTGGTGGTTCAGCTGGTAGTGGTGTGCGGCACGTACTCTTCAAAATCTTTGAATTCATTTATATGTAGCATGATTTTTCATAATTTCAAGTGAGTAGTCGTGATATTATCCTTCTTAATATATTCCTTTGAAAGAATGCATATCTGATGTACAATATGGCACAAAAATTAAGAAAATTTATTTTGCACTTTCACTTTCTGTTGTAAATTAGGTATTTTGCAGGCGGAGAAATAAGAACAAATAGTGTAATTACAAATATATTATGGTCTTTATTTGTGCTCCTCTATATAAGCTATTCTATAATACATTCTTGCTTCTCTTAATGCGTGACTTCTTGCAAGGGTTGACATTACCCGACGTGGGGGAAATGCCACTAAATAGAAGAACTTTCCGAGCTTGTATATATATATATACATATATCCAACACTTTCAGACATTGACATTTATTTAGCATAAGCATTAGTAAAAGTTCAAAGTACGAAATTAAATTTTTTTTTAATTTTCTCACATAGATGTTATACAATTATGAATCATTACAACTAATATTCCAATAATCTAGGCTCTAGCTACTGAACTTCGAAAGAAAAAAAGTAAGAATATTAGAGAAAGACCCAACGTCAGTCAGACTATCGCTCAAAACATGAAAAAGAAGCAATGTATAATCGGCTTTCAGTTGAAATATGACTGCTAGAGCTTTCATATTTGTGATGGAAGTATAAAATGACTTATTGCTGAATAATATATGTGTAAACAAAGTTAGAAAAATTTATTTTGTATTTTGAAAATGTCAAAATAAATTTTTCTGATTTTCTTCACATAGATATTATAAAATTATACCATTATATCACATGCTACTCTAAATATTAAAGCTCTAGCTACTATACGATACAACAAAAAGGACAAAATTATTTTAAAAAGTTACGCTATACTGCCAGTATGCGAACCGCTCAATACATGAAAAATCAAGAATGTTTAATTAGTTTTCTGTTGAACTGTGATTGCTAGATCTTTGATATTTGGCATGGTCGTATAAAATGACCTATAATTGCATAATATCTGTGCAAAAGAAATTAAAAAAATTTATTTTGTATTTTGACTTTGCGACAGATTAAACATGTTAAGTAAATTCCAACAGTTCAGTGTCCAAAGTCCAAAATTAATTTTGCTGATTTTCTCCATATAGATATTATACAATTGTACCATTATATCGCATACTAATAAATATTAAAGCTCTATAACTACTATACGATAGAAGGAAAAGTACAAAATAATTTCAAGAAGCCACATTGCCATTCAGTGAACAACTAAATACATGAAAAACCAAAAATGATTAATTGGTTTCTAGTGTAACTATGATTGATAGAGCTTTGATATTTAGCATGGTAGCATAAAATAACCTATAATTGCAAAATATATATGCAAAAGAAATACAAAAATTTTGGTTTTATTTTGATTTTTAAACACATTGATGAATTTTAAATGTTATACCATATCGTCGGTACATACGAAAAAAGGCGCGGTAGGAATTTGAAACGAAAAAAGGCGTGGTGCAGCGATTGACGGCGAAAAAAGGCGTGCATTCAAAAATTATCGGCGAAGAAAGGCGCGCTGCATGATTTATGGTGAAAAAAGGCGTGCTGCAACGATGGACGGCAAAAAAAAAGCGTATTACTGGGGATGATTCTGTAACTTTTAACGCGCGATATATAAGATTTAACGCTCAATTTTGTATGGTTTTGTATATATATGTATATAAAAATAGCGCGCGATACGACTTACAGAATAAGGCCTCAGGAATTGACGGCAAAAAAGGCGCAGTGTACGATTGACGGCGAACCACCACCGTCACAGCTCACCCTTTTTCGCCGTCAATTCCTGTAGTGCGCCTTTCTTTGCCGTCAAAGTCACAGCACGCCTTTTTTCTCCGTTAATTCCTGTAGTGCACCTTTCTTCGCCGTCAAAGTCACAGCACGCCTTTTTTCGCCGTCACTTTTTGCAAGCGCGTCTGTTTTCATATGTACCGACGATATGTTCCAACTATCAAAATCATCCTCCGATGGATGATTTCTTCAATTACCTCATTTTAATTTAGACTTCAATCAGACTTTCTAAAGTGCAACTTAATAACTTAGTCCCACATAAGAAGTAAAACTTTAGATGAATGTTAAAAATCGAGACACTATTTTCATAGAAAATTCTTTTTAAAAAATTTCTTAATAGTTACATTTTTAACAGGATACTGACAATATTTGACAAAATAGTTTTTGCATTAAAATATCATCTTGAATGTATGTTAAGTTTTATTAGTTATTCGAAGAAATAATCCCTCGGAAGGTATAATTTTGACATCTGTAACACATGGGCTAATATCTTATGACATAGGAATAATATACATCTGGATAATATATATACTTTTAAGGAATTTATAATATGCCGCACTTTTCCGATCTCTCACGAGATCGTCGTCGTCACTAGCGATTATTAGCTACTATTAAGGCGTCGAGGCCGTGTCGGCCATGCTGAGACATAAATATATTTCGTTTACCTACATTGGTACAATTATGAGAGCAGTCGCCGATTCGCCTACGCGGCGTCACCGCGCCATGGTTGAACAACGACATGAGTATACGCGTCCGTTTATGGTGCTCGCACTTTAATAGTAGCTAGTAATCGCTAGTGACGACGACGATCTCGTGAGAGATCGGGATAGTGCGACATAGATAAATGAAGGACGTTGGCCTGCAGCCCCAGGTTATCATGAGAACTTCAACAGCTGACGACGAGGCGACAGAAGAATACGGTCAGTGATGCAAAATGATCGTCATTTAAGACAAAGGTCATATGACCTAAAATATGACCGTCTTAAGACGGTCATAAGGGTCACAACAAGTTAACAAAGTTTTGTATGTAAAACGACAACTCATATTTTGAACGGTCATATGACGCTTCAGTCAGGAAGAATTTATTGTCCCAACATCTATATAGATGAAACAATGACCACCAGAAAAATTTTGGTCACGTTATGACGTGTCAAAAATTAGAAATAGATTAGAAATTTTTAACACCATAGTTATAAACTGTATTTTATTGTCCAAACATTTATATAAACAGTGTAGTTGATCCTAATGGCCGTATCTACCAAGTGGTGTGTTGATTCTTATGGCAAAGGTTGCAATAAAATACAGCACATCTCTATATTTTCTTTAATCGACGTTTCGGACATTTTTTATTGCATGTCCCTCTTCAGGAGCTAATTTTAACAAAAATTATTTTACAAATTAATACACATGTATGCTTTTTTACAACAATAACTTCGATTACAACATATTACAATATAAAACTTACATAAAAACTTAGTCAACGGACGTACATCACAGGGAGAGACCCCACCTGTCAATGCTTAATGATTAAAAATTTTTGGCCTCATATACTGAGTGTATATGTTTGTATAAGTCAGGAGTATATAACAGACAATACTAATACAAAGTGACTATAGTACTGGTGGGGGACGCAATTTTCAGCGGTAGCGACAGGCGCGAGGTAGTAGGGAGACATGTACTCGTAGAGGTGGGAATTCGGCTAATGCTGGTCATAGATGTACGTAAGCCTACAGACCGCTTAATGAACTTCTCACCAACATGCGATCCTAATACTTTCTCAATGCAGAGACACAGTAATAATATCATTTTGAAATCAGAAAATTACAAATTACAAGTTTTTATAAAGGAATTATATTCGTTAGGTAGTCTATTTATCTCATATTGTTTATTCATATAATTTTTCTGTGTATGTATAAACAAAGCTTCAGAAAATAGTCTCTTTCCATTACTTTTTTCAATGTCAAATATCTTTATGTTATTAAAATCAATAGAATCATTATTTTCTATCGTATGTGAAAATAATCCGGAATTAAGATCCTGGCATGTTCTTGTTTGTGCACATAAGGATTGTGCACATATTTATTGTGCACAGATAGCATTGGTACAGATCTATATATATAGATATATACCAATGTTAAAGTGTGCACAATTAATATGTGCACAATCAGTATGTGCATAAACAAGAACACGTCAAGATCCTTATCTCTATATTTTTTTGTGTATTCTTTGGTTCTGACAATCAACCACCTACTTGTCTGTCCAACATAAGACGCATTACAATCCTTACATTTATTTATCGCACTATATACTACTTGTGTAGTATATTTTTTAAAAAAATTTTTTGTGAAACATTCTAATTCTTTGACATAAGGTAGACTAATAAAACCTTTATTGTTAACTATGTTGGTTTGTGCTGATGTTTTTGTGCATCTTATCTTTTTTATGCGTTTTCTTACATGAAAATCTATTAATTCATGGGGATAATAATTTTTTTGTAAAACCTGTTTTATGAAGTAGATATTTTTTTCATGGAATCTTTTGTGCGATAATTTTATGGCTCTGTCTACAAGGCAGTAAATGATGGCTATTTTATTACTAAGAGGGTGGTGCGAATTGACATTTAAATAACGTCCTGAAAAAGTTGGTTTTCGGTGCCAATCAAGGAGCGCGGGAGCGCTCCGAAGGCAAGTATAGAAGAAGCCTGAAGGAGCGACCCGTGCTACATATACGATAGGCCAGTCAATAGAGAAAAAAATCAGCGTTTTCGTGCCATAAATCTTATTAGTAAGCGGTAAACGCTATTGTACGCAGAATAATCCACAGTATAAGTGGTATATAAACTCGACTAGCAGCTCCGTTCTATATATTGTTATTAACAATTTAATGCAAAAAAAGCGCTTTTTTATGGTTTTTTGTTTTTATAGCCGAAACTAGTGGACCGATCTTGATGGTCCAATGAGATAAATTGTAGTAAATGAAATTACGAACAAAACTAGATGTTGATCGAATCGATCGGACGATTAGTTACGGAGAAAAACGTGAAAAACCGAAAAAATGAGCGTTTTTTGAAAAATTCATATATCCGCCATTTTTAAAGATGTGGCGGATATCTCTGGCGAATTGGTAGTAATTCACATGTACTTTATGTGTGCGAAAACCAGGGACTGTGCGATTATTAGTTTTTGCGTAATCGCGATTTCAATTTTTGAGTAGGCTATTTTTGAGCGAGGCTGTATGCTCTACGGGTTATCCGATTTCAATTATCAAAAATGATTTTGAAGTTCAAATGTTGAACTATAAAACGTCTATCTTGGATTTTTGATTAAGTACTGTTTTATACCTGAAAACAGCTGTCAAAGTTGACCAAAAACGCCCGAGCGCACGGAAGTGGCGGAGTGGTGGGGGGCGCGCGGCGGCTGAGGGGAGCCGATATATATAGTAATAGAACGCGCTGCGCGCAACGCACAGATCTTTGCTTTTAATTTCCTCAGCAACTAGAGGAGCTATTTTAATCATTTTTTTTTTATTTCGGGGTAACTCAACCCAACTAAACCGATTCTGCACTTTTATTTGATGAAAAATGAACAGAAACGCTAATTTTGCTTGAGATTTGAAGCAGGTATATACGTATCTACTCGGGCGTGTATTATATAATCAAGGACGTTTACGCTCGGAACATCTGCTTGTATATACAGTATAGTAATGCTATTCGCTCCACTCTGTTCTGTCCCCACTTTCTTCCACTATACCATACTATTGTATATCGTGGACTGAAGCGGTCAAAGAAGGAGAAAGCGACGCTACCAACGGTCTTTTCAGCTGTTTTATACTACAGTTGCCACCGAGACTCTAGCTATACCTTTGCAAAGCATCTTTGATGCATGTGTTTATTTTATAAATAGCTACTTAATTATTACTAATATTTTAATTATTTTAAAATATTAAAATTGTTAATTTTTCTTAATTTTAATTGTATTAAATTAATAATAAGTTCAGTGATTTTATTGTGTAATATCAAGTTTTTGGAGTGGAGTCGACACCGTACTGTACATTCATTATACGAGGTGCACACAAAAGTATGTATAATTTTTATTGTAGTATATGTAGTACAGGTGAAAGTCTTTGTAACAATCAGAAATCAAAACAGGATAATTTTTAATCAAGTAGTCTCTTGTAAAATATTTTAGTTTATCAGTAGCATGTTAAAATCCGGTTACTTTAGGTTCTTGTTTTTGAAAAATCTTTGTTGAATTGAAAAACTTTTTTTTCTAATTCGTAGCGTTATTTTATATAACTTGAGGTTTAAATCAACTTAAATTTTATTATAAGTAATATAGCTTCATGAACAGAATAAGTTTGGAAGTGTATGAGTATAAATGGAATCGGTATTGCCGGCATTTTGTTTAATCATTCGAGTAGAAAGAGCAAATAGCAGTGTGAAGGATAGCCAAGTTGCAGAGACACTTGATTCTCACTCAAGCGGCCGGAGTTCGATCCCCGATACTATCACGGTTCCATTTTTTCTAATTCTTTTTTTTATTTTATTTTTTTATTTATGTGTATATAGTGTGTAAGTGTGGCGTATTTGTATGTATATTTATATATTTCAAAATTTCTTTCCAATAATTGTTTTATTAACTTGTGCCTGTTATTTGAGTTTAAGAAACATTACTTTATAAATTTACATTATAAATAACAATTAAAAATTAATAATAATTTAGATTGTTAATAAGACTTTGAAAGTATTTAAAACACTCGATGTGTGTTGTTATACAAGTGGTATATAATACTGATTCTCATTAGTTAAATTTAATATAAGAGTCGTAAATATTAATTATATTTTATTAAAATTCCTAGATAATCAGTATACAAGATCAGTATACAAAACATCGTAATGGAGCTTACCGACGAGGCAGAAGCATCTACATCTACGAATGTTAGGTAAATGTTATTGCAAAAACACCCAAATTAAACAGTCTTATTAAAATTAAATGAAAAATTATTTACTCGGTCGTGTTCACACTAATAGTAGATTATGCACCTAGGGAGTAAAAGTAAAGAATGTCTCAGATCGCGTATAATTGTCGCTCGAGCCGAAGACTCGGGCGACAATTATATGCGATCTGATGGATTCTTTACTTACTCCCGTGGTGCATATACTAATTTTCTCCACGACGAACGTATATGTACAAATCTCACGAAAGATGCGACAAAACCCGAAATCACGATTTGAAAATTTTTTTTGGAGCACACCTACCAAACCTGATTTTTCTCGTTGTTTGTGGTATGTATAAGAGAAATTCGTGGTTGAGCATCGTCCATCAAGTTGCCTATTTTTTCTAGAACCACTTCTTACTTTTTAAGAAAATGGCAAAAAAAGCCCTTCTCTTCAAACCTTGAAACGCCCACAAGCGATCTACTCAAAGTTTACAAAAAGAAATTAAAACATGAAAAAAAGAGTTTTAATTCCTTTTTTTAAAAGTTAAAAAATGTTGATTCCTTCAAAAGTTACAAGGATTTGAAGTTGAATGTCGAAAAAGCATAAAAATGCAAAAAATCGCAGGAATCGGACGCGCCGACTTTGAGAGCATTTTTATGCCTTTTCGACGTTCAACTTCAAACCCTTGTAACTTTTGAAGGAATCAACATTTTTTAATTTTTAAAAAAAGGAATTAAAGCTCTTTTTTGCTAGTTTTAATTTCTGTTTGAAAACTTTGAGTAGATCGTTTCCGGCCTAAAAAAAATTTTCAAAACGTGATTTCAGGTTTTGTCGCATCTTTCGTGAGATTTGCACATATATGAATTTTAACTTTACGTATTCCATTAATATTTTTTTTATTCAGGCACGATGAACATACACAAGCTATGGAAGACGAACAGGAGTGGCTTGGTGACGATGAAATTTGTTTACTTTGCGACAAGCCTAATGAACCATCTAAATCGCACATATTGAAAGAACGGGCCATTGATAATCTTATTCTAGCCAGTCATAAAAGAAAAGATAAGAAGCATTTAAAGTTACAAAAATTAAAAGAAATCACAGTACATAAAACTTGTCAAACTCTCTATACGAGGGAGTCTAATATAAAAAGGGCGTTAGCAGCATTGGCATTAACATGGTCAAAAGACCGAAATCGTTGTAAAGAAGGACGAGGGTTCGCTTTCTCAACTCATTGTTTTTTTTGTTCGAATCAATGTCACAGTTGTAAGCAAAATTTAACCCGCGTTTCAAAGCAGGAGACTATCGATAATATTTTGGCGCAGTTACAAGCTCTCCCTAAAAGCGAAGAGAATAAAATTCTAGCGTCGCGGTTATCTAATTTGAAAAAAGAATCTGATAATTATTATATAGAAAACACCGTTTATTATCACTCGAAATGCTTAAGCGTATTTTACTCATATAGTCCTTGTAATGTTAAGGGTAGACCGATAACCGAAGATATGAGTAACTTATTATCTTTTATTATCAACTATTTATTGGAGAATAGCGATAAGTGTCGATTTTCTTTAAAAGATATATTACAAATATATGTAAATAAGTTCGGAGATACTGATCTACCCCGACTTGGTCGCATAGAAATACTTTTAAAAAATCATTTCAAAGATGAAATAGTAATTTGTTCTAGCTCAAATGATCGTTTTATTTGTTTTAAACAAACGTTAGGTAAATGTATACAAGATAGCTGGTATTCAAATCGCAAAGTAAATGAAAAAGAAGAAAGGTTGAGAATAGTGGAATTAGCCAGTCATTTTATTCTACAAGATGTTAGGGCTATGAAAGTTGACTTAGAGAATTATAATACGCCAACGGATTTCTTAAATAACATTAAAGATATTCCTAAAACGTTGCAACTAATGCTCGAAATTCTTATAAAAACTCATAAACATGAGCGAAAAAATGGATCTTGGGATAAGTGGGAAAACAGAATTGTTACCGCAGCCCATATTTTAATATCATCTATGCGACCACGATCCTTTTCATCGCCTATATTATTAGGACTTTCATGTATGATACATACGAAATTTGCAGCACGAGGTTTAATAGATTGTCTCTACAATATTGGGCTCTGTGAGTCCTACGCAGAAACAGTACGATTCGAAAACTCCCTCGTTAATGACCCTGAACATTTCGACTTCATTGGAGATACCTATTTGCAATTCGTATATGATAATGCGGACCATAATACAGCCACCATTGATGGCAAAAATACGTTTCATTGTATGGGCGGTATTATGTGTGCGACTCCATCAAGTTCGGTTAATTTTAATAATTGTGTGCCTCGTTTAAAAGGAACATTATCTACTAGTACTGATGGCACGTTCGGTTTCCTTCCATTGACCGATTTTAAGAATAACAAGCCATTCAAATTAGATAATATAACTATACGTAATTGGAAAGAAATACATCGTGCTGACTTTACAATTGAAATCAAAGCGATCGATTTTTTATATTTTTACGGCAAGCATACTGCACCACGGAAGACCCCGAATTAGCACGGATTTATGAATAAATTTCATTTATTGAATAATGATTTTTGTACGACGAGAATCATTGCTTTGCTGTTTATTAAAGCGCCACCGAGCGACCATATAACAATTTTAACATCTTTAATCGATGCACGACGGAGAGCAAATGCAAATAATCAAAAGCACTGCTTTGTAACGTTTGATTTGCCTTTATACATGAAAGCTAGCGAAATCGTCGCTTCTATAGAGGCAGATAACGATCCCCATAATATCCGCTCAGTAATCCCACGATTAGGAGGATTTCATCTTGCGATGTCTTTTCTTGGCGCTATTGGTAATATAATGGCAGGTAGCGGCCTGAAAGAAGCTTTTTCGACGATATACGCCGAATTATCAGCGGATAAGGCTTTAACAGGTCATGCTTTTTCGAGGTCTGTGCGAGGTCACCTTTTAGTACAAGCTGCGCTTGCTACTATTATTTTAGAAAAAATAGAATTTACAGAAGAAGAGAAAACGTTTTTAGATGATAATTTACAAAAAGTAGGAACCGAAAAATTTGAAAATTATTTAATGACTTTCTTAATGAAAAGCGTACAAATAAAATTTTCATCGGTAATAACGAATTTAGAAAATAATGGCCCAACAAGTCAACTGAGGCTACAATATTTTAAACTAATTTATTTACTGCAAAGATACATAGATGCAGAACGTTCTGGTAATTTTGACCAACATGTAGAAACAGTAACGTTAATGATACCTTTCTTTTCGCTTTAGGTCATCATTTATACGCTAAGGCGTGTCTTTTGTACGTCCAACAGATGGTTAATTTAAAAGAAAGTATGGATATAGTGGAATATGATAAATTCTGTAAGCAGGGCTTTCATACGATAAGACGTTCAAATCGCTTTTGGTGCGGATTATGGTCTGATATGACCATCGAGCAGGTTTTAATGCGGTCAATGAAATGCGCTGGAGGCTTGACACATGGCCGTGGACTCACGGAAAATGTCATTGGAAAATGGGTGTTGTCAAGGGCAGCTGCATTAGATGTCAGCAATGTCATAGAGCTATTTTGCAACATGACATTTGCTACATCTGAACAGCATGTCGACAATCGAGTTTCTCGTATCTCCAGAGACGCAGATGACTTAAAAAAACTGCAGGACTTTTTTAATACATTTGATCCATTCCCAGAAAGCGATAAATAAATTGGTATATATTCCGGAGTGATTGGTGATTTATCGCTCGTGAATTGCCACAAAGCTTTTGAATTAGGAAAGATTTTGATGGATGAGGCGTCAAATAAAAAGTTTACTGACGTAAAATATAAAAGAAGCAGTAAAGTTACCCATTTGGTAGCTGCGAACTCCACTATAAAAAATAGTGCAAATCAGGATGTGTATATCTCACCGTTGTTGTACAATACAACGATTGTTGTTAATCAAAAGCAATTTTTGAGCAGTGAAAAAATAAAACGAGATTAATAAATATGCTTTGTTTAACTCTAAATGCTGTACGATTTCAAACAAAAATAGCCCCGGAGGACGCGGATCGGTTAATAGTAATGACTGCGATAAATAATGCCCGCGCTGATTATAAAACAACTGTGGTGATTGTGGACGAAGACATAGACTTGCTAGTTATTTTTTCAGAACTGGCAGAGAACATTAACAACATTTATTTTTGTAAAGAAAACAAAGGCTCAACACCAAATCAGTATTTTAATAGTAATAGTTTCAAATATCCCTTTTTAAGAAATAGAATAACATTTTTACATGCATTTTCTGACTGCGATACAACCTCTTGTTTTTATAGAATAGGCAAAAATAAATTAATAGATACAGTTAACCACGAAAAATTATTAGATTTATCTGCAGTATTTTATGAAAAAAATGCCAGTTCTGAAAAAATAGCTAGCAATGCCTATAAGTTAATAATCGACCTGTACAGCAACAAAGCAGAAAAGAAATTAATCGAAAAAAGCAGTAATTTTTCACTGCATGATTTGCGATACTTACATGTTTGCAAAGCCAAAACGAAAATGAAATTTGCTTTAGAAACTTTGCCACCAACGCAGGGATCCGCTAAGCAACATGCATTTAGAGTGTATTAGCAACTCCAATTATGGTTAGGTAATAACTCTTTAATACCTACTGATTGGGGTTGGCAAATAAAAAATAAATTTTTGCTCCCGGTAGGAACGACGGATCCGCCGATACCCCAAAAATTATTATCGCAAATTTCATGCACTTGCTCGAAAAAGGGATGTATAGATGCTTCGTGCAGTTGCAAAAAGCACGGCTTAGAGTGCACAAATCTTTGTGTACACTGTCACGAAGATACATGTTATAACTTAGTCATAAATAAAACATTATTAGAATTAGAAGATGATTCGAATGACGAGAACGAATGCGAACTCGACTCGTATCACTGCGAGGATGAAATCGATTTGCTACCACCGAAGCGGAAAAAAACTAATTAATGTAACATAGTTTTTAAGTAACACTGTAAATTTTTCTAATAAATATAATGTAGATTAAGAAAAATAGAAAGTTTATATTTATTATTTTATCAACCTATTAAAACGTCCAATAACAGCCTTTCTGTTCGTTTTTTATCAAATAAAAGTGCAGAATCGGTTTAGTTGGGTTGAGTTACCCCGAAATAAAAAAAAAATGATTAAAATAGCTCCTCTAGTTGCTGAGGAAATTAAAAGCAAAGATCTGTGCGTTGCGCGCAGCGCGTTCTATTACTATATATATATCGGCTCCCCTCAGCCGCCGCGCGCCCCCCACCACTCCACCACTTCCGTGCGCTCGGGCGTTTTTGGTCAACTTTGACAGCTGTTTTCAGGTATAAAACAGTACTTAATCAAAAATCCAAGATAGACGTTTTATAGTTCAACATTTGAACTTTCAAAATCATTTTTGATAATTGAAATCGGATAACCCGTAGAGCATACAGCTTCGCTCAAAAATAGCCTACTCAAAAATTGAAATCGCGATTACGCAAAAACTAATAATCGCACAGTCCCTGGTTTTCGCACACATAAAGTACATGTGAATTACTATCAATTCGCCAGAGATATCCGCCACATCTTTAAAAATGGCGGATATATGAATTTTTCAAAAAACGCTCATTTTTTCGGTTTTTCGCGTTTTTCTCCGTAACTAATCGTCCGATCGATTCGATCAACATCTAGTTTTGTTCGTAATTTCATTTACTACAATTTATCTCATTGGACCATCAAGATCGGTCCACTAGTTTCGGCTATAAAAGCAAAAAACCATAAAAAAGCGCTTTTTTTGCATTAAATTGTTAATAACAATATATATAGAACGGAGCTGCTAGTCGAGTTTATATACCACTTATACTGTGGATTATTCTGCGTACAATAGCGTTTACCGCTTACTAATAAGATTTATGGCACGCAAAAAACCTCTATTGATTGGCCTAATACATTGAAATGGGTGTGCGAGAAATTCAATGCGCCTATATACGTATTAGATTTGTTTGAACTATATTAATATGTACTCTTAATCGAAAGCCATTTCATTGATCTACTTAAATCGGAAGGTTTCATTTAAAAAGATTGTCTCATTCAAAAGATTTAGAGATCTGAATATTTTTATGTACTATTTCCGAATCTTTCCGATTCTCCATATTCTTCAGTATGCACAAACTATACATTTTTGTCCGACCGTTACGTAGTATAGCATTTTTGTCCGACTGGCAAAAGAGTGACGAGAGCGAGGGAGAGAGAGGGGAAGAGAGAAGAGCGACGGAGGGAGAGAGAGAGAGAGAGAGGTATATATGTGGTCTAGAAGACGTGACCTGGTGTCGATACCTCACCGAAGGAAGAAATATGTGGTTAACCTAACCTTGTTATTTTTATATATACGTTTTATATATATATATATATATATATATATATATATATATATATATAAATATACTTTCTAATATAAGCATTAGTGCGTATATAACCATCATTTACAAGTTATATATTCAATCAAGACTTTTTACATCATTGAAATTCGATAGATATTTTAAATGGACTTGGTATATCTCAGATATATTTTCAGATAAGTAGCAAACTATCATTATAAAATAAAAAAATAATGTTATTAATATAAGTATTGTTACTTTGTGAAATCTTTTTTTTTTTTGTTATTACAGAGATATCAGAACAAGGATAATTGACAAGTAGATCATGATTAAATAGTATGTAACATAGAAAAGTTCAAAATTATTATTATGCATTTTAAGGCCACCAAAAGATTATATTCAAGTCTGTCAAAGCACGCAACCTCCTGTAGTAGAAAAAATAGAAATGCTGTTGCTGATATTAAATAAAATGTAACATAGAAGAATTCAAAATTATTATTATGCATTTTAAGGCCACCAAAAGATTATATTCAAGTCTGTCAAAGCACGCAACCTCCTGTAGTAGAAAAAATAGAAATACTGTTGCTGATAATATTCCTCTAGCAGAGCCTCGTTCTACTTTATGGTGTTTTAATTGTGGATGCTTTACTGGCCCTATGATTTCTAAAGGTAAACTAGCATTATTAAAATCCGGAAATAGTGATATATAAGATTTTCTCAGATTATTAAAAGTGCATCATGCTCAAGTACTCTTTAATTTTACATTTTACATAAATTCTTTCAGATTTAGGCTTCGTTCCATTTTCTGCTTAAAGTTTCACATATATTCAGATAAGTAGCAAACTTTGATTATAAAATAAAAAAAATAATGTTATTAATCTAATATAAGTATTGTTACTTTGTGAAATCTTTTTTTTTATTATTACAGAGTTATATCAGAACAAGGACAATTGACAAGTAGATCATGATTAAATAGTTTGTAACATTATAGAAGAGTTCAGGAGTTGAACATATATTATTTTATAGTATTCTTTACAAATTTTTCATGTTTGATCGTGTGAATCAAAATCTCATTATTATTATGCATTAAGGCCACCAAAAGATTATGTACAAGTCTGTCAAAGCACGCAACCTGTAGTAGAAAAAATAGAAATACTGTTGCAGATAATATTCATCTAGCAGAGCCTCGTTCTACTTTATGGTGTTTTAATCATGGATGCTTTAACTGGCCCTATGATTTCTAAAGGCAATCTAGCATTATTAAAACCCGGAAATAGTGAGATATAAGATTTTCTCAGATTATCAGATTATTAAAAGTGCATCATGCTCAAGTATTTTTTAATTTACATTACATTAATTCTTCCAGATTCAGGCCTCATTTTTAATTTTTTGCTTAAAGTTCAAATACTGCTTGAAAAAGATATTAACATAAAAACACACTAAAAATTGATGAAGTTCATTGCATATCAATGCGTCAAAGAATGGATTATACCATGAATTTTAATAATAGTGACATTAAGTAGTGCCATTAACCTACAACTAAGATGTTTTGACGGTATTGCACAGGAAGTGCAAAAAAAGTGTTATAAATATAAAAGAAATTAGTTTTATTAGAATACAAGTTTTCAAAAATTAGTTCTTCAAAATAAAATTCGAAAATTGTGATTTTAATAGAAGGGATCATCTACCTAGTTGGAAATAATATTAGAGCTGGCGAAGTTTTTTGAAGATTCATATAACAAGCTCAGCCATGATTTTTTTGGAAGGATTGTTGGAAACTCTATAATAAGAAATAACGTAGTGATATGCCCAATGCATTGCAAAGCTAATGTTGTTTGGCCATATGTTGGTGGTAGAAAAACCTATTTTTGCATATTATACAACTGCCTGAGGAAATGGAAATCTACAAGTGTCATCTATAAGAATAGATCTTCAAAATGTGACAAAAGCTGTTGGGAGCTACAACTAAGATGTTTTAGACGGTATTGCACAGAAAGAGCGAAGAAAGTATTATAAAAATGAATGAATTAGTTTGATTAGAATAGAAGTTTTTAAAAATTAGTTATTCAAAATAAAATAAGTAAATTGTGATTTTAGAAGGAGAAATCATCTATCTAGTTGGAGATCATATTAGAGCTGGTAAAGTTTTTTGAAGACTCATGGAAGAAGCTCAACCTGTGCTTTTCTCGAGGGATTGTTGGAAATTCTGTATAACAAATAACGTAGTGATCTGCCTGATACATTTCAAAACTAATGTTCTTTGACTATATGTTGGTGGTAGAAAAACCTACTTTTGCATATTATAAATAACTGCCTGAAGAAATGTAAATCTACAAGCATGACCTACAAGAAAATAATGTAGAAATATCCTGATTTCATTCTTCAATTCGTATACATTCAATAGATCTTCAAAATGTGACAAAAGCTGTTGGGAGCTACAAACTAAGATGTTTTAGACGGTATTGCACAGAAAGTACGAAAAAAGTATTATGAAAATGAAAGAATTAGTTTGATTATAATACAAGTTTTTAAAAATTAGTTCTTCAAAATAAAATAAGAAAATTGTCATTTTAATAGAAGAGATCATCTATCTAGTTGAAAATCTAATTAGAGCTGGTGAAGTTTTTTGAAGACTCATGGAACAAGCTCAGCCTGTGCTTTTCTCGAGGGATTGTTGGAAACTCTCTAACAACAAATAACGTAGTGATCTGCCCGATACATTTCAAAGCTAATGTTGTTTGACCTTTCCTTGAGGGATTGTTGGAAACTCTCCAATAACAAATAACGTAGTTATCTGCCAGATAAAAATATATTATTGTATTGTTAAAAAGTGTAATAAAACATTTTGTGTAATATTAAGATATCAGAGAAACAAAATACATAAAAGTGATTAGCAATAACAAGTCAAATTACAGTATGAATATAATTACAATATAAAAAATTTTAATGTATGCAAGCAAGAAATTTTTGTTGTGAACATTGACCAGAAACAAAGAATGTTAAGAAGAATTTAATTTCGAAGTATATTTTGAGAAGATAGATCTATTTTTTAAAGATATTTTTTTCTAATAATAAAGATAGGTAATTAATTTGGTATTTTTCAAAAATAACTTTATTAGTATATATTTAGCTACATTTAGCTACATTTAATCATGACAGTACAATTAATAATATTGTTAATCTCTACAAATGGTAATAATTTTTTTCATGACTGTACAATTAATAATATTGTTTATATAAAACTTTCTGCGAAAGTATAAAATAAGGCAAGTATAGACGTTTTTTCTTTATAATCTACTCTCCCTCCCTCACTTCCCCCGCCCTCTCTCGCCTTGTAACCCCCCCCCCCTCTCTTCCTCTCTCCATCTCTCTCAATATCCGTCAAACTCTATACCAAGAACTTTAATGAGAGCTTTAATATTTCTTTAATACAATCAACACGTTTTTTTGAAAAAAAAATAATATTTTATGTACGTTTTAACAGCACAATTTTTGTCTAGTCCTTTTATTTCTTCGAATCTCATCTATTCAATAAGAACTTTCTACAAATGGTAATAATTTTTTTCATGACAGTACAATTAATAATATTGTTAATATATAAAACTTTCTGCGAAAGTATAAAATAAGGCAAGTATAGACGTTATTTCTGTATAATCTATAAAATAATAATATTTATGATTTTGTAAAAGAAATCAAATAAATACCAGTGAAAAAGTCTTTTACTTCTTTGAGTCATTGTAAGTACATTCAAATTGTTTACTACAAATCAAACAAATGAAAGTTGTGAAATCAATTATCGATAGTCAAGTAATCCAAATAAATCTCGGAAACTACTGTATGACTGTTCTTAGAATGTATTCAAATTTGTTCATATTTTTATACAAATTAAACACAAGAAAGTACTGAAATCAATTTATTGTTGTCAAGTACCCATAAGTTAACTTGACTGACATAATACAATTTTTCGTACCTACTCAAAAATATTCAGCCAGTGGGCATGAAGTACTACTTAACGCCCAAGAGGCGTAATAGCTCCCGTACTCCTACAAAACTTTATAGAACCTACGCACTTTACGCTAGTATGGGCAAAAATTATTTCAGTTATATAATATTATGTAAGTACACTCAAATTGTTTATTGTAAATCAAACAAACGAAAGTTGTGAAATCAATTACCGATAGTCAAGTAATGCAAACAACTCTCCGAAACAACTGTATGACTGTTGTCAGAAATGTATTCAAATTTGTTCATTCTTCTATACAAATTAAACACAAGAAAGTACTGAAATCAATTTATTGTAGTCAAGTACCCATAAGCTAACTTGACTGACATAATAGAACTTTTAGTACCTTGCGTGTAAAATTACTTTTTACGCCCACGTTGTAACTTCAAAAATATTCAGCCAGCGGGCATAAAGTATTACTTAACGCCTAACAGGCACAATAGCTTACATACTCCTGCAAAACTTTATAGAACCTACGCACTTTACGTCCGTGTGGGCATAAATTATTTTAATTATATAACTTTTATTATATAAAATTCATAAGAATTTTTTCAGATATTTACGAAAAGTCAAAGCATATATAAAAAAATTACATAGTTACCACCACATCACCATTTTTCATTATTCTTTCTCAATTTTGAAATTTCTATAATATTACGCATCTTGGGAGGACAATGGAAGTCTATAGAGCTGCTCTAGCAGGGGTGGTCCTCCAATCTCCCATTATATATTATATATATGTGTGTGTGTGTGATGTAATCTTCAATTTTATATATTATGGCATCTCATATGATATCTCATATGAGATCTGATGCCCGATATTCCAGTATGAGATCTCATATTATATTTTCATGCGGGTTTGCACTTTCTATTTAAAAACAGCTTCAATACGAATCAGTATTTAATATGTAGAAGCAACCTATTTATTCATTTTATCTGATCTTTAAACATATGAATATTTATATGAAAATGACCATGTCTACACCTTAAACTGCAAACCGTCGGGCCCGCCAAGTATGTATGGGAGATTGGAGGACCACCCCTGCTAGAGCAGCTCTATAGACTTCCATTGTCCTCCCAAGATGCGTAATATTATAGAAATTTCAGAATTGAGAAAGAATAATGAAAAATGGTGATGTGGTGGTAACTATGTAATTTTTTTATATATGCTTTGACTTTTCGTAAATATCTGAAAAAATTCTTATGAATTTTATATAATAAAAGTTATATAATTAAAATAATTTATGCCCACACGGACGTAAAGTGCGTAGGTTCTATAAAGTTTTGCAGGAGTATGTAAGCTATTATGCCTGTTAGGCGTTAAGTAATACTTTATGCCCGCTGGCTGAATATTTTTGAAGTTACAACGTGGGCGTAAAAAGTAATTTTACACGCAAGGTACTAAAAGTTCTATTATGTCAGTCAAGTTAGCTTATGGGTACTTGACTACAATAAATTGATTTCAGTACTTTCTTGTGTTTAATTTGTATAGAAGAATGAACAAATTTGAATACATTTCTGACAACAGTCATACAGTTGTTTCGGAGAGTTGTTTGCATTACTTGACTATCGGTAATTGATTTCACAACTTTCGTTTGTTTGATTTACAATAAACAATTTGAATGTACTTACATAATATTATATAATTGAAATAATTTTTGCCCACACGGGCGTAAAGTGCGTAGGTTCTATAAAGTTTTGTAGGAGTACAGGTGCTATTACGCCTCTTGGGCGTTAAGTAGTACTTCATGCCCACTGGCTGAATATTTTTGAGTAGGTACGAAAAATTGTATTATGTCAGTCAAGTTAACTTATGGGTACTTGACAACAATAAATTGATTTCAGTACTTTCTTGTGTTTAATTTGTATAAAAATATGAACAAATTTGAATACATTCTAAGAACAGTCATACAGTAGTTATCGAGATTTGTTTGGATTACTTGACTATCGATAATTGATTTCACAACTTTCATTTGTTTGATTTGTAGTAAACAATTTGAATGTACTTACTTACATATAATTTGTTTAGCTTACAATGACTCAAAGAAGTAAAAGACTTTTTCACTGGTATTTATTTGATTTCTTTTACAAAATCATAAATATTATTATTTTATAGATTATACAGAAGTAACGTCTATACTTGCCTTATTTTATACTTTCGCAGAAAGTTTTATATATTAACAATATTATTAATTGTACTGTCATGAAAAAAATTATTACCATTTGTAGAGAGTTCTTATTGAATAGATGAGATTCGAAGAAATAAAAGGACTAGACAAAAATTGTGCTGTTAAAACGTACATAAAATATTATTTTTTTTTCAAAAAAACGTGTTGATTGTATTAAAGAAATATTAAAGTTCTCATTAAAGTTTTTGATATAGAGTTTGACGGATATTGAGAGAGATGGAGAGAGGAAGAGAGGGGGGGGGGTACAAGGCGAGCGAGGGCGGGGGAAGTGAGGGAGGGAGAGTAGATTATAAAGAAAAAACGTCTATACTTGCCTTATTTTATACTTTCGCAGAAAGTTTTATATAAACAATATTATTAATTGTACTGTCATGATTAAATGTAGCTAAATGTAGCTAAATATGTACTAATAAAGTTATTTTTGAAAAATACCAAATTAATTACCTATCTTTATTATTAGAAAAAAATATCTTTAAAAAATAGATCTATCTTCTCAAAATATACTTCGAAATTAAATTCTTCTTAACATTCTTTGTTTCTGGTCAATGTTCACAACAAAAATTTCTTGCTTGCATACATTAACATTTTTTATATTGTAATTATATTCATACTGTAATTTGACTTGTTATTGCTAATCACTTTTATGTATTTTATTTCTCTGATATCTTAATATTACACAAAATGTTTTATTACACTTTTTAACAATACAATAATATATTTTTATCTGGCAGATAACTACGTTATTTGTTATTGGAGAGTTTCCAACAATCCCTCAAGAAAAGGTCAAACAACATTAGCGTTGAAATGTATCGGGCAGATCACTACTTATTTGTTGTTAGAGAGTTTCCAACAATTCCTCGAGAAAAGCACAGGCTAAGCTTGTTCCATGAGTCTTCAAAAAACTTCACCAGCTCTAATTAGATTTTCAACTAGATAGATGATCTCTTCTATCAAAATGACAATTTTCTTATTTTATTTTGAAGAACTAATTTTTAAAAACTTGTATTATAATCCAACTAATTCTTTCATTTTCATAATACTTTTTTCGCACTTTCTGTGCAATACCATCTAAAACATCTTAGTTTGTAGCTCCCAACAGCTTTTGTCACATTTTGAAGATCTATTGAATGTATACGAATTGATGAATGAAATCAGGATATTTCTACATTATTTTCTTGTAGGTCATGCTTGTAGATTTACATTTCTTGAGGCAGTTGTTTATAATATGCAAAAGTAGGTTTTTCTACCACCAACATATAGTCAAACAACATTAGTTTTGAAATGTATCAGGCATATCACTACGTTATTTGTTATTACAGAATTTCCAACAATTTGTTATTATATGTCTCCGATTATTTATTATAATTTTTAAGTCTAAAAAACTAATGCTTTTATTTTGAGCCAATTCAACTGTAAATTGTAAATGTTTATCATATTCATTAAAAGTTTTTAACGTATAATCTATGGAAATTTTCGGTATACATAATATAATATCATCAACGTAGCGAAAATAAAACACTGGTTTGACATTCAACTTATCAATACACTCTGTCTCCAAATCCTCCATGACAATGTCTGATAAAATCGGGCTTATTGGATTGCCCACGGCTGAGCCAAATATTTGCCTATAAACCTTTTTATTAAATTGGAAATAATTATTATTTAGAATAAATTTGATAACTTTTAAAAATTCAGTACAACTTATGTTAATTTTGTTATATAACTGGGTCCATCTTTTTTCTATAGCTTTACAAACTAAATATTCCGGTACGTTTGTAAAAAGACTGACCGCGTCGAAACTCATGATATCATGGTCATGGGGGATTTTTATATCTTTGATTTTTTCATTTAATTTTAAACTATTGTCGATATGTGAAGCTGGAAGTTTTAAATTATTCTGAAGGAATTTTGCAAAAAACTTTGAGACGTTGTACACGGGAGAATTAACAGCAGATATTATAGGTCTAACAGGGAAACCATTTTCATGAATTTTTATTAAGCCATAGACTTTTGAAATGCTAAATTTTTGCAAGACCGGAGGCAACTTTGTACGGTTTCCAGTAAAATCTATTTTATTAAGCCATTTTATTAATTCATTAGTTTTTCATTCTTCATATTCAGGTACAACTGCAAAAATCACCTGCTATAGCGAATTTAGTAATGGAAAAATTGGAAAGTGTTGCTTTGTCTAAGTTGGTTTTTCAGCCAATTATTTTTAAAAAATATGTTGATGACATTTTTGCAGTTGTACCTGAATGTTTTGTGGATGAAATGGTGGGTGTGTTTAATTCTATCCATGATAGAATTAAATTCACAAAAGAAGTTGAGAAAGATAATCAATTGAGTTTTTTAGATATTAGAGTCATTAGAGTTAATAATAATAGACTGAAATTAGATTGATATAGAAAACCTACATGGTCAGGTAGATTTTTAAATTTTGATTCTCATCACGAATTCGAAAACAAGACAGGTGCAATCAAGGGTGTCATTGACAGAGCGATTAAATTGTCACATAAAGATTTTAGAAAAATGAATTTAAATTTAGTTAGATAAACATTTATTAAGAATAGTTATCCGGTAACATTTATTGATAAAATGATTGATGAGAGAGTGTGGGAAATTTATAATGGTGGATTGAAGCAGCGGATAGATATTCAAACAAGGAATAGAAATGGAAAGAACACATATTTTAGTTTACCATATGTTAGAGGTTTGTCGGAAAGGATTAGAAGGGTTTTTAGTAAACATAATATTCAAGTTTTCTTTAGAAACGATAATAATTTAGAAACGTTATTTAGTAATTGTAAGGGCAAGGATGATAAATGTTTAAAATAGGGAGTAGCTTATAAAATTAATTGTAGGGATTGTAATGATTGTTGTATTGGTCAAACGGGTAGATATTTGAAAAAGAGAATATATGAACATCAATATAGTTTACGCAGCTCAAGTTGTACATCGGGTTTGAAAGAACATTGCTTAAATAGTTTGCATTTTTTCGACTTTGGGAGTGTGGATATTTTGATACAGTGGATTAAGAATAAATATAGGAGGGAAAGCCTTGAAAGTATTCACATTCTAAGAAATCGGAATAATGTAAATTTAATGATAGAGTCAAGTAAATTAGATAATATTTATCATTCTTTATTAATTTAAGTGAGAATGGAAAGTTGGAGAGGGGAAAGTGGATGGTGGTGGGGGTATGAGAAAAGAAGAGGGTATGGGGGTATGGGGGTATGGTATATAAGGAGGTGTATCGCGGGTTTCATTTCACCCCTGAGGAGAAGCCGGAGCGGGCTCGAAACGTTGGGCAATTTGGTGGTGGGGGCAGTCAGATCGTCCTTTGCTAAAAATGATTTTTCCAGGTTTTAATTAAGTTTTTATTTCAGATTCTGCGGGGGTGGTTATAAACAAGGGCAATCTGACTGCCATAAATATTAATTATTTTAATTTAATTTGTAAGACTGTAAAACCGATGGAAAAATTCTTATCAGTTGTGATATATATATGGGAGCGTCCAGCAGAAACGGGCCACCGAGCGCGCGCGTTGCCTTTTTTCGCCTAAAAGGCGCTCTGTTTAACTCGCTCATAATCGTATGCTGCGTCTTTGAAAAAAAAATCAAGGACCTATATCGATAGATTTTTTTCTGCTGAAAAAGACAGCGCCGAGGGTCCGCGTGAGCCCCTCGCGCCTGTGCGTACGGCACGTTTAAGTGCACGCTCTATTCAATTCGCTAATAATCGTGTACCAAGTCTCTGAAAAAAGAACTAAGGACATATATCGATAGATTTTTTCCTGCTCTTTCCAATGGTGCTATTATTTTTATTCCCAAATGCTTCCTTCTAGTTGAAAATTCCATTTGAATGTTTAAACTCTATTTTTTCAATAAAATATCAGTCGTTTCTTCAAAATGAATTATATTCTTCAAAAGTACAAGTCTTAAACTATAAAATATTATATTTTTAAGTTGAAACATGAAAAGTTCAAAAATAGTAAGATCAAAAAGACAGCGGCTGCCCGAACTTTTTACGCTATGCTCAAGGGCGGATTAATACACGCGATGTGCTATTTCGCCCTTTCTTTTTTGTAAATATAAAATGTTTTGTAACTTACAATGCCAATGCGTGGACATAATTTTGTGGATCTAGTTGTAACAGTTAGTATAATATTACAATGAACTTCGTTCATTTATATAACAAAATTTGAAAAATATAATATCGTCGCTTCCCGGTTAAAAGGCGTTATTTAAAAATCGGCCTGAAAAAGGCGTTATTTGGAAATCGACCTGAAGAAGGCGTTATCTTGTAATCAATCTGAAAAAGGCGTTATCTAGAAATCGTCCTGAAAAAGACGTTATCTAGAAATCGGCCTGAAAAAGGCGTTATCTCGGAATGAACCTGAAGAAGGCGTTATCTCGCGCGTAAATTTTTTTACTCTAATTTAAGTTGGCAACACTGTCAACATTTTCTTTATTTAATTTCAGAAATATGTTATATGATAATAGTGTACAATTTTTTAAGTTAACTATACAAATGCGGGGCGATAGTAAACTTAATATTTGTTTTTTTTTTATTAACGATTTTTTTATACAATACTATATTGATTTTATAACACATACACACACACATACACACACACACACACACACACGCACATGCACACGCACATACACACACACACATATATATATATATATGAGTAAATCTACAAAAAAGTAGCTCTTGTTTTTAAGGCAAAAAAGATAATTAAACTAGATAGCGAGAGCTTTCATTTACTTTTTTGTAAAAATAAAAAATGTTAATTTCTTGTAAAGTTATACGAGTTTGGAGATATCGCTTTTACCGCTTTTTAACATTTTTGGTGTAGCTTAAACATATCTGCAAACTCACGTTACTTTTAAAGGAATAATAAGCAAATTGAAGATCTCGCTTTCTAGTTTAATTCGAGTTTAAATCTCTTTTTTTTATTTTTGTATTATTTTTCCTGCCGAATTGGCTAGCATTTGAAAAAGGGTGATTTTTAGCATTTGCTTCTGGAATTAAGAAAAAAACCTTTTCTTATTCCCAATTTTATTAATATAATTATTCCAATAAACAAAGTGTAAAGAAATATATACCCCACGGCGTGCGGAAAGTTCGTTTTTTCACCATACCCTGGCTGAAAGTACCAGTTTCGCTCCCGGCTCCGAAACGCGAATGTGGTATTTTCGGCTCGGGTATGATGAAAAATCGTATACACAACATGGGGGTAAAGAGGGCCACCCCAGAGCACGTGTTTGCCACCCTCGCCTTCGGCTCGCCTGGCAATTTACACCTGCTCTGGACTGGCCAATTCTTTACCTCCCTTGTTGTGTAATATACTATCCCGAACGCGTTGCCGTTCGGAAACGAACTTTTTAACACTCCATGCGTAACGCTCCATTTCGTACACGCTCTAATAAAAAAGCATGCCCTACATCAAGCTTCTCACGCGTCGTGTCAAAAAATAGTGTTCAATACACGAGTGAGAAAGTAATTTTGTCCTTGCATGGCCTTTTCCCCCCCGCTTCGCTAGGGCGCAAACGTCCACACGAGGATAATAGTATATTATGCACCTAGGGAGTAAAAGTAAAGAATGTCCAAGATCGCATGGAAATTGTCACCCGAGCCAAAGGCGAGTCTTTTTCAGGACGATTTCTAGATAACGCCTTTTTCAGATTGATTACAAGATAACGCCTTCTTCAGGTCGATTTCCAAATAACGCCTTTTTCAGGCCGATTTTTAAATAACGCCTTTTAACCGGGAAGCGACGATATATTAAACATAAAAATATCCATGAACGCACTGAAAGCAGTGAAACAGAAATTTAAAATAACCTTATAGATTGTTTAATCTGGCATAACAATATTACCTTTTCCTTTAAATTCTAATTTTTTTACATTTTTTTTATTTTATAAGAATTGTCCTTTTTGCGACATCCGCTTCTTTCTTTGTTTGAGTTTTAAGTACTTTTTCTTTTTTGATCGGTGGATATAATTGAGAATCTTCTGACGCTGAAAATCTTTTAAGTTCTAACTTTTTGGCATCATTTAATAATTTAATACAATGAAATAACAACAAGGAAAAAATCTATCGATATATGTCCTTAGTTCTTTTTTCAGAGACTTGGTACACGATTATTAGCGAATTGAATAGAGCGTGCACTTAAACGTGCCGTATGCACGGGCGCGAGGGGCTCGCACGGACCCTCGGCGCTGTCTTTTTCATGTTGTTACTTTTAAACCCTTTATTTCTCCAACTTCTCCAAGATAGGGTTTTGAAGCTTAAGAGTTGTACTTTCCAATGGTGTAGTTTATTTTGAAAAAAAACATGATGTACTTTGAGAAAAATGGCTTTCAATATTCAACTCGAGTTTTCGTCCGGAAGAAAGCGTTTCGCAATAAAAACAATGGCACGATTGGAAAGAGCAGGAAAAGATCTATCGATATAGGTCCTTAGTTTTTTTTTCAAAGACGCAGCATATGATTATGAACGAGTTAAACAGAGCGCCTTTTACGCGAAAAAAGGCACCGCGCACGCTCGGTGGCCCGTTTCTGCTGGACGCTCCCATACATGAGTCAGAATAATACTTTTTTATAACACCGTGCGCAGGAGGTTCACGGATTTTGCTGGTTCTGAAATATCTTGTAGTACTTATCGAAAGTAGCCTTCGTGCAAATTTTTAGGGTCCTATAGCTAAAATTGCGCTCAGGAGCTGTCTATAAAGGTCCAAAAATGAGCGTTTTTTAAGCGTTTTTACGCATTCTTCAAACATTTTTCTAGAATCTTTATCTTTATCGATTTGAATTTAGTCAGTGTAATTTTTCTTCGTCTTAAACTCAACTTTTCTAGAAAATTTTTTTTAGAAGTCATAAGTTACATCTACCTGGTGCAGTAACCACATTCCTAAAGACAATTTTTTACGATATTACCGATATTTTAAAGCGATATTTTAGTTATTAGTGACAATTGTACCTTAATATAACCTTGTGCGATCGAAAGAAGGGAAAAAAATTTTTCGATTTCTCTGGTGAGAAACTCAAAAAGGTGGTAAAACATACCTCGTGTGTTACTTTGAAATTAGCAGATTTTGCAAAAATAGAGATTTTTATGAACTTTACATCCATGCGAAATTTTTCTCTATGGCTCGATGTGGCTAAAAATTTCACAGAATGTTCTTTGAACATACCGGAAAAAAGTACAACTAGTCCAGTCAACTATATCAAAAGATTTCGAATTGATTGAAGCTGATAAAATATGGTATTTTTGAATTTTAAGGTTTTAAGTGAAGGAGCATGCCCGTCACTTCACGATCATTTGTTGGTACTCTCAACGTAACAAAAATATCTTTTATAACGATTTCTCAAAATACAAGATTCAAGCTTTTCAGTGAACTTTATAAAATGTGTTTAAGTAGTTTAGAATTAAAATTGTAATGATTTAAAGTTTAGGATAAAGTGAAGGTATCCAAATCATGAACGCCAATTAACGCCAATTTTTTTTACTCGATTGTATATTTAGGTAAAAATTTTAATTATAAATACATAAAGATTTTTTCCGATAGTGTATAAGAATTGTAACGTATGTAAGTAGTTTGAAAAATAATAATTTATTTTTTTATCAGATATACTATGACGGAAAATTATTCTCCGTCATTTTCCTCTCTCCCCGCATTAATCATGTACTAATTCCTCACAGTTGTTATAGGTGCAGACGACGCGGAAGGACGCCTGACCGAGAGAGACGGAGAGAGAGAGAGAGAGAGTCTCAGTCAATTAGTCTCGTATTGGATAGCGCCCGCGCTCCCCGTCCCAAAAGACACGAGCGAGTGCAGTGACGTGCGACCCCCGAGTGTGAGTGTGTGAGTGAGTGCGCACCCGGCCACGAGCCTGTGGTCCGTTCCAGCCTCCGAGAGGCAACCGAAAGCGACCTGCGCACCTTACACAAACCCTGCCGTTCGACGCACGTACACTCGACGAGCTGGCGGAAAGGCGTGCAGCTGCGAGATGCACACACAACATGCAAAGACGTCAAACGTCAACACCACTAAACCACGTCCACACACTATTGGACCAACTGGACATGTCGATCACTGAAGTACAAGAAGAAAACGCCTGCGCGACAGCACTAGCAACAACCGCAGAGCAAATATGGACCGCGACGACGCAAAATCAACCAGGATCGAGGCGAACGTCGCAGCAAGATATTCGTGAAGCAATAAACCTGGGAAAAGCGATAGCCGAAGGTAGATTTCCATCGCCTATCACAACACAGTCAACGTGGGTAAACACGCTAACAACCACGACGACAACGGCGAGTACAGCCGTAGCCAGCACTGCGGGAACGTACACAATCCATTCAGCCCCGTAATCGGCTTCACGACACGAACAGCAACTACAGCCGACGACCCTGTACAATGTACGCTCACAAACGGCAAAACATACACAATGCCAAGAGCAGTAGCATGCGAAATGTTGAGGATACAAGGAATCGCAAAAGGCTACGATAAAGAAATAAGGCAACTGTAGGAGCAGATGTCAGACCTAATTGCGAGTACATGTCTGTACACGATGTCAAATAGAACGACAGGCAATGAAGCGAGCTCTCAAAAACACAAGACAGTGAACTTCCAAGACATGTACAGATTAGAGTACCTTGATGAAGGAAGTACACAAACGGACTCGTGCAACACAGCGACGAACGCAAATGCGCGACAGCCACCAGCGCTAAATCCAGCAGCGCAAATCTTCACACCGCAAAGGTATTATGCGAACGAGCGTGATCCCCAGCGACACCCTCAGCCTCATGCTCGTGACCGGCAAGAGTCTTGGAGGAGGGGGAGCCTCCCGAGTAACTCGCAAAGTAGATACTCGGGTGAAGGTACCACGCTCCATCAATCCATAAACATGGACATTGGCAGAACGGTGCGGCAGTGGAAACTGCAATTCACCGGCGACAAAGGCAGCAGCATCGAGGAATTCCTCGAGCGAGTTAACGAATGTCGCTCGCTCGCGCGAATAACTGACGAGGACCTGCTGAATGCTATGTCGGAGCTGACGTCTGGCATGGCAAGGCACTGATGCCGCCAAGCTCGCAAAAATTGGCGAACTTGAGAAGACTTTTGCGCCGCCGCACGCCGCTGCTACGGGGTCGACAAGCTATTCCAGCAACGACTCGTCGGCGAAGCGCAAGCCCGTACCCAAGGCAGAGATGAGCCTGTAAGGGATTATATTGTATGCCTCCTTACGATTTTAAGTAAGTTTGAGGAGGCTTGGGAGGGCGAAAGACAACTCGAGCACATATATAGAAATATGCTCCCTAGTCTCCAGCGCTTGTTGCCGCGAGAAAATGTCACTGATATAGACAAGCTCGTAGAGCTTGCACGAGAAGCGGAAGCGCTAAGGGAAGCGGAGAGGAGTTACAAACCTCCCCCGAACCCGGACGACAGTCTGTTACCAGACGTAGCCTATAAGGGGCCAAAGTCCCCGAAACCGCAACCGCAGCGCAGCAAAAATAGCCTGGCGGCTATGGCGAGTGGCGCGCCTCCGCAAGACACACGCGAACAATCCGTGACGAGCGATGGCAAGCCAAGCCTAGCCGCCATGGCAGAGCAGTCGGCTCAAGGGCTCGATCAGCCGATTAGCCTGCTACTAGGCGAAAAACTGGCCAAACTTAACTTGAGCAGGGGGTGACCCCTGGGTCCGCCGCAACCACGGCTCTCCCAAGAGGACTGGAGCGTACCGCAAGAATAGCCGCAGTCCCTCTAGCAAGCATAGGAAAAATGCTTCGGCCAGGAACGGCGAGGTGAAGTACGCGCCGCCGACTCCGGCCAGCGACAAGAGCGCCAACAACCAGCCCGGGCCAAAAGAGCACGTGCGATGCTGGGGCTGTAGCTGGCCTGGCTATATTAAGCCGCACTGCCCGGAGTGCTCGGGAAAAGGCCGAGGGGGCGCGTAGAGGAGATCCCTCTCGCCCCTTCAAAACCTAATGTGACCTCATCGGTGCCACTGCCAGACGCCCTGGCAGCATCCGTCGCAACCACTTCCACCGACTCGGAGGGAAATTTGAGTACCCGAGTCAACCAGAATACTCACGATGGTATTTAACTGTTGATATTGGCGGGTTCCGTGTACGCGCGCTACACGACTCAGGTGCCTCTCGCACCGCAGTAGGCCCGATTGGCTTACAGATCGCGAGCGCATGTGGCAAGTAGATTACGCCGCACCGCGGAAGTGGCGCACGCCTCGCCAACGACAAGACCGCGGCGGTGCTGGGCCACGTAGACCTGCCCTTCGACGTGACAGGTGTGCGACATTACCTCGACGTGGTGGTCCTCAAGGAATTGGACGCAGACTGTCTACTCGGCGCCGACATTATGCGGAAATTTAACGCTGTGCTGTGGCCGCGCGAATCGACGCTTAGCATCGAAGGAGCTGAAGAGCGAATTCCGCTTGAACTAGCATCCCTCTCGCACGACGAAGCGAGCGCTGTTCACCTCGCTTCGGTCGGCCTCACCGATGTTGACGAGGCCCAGCGGCGACAGTTGCAAAAGTTGCTCGACCAACTGCTGTCCGCGAGCCACGCGCCATTAGGATGCACTAGCTGGACCGAACACAACATCGAAGTGTCGTGCACTAGGCCTATTAAGCAAAAATACTACCCCGTCTCAAAAAAGATTGAGGAGAAAATGCACAAGCAAGTGCGAGAGATGCTCGAGGCGGGCATTATTATCCAATCGACCAGCGAATGGTCGAGCCCTGTTGTGATGCAACGGAAGGCGAATCGCACGTTCCGATTCTGCATCGATTATCGCAAATTGAATGCGGTAACGAAGGCGAGCGCCTATCCGCTCCTACACATGGACGCGATTTTACGCAAGCTCCAAAATGCTCGATACATATCGACGTACGATCTCAGCAGCGCCTACCACCAAATTCCGTTGCGGAAGGAGGCGCAGGCGCTAACCGCGTTTACTGTCCCCGGAATGGGCCTCTTCGAATTTACTCGAATGCCTTATGGGGTAGTGGGCGGACCAGCGACTTTTCAAGAGCTTTCGGACCGCATTATCGGTCCAGAAATGGAGCCTCATGCGTTCTCCTACTTGGACGATATTATTATCGTCACGGAGACGTTTGAGGAACACCTCAAGTGGCTTAGCCATGTCCTCCAGCGTATTAAAGACGCAGGTCTCACCATTAACCGAGAGAAAAGCGAGTTCTGTCGGAGTGAGGTCAAGTTTCTCGGGATCTTAGTTAACCGAGACGGCTTCAAGCCTGATCCGGCCAAGATTGCTCCTATTTTGGAATACCCGGCGCTGAAGAACCTCAAACAGTTGAGAAGGTTCCTTGGCATAGCGTCGTGGTATCGCAAGTTCTTGCCCGACTTTGCGACAATCGCAGGGCCGCTCACGCACTTAACCAAGCACAGCGTTGCGTATGGGTGGAGTGACGCGGAGCAATCCGCATTTGAGCAGATTAAAGCTCTCATTGCGTCTGCTCCGGTATTAGACCGGCCGTCGTTTGAACACCAGTTCGTGATTCAAACGGACGCGAGTGATACTGGCCTTGGAGCAGTACTCACGCAGACGATCGACGGCGAAGAACGAGTCTTATCCTTCGCAAGCCGCACGATGACTGCGGCGGAACGAAATTATTCCGTCATGGAACGCGAATGCCTCGCAGTTTTGTGGGCGATACGCAAGTTTCGTGCTTACGTCGAAGGCTATCATTTTAAAGTGATAACCGACCATAGTAGTCTGAAATGGTTATGCAATTTGCATAATCCCACCGGACGCTTAGTACGGTGGGCGCTGGAAATGCAAGCGTATGACTACGACGCCGAGCATCGGAAGGGCTCACTGAATCACGTGCCTGATGCGCTCTCTCATGTTTGAGGACGAGGAAGCGCCAGACCTCGCGGCAGTAGATGTCTCCGAAGAGACAGATGACGCCTGGTACAAGCGCATGGTCGCCGCCGTCGAACAAAATCCCGGAGATTACCCGTGGTGGAAGTTAGTTCACGGGCGCCTCTACAGCTACCGTCCGAACCCTGCATTCGAAGATTTACTCGAGGACGAGGACGCTTGGAAATTAGTCTTGCCAGTAGAAAAGCGCGAGAAAGCGATGCAAGAGAGCCACGCAGAACCTACTGCAGGTCACTTAGGCCGAGCGAAAACACATGCGCGTGTCACGCTCTATTATTACTGGCCTTCGCTGCGCAAAGATGTCACTGACTTTGTGCGGAACTACTTGATCTGTCAGCAGTGCAAAGTGCAGCAGACAGCGCCGGCAGGCCTCATGGGCAGCCATCGCGCATCAAGCCCGTGGCAGATCGTTGCAGGGGACATTATGGGACCTTTCCCCAGGTCCGCTCGAGGTTTCGAGTATCTTCTAATCTTCCTGGACTTATTTACTAAGTGGATCGAATACGTGCCGCTTCGCAAGGCGAACGCACGTACCATCGAAAAGGAACTAGAACAGCGAATCTTCCTACGTTTTGGTGTACCCGAAGCTTTTCACTCCGACAATGGAACGGAGTTCAAGAACAAGGATCTTGACTCCTTCCTGAACAAGTGCGGAGTTACGCATCTGACGATTCCGCCGTATCACGCGCAGGTGAATCCTGTGGAGCGAGTGAATCGCACGGTGAAAACCATGATCACCGCGTTCCTGATGTTCGCGTACAACACTGCGACGAAGGAGTCGACGGGGTCGAGCCCAGCTTTTCTGAACATGGGCCGGCAACCGACTCCGCCCGTTTTCTTGAAACGCCGCAAGGAGCGCGCAGCAGAGGAACTCGCAGAAGCAGCCGAGCTTGAGCGTTGGCTCACGCGGTTACAGAAGTTGCGAGACGTGCAACACTCCGCCGCGAAGAACGCTTCAGCAGCGCAACAGCGATAGTCGCATTATTATAATGCGCTCGCCGCGACGTTCGCTTCGAACCGAAGGACAAGGTTCGGAAGCGAAACCGCATCCTCTCCTCGGCAGCACAAGGCGTAGCAGCGAAGCTGGCGCCGAAATACGCCGGTCCGTACGTAATTCCGCCAATCTAGGCTCGAATGTGTACGAGCAGCAAGACCTTGATGGAAAAGACTGCGGCAAGATCCACGTAGAAGACCTTAAATTCTATCATGAAAAGGTTGATCTTACCGTTGAGGCAGGGAGCTCAACTGACGTTAACTCGGCACGCGATGACCAGGCTGGGGAAGATCCCGACGACGACGGATCTCCCAATCACGTGGCGAGCGAGCAGCAGCCCGCACCCCGCAAGAGGGGAAGACCACGTAAAGCACGGTTGGTGGTAACGCAAACCACACGTGTCATGGGGGCCCAGGCGAGGAAGCGCTCGCGAGTAACGGCAGACGCTGACGAGCGAAAGCCGCTACCACTCGCGACAAACGCAAGCGCAACGCTACCCCGAAGCCGCGGACGGCCGAAAGGCACTCGGAACGCAGCCCCAACGAACCGCGTCGCGACACCTTCCCCCCGAAGCACGCGCGCCGCAACGCGCCAAGCACGTCACTAACCCCTTAACCTCACGACTCACCATTGAACATAGTGACCAACTCTTTTGCCGCTAGGGCGACTCATCCAGGGATGAGCCCGCGCAACGCACGAAGGATCGCGACTCCGCAAGACCACGGGCCTGCGAACCACCAAAAGAAAAAAATGTAAAAGGATACCCGAGTTGCTTACGTTTTTCCCCTCTTTGCAATCCCAAAACCTATTGCATGGCTCATCGAAGCTCTAGCCCCTATTTCATGTTGCCTGGCGGAGAGAGAGATTATCTCGAGCTGGTACGTCGCCCGTAGCCAGCGTCTGGGGGAGAGGCGTATGACGGAAAATTATTCTCCGTCATTTTCCTCTCTGCCCGCATTAATCATGTACTAATTCCTCACAGTTGTTATATGTGCATACGACGCGGAAGGACGCCTGACCGAGAGAGACGGAGAGAGAGAGAGAGAGAGAGAGAGAGAGAGAGAGAGAGAGAGAGCACGCGAGGCGCGCGCGCGACCTGCTGAGAGAGAGAGAATCAATTAGTCTCGTTTTGGATAGCGCCCGCGCTCCCCGTCCCAAAAGACACGAGCGAGTGCAGTGACGTGCGACCCCCGAGTGTGAGAGTGTGTGAGTGAGTACGCACCCGGCCACGAGCCTGTGACCCGTTCCAGCCTCCGAGAGGCAACCGAAAGCGACCTGCGCACCAGGAGCTCTGGCGAAGCGTCTTCGGCGACAGCGACAACGCACCATTTGTAAGTGTCGGCTCGACTCTTCTCTCTCCCTCTAACTCGCGGCAACTCGGGCCTCCTTCTTGCGCCCGCTGATCGCGAATCGCGCATTGTGCGCTGTGTCCCCTTTTCCCCTCTTTGACTCATTCAATAAACCTCGTTATATGTTATTTACTTCTCGCGAGTGATCATTCATTTGCTACCCCGTTCTCCCACCTATATTCAATTCCACATTCGCATGCGGTGTGCATTGCACGAGGCGTGCTAGCCTCGCCACCGCATGCACTATATTTGTAACCGGATAATCCTGAGCAGCCGGAGAATTAATTATCCGTTACAATACATACTTAACTCAGATACTTTTTCTGTAGATTTCTTAAATTCTAATCTATGTATCAATTTGAATACATTATATACATTGACGAAACGGACAGTATCCCGTTATCATTACATCCTGACGTAATTATCTGAAGAGGGACACGACAAAAGTGTCCGAAACATCGGTTAAGAATAAATGGTGCTCATTTATGTAAACCTTTTCTGGTAGACAATTGGCCATCGGATTCAAGACACACATACTACTAAACAATTTTGATATACCTCCATTTAAACGGATGAAGTTAACTGATGCTCGTGTAATAGAAAAAAGGGTTGGAGTTGTACAAACTATTGTGAACAAGGTTTCAAAAGTTTTTGAAGAAGCAGACAATGTTGAATTACCTAATGTAAAGAGTTTAAGTACAATGTAAAATGAAAGTTTGTGGTTCAATGAAATGATAACAAACATGAAACTAAAATTTAATGTATGCAAAACTGTTGGTGAAAAAGTTAGTTTATTGACTATGTTGCCGGAAAATTGGAGTTTCAAAAACGTTTCTCAGTATTTTCCATGTACGTATTACATGTTTTGTGAATCTAAAAAGTTAAGAGAAAATATTGGTAAGTGTATTAACTCTCGATAATATAAGAATAGTTTTTCTACATATTAGTATAGTATGTAGTTAGCAGTTTCGTGTTTCTGTACAATATAATCAAGTCAGTTCTTATAATTACACTATAACAAAACATAAAAATGTACTAGAATTATATTTGCTATTAATCTGTTCATATAGAAACTGTGCTCAGTTGTGAAGATTGAAAATCTGAGCAACGTAGAATATGGTAATTGGGCATCTATATCTATAAAAGGCAAAGACTCTGATAGCTCTTTCAATTCTAGAGTGATTCTTGAAAATTTCAACGAACCTGTAAATAAGTTTTTAGATAATCTAAAGAAAGATATTTGGGATATGACTGCACATCATTTTATTGCTCATAATCAAAAAATGTATTTTGATCAATGTAAAAGAAATTTAGTTGGCGATACTGGATTACTTATTATGGACTTTGCTGAAAATTACGCATTTATTTGTCAAAATTCAACCCAGGGATTTTATTTCAACAATACTCAAGCTACTTTATTTACTGTCACATTGTAGTATAAAGAAGAAGCGGGGCATGAATTAAAAGTAGCAAGCTTTTGTGTTATTTAAGACAGTTTAGTTCATCAAGCCTACTCTGTTAATTTATTTATGGAAGAAGTAGTAATACTAATTAAAAATGAATTTCCCTGGATAAAAAATTTAATTGAGTTTTCTGACGGTGCTCCCACAATTCAAAAATAAGTAAGAGAAAACAGCTGAAAATTATGTTTTACAGTATTATAAATAAATTAAAAATTTTAAGGGGACTTTTTCACTAAATCTTTTTTTATTTTCAATTCTAAAACTTTATACTTAATAAGTAATATTGTTTTCATATGATGAAGAACATCAAAAGACCTTAATAAGTCAAGTATTTTTGGTCTTATAAGTACGTGTTGCACAAAAAAATACATGCCTTGTTCGTACGTATTGTCTTCCTTTTCCTCGTAGATATCCTACAGAGCCACCTGTTGCTTCCTATTGCCGATCCTGGCTTGTTCTCGAGATCGGTAATAAAAAGTAAACTAAAATAAATTTATTTTTTTACAGAAAAGGTATGTGTCTAAGAGACCTCTTAAGTAATTGTTTATTAGAGTTTACATTTCATACGTTTGAACTAGTTATTTCAGATGCTTTCACTCGTTTAACATTGTATTTAATAATTCACGTATATTTTCAGAAATCATTTCATTAATTTATGCCATCACGAAGAAGATTTTGGTATTAAAATAATATCATATAATTTTTTTGCTACCTCTCATGGAAAAAGTGTTTGCGATGGCATAGGAGCTGCAGCAAAACGTATTGCAAGAAAAGCTTCAAAACAAGGAGTTCAAATTTTAAATGCAAAACAGATGTACAATTATTTATCAACGAATGGTACAGATATTAGGTATTAATACTATATTTAATGCTAGTTTCATTTTTAATTTTAGACGTATATTTAAACATCCAATATACATTGAATAATTCTTACATTACTATAGATATTTGTATGTTGATGACACCAAGGTTATTGCAAGAGCCAAGAAGCTTGCAAAGAGATTTGCATCTGCAAAAACTGTCAAAGATACTAGGCAATACCATTTCTTTGAGCCTATTGATGATCAAACAGTAAGAGTGAAATTATACTCATTTGACACAGAATCACACATTGTTAAAATAAGTTAATAAGCTCATTAATAAAATACAAAAGTTACTTTTTCCGATTATTAAAATTGTTGAAGTTACGAATATTGTACCTTAGACTAAAGTTCCAGATCACTCGTTCACTAATTACATTGATGTACTTGTACTTTTTTACTAAATGTTTCACACACTTATACGAAATATTTTCAAGCATTTTTTTCCTATAGTTGAGTATATAATGTGGTTGGTAAAGCTTATGGTAGGATGTGAATCGTATGTGTGTCTTTAATCCGATGGCCAATTTTCTACCAGGAAAGGTTTAAATAAATGAGCACCATTATTCTTAACCGACGTTTCGGACACTTTTGTCGTGTCCCTCTTCAGGTAATTACGTCAGGATGTAATGATAACGGGATACTGTCCGTTTCGTCAATCGTTTAGTAGTAGATCAAGATTTCTTTTTTCTGACTACTTGATTCGTAATCTGAACTTGGCGAATTTTCAATAGATTGAGATACATTGCCTTCATTTGTAGATTGTTCATTTAATAAAGATATATGTACTTTATTTGTTTTCATGTACTCCGAAAGATGAGATTCAAGTAGTGTTTTACATGCACTAAATATTTCATGTTGTAAAGTGAATTTTGTATTGCAAACTTCTTCTAAATATGCTATGTATTCTACTTTTAAAATATCTAATGAATCAACAATTTTTATTCTGTGTTTTTTGTATGGATCAATACAGCACATAAATTGTGATTCATAATCATGAACTTTTTTTTTTCAATGAGTTGAAGCAATTTCCACAAATTTTTTGTCCAGGTATTAAATTGAAATTACAAGCAGATTTACTTTTTTCCGATAATTCTGATTTTATTTCTATTAAATTAATTTTAATAACTGATGAGTGTTTATTCCATGGATCAATGCATTTAGTTTATCGTATTGAATAATAAAGTAGATATTTATCATAATGTTGACTACAAATCGTTTTATCCTGAATGCCTTTGAGCTCCTTGCAAATTGTAGGTATTCTTAAAAAAAGAGTTTTAAGATCATCTTCGTCAAGATCTTGAAGATTATGTAAAAGTTTTTTGTTAGTGTAATTACTTAAGTGACAGTCTTCGTCTAAATTCAGACCAATAGAACATTTAACAGTAGTCTCCATGACAATAACAACAAATTAAATTTTCTAAACTAAATCGTGATCTTGTAAGAATTTGATGATTTCTGTTAGGCAATGCAAAATGAAAAAGATTTCCTCAGTACTGTATTATAATATAAAGTGTAAGAATAATGTATTAATAAGGAATCAAAAGGTTACTAATCAGCTTTTTGAAAAATATCCATTGGAAGTTTTTTGTATACTATAAAAGTATAAGCTTGACCCATTAAGTATGCACTTTATACAACTTTATCTTTTCTAACAAATAAAAAGTATTTTTACGTTTTATTTATATTTAAAAAAATAAATAACTGCATGTAGAACTTCAAAAAATACCCAATTTTTTTATATTTTTCTACATACTCTTTCATAGTAAAATAATTCCGAAAATGTTTAAATTGCTACGTCTTTTAACGTGTACATGTACAAAAACAATTTTTTTTTTTAATTTGTGTTCTTTAAATACAATTGTCGCGATTTTATTTAGCTGTAACTAGTGCACTATTATAAAAATGCGAAAAACCTATTCTACGCTTCATCTATTTTATATTATTTTTATTATATATATACTATATGTATTTTAATTTTATGCGTGTATACATACATTTGTATAGTATTGTACATATTTTTTTAGTATTAAATTGTCAGTCCACCTCACGTAAAAACGAATAAGCGACATTACTACCAGAATATACATATCAATGTCAGTTACTGTTATACTATTCGTATTTATATAGGCAACTATTATAAAGATAAAAAGAAATATCAGATAAATATAATAGTAAAATAATAATAATAATAATAATAATAATAATAATAATAATAATAATAATAATCAATATTTCTTTTATTATTAATTACTATACAGAACTAATAATACAATAATACATTATTAGCGAGGTTCCAATATTGGTACAATATTGGTACAATATTGTATAATATTACATCACAGCACGTAACTCTTTTACTGCTTTGGAAATAAGGAGTGGACTTAGGAGCATATTTAATAATGTAAACTAATTTATTTAGTTAAGTAAGTTAGGAAGCTGATGGTTCTACTGCCTAGGTAGTAATTAAATAAAAACAAAAGTTTTTAAAAAATTTATTCCGACGTTTCGGACGGTTTATTTCCGTCCCTTTTCAAGGTCAAAAAACTATATATACAAATATAAATAAGTGGACACAATAAGAGACCACTAGTCAAAGTCCTTTTTTTTTTTTTTTTTTTTTTTAAATTTATTCCGACGTTTCGGTCTTCTTTGACTAGTGGTCTCTTATTGTGTCCACTTATTTATATTTGTATATATAGTTTTTTGACCTTGAAAAGGGACGGAAATAAACCGTCCGAAACGTCGGAATAAATTTTTTAAAAACTTTTGTTTTTATTTAATTACTACCTAGGCAGTAGAACCATCAGCTTCCTAACTTACTTAACTTTCTACTATGACTGCCATTTGCGACAATTAACTACATAATTTATTTAGTGTATAAAAAACTTCCAATATATATTTTTTTGTAAGCCGATTAGAAACATTTTTACCATTATAATAGAAAACAACATACCTGTGATTTAAAGTACTTTGAAAATAACAAGCTTTCTTATTTCAAAATAATCTGCATATTGGGTACATGGGAAAAAGAAAATAAATCAAAATTACTTTACTTTTTAAATGCGTTTCCACATATTACGTACTTAATATATATATTATAAATTAACAGCAGAAGAGCTTTGACAGACTAACTATCGCTGTCGGACGAGAGTGAGAGAGATAGCGACGAATCATACATTGCCATAGTAAAGATACCAATAGATAAATTATTCTGTTTATTTACTTACATATAATATTTTTCTATGCACGAGAGTTACCTACAACGCTTTTCAATGTTTTTAAGAACTTATATGAAAGAAAATATATTAAATTAATAAGTGATTTGAAAAGTATCGAAGAAGAGCGGACAAGTGTCAGTGTACTTATAATATTATTAATAATCACTAACAAAATATTAGAGCACGACCCAGATAACATTTATCGTAGCCGGTACGTACCCACTACCTATTGTTTGGTACGTTGGTACCAAGAATGGTGCGAACGGGGAACGTACCGGGAACGTACCGGCATAGGCGACAATGACTGCTTGAGTGGCAAAAACATCGTTCCTGGAACGTTCCCTATATGGTTGGCGGTACGTATCGGGTACGTACCGGGTACGTATCGAATTAAAATTTGGGTACTTTATGGGTACGGTTTGGAAACGTAGTTGACACGCTAATTAATAAAATAATTTGTATTAAAAATGGCCGAGTTTCCAAGAACGTACCTGCAACGTACCCTAAACGTACCGTAAAATTTATTCACAATAGATGGCGCGGTCTTTCTCGCAAGCGGCTGGAAATATTTAGGGTTAGTATACATACGGCTTTCAAAATATATATTATAAGAAGAAAAACGTAGAATGTAAAATATTAACAATTACTTAAACTATTATTAGAAATTAGTTAAACTATAAATGTCAGTCAAATATGTAGGATAATAAAAAAAATATTTTTTTTTTTAATTAATTGCATTTTGGTACGTACTCAAACTGTGCCAGTTATGTGACCAGAACGTACCCAAAGTTTAATTCGGTACGTACTCGGTACGTACCGCCAACCATATCGGGAACGTTCCAGAAACGATGTTTTTGCCACTCAAGCGGACATTGTCACCTATGCCGGTACGTTCCCGGTACATTCCCCGTTCGTACCATTTTTGGTACCAACGTACCAAAAAACAGGTAGCGGGTACATACCGGCTACGATCAATGCTATCTGGCAAGTCCATTACTTCTCTCGTTTGCTGGATGAGAAGTAATTTCTCTCAATAAAACATCATTACTAACACCTCCCCTATTTTATCTCTCTCGATTGCCCTCATTTATAGGTACCTTTCCATAATATACAGAGATACCAACGTGCATTTAATTTTATGTATTGCGTACAAAGCAAATCTTAAGAATCAAACATTTTGTAAATCGTGATGCATAATATCCAATCGAGTCAAGTACACGAACTCTTTCCTGGCGACTTCCTAACGGTTTTTCTGAATCTCTCATCCGGGTAGTTCAACGTGTATAGGTACGCACAACCTTACAGATCATACGTCTCATCACAAAAAGTCTTATAATTAAAATTTTAAATTTAAATTTTAAATTTTTCTAAATATACAATTGAGTAAAAAAATTGGCGTTAATTGGCGTTCATGATTTGGATACCTTCACTTTATCCTAAACTTTAAATCATTACAATTTTAATTCTAAACTACTTAGACACATTTTATAAAGTTCACTGAAAAGCTTGAATCTTATATTTTGAGAAATCGTTATAAAAGATATTTTTGTTACGTTGAGAGTACCAACAAATGATCGTGAAGGGACGGGCATGCTCCTTCATTTAAAACCTTAAAATTCAAAAATATCATATTTTATCAGCTTCAATCAATTCGAAATCTTTTAATATAGTTGACTGGACTAGTTCTACTTTTTTCCGGTATGTTCAAAGAACATTCTATGAAATTTTTAGCCAAATCGAGCCATAGAGAAAAATTTCGCATGGATGTAAAGTTCATAAAAATCGCTATTTTTGCAAAATCTGCTAATTTCAAAGTAACACACGAGGTATGTTTTACCCCATTTTTGAGTTTCTCACCAGAGAAATCGAAAGGTTTTTTTCCCTTCTTTCGACCGCACAAGGTTATATTAAGGTACAATTGTCACTAATACCTAAAAAAATCGTTTTAAAATATCGGTAATATCGTAAAAAATTGCCTTTAGGAATGTGGTTACTGCACCAAGTAGATGTAACTTATGACTTCTGAAAAAAAATTTATCAAAAAGCTGAGTTCAAGACGAAGAAAAATTACACTGACTAAATTCAAATCGATAAAGATAAAGCTTCTAGAAAAATGTTTGAAAAATGCGTAAAAACGCTTAAAAAACGCTCATTTTTGGACCTTTTTAGACAGCTCCTGAGCGCAATTTTAGCTATAGGACCCTAAAAATTTGCACGAAGGCTACTTTCGATAAGTACTACATGATATTTCAGAACCAACAAAATCCGTGAACCTCGTGCGCAAGGTTTTTTAAAAAAGTATATTCTGACCCATATATGTGTGTGTGTGTGTGTGTGTGTGTGTGTGTGTGTGTGTGTGTGTGTGTGTTATATAGATGTTAGCGTTATTTATGAACGTCAGCCCCCCTTATCCCCCCCTCAAAATAACGTAAAAATCAGTGTATTTCTGAGTTTTTTTTATATTAAAATAGCCTAGGAGCCCCCCTCACCCCCTCTTACCCCCTCCTCAGACCTCCCTCCGCCCCCTCCCCTCGTTCCCCCCTCTTGCCCACCCTTTTTTTTAATCGTATTTATCACCACTGTACACATGCGACAAACATATTTTTTTTCGTAAACCACGCGTAAAGTATTGTGTTTACACCCGGATAGAATCGAAAAAAGCTTAAGTATTTCTCAAAATTGGAGTACAAGTGTTTCTGAAGTCGCTGATCGTGACTTTGCTGTCGGACTTTCGAAATTCAAAATGGCACATACAATATGTCGATTGAAAGTTGTAAAAGTGCTTAGAGTTGGCTGAAAATTGGTATGCAGGCGGTTTTGAGATCGCTGACCAAGATTTTGCTATTATACTTTCGAAAATCAAAATGACGGATCCAATGTGACGGTTACAAATTCGAAAAAAGGTTAGCTTTTGTTTAACTTTGGTATACAGGAGTTTTCGAGATCGCTGATAAATTTTTAGGCACGACCGCTACTCGGGAGAGCCTTATAATTTCACCAGAGCGAAAATTGTAAGAATTCAAATACTGAAAAATTAATGTGTAATAACCATGTTCCACTCACAGGAAACCGATCGAGGTGTCCACCTCCGATTTTCCTGAATTTTTGATATGTTGTAGAGGACCGAAAAATAAGAGACTCGCATTTTTTTTTATCAGCCCAATCCATTATTAAAGGGGTGAAAACCGCCCTTAAAGTTTACCCCCGAAAACGGTTTTTTTTTTAATATCTTAAGTTCTAATCGATATTTTGAAATGAAACAAAATGGAAAATATTTCTCCTTGAATTATGTAACCATCAAGTATAGTTTGGTCCTCGAGGGTGGCCACCCTTACTTTTTATTTTAGAGAAACCTTATTTTTTAAACTATTTCTGCATATAATATTTGCAATAAAATTAATTAATTATTATAAAAATCATTTTTTGACTTAAAATAAAAAATAAAGTTTACGTGTTTCAGGGTTTTTGTAAATAAACATGTCATCAGGGGTAAACAACCCTTTAGGCACAAAATACTTTCTAACTATTAAAATTAATATTTTAAGTTATATATAATGCATAATTTTTTTTTATTTGGGCTATTTTTTCTATGGGCCCAATTTCCTATTAAAGGGGTAAAACGCACCCCTAAAAATCCCCCCTAAAATAGGTTTTATCTGAATATCCCAAGTTCAGATTCAAATTTAAAATGAAACAAAATAAAAAATATTTCTCTTTGAAATGCCAAATTAGCTACCGTTATATTTTATTTCGGAAAAAATTTTTTTTTTAATTTTTTTTGTATACAATATTTGCAATAAAATTAAATAATTATTATTAAAATTCAAAATCAAAGTTGACTTGTTTTAGGATTTTTTCTAATAAAAGCATTATCGGGGTTTAGCAGCCCCTTGGACAAGTATACTTACAATTGAACCATTGAAATAAATATTTTGAGGTGTATAATGCAGATTTAGTTTATTTTTGTGTCAGTTTTTTTGTCGAGATAGCGTAATTAATGAAGTCACTTATAAACTCTTATACTTATTGTGCAATTTATATTCGAATATTTTGTTCGTATTTATAGGTAAATAAAAAGGATGGAACTGGGAAAAGAATAGGTGAGTTAAATGATTGACTAATCTAACGAATAGAAAAATATAAATAAAAATAAAAAAATTAAAATATGAATAGAAAAATATAATATAAAATATTAATTGTTATTATGTAATTAATTTTTATTAAAACTAAAATGTAGGTATATTTTCACAAATAGTCAAAAAATATTCAAAGAAACTCTATACAAATGAGCTTATAATTTAGTTCTTATCGCAATTAATTTTGTTTAAGGATTATAGGTTGAACAATAATGAATATCTTCAAAAAAATGTTTTAAGCAGAGTGATTTCTGACACCATGAACATTTTATAATAGCAGTATTTTTACATCCTGGTACCTCACAATGAGCTTGGAATCCACCAAAGCTAAAGTCCACCGGATTTAAAAATTCATTTGGTTTATTATCGATATAACCGCTTTTATACCAAGAGTATTTAAAAAGATTTACGTATCGAGGAGAAGATAACTGATTGTGCACCAGAGAGTGCAATTTAATTACATTATTGCGTACGTGCAAACTTATATCCTTATCCAACAAAATTACACTATCGGAAAAGTGTCTCACAAAATTTTTCCATATACGAAAACCAAACACATCCAGCGGTTGTATTTTTCCAGTTGTACCTTTAAGAATTTTGAAAAGTTTGATGTTTTTATCATCAGGTTTTTCTCTTTCGACTGCTGCTGTGCAATGTTCACTCCAAGAATCTAGCAATAATATACTATTTTTTCCAACATTTGGAAAAAATACATCCCTTAACCATTTTCGAAAATGATCTAAAAATAAATTGTAAACAAATAAATTTTGCAGGTCATTATAGTAAACTATTGCTATTTGTATTAATATATATCGATTTATTACATGAAATCAAATTAACAAAAATAAATAATGAAATTCATTGATAATTTACAAGAACTTTTTTATAATTTTCGGAGTTTACGTTAAAATACCTTATTTTAAAAATAATTTACTAATTATTGTAAATCTTTTTTAATATGAGTCTACTGAAATTAAAAGTTTACAAGTAAAATCTTTAAAATAGATATAAGCTACAAGTTTACGAATACAAGTACACTTTATTTAATTTCACTCACATGATGTCATTTTGCCAGATTTAGATGCCATCAAACATACGTTATCTGGCTGAAATAAATTTTGTTGTATTATTGGTCCAAATTCATCTTTAGTCTCTTTTAAAACTATAAATAATGGAGAGAGCAATTTTCCAGCAGCATTAATTGTAGGTAATATTGTATAACTATGTGTTGTTGATGAAACAGATTGCACAACACATTCAGCAGTCTTTGTTCCTTCTTCTGCTAATGTACGACCAGTATGTAATTCTAATTGAAATCCACTTTGATCAGCATTGTAGGTATTTTCAGTTCCAACTTCTGAAATCAGTAGTTTGATGTCGGCTACAAATTTACTGGCTTTTTGATTTACAGTTTCTTTGTCCTCAAGAGATTTTTTTGTTATAAATTTGATTTTTCTACTGACAATTCTGTGAGCTTTCTTAAATTTTCGCAGCCAGAAATCACTTGCTTTCAATCTAACATCATTAAATTCTAAATTATTTTTAGCTTCTAAGGCCCACCTACGTATATCAATATCGTGAATAATATGGCCAGCTTCGAGAGATTCTTTGAGATTTTTTAAAACAAATTCAGAAATTTGACATAATTTTTCTTTGTAAGTTCCACCTTTGTTGATTTGACTAGCCCATCGACGCAGTTGCCGTTCTGAATTAACTAATTTAAATCGATGTTTAACACTTTCTATACTGCGATTTTTTTTAGTTTTACCTGATCTCCAATATTCGACTGCTCTTTTTTCATAATCGAAGTTCAACTCTTCATCATCGTATGAACATACATCATAATCTTTTTTTTTTCATTGAAAATTGCGTAATCTGCAATGGCTTGTACTTCATAATTTTTAAATTGCTCTTGAAAATCTAATGTTTCTTCTTCCATTGTTTCAATCGCATTAAAATTATTCATACTGTTGTATAAAATATTTTCGAATTTTTCAGCTAAATCCATTTCAACAAGATTAACAGGACTTTCTGGTATCTGAAGCCCTGAGAATACTGCCAATAATAAATTTATGACGTTGATAGGATTTACCTTCATTTTTTCTATTCTTTGATTTTTATGAAATAATAAATTCTATTGTAGGAAAAAAACAAATAGCGGACTTTCGAAAATTTGTACCTCGCAACAGAATCGATAAAAATATACTGACTAACTAATCCGTTTTTAGGCAGCTGTGGACTCCAAGCTCACTTGCGTCATCTTTGCTTATGCATGTTTACAAGATGGGCTTACAAAAAATCGCTTATTCATATATATAAATAGAATCAGGAAAATATTTACTTAAAAATAAGTATTTATGAAAAAGTACAAATGAAATATAATGTGATATGCCTAAATACGCAAACATAAATATTCTAAAATTATAAGTAAACTATAATTATTAAGCAGTGATATATAAAAAAAACTAATTGCAAAATATACTATGAAAATAATTTTAATCCTGGCTCAGCTTTTAAAAGCTTTTCTCATACAAATATTTATGCAGAAATAATAAAAATATAGTCATGTAATTATTTATTCCTCTATTTATCTTATGCTATTATATTTTGAACATTAAAATAACGAAATTGTCAAATTCTTTGTCAGTGATTTTTATTCATTAAATAGAAAATTGAGCCTATAGACAAATCAATCTGCAATAAATAAAATATCCATGATTATTTATTTTGATTATACGCACCATACACCTCAAAATATTTATTTCAAAGGTACTAATTGTAAGTATACGTGCCCAAGGGGCTCCTAAACCCCAATAATGTTGTTATTAGAAAAAATCCTAAAACAAGTCAACTTTGATTTTGAATTTTAATAATAATTATTTAATTTTATTGCAAATATTGTATACAAAAAAAATTAAAAAAAAAATTTTTTCCGAAATATAATATAAGGGTAGCTAATTTGGCATTTCAAAGAGAAATATTTTTCATTTTGTTTCATTTTAAATTTGAATCTGAATTTAGTATATTCAGATAAAACCTATTTTAGGGGTGATTTTTAGGGCTGCGTTTTACCCCTTTAATAGGAAATTGGGCCCATAGAAAAAATAGCCCAAATAAAAATAAATTATGCATTATATATAACTTAAAATATTAATTTTAATAGTTTGAAAGTATTTTGTGCCTAAAGGGTTGTTTACCCCTGATGACGTGTTTATTTGCAAACCCCTGAAACACGTAAACTTTATTTTTTATTTTAAGTCAAAAAATGATTTTTATAATAATTAATTAATTTTATTGCAAATATTATATGCAGAAATAGTTTAAAAAATAAGGTTTTTCTAAAATAAAAAGTAAGGGTTGCCACCCTCGAGGACCAAACTATACTTGATGGTTACATAATTCAAGGAGAAATATTTTATATTTTGTTTCATTTCAAAATATCGATTAGAACTTAAGATATAAAAAAAAAACCGTTTTCGGGGGTAAACTTTAAGGGCGGTTTTCACCCCTTTAATAAGGGATTGGGCTGATAAAAAAATTGCGAGTCTCTTATTTTTCGGTCCTCTACAACATATCAAAAATTCAGGAAAATCGGAGGCGGACACCTCGATCGGTTTCCTCAGAGCGAGTGCGTTTTAAGCGTTTTCTGAGATGTATGTATGTCTGTACGTTCGTATGTACTCAAGTTTCTCGATTATCTCAATGAATTTGCTACCGATTTCATCGGGATTGCGGGAAAATACTCCTCTAATTATACCTAAGTGCTGGTTCTATATTGAGATAGATCGATGAAAAATTTTTCAAATGCGAGCACAAAGAAATATCTCAAAAAATCGATTTTTAAGCCTAATGTCTAGAAAAATTAATTTTAAGCTAATATGTACTGGTCTATCTGCTAAAACTAATTAAAATACAGCTTTTTTATGTTGAACACTTTTTTGTACGAGCAATATTTGCCAAGATAACTGCGAAAAACGGCCAAAAATGGTCAAAAATGAATGATTTTCGGCTATAACTTCTCAGGATTTGACTTTACACAAAAATGTTAAATACAAAAGTTGTAGATAATATTGAAGCAAAACTTTCTCCCATTTAACATTTTTTTGTAAAATCAACTTCTGACGAGCTAGACTTCTAAAAACGATTTTAAACGCCAAAATACACATAAAATGAACGATTTTCGGCTACAACTTGACAGGATTTGATTTTACACAAACATGTTCAATACAAAAGTTCTACATAATATTTAATCGAAACTTTTTCCCATTTAACATTTTCATATAAAATGGATTCCTGACCGCTTAGACCTATAAAAACGATTTTTAATGCCTAAATACACCTGAAATAGTCGATTTTCGCTTATCATACAAGAATTTGACTTTCAATAAAATTGTTAAATACAAAACATGTAGATATAGTTTAAACAAAACTTATTCCCAATTAACATTCTTATGTACAATAATTACTGGAGCATCTAAACGTATAAACATGATTTTTAATACCCCAATACACGTATAGTGAAATTTCGCTTATTATTTCACAGAATTAGATTTACACAGAAGTATTCGATACAATAGCTCTAAATAAGATGGAAAAAATCGACATAACATCCAAAGATAATATAATTACAAAAACATAATAATAAAATACAAAATTACATTTGATTACAATATTCAATGGGATAAACACATTGGAAGACTAATTAAAGAAACAAAATATCTATTTCCCTGTTTTCTACAAAAAGATTTTTAATAACAAATTAAAAAAATTTGATATAAGATTACCCAGCTTAACCTACTATGTTCCCAGGACCTAAGCGATTGAACTAAAAGAATCAAAATTGTGTAATATTATATAAGTACATGTTAAAGGAATATCATATATACAAAAAAAACTTTTGTGTAATGTATGAGCTATAAATGTTGTAATATGGTAAATTTCAATGCATAAAGAATGCAATGTTCTAGCTGACTCAGTCTTACAGCATGTAGAAAACTATTAAATAGGCAAGTCTCACTGGGTAGAAGTCTGCGAAATACATAATGATGTATTTTAATACAACAGATACCCTGAAGCGAGTTCTTACACCCTGACTAAACTTAGAAATTAAATAGACGAGCTAATATTACCAGGGACAACTACCTACCCTTATCGCATTTAACAACATACACAGGACTTATATAATATTTCCCAGTTCCTATTACCTATCCCCTCACACTTTAAAGCACTAACACTCGAAGATCACTTAGAGCTGCAGAAGTTGCAAAATAGGGCTGGACGGTCTAGGCTGGCACTACTCCATGGATGCCAGTCTGCTGAGAATCATCTAACAGCGATCCACTGTGTCAGTAACCACACCACCTAGGAGGAAAGTACTGACAGAGACCATCAATTGTGTTTCAATGTCAGGGACTGCCTCAGCCTAGAGATCAGCAAAGTGCATGAACAGCAGATCAGTCCCTATTCTGGGGGACAAGCGAGGAGAGTTGAGCACCTAAAAACCACATATGACTAATAAATAGATGACTCAAAAACATACCATACAAAAGAAAAGTCTGCAGCAATGGCTGTTGTTCACTCACTGTACCATCTTCCTGTAACAACTAGAGGGGAAGAACTGGTGGAGACCTTAAACCGTTGTTTCACTGAAGACGCTGAACACACAAGCAGCAGCTTAACTGTACACATAGTCACTAGTGTAAGAGCCAAACAAGGAAAGTTAAGCACCTAAAAACCACATATAATTAATAAATAGATGACTCAGACAACATTTACACACCCAAGAAACAGTCTGCAGCAGTGCCCGTCGTTTACACTACTCTCGCTGCCACAGATACCTGCAACAAGCGAAAGTACCATCAGCTCACCCATCAAAGAGGTTAGGAACGAGAAAATGCTTACTAAATCTGCTCTCGCCGCTGACACACTGCCTTCCCATCTCCGACGAATCATCGACAATCGACGAACACGATGAAAGGACGAACACGATTCACCAGGGCGACATACTACAGCAGCCACAGTTATCGCTGGGGACGCCGGGAGCCAGACGATTCGATTGTTGACAACACACACCATGGACACATGTGCACCATGGCTGACGGCACGCCGCACTACTCAGCAGTAGTAGAAAGCGCGCGTAATCATATATATAGATATATTTTATACCTCGCGGTCGCACGAGTCGCATGTGTTTTTCCGCTGTTCTTGGTGTGCGAACGCAGCCTAGCCGAGGCACGGTAGTATACATAGGTCCGGAAAGTGTGTACGACCGTGAGTCGAGGTACCTAGCGTAGCCGTTACGACTGCTGCAGTATAAGTATTCATGCAGGCAGGTCACAGGGCTAAGCCAGATTGCCGTTGCCGAATGCATCAGTATTGAGCATTCTCCTTCTGTTTTTCTCCTTTTCGCGGTATTAGTGTATATATATGCACATGTGCGGAAGTATTTTTTTGTAATTGAGATTGTATAGGTATATGTAGTTAGGAACACCCGTGAGTCCGTGAGCAGCTAGTTTTGTATTATTATTATATATTTAATTTTTTTTTTTTATTATAAATATCGGAAGTATTGCAATTTTCGCTTTTATAAAAATACAAGGTTCTCCTAAGTATTGCGGTCGTGCCTATTATGTAAAAACGAAGTTTTTACATAGGGAGGGGGCGGGCGACGAGCGAAGCGAGGAGCAGGTGTGTGTGGGGGCGGGGGGGATGGCGTGCCGAAGGCACGCTGGTTTCTATTATATTCTCGAAATACAAATAAGTGGATCCAATATGGCTGCCAAAAATTTTCGAAGGATGCTTAGATTTTGCTTAAAATTTGTATACGGGAGTTTTCGAGGTCGCTGATCACGATTTTCTCATCAGATTTCCAAAATTCTTATTGGCGGATACAATATGGTGGTTAAAATTTCGAAAAAAGCTTATGTTTTTCTCAAAATTGGAATTCGGAAGTTTCGAAGACGCTGATCACGATTTTGCTATCAGATTTTAGACATTCAAAATGGCTGATCCAATATGGCGATTGGTAGTGAAAAAAAGCTTAGGTTTTTCTCAAAATTGGAATACAGAGGTTTCGAAATCGCTGATCACGATTTTGCTTCAAGACTTTCTAAATTCAAAATGGCGTATCCAATTTGACGATTAAAAGTTCGGAAAAAGCTTAGATTTTCCTGAAAATTGGAATACAGGTACATCCAAGATCGCTGATCCAGATTTTGCTATTGGACTATCGAAAATCAAAATGATGGATCCAATATGGCGGTTACAATTTCGGAGCAAGCTTAGATTTGGTTCAAAATCGGTATACAGGCAATTTCGAGGTCGCTGATCACGATCTTGTTATCAGACTTCCGAAATTCAAAATAGCGGTAACAAATTTGAAAAGAGCGTAGATTTTGTTTAAATTTGGTATACAGGGGTTTTCGTGGTTGCTGATCAAGTTTTTCTATGAGACTTTTGAAATTCAAAATGACGCATCTAATATGGCGATTAAAAGTTGTAAAAGTGCCTAGAGTTGGCTGAATATTGGTATGCAGGCTGTTTCGAGATCGCTTATCAAGATCCAATATGGCGTTTACAAATTCGAAAAAAGCTTACCTTTTATTTAACTTTGGTATACAGGGATATTCGAGGTCGCTGATCAAGTTGCTCTATTAGACTTACGCAATACAAAATGGCGGATCCAATATGGCTGCCAAAAAATTTCGAAGGAAGTTTAGATTTTGTTTAAAGTTTGTATAGGGGAGTTTTCGAGGTCGCTAATTACGATTTTGCTACCAGACTTTCAAAATTCTTAATGGCGGATCCAATATGGTGTTTAAAAATTCGCTTAGGTTTTTCTCAAAATTGGAATTCGGAGGTTCCGAAGACGCTGATCACGATTTTGCTATCAGACTTTCGACATTCAAAATGTACCCACTTCTTGATCTTTGGTACGAGCTTATGCGTCCATCTTCCGTCCTTCGACGAGTCGTCGACGTGTGTGTGTGTGTGTGCGCGTGCACGTGTGCGTATGGGTGTGGGTGTATGTGTGTGCATGCGTGCGTGCGTGCGTGCGTGCGTGCGTACGTGCGTGCGTGCGTGCGTGCGTGCGTGCGTGCGTGCGTGCGTGCGTGCGTGTGCGTGTGTGTGTGTGTGTGTGTGTATTTGTGTGTGTGTGATCATACAGGATTCATTGAATATATAACCATACTTCACTTTTTTTACCCGGGGTTAGATACATTTAGACCGAAACTATCTTCGCGCAGAAGATAACTTCAAATTTCTTCAGATTTCACTAAATCAAAAACAGTTTCGTTTTTGGACATACATGTTCGCGTAGCCCTGAATAAGCCAAACAACTTCTCGGCCTTAGATTCTGTCGTCATTTCAAGAAATCTTCGTTGTGCTTCAAGCTTACCGTGTAAATGTTGTGAACTAAAAAAAATGTTGTACACAGCTTTTTTTATTTTGTATTAGATTTTGTATTTAAAATGTTAATTTGCGTTTCAAACATTTATAGTTATGTGCTCTTTACAAAACTGTTAAATAACTAATTAGCACAAAGTTAGAGTGATTAGTTTATTAGTTATCATGATTTATTTATAAACTAATAGCTCTATCTTTATGCCCATTAATTCTTTGTCAATTTTGTGTCGTGAATTTAATGACGAATGTGTAAAGAGCAAAATGTAACTTTAATAGTAAAATTAAATACAAAATCAAAATCATTTATTACTTTACATAAGAGTTCTTTTTAATTAACAATATTTGCACACTGGTTTATAATTTATATTTGAAATTATTAATCACCATACCCTAAGTGAATATAAGTTAATAAAACTGACTTGGATAAAATTAATTTTATAATGTAAATATGTAACTAAATATATATCTCAACAATAATTTTCAAATATTTAACAGCTCTTATAGTATGGTGTAGTCACGAATTAAGACTTTTGACGTCCCATTTAATAAAGCAAATGTTCATACCTCAAGTATCTCTAAGTACATTGGTAGAGTGCATCATAACATTACGTGACCACAATGAACAGGTACCTTTTGAATAAAATCTAAACTATTACCTAAAAATTGTGTTGATTTAACATTATTTTATACTTAATGCATAATGTAATTTTCACTACAAGAAATAAATGATTTTTATTATATTAAGGCCATGTGAAGTACCGACACGATCCCTACCTTACCGGCACCTAAATTTTATTTTTTATGGCATTTAAACAAAAGTTTTAGAATAAAGCATTCTAAAGGCCCTCCGAAATGATTTAAACCCTATTAAATTTTCGAATGTTTCCATCCATTCGATTTCTCCGAAAACGTATTTGAAATTGTTGGAATATGTGAATGTTTCAACATGCGACGTGCTGTACGCGAGGATGGGTACAATGGTATGCACGTCTGCCGAGCGGCGGCGGACGAAACACATACATGAGTGTCTCCCCACTCCAGTATGTCTGTATGAGAGTTGCGTGAGACGCGAGAGCAGTGTAGTGCACTTAGAATGTTTCTTATTCACTCGCTATTCAACTAGGATGTAAGTCGGACGTGCCGACTGGCGTTTTGCCACCTAAATAAAGTCTCTATATTTATCTCTCTCTATTAAATAATTGTTTCTTAATTTACCACAAACCTCAACAGAAATTTTTCTGGCCTTCCTGGTTAGGCATGATTTTAAAGGAACGCGTGACCGTGTCGGTACTTTAGATAGCCTTAAAAGAGACTGTTACGTTATAATGCTAAGTCAACTCAATAATTTTCTATGCTATAACAAGAAATACTTTCTAAATAAATATTGGTTTTTGCAGCTAACTCAAATAGGAATGGATTTTCGGTATCAATTAGATGGTCAATTAAGAGCACCATTAATTAGAGCATTACAAGATACAGGAGAAAAATATATTGATGCAGTAAAAGTTCGAGCTCTGGAAGATTCTTGGAAACCAAGTAATTTTCAGTCAATTCAAAGTCTGCAGAAGTTACTTTTTGAGCTTAATGATCTTGGAATCCCAATGCTGGAATCTTATGTGAGAAACAAATATTGGATCCCATTAACCAATAATACACTAACGTTTTCGAAATTATTCATAGTATTGTTTGAAGACTGTCTAAATGTTACTACTCCTGAAATAAATAATATAGTAGAAGCGGTACTCATCTCTGTACTGCGACTTCAAATTCAGCATTTGCAGGTTTCGTTAGCAAATCCAAAATTTAAGCAAGAGGTAATGTTTCAATTTCTAAAATTAAAATATAGTATTTTGATATTTAAGATATCATAGATAATGATAAATAGACATGAATTTTGATAAATACTTTAATTAATACAGGTTGGAATGCTTGATTTAAATAAACAAGCCATCCATTTACATTGTAACACTTGCATTTTTATTTTTCATGAAACAAGAGAGAGTGAGTGTAGAAAGTTGGTACTTGACAAAAAAAAAAAAACGCAACGTGGAAAAAATGCAATCTTTTCAATTTAAATATAGCGTTTACTCCAACACCCTCTCTTAAACGTGAATCTGTTTGTTTTGTTCTAGTAATATAAATCCTAAGTTTCTGAAACATTATCATGTCTTGCACCGACGAGGCTCTCAGTTAAGACAGTCATCTCTAGGTTTGGGATATATTTTACTTCTTTGGTTCCATCTTCGTACGTTTCACGTACATAGTAGTAACGCATAGTAACGCATATAAGTTTTACAAACATCTAAGAAAACTTGTATACATATTCGTATTGACAAACATTTTAAAACAGCGTTATTGGTTTTATTCCACACTCGATCTATATGGCCACTTTTTGCCCCTGAAAATCCGCATTTGCGGGGCGAAAGTAAAATTAACGGGGCGAAAGTAAAAGGGTGCCCCCCATTAAGCATGTCGAAATGCCCTTTTTTGAAAAAATTGTGGTAATTTGTCATTTACTAAACTATTACCTCGATCTTTTCAGATTTGTCATTACTTCTCTTTGAAAGAAAAAAAGGTGGAAAAAAACCTGTTTTTTAATGTTAGGCTGGCACGAAGTGGGAAAGGTGGGGGTTTAAATGGCTAAATCGTATTTTTTATGTCCAAACGTAGTTTTACTGCATTTTTTCGAATCGCAGTCTAAGAGCATTTCGCCACTCATAATGGGAGACACCCTTTCCGGGGGAAAGTAAAATTGACATTTTTTTTCTTTTACATTTTTTTTACAATTCTATTTATTTTATAATAACTAATATACATCTAGTGATTTTGTATAAAATATAAAGAAATTGTAATTGCAAAATGAGCAAATATAAAAAAAACGCGTCAGCCCCGCTTTTTAGGGTCAAAAAGTGGCCACGGTCGGGAATGGAACAATAGTGTATTACGATACATGTGACCTAAGTAGCACTTTTTTGCACGGCGCGAAGTTGCACTCGCAACGCTCGGATCCTAATCACGCCATGCAGAGTGCTACTTAGGTCACAAGTATCATATAGAATTTTATAGTACTGCCTGCCCTAAGCCCGCTGTCACACCTATCCGTGTCCTAAGTAGTCCTTTTTGCACCCTGAGGATAGCGTACGAGCATAGTGAATGCGATAAACACGGTGCAAAAAAAGTACTACTTAGGTCACGGATAGACGTAACCTAAGTACGGGCTTCTGTTATGCAGTGCTATAATACTATAATATACAGGGTGATTCTGAAACAATACAATATTTATATACCATCGTGATCAGCGTGAAAAACTGAGTCAAGATTACTTGGACCGAAAAATTTTCAAGCAAGTTTTCCGCGCCCTTGTAAGGTCCAGGGAAATTCCCCGTATAGCGCCGGTCCTGGCAGCGACGGCGGTGAGACCCGAGCGGCAGCCGCCGCGCCAAGAGTGGGGGCAACCGTTGCTACGGAGTTTGTTGTCGGAAGCGAGAGGTAAGGGGAAAGCGGAATAATCAAAATACCTCTGAAATCAACTTGTCAAAGAAATGGCTACCTTTGGTTATTTATAAGGTAAATTGAGGTCGAAAAACACGATTTTGAAATTCCTAGCTTCCTAAATTCAGGGGTTCTATGCGAAAACAGCGATTGAAAGTTTCAGTCGCTTGTCTCTCGAGAACGACTTAGTCTCCGACAAAATGGCTTGCGCCAAACGATACACCGTAAAATTTTGTATCGGAAACGAGTTTTTACTTAATTTCGATGAGCGCAAAGTTCCGAGATAATCAATCCAATAGAAATTAATGCCCCCCCCCCCGGGCCTCCGCTATGCTTCTCTCGAAGTCTCGCTCAAAAACTCGTTCAAAGACTCGCATATTCAGCTAGACTTTGAGCCAGGCATCGAGCGTTATACAAAGTTTATGCTCAGTTTAGATAAAGTTCATTCAAAGTTTTGACAAAGTTTGCGTAAAGTTTATACAAAGTTTATATAAAGTTTATACAAAGTTTACATGAAATTTATACAAAGTTTAGATAAAGTTACGACGAAGTTTATAGATTATAGAAAGTTGAAGGACTGCATGAAAGGTGTCGCTCGAAGTCTGGCTAAAAGTATGGCTAAAAGTATGGCTAAAAGTATGTCTAAAAGTATGTCTAAAAGTATGGCTAAAAGTATGGCTAAAAGTATGGCTAATAGTATGGCTAAAAGTATGGCTAAAAGTATGGCTAAAAGTATGGCTAAAGGTATGGCTAATAGTATGGCTAAAAGTATGGCTAAAAGTATGGCTAAAAGCCAGACTTCGAGCGGCACCTTTCATGCAATCCTTCAACTTTCTATAATCTATAAATTTCGTCGAAACTTTATCTAAACTTTGTATAAATTTCATGTAAACTTTGTATAAACTTTATGTAAACTTTGTATAAACTTTATGTAAGCTTTATATAAATTTTACTCAAACTTTGTCAAAACTTTGAATGAACTTTATCTAAACTGACAACGAGAGTTCTGTCCCTCTGGGAAACGGATTTTCGCAGTCATTGGAGTCGATTTCTGGTACCTAAAAATGAAGCCCGTGTGCCTAATTCCATCTCATGTGCCCCTTTTCTTGAGATATGGGCAATATCATCTCAAATATACTCTATTTCGCTAAAAAATTATGTTTCTTCTATTGCCTCTCACATTGCAAATATATAAGATACGAAAACGAGGGAAAATTATAAAAGTAAACAGTAAAAGATAAAATTTAAACCCTGATTCGTTAAAAAATATCGATTTTTCAGAAAGTTACAAGCAATCAAAGATAGAGTACAAAAATGGTTAAAAATACGATCCACTTAATCGGTTAAAATGAAGACCAATTTTTTACCATTTTCGTACGCGATCTTTGATTGCTTGTCAGAAATGAACTCTCCTTGTCAGTTTAGATAAAGTTCATTCAAAGTTTTGACAAAATTTGCGTAAAATTTATATAAAGTTTACATAAAGTTTATACAAAGTTTACATAAAGTTTCTACAAAGTTTACATGAAATTTATACAAAGTTTTAGCCATACTTTTAGCCATACTTTTATACATACTTTTAGCCATACTTTTATCCATACTTTTAGCCATACTTTTACCCATACTTTTATCCATACTTTTAGCCATACTTTTAGACATACTTTTACCCATACTTTTAGCCATACTTTTAGCCATACTATTAGCCATACTATTAGCCATACTTTTAGCAATACTTTTAGCCATACTTTTAGTCATACGTTTAGCCATACTTTTATCCATACTTTTAGCCATACTTTTAACCATACTTTTAGCCATACTTTTAGTCATACTTTTAGCCATACTTTTATCCATACTTTTAGTCATACTTTTAGCCATACTTTTAGTCATACTTTTAGCCATACTTTTATCCATACTTTTAGCCATACTTTTAGCCATACTTTTATCCATACTTTTAGCGATACTTTTAGCCATACTTTTATCCATACTTTGATCCATACTTTTAGCCAGAATTCGAGCGGCACCTTTCATGCAGACCTTCAACTTTCTATAATCTATAAACTTCGTCGAAACTTTATCTAAACTTTGTATAAATTTCAGGTAAACTTTGTATAAACTTTATGTAAACTTTGTATAAACTTTACGCAAACTTTGTCAAAACTTTGAATGAACTTCATCTAAACTGAGCATAAATTTTGTATAACGCTCGATGCCTGCCTCAAAGTCTAGCTGAATATGCGAGTCTATTAACGAGTTTTTGAGCGAGCCTTCGAGAGAAGCATACCGGCGGCCGGGGGGGAGGGGGGGCGCATTAATTTCTATTGGATTAATTATCTCGGAACTTTGCGCTCATCGAAATCAAGTAAAAACTCGTTTCCGATACAAAATTTTACACTGTATCGTTTGGCGCAAGCCATTTTGACGTAGACTAAGTCGTTCTCGAGAGACAAGCGACTGAAACTTTCAATCGCTGTTTTCGCATAAAACCCCTGAATTTAGGAAGCTAGGAATTTCAAAATCGTGTTTTTCGACCTCAATTTACCTTATAAATAACCAAATGTAGCCATTTCTTTGACAAGTTGATTTCAGAGGTATTTTGATTATTCCGCTTTCCCCTTACCTCTCGCTTCCGACAACAAACTCCGTAACAACGGTTGCCCCCACTCTTGGCGCGGCGGCCGCCGCACGGGTCTCGCCGCCGTCGCTGCCAGGCCCGGCGCTATGCGGGGAATTTCTCTGAACCTTACAAGGGCGCGGAAAACTTGCTCGAAAATTTTTCGGACCAAGTAATCTTGACTCAGTTTTTCACGCTGATCACGATGGTATATAAATATTGTATTGTTTCAGAATCACCCTGTATAATACTATATGCAACAAGGGACATAAGTAGATTTTTACGTCAGGTAATTACTTCCCAACTGCAGCAAAAATCTGCTACTTTCGCCCTTTGTTGCATAATGTACTATTTGGTTTCGAAAATGAGATAGATTGAATAATAGACGGCCAGTTGTAGTTTCTTCAAAATACTAGGTTTTTATATTAATTTTCAGTATCAAGAACAAAATAATACTGAGTAGTGAGTCAAAAATTTAAAATGAGTTATATTATGCGGGTCTTCTGTACTCCGCCACATGCGTGTGAGTATGACAAGGAACGAGGACTGAGAGATGCGAGGATCGCAGTTAATAATAAAATCGAGAAGTACTAAAACTATGCACCTGAGTGCGTCTTTATTTAGTCGATGCTTAGAGTACTAATATTTACAGCGGGTGCCTTGCACGCACCCGACAGACTAGGCTGCTTCAATACTTGATTGTGCGTGCGCCAGAGCTTTAGCGTGTGCGTGTAGACTTCGGAGTGAAGGGCTGGGACAACTGATCCTTAGGATTTCTGCCGGCCAAATGAAAGCGAGCTGCAGTCGAATACCGGCTCCTCGGCGACTCGTGGCACGAGATGCTGCTTGCGCGGCTCACGCATGCGCAGAGGTGGCGTTGCCTGTGAATGGCGCCATGGGCGAAGGCGTCACAGCTACTCCCCCCCTGCGGGTGACTGTAAAGGAGGGCACGATGATTGTGACGACGTTAGAGCTATTGAGGTTGATAGTGGAGGTGTGGCTGACCTGGTGGTTGGTTACTGCGCTGCAGAAGTCGGAAACAGAACTGTTGAAGGTCTGGAAGCTCGTTCCCTCTATCTGGTGGCCTGTGTCGCATCCATTTTTGGGTTCTCCATTGATCTTGATGACGTAGCGCTTCTCGTCCAGGCGTTTGAGGACTCGATGCGGGCCCGAGTAGGACAGAATGAGCGGAGGCTTTACCGCGTCAATTCGTCTGAAGGCGTGTGTACATGTGCCAAGCTCTTTGTGCACGAAGTGCTTAGCATGCACGTGATGGCTCGTGAGCAGCGGTCTCAAAGCCTGGAAGTGGCTTCGAAGATGCTCTATGAAGCCGTATGGATCTGTCGGTTGGTCCTGTGTGGTGAAGAAGTCCTCTGGGATGCGTAAGATTATCCCGAACAGCATCTCCACTGGAGAGGCCTTCAGATCCTCTTTATAGGCCATCCTTAGGCCCAGTAGGACAGTCGGCTGTAGTTTGGTCCATTTTACGTGCATTGCACATCAGCGCCGCCTTGAGAGTCCGGTACCATCGCTCTAGCATCCCGTAGCTCTGGAGGTGGTAGGCAGTCGTGTGGATCCTTGACGCGCCTACCAGTTGGGCTAAGGGCCTGAACAGAGCCCACTGAAACTGGGGGCCTTGGCCGGTCGTGATGGTCAGTGATGTCCCGAAGGTGGTGCTCCAGTTCTCGAAGACAGCTGTTCCGATGGCGTCTGCTGTTGTTGACTTCAGCGGGATGGTGTGCGGCCATCGTCTGAATCGGTCGATGATAGTGAGGCAGTATCGATACTCTTCTATGCTGCGCATGATGATAATGTCCAGGTTGTGATGTGGTAGAACCGCTGATCCGGGATCTCGATATTGGTTGGCGGTACTCTGGCATGACGGTGAATTTTTGCGCGCTGGCATGGCACACAGTCACGCAACTATTTCAGCGCATCCTTGCGCAGTCCAGACCAGATATACTTTTCGCATAGCGAGCGGAAGGTGAGTCGACGTTCGGATGAACTGGTTCGCGGATGACGTTGAAGGCGGTGCGTCGCAGCGACTCGGGCCGGTAGGGCGGATGTGCCCCGTGGAGATGTCGCAGAGCACACACTGTCCTACGATGACCAGCGGCTGTAAAAAAAGCGAAGATGTGATGAGAGGGTGATCCTGGTCGATGTCCTCTTGCTGGTGGGCTTCGCTGATAGCTGCTGGATGAGTTGTGACGGCATGTCGATGTTTCCAACACGCGACAACGCGTCTGCTACGTTGTCCTCTCTACTTACGTGTTCCAATATTAGGCAGAACTGGCTGATGAAGTCGAGCTGCTTGAGCTGGCTTGGAGATGCCTTTTTGTCCGTGGCCCACGTAAAACCTTTTGTGGTGAATGGCGTCTGCGAGTCAGCAAGACATTGGTTTCGAAGGTCGACTATGAGCATCTCACTATAGCCATAGTGAGACAGTAGATCCGCTCTGATGATGGCACACTTGACGTCGGCCAGGATGAAGGACCAGGGCAGTGATTGTCGGGGACATGCGTGTTCCAGAATTCTACGGGGCTAGTTAACCCAAGTGCTTCAGAACCCCCCGGTGCTTCTGGAGCATGTGTGTTCCAGAATTGTACGGGACTAGTTAACCCAAGTGAGCCAGAACCCTCCCGGTTTTCTGGAGCATGCGTTTTCCAGAATTCTACGGGGCTAGTTCACCCAAGTGTTCCAGAACCCCCACAGCGTTTCTGGAGTTGTACGAGGAAAGTTAACCCATGTGTCCCAGCACCCCTATGGGATTTCTGGAGCATGCGGATGTAAAATTGTACGAACTGAGCTAACCCACGATTGGTCGAGCAGCCAGCGGTCGGTTGTCAGCGGCATGCGGCCAGCGGCCGGCTGTCAGCGATACGTGCTGGTGGCCGCCATAGTACCGTACGCGCCCTCTACAGTTCACGCGGACAAACGTGTTCCATTAATAAATTAATTTGTAAGAGAGGAGGGATGTAGGTCCCAACAATCGCCTACACCTGTGAGGTACTCCACTTAATTAATACCCCTCCAAGTCAACCTTCTTACAAAAACTAACAGTCTCTGAAACTTCTTCCCAATCCAGAAAAATGTTATCAAAGTAGAACGTCTTCATTAATTTGATATTGTGTAGATCACACATAGCCTTATATTTTCCATTGTGATGGTACATATAGTGACGTGTCTTGGTAAATCCATAGCTGGATAACTCCACTCTTCCAAATTAATAATTTGTCGGTAACTCCACCGCTTTTGCATTCATTGTTGTATTATTTGATTTTTCACAATAATTCTAGTAACATCTTTGAGTGTCACGAATAATTGTACCGATGAGGTTACAGTCAAAATCACCTGATGACCATGATATTCCATCATAGTGACGCTCCAACCATAGATTCTCTTCTCTATACTTATCTGTAAATCTCTTCCATGGAAACGGCTCTTTGAAGAAACGTACCAGGGGCTCTCTATTATCTTAAAGACAGAGGGCATGGTGTGGTTTGTGCACATAAGAATTATGCACATATTTATTGTGCACACTTTAGCATTGGTGTATATCTATATCTATGTGTATACTCCAATGCTAAAGTGTGCACAATAAATATGTGCATAATTCTTATGTGCACAAACCACACCATGCCAGACAGAGTATAGCCAATTCCTTCAAGACGAAGTCGTTTCCTAGCAGTTTAAAGCTTTGCATATCCACCACATACTCCATCTCACTGAACTCTTTTATACCCCTTTCTCTCAGGTAGATTGTGTGTATTGGATGAATATTGTTGAGCATATTCTTTCCACTTTGAATTGGTATTATTCTCCTTCTTCTCACTTTCGTTGGTTAAATTCTATATAAGAACATAAATATTACTTTAAAGAATAATATTGATTAAATAATACAGACATTCGAATACCCGATATCTTGAATACTTTTATATTAATTCTTATATTTTTATTTCAAACCTAACACATAACTTATAATGTTCCTCAACCTATAATCTACTTTCTATTTACCCTACTTAAAAGTTATCCTATTCATTTATATCAATATTTTATGATGAGATATCATTTGTGTTAGTATTATAAAAATTCTTTTACTATAATTAAGCATTAATAATGAAAATAGAGGTTAAAAAGCTAATTTTTTTAATTTCTTCAATTTTTAGACATAGGGTCCTATGTGATTTTATTAAAACCTTTTGCTAGCATATTGATTAGTAGTTGTTCTTTATTAATCGAAAATACACCTAGAAACCAAATTTCATCTTGATATCTTCACTACACCCAGAGCTATGACACTTTGCCTAAAATGGGAACGAGTAGTTAGATTACGTAAATGTGTTTATGTATGTGTTTATGTCATCGTATACATTTATATCAATATTTTACAGTTCTACATCATTTGTTTTACTATTCTAAAGCATGGTTTAATTGTATTAGACATTATTAATAAAATTAAGATCTAAATGCTAATTTTTAGATTTCTTCAATTTTTAGAGATAGAGTCCTAGGTGATTTTTCTTAAGTCTTTTATAATCATATTTCTGAGTAGCTTATTCTCTTTAATTATAGAATGTACAGCTACACACAAAATTTCAGTTCACTATCTTGATTATAGCTAGAGGTATATTACTTTTTTTAAAATTGTTCCGATTAGTCAGTTTTTCGAAGAATGGATTTGTATATACTAAAATTTATTCTATACCTAATAGACAATTTTATAGTAATGCATCATTTTTTTTATTATTCTAAAGCTTGTTTTAATTGAATTAAGCATTAGTAAGAAAAATGACTCTCTCATAGACTCTTTAAAGATTTCTCAAATCTCTGACATAGGGTTCTGGATGATTTTGTGAAAACCTTTTACAATCATGTTCCTGAATAATTTTTCTTCTTTAATTACAGTCCAGTTAAAGCATTTTTTCTGGATTCTCTTCGTGCGTGCGATTCGTTCTTGCACGAACTGCCTCAATACATTTTTCTCTCTCTGGAAATCGGCCATCATTGAGTTAACTGAACTACCGATTTTATTTTACATTGCAGCTATATTTATAGCAAAACAGTCAAAACCCTTTCGATATCTACCGTTATCAATGCTTCTATTAAATAAGTTTTTGTACCTATTGAATTGATCCACGTAGTCATGATTTTGTCTATATAATATTTTCTATCAGATCATCATTTTTTTATCTGATTTTTATCTAAATAACTGCAATAAAATAGTGTGAAACGTATGCAATATTAGACATTCACATGTACCGTTATTATACTAATTAGCACTAATATTTGCAACTTCTTCTTCCTCTTCTTCGTCACTGATCCACTTTTCACGTTGGAATCTCCAACTAATAAAGCTACCACGAATTCTTCTAGGTAAATATTTATTGGTTGAAGAACCTGATGCATCTTCACTAGAATGATCATCTTCGTAATAACTATCCGTCTCGTTAGTAGTTAGAAGATGGGAATCAATTCGAGTATCAGGTTCGACAGTTACAAACTTCTGTAGAGAATTGACTATTGGTTCAAATATCTTCTTCGTTGTCACTGGATTAGTTTGTTCAACCTTTTTACTTTTCTCTTTTGCATTTTCTACTTCGTTAACATTATCTTCTCGAGATAATGACGAGACACTTTTTACAAAAGACTTTTCGAACATTGGAGCAATAAAATTTATTACTCTTTAGTTTTCGAATCGGCTCATTCACGCAATAGTACTTTTTGCGAGCGTTCGAAACTTCAATAATCACACGATAATTCTCCAAATCATTCAAACTGATAAGACATTTTTTTTAATAGTGGAAATAACCGACGTTGACGAACTACCTTTGTTAACTAGATGTTTATTATTTAGTCCAACGTTTCGAGAATTGTATGAAATACTTCCCTCTTCAGGGCTGTTACGTCTCGAAAATCCGAGGAATATACTTTTATAATTAATTGATAATCAATAGTTGAAATATATTACCTTTTCCCCTTGGTGTAGGTTCTCGAAATGAATTAATCACACTTTTGGAATTAATTAGGATTTGTTTATTGCTATAAGATTTCTTCCATAAAATGACCTGGCTAGTAATTGCCTTTACAATAACTCTATTCGATTTATTCGATTAATGTGTATAATTTATTCGTTGACTGAATTATATATACGCGGATGATTAGTACCGATAAATTATTAATTATATTGATATAAGTATTTTCACGTAAACTGCTATAGGCTCGTATTGCCCTGTACAAATAATCGCTACTCCTATTCTCGATCGGAGTGGTACGGAGCTCGCGATCTGTGCGCGATTGCCAACGTGTGTGGCGTACATCGCTTCTTTTATAATACAAAATAATTAGGTTAACGATGATCCTGAACAGTAAATCGAGATCATCTTATTTGGTAATGTAATCGTCGTCAGTCGTATGCAATTCAGCAGTAGCATTGAGAAATGCTGATTCTAAAGAAAATATAATACGTTGTCTTTCGCAAGTTTGATGACCTGCTACGCACGATGCCTCGTATTTGAAAATGCAACATTTTAGAATTTCGCAGACACATTGTTCTTTGTGTCAGAAAATTACTGATGAAAGTGTTGGGATAAAATTTAAATTAAAGGATACGTCACAGACGTAACACCTCCCCCCTTAGACTGTTGGATGTCGTAGAGATTCAACAGGTATAGAAATAGTTAAAACATCAGTGATTTTCTGTTACAGAATTTTCAATAATAATAGCAATTCAAATAATATAAAACTATAATAAAAAATTCATATAATAAAAGCAATAATAAAAATTCAATAAATTTAAACAAAATTTCGTATCGTCTATAAATTTCTATAAAATAAATCAAGTATTTTTGTTCCTAACACTAGACTACACTTAAGCTACGGTTTTACTTTGTATCGCTTGTTGAGTGGCTATTTTTCCTAATGTTCAAATGACAGTGCTGATCACTGTGGAATAAACGAGTAGTCTTACTTCGTTATGTGATTCTTTCTAATAAAAAGGATATCTTAAATTGGGAGTTTTGCTGATATAATCCAGTACATAATGTATTAATATCAAACTTGTACTACTAAATTTATGATTTAATATCATTCACTTTAAAAAAAAAAACACTTGTACAATAAATTCTTAATTAAATTATAAATAAATTACAAAAACCTTCGGTGTAAAAATAACTTGAATTTTCATGAATTAATAAAAACGCTACGTAATAAATATAGCATACGTTATGCATTAGAATTTGTATAGGAACGTATATCTTGATTGTATATAGCATTTCAACAATTAAATTATTTTATTATCACTAATGTGTTATAATTTTGTTGTTTTGCTGTATTTACAAAAAAAAAATAGAGTCATTGATTACGTTTAGAAGTAACGAGCGTATTAAATAATTTTATAGTAAATAAAATGTGAGGAGAAATATATAGGAAGTGGTTCAAGTGATCATTCACTTCCCTCCCTGCTGAGATATTTGGTAAAAGGCATATTATTTGTTTCCTCTTTGTTTAAGTAGAATAACATTGAAGAAATTTTGATAGTACCATCATAAAAACATTTGAATAACTATATACTAAGAAAAAATTGAATAATTTCCAAAAGAAAAATTTAATTATATTATGTAGGTATTTTTCGTAAAAAAAGGAAGGTTAATAGGTTGGAGTGACTTTGGTAGATTTTGACTTATTATTACTCTTATGCATCATTGTATTTTACCTTTGTTTGAAAATTTTCAGCCATGGGTAGTTGCCATCATGGCGTCGGGAGGGAAGAAGCCTTCCGACGACTCGCTTACTAAATTCTATAAGTGTCATCCAACACTACAAGTTGGAGCGGTTTTGTCTTTTTTGTGAAAACGTATTTCACACAAAGGAGATAGTAACAAAATATAACGCCGGTTGCCCTGTTAAATTCATTAGCAACACACTTATAATCTGCCAAGACCATGCCAACGTAGCTCTAACCTCAAACTTGCCATATGGTACCTTGAGCAGAGAAGCTAAAGAATTAATAGCTCAAGTTAAATTATTCACAAAAGAACAAATTAAACAAGAAATTATTAGTGAAATTGATCTTGAAAAGGACAATGACAAGGACAAGAACAAAGGACTTAATGAAACTGTGTTCGAAGACTACAATGAAACACAATCCTTAAGAATTGAAATTCAATTGTTGAAACAACTAAATAGTGAATTACAAGACAAAAATAGAATAGTAAATGAATTGCTTACGAAAGAAAAGCAGGGTAATAACAATAACAAAAATAAGATCAAGACTTTCGCAGAAATAACAGCTAATATAGAACCAAAGAGTAAAAGAATACCTAAACTAATAATAAAAAAAACTAATAGCAAAGATACAACCGACATTGAAAAAATAGTAAATCAACAACTAACTCTAAATAAAACAATACAAACAAAAAGTGTAGCGTGCAAGAACAAAGACACAGTGATAATTAATTGCACTAATGAAGATAGCATTAATACAATTGAAAATACTCTGAACAATTTACTGAACAGTGACATTAAAATTGAAAAGGAACAAATCAATAAACCTAAACTAAAAGTAATAAATATCGATAAGACTCTCGAAGATGAAAAAGTAATTGAACAAGATATCAACCTAAGAAATTTTAACAATATGGAAAACAAGTGTAAAGTACTTCATGTATATACTAATACAAAAACAGGCACCAACAGTGCAATAATTGAGGTAACATCGGATATTTATAAACATATCAGAGACAACAAGAGCAGATTATTTATTGGTTATCAGAGTTGTAGAGTATTCGATATTATAAATTCTTATCCTTGCAATAAATGTTCAAGATTTGGGCATAACAGTAAAAAATGCAAGAATGAAGACACGTGTTCTAAGTGCAATGGAAATCACATAACCTCAAAGTGTACTAGTGAAATTATGAAATGTCCGAACTGTGTTTTTTGCAATGAAAAATTTAAAACTAGTTATAATACAAACCATTGTGCAATCGACAGTGATCTATGTGAAATATTAAAATCCAAAATTAAAAAATACATAGAAATGACTGATTACCCTGTGCAACCTACCTTCCAACGGTATTTTGGTAAGGTAGATCGCGCAATAAATTAACAATCTATAACACCAAGAAGAGTAATAAGAACAAACAACGATTCGACAGGCTCACAGCGCTCATCACTGCCAGCGATACCAGGGACATCTAAACCTACCACTGCAAACTTACATGGAAAATAACTTTAATCTAATTGAGGACTTACAGAATGAAATAATTAATACTGACTATAATTGCGATGATCTTAGTGAACTAAATAGATGTATGGCTTTTGAAAAGGAAGTAATTTTAAACGTAAATATAAGGAGTTTAAATGCGAACTTTCATAAACTATTAGTATTCCTGAAGAGTCTAGTGATAAAACCTTGTATTATTGTGTGCACTGAAACATGGAATTTGGAGCATTACGAATATTTTAGTATACCGGGGTACAATATGTACTACAATAACAGTAAAATTAATATATCAGATGGACTGGTGATTTACGTAAGCGACTACTTAACTGATACGACAGAAGTATTAACTATAAATAACCTCAAAATAATTAACTCTAATATTGCAATTGAAAATAATAACGAAATTATGATATCCGCCCTATATAGATCACACGACATTAGTAAATCGAAATTTCTATTAATACTCAAGAACTTGATAAATAATAACAGTAAATATAAAAATAACCTCATAATAGGGGACTTTAACTTTGATATTTCTAATCATGAATCAATCAACCAAGAATTTTTGCATATTTTATTAGAGCATGGTTACTGCTCAGGCTTTCGAAATATTACCAGACCATCTGATAGAAACAACAATTCAGGAACATGCATAGACAATATTTTTATTAAGCTAGATAAAATTAGCTATAAAACTTTCATTTTAAAAATTCCGCTTAATGATCATTTTCCGATTTTCATGTCCATAAATAAGATAAGAGCCACAAAAGAATTTCATGCAATGAATCGTATAAATTATAACAAACTTAGGACTGAAACTAAATTAATTAATTGGTCAGAATTGTCGTTAATTAATGAGCCAAATTTAGCACTAAATAACCTAGTCAGTAAAATAAAAATATGTCTAAGTAAAGCACAATATTCGAAAAAAGATTGTAAAAAGAATATACTGTATCCAAGAAAAAATTGGATAACCTCTGCTATAATTAAATCTTGCGTAACCAAAGAGAAACTTTACAAATTATGGAAAAAAGATCCAAATAATCCAAAGAAAAGAGAGAATTATGGAAAGTTTAACTTAATATTAAAGAAAATTATAAATAAAGCCGAAGAGTCATTTGACAGAGAGCAGATACAGGCAAAGATGAAAAACCCAAAGAGTTTGTGGAACGTATTAAATCAAAAACTTGGGAAAAATAGCAAAAGAAACAAAAACATTAAATATATAATGGATAATAGTGTTAAAATCACGGATTCAGCAGATATGGCTGAACACATGAACAAATTCTTTTGCGAAATAGGAAAAAAGATAAGTGATAAAATAGTGCAGCCAAGAAATGAGAAAATAAAACTCCCACCAATGAACAGAAAAAGTATTTTTATTACTCCAACAAACCATATTGAAGTCTTAAATATTATTAACAACATGGACAATAAAAAAGGTGGATTTGATAATATCAACACAAAAACATTAAAAACTCTAAGTGTCCATATAGTTGATCAACTTGTTCACATTTGTAATCTATATATCGAAAAGGCAACGTGGCCAGATGCTTTAAAAATAGCGGAAGTAATACCAATACACAAAGCTAATGAAAAACATATCCCTACCAATTACAGACCTATTTCACTAATATCAAATATTGCAAAAATTTTTGAAAAAATTATACACAATAGAATTACTAACTTTATCAATGCATGCGATCTGCTAACAAAAAATCAATATGGTATCAGGAAAAATAGAAGTACTAAAGATGCACTATTTCAATTATCCAATATGATATACAACAACATTGACACTAGCACTCCTATTGCCATAACTTTCCTAGACCTAGCTAAAGCATTTGACACTGTACATCATCAAATCCTACTTGATAAATTGTATAATTATGGAATAAGAGGAAATGCTTATAATCTATTAAAAAGCTACCTCACTAATAGACAGCAAAGAGTGAAATTAAACAACAAAACCAGCCAATTTGTATCAGTAACAACGGGAGCCCCACAGGGTACTATATTGGGACCATTACTATTTATACTGTACATCAACGGCTTATTATTAGACATGCCGGAAGACACAATCATATCGTATGCTGATGATACTGATGTTATTTCAACAGCTAAAACATGGCATGAAGTAGAGTCAAAAATGAATGACTTTTTGCGAAAAATATCTAAATGGTTAGCTCTGAATAAGCTCTCGTTAAACACTGATAAAACAGTGTATATGGAATTTGGTAGTCAAAGTGATAGCACTCCGAAAAACTTAAACATCAATATTAATAGTACAAAACTCAAAAGAGTAGAAAGTACCAAATATCTAGGTATAGTCTTTGACAGTAACATGAGATGGAACGAACACATTGTTTACGTGTACAACAAAACTAAATATCTCATTTTCATGTTTTATAAACTAACGAAGATTATGTCAACAGACTGCTTACGTATGGTATACTACGCCTTTTTCCACAGTGTCATTTCCTACGGTATCTCATTTTCAGCCAATAGCCTGGGGAGGTGCGTATGCGGACAGTATCAATTTGCTCAAAAGACTACAAATCAGATTACTAAAAATAGTTAATAAAAATAAATTTATCACTAATAAAAATCCTATGTACTTAGATCAAATTTTCGAGTATGAATCACTAGATTATCATTACAATGAATTAAAGATAATATACCTTAGCTCCTATAAAACTACAAGAAATAAAAGTATCCAGATTCCTAAAAGGCTCAAAACCATTAGCATTAAAAACAGTTTTATTAGAGCAATAATGATATTCAATCGCTTACCCAACGATTTAAAGACCATTAGTAGCATACATAGTAAAAAAAGGAAGCTAAAGAAATGGGTAAAAGAAAACATTTAGAAACATTTAGAAATAAAAGCAACCTAGATATTTTTATATTGAAAAGAGATATTTCTATATTGAAAAGTTTAATCACATTTGTTATATTATATTATATTTTGTTACAAAACTTATATTTCTATCTGGAATCTTAGGTTAAGTTAGATTTAAGAACACCGGACCAGCGAACAGGAAAACAATTCCTCTGCTGGATTATACATCATGTATAATGTAAACATGCACTTACCTTTTGTACTTACTCTGGTAAATAAATAAAAAAAAAAATAAAAAAAATAAAAAATAAAAAAAAATAAAAATAAAAAATAAAATTTCAAAAGTTCGATTTAGAACTCAGGACTGTGTTCTGACACGAGTAGCATTCACATATTTGCAATAGAGAGTAGCAGTGCGTTAGAGTATAAAAATGTATTAAGTACTCAATACAATGTAGAATAGTGTATCTTATAGAATGATCATGTTAGTATATGACTGAACTGATCACTTCCAATACATATATTCCATTTAAATATTAGCAATGTGAACATAACTACCTGAATCAATCCCTTTATTTGTTCTTCATAAAATTTCTTTTATAAGTGAGAACAATTTTTCTGTAGGCAAATACAGTTTGATTTTGCATAAAATTACAGTCAAATTATTTTTATCTATGTTTGTTAGGGTTGCAAGGTTTAGGAATGGTTTTATTTCGTTTTCTTTTGGATTAGTTCTATATTTTCTTATTCAAAGATAGATAGAATAATAAGTTATTAAATTGATCCCTGAAATGTTTTCTACTTTGTGACTAAATAATTAATTAAATATTTCTGTTATTTACTAACACGTAATTTTTACAAATAAAACTTTTATAGAACTTGTAGCTAATGGCCGTACTACCAGGGTTTGTTAATAAATAAAACAATGAATTACAACGTTTCGGACATTTTAATACGTCCCTCTTCAGGTTCTAGATACAACAAAAATATACAAAATTTATATAAAAAATGTTTTTTACAATTCACAATTTTACAAATTAACTTCGCAATAGTAATTAAAACTTACAATTGAAACGTATGGTCAATTAAATCTATTACGGAAAGTGATCCGTTCGTCACTGCTTACAAAATTGAAAATTTCGTCGTTTTTACACAGAATGTTACGCACATGTGTGTGTGTATAAGAGACGCGTACAAATGGTGGGGATGCAGTAGACAATTTAGAAGCGACACAGCGGGTGTGGTATCAGGAGAGTATGTCTGAGTAGAGGGGGAACCCCAAACCAGTGCTACAATGCTCTCGACATCGAGCAATCATACGCCAAGATGGGTGTGGTAACTCTACCTCATCATGCTCTCCTAGTCTCCTTCCCTTGCTGCTTTCGGTGATCTTACTCTTGTGGGCACATAAATTGACAATTATTTATTAACGTAGTATATTCTTTGGGTAAACTATTGATTTCGAATTGTTTATTCATATATTTCACTTATTGGTGTATGAATACGGCTCCAGAAAATAATCTTTTGCCTCTATTGATTTCTGTATCTAGAATTTGCACATTATTAAAGTCTATCACATGATTATTGTTTTTTGTGTGTAGATATAATGACGAATTATCAACTTTCCTGGTGTATTTTTTAGAATGTTCATTGAGTCGTACATTTAATCGTCTACCTGTCTGGCCAACATACGAAGCCTCACAATCTTTGCACTTAATTTTGTAAACAACATTAGCTTTATCACAGATTTTAGTATTATCCTTACCTAATTTAATAATATTGTTGAGTTTATTCTTAGTACTATATACACGGTGACCCATTTTAATCGCCGCTCCCGGATTTCTCGGAACCTGAGCCAGATAGAGAAAAATGGTTGAGACAAAAGTTATAGGGGACAAAGGGGGCCACATAATGGCGCTGACGTCTTTGATCTTGAACTTGACCTTTGAGGTTATTTCAAGGTCAAAGTGGTTTTTTCATATGGAAACACCCAGTTTTGACTCCGGATTCGGAAAGAGCGGGAAATTTTACGTTCAAAACCATATTGAGAAATTTTTTCCAGGTCATTTCAAGGTCAAATCTAGGTCAAACTCAGAAAAGCCCGTTTAAAATCGTTTTTTCCATGAATCACAGGCTAAGCTGATTCAAATTGATCGTAGGCTTAATAGAGGAACCCACACATCCAAAACTTAACCCCATACACTTCATGCCCTCACAGCTGAACTGTTACACCCCGGTCCCACAACCATACCCCACACCCCGCAGTCCCACACATCCCTATCCCACGCATGCTAATCCCATACACCACAAACCCACACATCCTGAACCGTGAAAAATTTTTCTCAAGGGCAAAATGATTTTTTAACCGAAACTTTAAGATCGTTGAAGCTTCTGTTATAAATGTATTAACCTTACTTTTGCTTGATTATAGTGAGTCTCCTTGCCTCTTACTGTTCGGGGTGGTTGATTATAGTGAGTCCCCTCGCCTCTCACTAATGTAAATAAATTTTTATTTAACCTCGAAGCAAGTGTTCAAAATTACGACCCTTTGCTTCAAGGCACATAGTCAAACGCCTTCGAAAATGGCGAACTGTGTTCAGCAAAGTTTGTCTCGGAATGGCAGCGCATGCTCGACGAATCCGATCCTGCATATCTACTCTTGTAGTGGGCTGTTGCTCAAAAACAGCATTTTTTAAATACCCTCATAAATACAAATCTGGTGATGTAAGATCGGGTGAGCAAGCAGGCCAGTTAACCGGACCTTCTCGACCAATCCATCTGTTACCATAGTGCTCATTGAAAAAAGCCCTTACAATTCGAGCGAAATGTGGTGTTGCGCCGTCCTGCTGGAGCCACATTCTTGGTCGCGTTTCTAAATCAACATCTTCCATCAATCCAGGTAGTTCATCTCTTATTAGCGTCAAATAGGTATGTTGATTTACATTTGCTTCAAAAAAATAAGGGCCAATCAAATATCCATTGACAATCCCGCACCATACCATAATACTCTTTGATGGTTTACAGTTCTGACCCAATGAGGATTCACATCAGACCAATAATGGCAATTATACCTATTCAGTTCCCCATCACTTTGAAATTGTACCTCATCAGAAAAAAGAACAAAGTTAAAAAAGTCTGGATCTTTTTCTATCATTTGTAAAGCCCATTGGCAAAACACAATACGCTGCTTGAAATGCCGAAACTGTAGCTCTTGAATCAAAGTAATATGAAACGCGTGATGTTGAAGCACCTTCATAATTCTTAAAAAAGTATTTCTTGGAATACCAATTTCCCTTTCGACTTGACGAGCGCTAATGTGTGGGTCAAGATGAATTATTGCAAGGATAGTTACAACTCGATTATCATTTTCATCATACTCATGGCGCCTACGTTGGCGAACCATGTGTCCACCACGAGCTCTTTGAGTTAAACGTCTGATAGCTCTATCGTCATGATGTCGTCTGTCAGGATAGCGTTCAGTATAAAGTCTTGCCGCACCACGATAATTATTTTGGCTTGCTCCTAAAACCAAAATCATATCAACGATCTCGTTGGGCGGATAGTTAGCCATTTCAGAACCAGCTATTAATTACTATTAAATTTAAATAGTAAAATGGTATCAAAAATATTAATAATTATAAGGCTCGCTCGTATACGGTCGCGCCTAAAAAGGAAAAACGTTGGAAAATTACGGTAACTTTAATTAGCTAACTGTAATTGCCATAAATACTTCGTTTGTCACACTTTTTTAATTTTAAATTTTAAAATAAAATAATCGTTAAAACATTAAAGGTGTTCAATTCAATAAAGCATTATTTCTTATTTTAATTGCAAATAAAAATAAAACTTCCTTTTATTTTTTTTTTTTTATGTAAATAATGTGAATTAGTAGCGTTCGAATTTCAGAAATACTAATTTTGATAATGTAATCATTAAAAACACATCTACGAAGAAAATAGTTTCCGTCAATGGTTCTTTTAAATTTATTTTTCAGGTTCTAGCAGGATAGTGGAGCACCACATTTCACGCTCATAATAACAGCATTTTTTAATTTAAACACTTTAGTATTAGATGGATTGGTTGAGGAGGTACGGTGAAATGGCTTGCTTCTTCATCCCATACTTCACCATCAGACTTTTGTTTATGGGGATATTTGAAAAATGCTATTTTTGAGCAACAACCCACTACAAGAGCAGATATGCAGGATATGATTCGTCAAGCATGCGCTACCATTCCGAGACAAACTTTGCAGAACACAGTTCGCCATTTTCAAAGGCGTTTGACTATGTGCCTTGGAGCAAATGGTCGTAATTTCGAACACTTGCTTCGAGATTAAGTAAAAATTTATTTACATTAGTGAGAGGCGAGGGGTCTCACTATAATCAAGCACCCCGAACAGTAAGAGGCAAGGGGACTCACTATAATCAAGCACCCCGACCAGTGAGAGGCAAGGGGACTCACTTTAATTAAGCACCCCAAAGGAAACAATCCTTACTACGTCCACGTCGTTGTTTCTGGGTAGTGCAAAAAGTAAGGTTAATACATTTATAACAGAAGCTTCAACGATCTGAAAGTTTCGGTTAAAAAATCATTTTGCCCTTGAGAAAAATTTTTCACGGTTGAGGATGTGTGGGTTTGGGGTGTATGGGATTAGCATGCGTGGGATAGGGATGTGTGGGACTGCAGGGTGTGGGGTATGGTTGTGGGACCGGGGTGTAACAGTTCACCTGTGAGGGCATGAAGTGTATGGGGTTAGGATGTGCGAGTTTGAGTTTTGTTTACTAGAATGTGTAAGTTTTGGGTGTGTGGGTTCCTCTATTAAGCCTACGATAAATTTGAATCAGCTTAGCCTGTGGTTCATGGAAAAAACGATTTTAAACGGACTTTTCTGAGTTTGACCTAGATTTGACCTTGAAATGACCTGGAAAAAATTTCTCAATATGATTTTGAACGTAAAATTTCCTGCTCTTTCCGAATCCGGGGTCAAAACTTGGTGTTTCCATATGAAAAAACCACTTTGACCTTGAAATAACCTCAAAGGTCAAATTCAAGGTCAAAGACGTTAGCGCCATTATGTGGCCCCCTTTGTCCCCTATAACTTTTGTCTCAACCATTTTTCTCTATCTGGCTCAGCTTCCGAGAAATCCGGGTGCGGCGATTAAAATCGGGTCACCGTGCATAATATTTGTATTGTGTTGTTTAAACAAAATGTTCATGGATTGTTCTAATTCTTTCACATATGGGAGCGTAATAACAATTTTTTTATTTTTGAAGTTTAAAAAAAGATAGTACAAAATTGAAAAAAACTTTGGAACACACCATTGATAACGATATCGTCAATCTTTTTGTTAATTATTATAATACCAAACTAAAATTTATTAATGTTCCATTCAAACAGAAATTATCAAAAAAATTAAATGATATCTATTACAAGAAATATAATAGAAACATTGACAGTGATAGATATAATGTAAATTTGCATAAAAGTAAAATCATAACACGCAAGTCATTGAACTGTGTGAGAATATACAAGAAAAGTGGTGTGTGAATGTCGCGGACATTGAACTCCCGAGATATGTAATAGATGTTTTGAAACTTGGGGAGAAATTTACTTTTAATAACCGTTTCGATAACACATTGACATTGCAATATATAAAGAATTTCGAGATGTTTTCAAATAATAATTATAATGATGAAACTGTTAAAACACTAAGGGGTACATTTCTCAACCTATTAAAAAGACATTACAACAAAGAATTATCAAATGACAACCATTTCGATAAACAGTTCAAAACAGATTTAACGAAAACAAAAGAGTTCATAAAGCGAAATCCACAGCTATTGATCACTAGAGCTGATAAAGGTAATGCTACTGTCATAATAAAAAAATCGGATTATATAGAAAAAACTGAAAGCCTTTTTCAAGATAACAAATATTATAAAGTAGTCAAAACAAATTCTTTATCTGGTTTGGAAAGGAGAAGTTATGAATTAATAAAATGGTTAAATAAGATTGACTTCTCGTGTGCCGGAAAAAAATTTGATTATATTTTACAAAAACCCAATATTGCAAAAGCATATGAACTTAAAAAAATTCATAAGAATTGGCTTCCCCATAAGACCGATAATCTCAGCCATTAACTCACCGCTTTATAACATCTCTAAATTCTTTACTAAATTCTTATCAAACAATCTAAAACAACCAATTTCACATGTAGATAATAGTTTTAAACTGAGAGAAAAAATAGAGAATCTCCAAATCCCACCTGATTTTGTAATAATTAGCCTCGATGTAGTAACCCTTTTCACCAATATTCCTGATTATTTAGTTTATAAAGCAATAGAGAAAAGATGGATACAGATATATAATAAAATTAATATGAATTGCACAGAGTTTTTACATACACGGTGACCCATTTTAATCGCTACACCCGGATTTTTCGGATCCTAAGACAGATAGGAGAAAATGATTCAGACAAAAGTTGTAGGGGACGAAGGGGGCCAAACGATGGTCCTAACAGCTTTGACCTTGAACTTGACCTTCAAGGTTATTTCAAGGTCAAGTGTTTTTTTTTTAATAGGAACACCTATTTTTGACCCCGGATTCGGAAAGAGCGGGAAATTTTACGTTCAAAATCATATTGAGACATTTTTTTTCAAGGTCATTTCAAGGTCATTTCAAGGCCAAATGAAGGTCGAACTCCGAAAAATCCATTTTAAGTCGTTTTTTCCATGAGTCACAGGCTTAAGTGGTTCAATCTGATCGTAGGTTTAATAGGGAAACCCACACACCCAAAACTTTCACATCCTAGTAAACAAATATCAAACTTGCACATCCGAACCCCATGCTCTTCATAGCCTCACATGCTAAACTGTTACACCAGACATCCCCCAGTCCCACACATCTCTACCCCATGTCTGATGTTTGTTTAACGGAAACTTCAAGATCATTAAAGCTTCTGTTGTAAATGTGTCAACCTTACGTTTAGCGCTACCCAGAAACAACGACGTGGACGTAGTAAGGATTGTTTCCTTTGGGGTGCTTGATTAAAGTGAGTCCCCTTGCCTCTCACTGTTCAGGGTGCTTGATTAAGTGAGTCCCTTCGCCTCTCACTGATCGGGGTGCTTGATTAAAGTGAGTCCCCTTGCCTCTCACTGTTCAGGGTGCTTGATTTAAGTGAGTCCCTTCGCCTCTCACTGATCGGGGTGCTTGATTAAAGTGAGTCCCCTTGCCTCTCACTGTTCAGGGTGCTTGATTTAAGTGAGTCCCTTCGCCTCTCACTGATCGGGGTGCTTGATTAAAGTGAGTCCCTTGCCTCTCACTGTTCAGGGTGCTTGATTTAAGTGAGTCCCTTCGCCTCTCACTTATGTGTTTATCTAACCTCGAAGAAAATGTTCGAAATTACGACCATTTGCTTCCAGGCACATAGTCAAACGCCTTTGGAAGTGGCGAACGGTGTTTAGCAAAGTTTGCCTTGGAATGGCAGCGCATGCTCGACGAATTCTGTCCATCATGTCTACTCTTGTGGTGGGCCTTTCCTCAAAAACGGCATTTTTTAAATACCCCCATAAGTAAAAATCTGGTGATGTAAGATCTGGTGAGCAAGCAGGCCATTCAACCGGACCACCTCGACCAATCCATCTGTTACCATACTGCTCATTCAAAAAAGTCCTGACAATTCGAGCGAAATGTGGTGTTGCGCCGTCCTGCTGGAGCCACATTCTTCGTCGCGTTTCTAAGTCAACATCTTCCATCAATACAGGTAGTTCATCTCTTATTAGCGTTAAGTACGTGTGTTGATTAACATTTTCTTCGATGACTTTTCTTTTTAAACAATGACATTTTTTTACAGCTCATATCTTTAATTTACTCATAACTTTCAAAAGAATAAAGATACAACATTTCTTTTTTGTACAAAAATCTTGACGGAACAGAAATTATTTGTAAATGTGCCTTTAATGATTACATTATCAATATTAGTATTTCTCAAGTTTGAACGGCAATAATTCACAATATTTAAAATAAAAGCAAGTTTTAGTATTATGTGCAGTTCAAATTAGACATAATTTAATGATTATTACTTTATTATAAAACTTACAATTACAAAAGTGTGAAAATCGGAGTACTTTTGGCAAATACACTTAGTCAGATAAAGTTACCATAATTTAGGAACATTTTTCTTTTTTGGTCGCGACCGTATACGGGCAAATATTATAATTATTAATATTTTTTATACCATTTCACTATTCAAATTTAATAGTAATTAATAGCTGGCTCTGAAATGGCTGACTATCCGCCCAACGAGATCGTTGACATGATGTTGGCTTCAGGAGAAAGCCGAAGTAATTATCGTGTTGCGGCAAGAATTTATGCTGAACGCTATCCAGACAGACGACACCCTGACGCTATGGCTATCAGACGTTTAACTCAAAGAGCTCGTGGTGGACACATCGTTCGTCAACGTAGGCGCCATCAATATAATGAAAATGATAATCGGGTTGTGACTATTCTGGCAATAATTCATCTTGACCCACAGATAAGCGCTCGTCGAATCGAAAGGGAAATCGGTCTTCCAAAAAGTACATTTTTAAGAATTATGAAGGTGCTTAGATATCATGCGTATCATATTACTCTGGTCCAAGAGCTACAGTTTGCTCATTTTCAACAGCGTATTGTGTTTTGCCAATGGGCTTTACAAATGATAGAAAATGATCCAGACTTTTTTAATTTTGTTCTTTTTTCTGATGAGGCAAAATTTCAAAGTGATGGGGAATTGAATAGACATAATTGTCATTACTGGTCTGATGTTAATCCTCATTGGGTCAGAACTGTAAACCATCAAAGACGATGGAGTATTATGGTATGGTGTGGGATTATTAATGGATGTGTGATTGGCCCTTATTTTTTCGAAGAAAATGTTAATCAACACACGTACTTAACGCTAATAAGAGATGAACTACCTGTATTGATGGAAGATGTTGACTTAGAAACGCGACGAAGAATGTGGCTCCAGCAGGACGGCGCAACACCACATTTCGCTCGAATTGTCAGGACTTTTTGAATGAGCAGTATGGTAACAGATGGATTGGTCGAGGTGGTCCGGTTGAATGGCCTGCTTGCTCACCAGATCTTACATCACCAGATTTTTACTTATGGGGGTATTTAAAAATGCCGTTTTTGAGGAAAGGCCCACCACAAGAGTAGACATGATGGACAGAATTCGTCGAGCATGCGCTGCCATTCCAAGGCAAACTTTGCTAAACACCGTTCGCCACTTCCAAAGGCGTTTGACTATGTGCCTGGAAGCAAATGGGCGTAATTTCGAACATTTTCTTCGAGGTTAGATAAACACATAAGTGAGAGGCGAAGGGACTCACTTAAATCAAGCACCCTGAACAGTGAGAGGCAAGGGGACTCACTTTAATCAAGCACCCCGATCAGTGAGAGGCGAAGGGACTCACTTAAATCAAGCACCCTGAACAGTGAGAGGCAAGGGGACTCACTTTAATCAAGCACCCCGATCAGTGAGAGGCGAAGGGACTCACTTAAATCAAGCACCCTGAACAGTGAGAGGTAAGGGGACTCACTTTAATCAAGCACCCCGATCAGTGAGAGGCGAAGGGACTCACTTAAATCAAGCACCCTGAACAGTGAGAGGCAAGGGGACTCACTTTAATCAAGCACCCCAAAGGAAACAATCCTTACTACGTCCACGTCGTTGTTTCTGGGTAGCGCTAAACGTAAGGTTGACACATTTACAACAGAAGCTTTAATGATCTTGAAGTTTCCGTTAAACAAACATCAGACATGGGGTAGAGATGTGTGGGACTGGGGGATGTCTGGTGTAACAGTTTAGCATGTGAGGCTATGAAGAGCATGGGGTTCGGATGTGCAAGTTTGATATTTGTTTACTAGGATGTGAAAGTTTTGGGTGTGTGGGTTTCCCTATTAAACCTACGATCAGTTTGAACCACTTAAGCCTGTGACTCATGGAAAAAACGACTTAAAATGGATTTTTCGGAGTTCGACCTTCATTTGGCCTTGAAATGACCTTGAAATGACCTTGAAAAAAATGTCTCAATATGATTTTGAACGTAAAATTTCCCGCTCTTTCCGAATCCGGGGTCAAAAATAGGTGTTCCTATTAAAAAAAAACACTTGACCTTGAAATAACCTTGAAGGTCAAGTTCAAGGTCAAAGCTGTTAGGACCATCGTTTGGCCCCCTTCGTCCCCTACAACTTTTGTCTGAATCATTTTTTCCTATCTGTCTTAGGATCCGAAAAATCCGGGTGTAGCGATTAAAATGGGTCACCGTGTATAATAAAATTCATACTTAACAACAATGTCTTCCAATTTAATGGAAAATTTTACCAACAAATTTTTGGTTCAGCCATGGGTAATCTCATTAGCCCCATCTTGGCAGACATTGTCATGGAAGATTTGGAAATTCAATCGTTAAATAATCTTAATATGAAACCTTTGTTTTATTTCCGTTATGTCGACAATATTATTTTATGTATACAAAAAGACACGATTGAACATACTGTAAACACTTTTAATTCCTATGTCCAAAACTTACAGTTCACGGTTGAACTACCACAAAATAATTGTATTAGTTTTCTTGACATCAAAATTATTGTTAATCAACAACGCATTATCACAGATTGGTACCATAAGCAACTTTTTCCAGAAGATATTTAAATTATTTATCTCAACATCCCCATTGCAATAAAATTGCCATTATTTATAGTTTAGTTGACCGAGCATTTAAATTATCACATAACACTTTTCACAATAAAAATATAATTTTTATCAAGGAACTTTTAAGACAGAATAATTATCCATCTGAATTATCTGAATTTTATATAAAAAAAACGTCTAAATAAATTGAGAAGTAATAATAACAATAGATGCAAGGAGAAAAATAAAAAAATGGTTATTACGCTTCCATATGTGAAAGAATTAGAACGATCCATGAACATTTTGTTTAAACAACACAATACAAATATTGTATATAGTACTAAGAATAAACTCAACAATATTATTAAATTAGGTAAGGATAATACTAAAATCTGTGATAAAGCTAATGTTGTTTATAAAATTAAGTGCAAAGATTGTGAGGCTGCGTATGTTGGCCAGACAGGTAGGCAATTAAATGTACGACTCAATGAACATTCTAAAAAATACACCAGGAAAGATGATAATTCGTCATTATATCTACACACAAAAAACAATAATCATATGATAGACTTTAATAATGTACAAATTCTAGACACAGAAATTAATAGAGGCAAAAGATTATTTTCTGAAGCTGTATTTACACAAGTGAAATATATGACTAAACAATTCGAAATCAATAGTTTACCCAAAGAATATACTACGCTAATAAATAATTGTCAATTTATATGCCCACAAGAGTAAGATCACCGAAAGCAGCAAGGAAAGGAGACTAGGAGAGCATGCTGAGGTAGAGTTACCACGCCCACCTTGGCGTATGATTGCTCGAGGTCGAGAGCATTGTAGCACTGGTTTGGGGTTCCCCCTCTACTCAGACATACTCTCCTGATACCACACCCGCTGTGTCGCTTCTAAATTGTCTACTGCATCCCCACCATTTGTACGCGTCTCTTATACACACACACATGTGCGTAACATTCTGTATAAAAACGACGAAATTTTCAATTTTGTAAGCAGTGACGAACGGATCACTTCCCGTAATAGATTTAATTGACCATACGTTTCAATTGTAAGTTTTAATTACTATTGCGAAGTTAATTTGTAAAATTGTGAATTGTAAAAAACATTTTTTATATAAATTTTGTATATTTTTGTTGTATCTAGAACCTGAAGAGGGACGTATTAAAATGTCCGAAACGTTGTAATTCATTGTTTTATTTATTAACAAACCCTGGTAGTACGGCCATTAGCTACAAGTTCTATAATTATATCAAAACCTACCATTTGCTACATATAACCAAATAAAACTTTTGTTTGTTGTTAAAAAGGAAAGAGCAATATATATATTTTTATTTTTATTTTGTCAACGATGTTATTTTTCGTTGTAATAATATTTCTAAAAATTACCATGTATGTATCTTTACGCTGTCTTCATCAACTTCAGCGAGGCATCGCCTCGCTGGACGAATGTTCGTCACACGCCCGGCTTCTGCCGGTGTCCGGGAGTAGGCCGATCTTCGGGAGAAGGGAGGGCGCGGCGCGGGCAGGACTATCGGAAAGGTGTGTTTGTGCGCTCTCTATGATGCGCTTTTCACGTGTCGTGGCTTTTACCACGTCACAACTTCGAAACTTGGTATAATTTTTCGTGTCTATCACCTCCTGCTTCCACTTGATCTTTCCACCGATACAATTGAAGGGCCGAATGCAATAAGGGAGTTAGCGCTCGAAAACCCGTAAAAGTATTGTCCAAGTGACTAAATTTTCAGTGTAGCCAAATTAATTTTTAAAAAATATCACCTTGTAGGGACTGAAAAGAAGTATTTTTACCTAGAAGGAATTTTTTTTTTTGACTTTCTTTTTAATATAAAAATTAAAATCTGAAAATTTTGTTCATCTATTTTTAATAGCTTTCAAAAACATAAATCGTCCAAATTTGGTCAAATATCATCGAAATATTTTGAAATTTGACAGGGACGTGCAGAATACCCCAACGTTGCCTATGGGATTGATAAAAGGATGTAAATCGATAATTGTTAATAATTATTTAATTGCAAATATATTGCGATCGGTAATTACGTTTTCTTAATTTTAAGGGAAAAAAGTATCGAGGGAAGTTGAAGCTAGGAAAAACTTCCAGCGAGACATTTGTTCCTTAATAGTCAAATAAGTTTCTGACAAAGTTTCAAATTGATTTAGTAATAAATGACTTAAATAGAGCGTTATTAATAAAGACGCGCGCTAGCAATTTCGGTGGCGCGGTGCAGCGTGAGCTCAGACTGCGTCGCACACGTTTTCAAAGTGGCGTATTACGTTTATAAAAAATAAAGAATTATTACTTTATTATGTTTTGTGTGTGTGTGTGTGTATGTGTGTGTGTGTGTGTGTGTGTGTGTATGTGGGTGGGTGTGGGTCTGGGTGTGGGTGTGGGTCTGGGTGTGGGTGTGTGGGGGTGTGGGTGTGGGTGTGGGGGTCGGTGTGTGTGTCGGTGTGTGTGTCGTTATGATAGTATTAATGAACATATTAAATTTTAAAGTAAAAATTTATTTATTAACATACTAACAAAATATAATTATATGTACAGTGCGTTGACTTATAAACTGTTTTTTAATTTTTCCTTTTTTTCGTAACTTTTCCTTCTTGTTTATTTTTTTCTTTTCTTTGTTTGGTCCTCGTTTTTTTTTTCTTTTACTAAAGGTTACAACACTGTAAACTTTCTCGAGCTGCGTTTGTTTTTTTCCGGGTCGTGTTTTGTTTTTCACGTTCGCGAGATCACTGCACAATATTTTCGCTACAACTTTACTGCATTGTGTTATACATTGCCGGATGAACTGCTTATTGTAATGTAGATATATAAAACATAATATCGTAATTCGTTAATTTTTATAAACGTCATACATCAGTGCAAAAACATGTAAACACAGGCTTAGCTCACGCCGCGCCGATGCCATGATGCCGCTAGCGCGCATCATTATTAATAACGCTCTATTTAAGTCATTTATTATCAAATCAATCTGAAACTTTGTCAGAAACTTATTCGACTATTAAAGAACAAATGTCTCGCTGAAAGTTTTTCCTAGCTTCAACTTCCCTCGATACTTTTTTCCGTTAAAGTTAAGAAAACGTAATTACCGATCGCAATATATTTGCAATTAAATAATTATTAACAATTATCGATTTACATCCTTTTATCAATCCCATAGGCAACGCTGGAGTATTCTACACGTCCCTGTCAAATTTCAAAATATTTCGATGATATTTGACCAAGTCTGGATGATTTATGTTTTTGAAAGCTATTAAAAATAGATGAACAAAATTTTCAGTTTTTAATTTTTATATTAAAAAGAAAGTCGAATAAAAAAAAATCCTTCTAGGTAAAAGTACTTCTTTTCATTCCCTACAAGGTGATATTTTTTAAAAATTAATTTGGCTACATTGAAAATTTAGTCATTTGGACAATACTTTTACGGATTTTCGAGCGCTAACCCCCTTATTGCATCCGGCCCTTCAATTGCTGAATTGAAGTCACTTTTCTGAAATTTTTTTTACACTTTCTAATGATAAAGGCTTTGTTTTTCCACTCTGCCAAAATGCGACCGCTCGTTTCTTGTAATGGAAATTTATTGGTTCATCTCTATACAAACAAGCAGGAACCTCTGCATAATCTTGAGACAGTGGTTATTACATGCAAGATCAGAAGTATATTTGTACTTTGAAATGAAAATATAAATATTCAAATAAGTAGCAAACTTTTATATAGTAGAAAACTGTTATTAATATAATAATAAGTATTGTTACTTTGTGAAATTTTGTTTTTATTTTTACAGAGTACTAGAACTTATGAATCATATGGATAAGAAGATCTTGATTGAACAGTTTATAAGTAGAACTGTTAACAAATACATAAATTACACGTCTGTCAAATTTAAAGAAGCCACAAGACATTCTATAGAAAAAGAAGCTTAAAAGAACATTCGAATTTAAAACTTTAATAATACCAATACTACTATTTAATAATGATATTAAAAATATACTGTAATAAACTGTCATAACGTTATCACATTATGTAATTATTAACTGTACAAATAATAATATTGTTGATATAAAACTTTCTGCGAAGTTATAAAATAAGGCAAGTACAGACATTTTTTCTGTATAATCTACTCTCCCTCCGTTTCTTCTCCCCTCTCTCTCGCCCTCTATTTCTCCCGCTCTCTTCCCTCTTTCTTTCTCTCTCAACATCCGTCAAACTCTGTACCAAAAACTTTAATAAGAGTTTAAAAATTTTTTTAAATAATCAACACGTTTTTAAAAAAAAAAAATTTTATTTACGTTTTAACAACACAATTTATCTAGTCCTTTAATTTCTTCTAATCTCATCTATTTGATAAGCACTCTCTATAAATGGTAATAATTTTTTTCATGACTGTACAAATAAAAACTTTCTATAAAAATAAAAAGAATTATGTTTTTCTTCATATGATTTTACAACTAATAATATTGTTAATTTATCGTCATACCAAAGAAAATACATGTTTGATTAAATTATTTAAAAAATTTAACTAATATAATCATTTTATAGAGCTCCTTGAAGAAAAATTTGACTGTTTCTTCAAATTTAAAACTTTTATGAATAACAATACAGCCATTTAATAATGATATTAAAAATATACTATAATAAACTCTCATAACGTTATCACATTATGTAATTATTATTTTCTCTTAAAAAGTTGTGAAATCTATCTAAAAAAACATATTACAAAAGTTTAAACTGAGGCAAGTACCTATTAGTCTTCCTCCCACCCTATCTCTCCCTCCCTCTCTTTCCGACCTCTCTCTCTCTCGCTCTCTCTCTCTCTCTACGGCTCTCTCTCTCTCTCTATCTCTCCCTCTCTCTCAACATCCGGCAAACTGAGTACCAAAAACTTTAATGAGTGCTTAAATATTTTTTTAGAAGAATCAACACGTTTTTTAAAAGCTAATTTTTTCATAAAACTTTCTACGAAAGTATAAAATAAGGCAATTATAGACGTTTTTTCTGGATAATCTATAAAAAACAACACAATTTATCTAGTCCTTTTATTTCTTCGAATCTCATCTATTCAATAAACACTCTCTACAAATGGTAATAATTTTTTTCATGACTGTACAAATAATCTATAAAATAATAATATTTATGATTTTGTAAAAGAAATCAAATAAATACGAATGCTGAACAATTAATTATATGTAAGTACATTCAAGTTGTTCACTGCAAATCAAACAAATGAAAGTTGTGAAATCAATTATCAATAGTCAAGTAATGCAAACAACTCTTGGAAACTACTGTATGACTGTTCTCAGAAATGTATTAAAATTTGTTCATCTTTCTATACAAATTAAACACGAGAAAGTACTGAAATAATATAAAACTTTCTACGAAAGTATAAAAAAAGGCAAGTATAGACGTTCTTTCTGTATAATCTATAAAATAATAATATTTATGATTTTTTAAAAGGAATCAAATAAATACCAGTGAAAAAGTCTTTTACTTCTTTGAGTCATTGTATGCTGAACAAATTATATGTTAGTAAGTACATTCAAATTGTTCACTGCAAATCAAACAAATGAAAGTTGTGAAATCAATTATCGATAGTCAAGTAATGATAAAACTCTCGGAATCAACTGTATGATTGTTCTCAAAAATGTATTCAAATTTGTGCATTCTTCTATACAAATTAAACACAAGAAAGTACTGAAATCAATTTATTGTAGTCAAGTAACCGTAAGTTAACTTGACTGACATATTTGTCCATTCTCCTATACAAATTAAACACAAGAAAGTACTGAAATCAATTTATTGTAGTCAAGTAACCGTAAGTTAACTTGACTGACATAATAGAACTTTTAGTACCTTTTGTGTAAAATTACATTTTACGCCCACGTTGTAACTTCAAAAATATTTAGCCAGCGGGCATAAAGTACTACTTAACGCCGAACAAGCGCAATAGCTCACATACTCCTACAAAACTTTATAGAACCTACGCACTTTACGCCCGTGTGGGTGAAAATTATTTTAATTATATAACTATTATGCCTTCCTTTTATTTCTAAAATTCATAAGAATTTTATCAGATATTTACGAAAAGTTAAAGCCTATATAAAAAAATTACATAGTTACCAACACATCCCCATTTTTCATTATTCTTTCTCAATTTTGAAATTTCTATAATATTACGCATCTTGGGAGGACAATAGAAGTCTATATAGAGCTGCTCTAGCAGTGGTGGTCCTCCAATCTCCCATACATACTTGGCGGGCCCGACGGTTTGCAGTTTAAGGTGTAGACATGGTCATTTTCATATAAATATTCTATGAATATGTTTAAGGTCAGATAAAATATATAAATGGGTTGCTTCTACATATTAAATACTGATCCGTATTGAATTTATTACTCTGTTTTTAAATAGAAAGTGCAAACACGCATGATAATATCATATGAGATCTCATGAGAATATCGGACATCAGATCTCGTATGAGAATATCGGACATCAGATCTCTTACGAGATTTCATTTGAGATCCCGTAATAAGTAAAATTGCAGATGACATTAATATATGATATCTCACATGCGATCTGATGTCTGAAATACTCATATGAGATCTCGTATATGATATTTACACACGGTAAAAGGATAAAAATTAAAATAGGTGGCTTACAAAATGGTTAATAAAATCTAAAGCACTTTTGAGTAAACTATAAATTTATATGCATTTTTTATCTCATTCCCACTTAAAAAAGACGGACACAAAGAAAAATATTTAGGGTAATGAAAGTAAATCATGAGATTATGCACTTGTATAGGGATATTATAATATTTAAGCGGTATCAATTAAAAATTAGAGCCAATGTTATTATTTATAGTGGGCTTATAGGTATAAACATTGTTAATCAATTTATGCAAAAATTTAGTAAGTATTCTACATTTGTAAATGTAGAATACTACAAAGCCCACCGGTAAACTGCAAACCGTCGGCCCCGCCAAGTATGTATGGGAGATTGGAGGACCACCACTGCTAGAGCAGCTCTATATAGACTTCTATTGTCCTCCCAAGATGCGTAATATTATAGAAATTTCAAAATTGAGAAAGAATAATGAAAAATGGGGATGTGTTGGTAACTATGTAATTTTTTTATATAGGCTTTAACTTTTCGTAAATATCTGATAAAATTCTTATGAATTTTAGAAATAAAAGGAAGGCATAATAGTTATATAATTAAAATAATTTTCACCCACACGGGCGTAAAGTGCGTAGGTTCTATAAAGTTTTGTAGGAGTATGTGAGCTATTGCGCTTGTTAGGCGTTAAGTAGTACTTTATGCCCGCTGGCTAAATATTTTTGAAGTTACAACGTGGGCGTAAAATGTAATTTTACACAAAAGGTACTAAAAGTTCTATTATGTCAGTCAAGTTAACTTACGGTTACTTGACTACAATAAATTGATTTCAGTACTTTCTTGTGTTTAATTTGTATAGGAGAATGCACAAATATGTCAGTCAAGTTAACTTACGGTTACTTGATTACAATAAATTGATTTCAGTACTTTCTTGTGTTTAATTTGTATAGAAGAATGCACAAATTTGAATACATTTTTGAGAACAATCATACAGTTGATTCCGAGAGTTTTTTCATTACTTGACTATCGATAATTGATTTCACAACTTTCATTTGTTTGATTTGCAGTGAACAATTTGAATGTACTTACTAACATATAATTTGTTCAGCATACAATGACTCAAAGAAGTTAAAGACTTTTTCACTGGTATTTATTTGATTCCTTTTAAAAAATCATAAATATTATTATTTTATAGATTATACAGAAAGAACGTCTATACTTGCCTTTTTTTATACTTTCGTAGAAAGTTTTATATTATTTCAGTACTTTCTCGTGTTTATATCTTCTATATAATCATGTAGAAGTTGTTCATCTTCGTTTAATTTTGAACGGTCAATTTCGATTTTATTTGGATTAAAAGTTAAAGATAATAATGTAACAACAGTTATTGGATTAATAATCATGGTAAAAGATCAAGAAAAAGAAATAAAATTATTGAATCTATTTTCAACAGTATTACGTTGGTTACAACTTTCTTCTATGTACAAGCAGCATATATTGTAGTGATTTTCAAATTATTGGTAATCTACTACATTTTTTGGTAATCTACTATATTTTCAGAGTATTTATGAAAAATTGAGAAATCTATAAAAACGGAGAAATATGTATAATTCCGCAATTCGGAAAGTAAAAATATTTTACAGTTGATTTTAAGAATTATTTTTAGATGGCAAGAATAAAAAAGCACGTATCGAATATTTTTAGTATACACTTGGATAAACAAAAATCGAAATCAATTATAACTCGGTTCCAGCGTCAGCTGCTTACAAATAGTATATCACAGTCGTATGTTGTATGAATAGAAAAATCAATATTAACCAGTAAATAATGATTTTTTTGAAATGTCATACTTATAACACGAATACTAGTACATTATGCAACAAGAAAGTGTAGTTGGAGATTGTTCCCGCAGGTGCCTATAAGGCAGTAATCACTCGAGGAAATAATCGACTTTACTCCGTGCTGCATGTACCGTGAACTGTATTCACGACCTAATTGTGTAGCCCCACTTTGTTGTCATGAAAGACCTCCTCACCCCCCCCCCCGCCCCCGTTGTTATGACCTTAAAATAACCTCTGGAACCTCCTTGACCAAGGCCATAATGACGTATTTAACAGTCTCTATGTCAGGTAAATAAAATATTGGTTCCTATTTAAAAAATCGAGGTTGACCTTAAAATGACCTTCAAATTAGACCCTAAGGTCAAAGCGGGAGGCACCACTTGATGACCTTGTCTAATTATTAAAAACATGGTTTTAAATGTGATTCTAATGAGAGAATAGCGTTAATAAATTAAAATTGGGCACTGAATATTTGTATTTGTAAGCGCGGTTTTTACTCGCTACATAGACTCGAAGGAAAAAAAAATCAGAAACACGTATCGAACATTTTTTGTTTCTCTTTCCAGTCATATAATTATAATAATTATTTATTACTATTTTCTATCTGAAACTGATGCGTTTTTAATGCCGAAAATACCTATTTTTATCAATTCGGAGGTGGTTTTAACCCCCTAAACCAGCGAGTTGGCAAAAATAAAAAAACACGTGTCGAGTATTTTTTTAATACTCTATTCACCAGCAAAGTTTCATGGTAATCGATGGTTCACACCAACCTGCCTCCCCTTATTAGTATTTGAAAACCCCTTGCATTTTTCTTTAAAAAGTTTTCTCCTACCCAACGTAAATACAGCGCTTATGTTAGTAAGCTCACGGCCATATATGAAGCTGTAAAGTACTTCATGTTTCTTGTTGAAGGTAGAGAGTTTAAGATCCTAACGGACCATAAACCTTTAATGAACGCATTTCTTCAGAAGTCAGAAAAGACATCTGCGCGCCAGACTCGTCAGTTATCGTTCATCGCGCGTGAGTCCGTCTTTAACGTCTTTCATCAATCTGCACACCCTGGTCCCAAGGCCACGGATCGTTTGGTCAGACAGCGTTATGTATGGCCCAACATACATCGCAACATTGCACGCCTGTGCCGGACCTGTCTACACTACCAGTAGTCTAAAGTCTCCCGCATCGTCAAGCTATCGCCTGAAAAATTTGTAGCATCTGATGGTTGCTTTGACCATGTGCACATCAATCTTGTAGGACCCTAACCCGTCTACAATGGCTTCAAATATTTATTGCCTATGATTGATCGCTTTTCGCCTTGGGTAGAAGCGGTTCCGCTGCGTGACGAATCAGCATTGACGTTAGCTAGGATGTTCTATGACCCGTGGATCTCACGTTACGGTGCTCCCAAAATAATTACCTTAGATCAGGGTTCTCAGTTTGAATCGCAACTTTCCATGGCTCTTCTGTCCTGCATAGATTGGTAATGTATACGCATGGCGGCATACCACCCAGCGGCCAACGGGCTTATTGAACGTTGGCATCGTACTTTTAAGGCGGCAATAATGTGTTATGTCGACAAGGATTGGACGCGTACCTTGTCTACCGTTTTACTATGATTACGCTGCCATGTACATCAGGATACGAACGCCTCTCCTGCAGAATTTCTGTTCTGCACTACGCTAAGTTTGCTCGGGGAGTTCTTCTTTCCTGAAGACAAGCATTGTCTTAACTGCCAATACATGTAGAAAGAAACACACGTCCAAGGTCTTAACTAAATTTTCATGCAAGAGGGGCTTCCTTCCTATTACCTTTTAAAGGAAAATTATATTGTTTACTATTACAATCGTACACATATGAACAAATTGTAACTGTGAGGCAATAACTAATTTAATATCAACATATTTACAGTCTATTTTAATTTACTGTATACATCTTCAGCCAGAAATGACTTGCGGGTCTCACGTTTTAGAAGACTCTTATCCCTTATAAAATTTGAGCGTTTGTGATAATATGTTTCTGCCTCGTATCTTGAAGTCGATCTCGATCCTCGAATGATATCGAGAAAAAGTACTCGGCTAAGAAGAAGATAAGTGCTTAATAATTCTAAAGTTCACTTGTTATATAGGTGCCCGTGTAAATAAAATTTTCTTTTGGCGAAAGTTGTTCCAACGGTTGCTGTTCCCGAAGTTTACAGATAGTTTTGCCAAATATGGCAAATGAGAATTTTCCAAACTGATAAAACAAACATACCAATGGTACGGAAAAATTTGGCGAAATCTCATCCAAAATTTTGGTAACGAATCCAATTAATTTGAGGTAACTTAATCTCGTTGATGTTGATCGTAAGAGGTTGGGTTAGGTTATATCCCTATTGAGGTTATGTCCCTATTGAGGCTTGAGTCATTGGCGCGAAATTTAAAGGTGAGCAGATTTAGTACTCACATAAATGAACTAATTTAAGAGCATTAATTATATATTTATATTATTCAAACTCATAAAATTTAGAATTGCTTTTCTTGCTTCTCTGACTGGGGATCCAGATTCACTTTACTACTTTACCTTCAGATACTAGTTTAAGAATTTTTTCTCTAATGTGCGCTAACAATGAAAACATTTTAGAATTTAGTCCCTGATTACTTAGAGATTGTAATCAGCTGTCAGAATCTGAAAAAATTACTGATTTTGCCAACTGGTATCGTTCAACCATTTCTAGAGCTTTTAAGATAGCATACAACTTACAGTTGTATATTTTAAATTCCTTGGGGAGTTTAAAAGAAGCTTCGATATGAGGGGACAAACAAAGGGCACCAGCACCCGATCCTAAAACCTTATCTTTAGAACCATCTGTGAATATCATTTTGAAATCCGAAAGTTTTTGTGACACGTATTTTGAGAAGTCTACTGGAATATTTTTTTATTTCTTTTGGAGAAATTTGCCCATGTTTAAATTTATACGTTCATTAATAAAATGTACCCTATAGCTTATTAGGTATGTTGGTAGTTTATCTATATAAGGAGTTTTCAAAATTATGTGTTTCCATGAGTGCCAAGTTCTAAAGATAAGAGGGAGTGACGGAGCATTCCTATCCTTGTTTGGTGGTAATTTTTCATTTATGAGCATAAGTTTTGGAGAGAGAGTGATATCTCTTCTATTCGCAGACTTGATAATGTACTTCGATGTGAGGTGAAACGTCTAGAGGCTAATGTGTGAATGCCTGCCAGATGGTGTAGGACATTTATGAGTGTAGTCCGGATACAATCCAAAGTTTTCCTTAGGCAAGCATACTGTATCACATTTAATTTATTTAAAGTTTCTTTTTGGCGTTATTAAATAATAAGCCTTCCCAATCTAGTCTTGATCTAACTGTGGATTTGTAAAATAGTAACAAAGTAGAAGGATGAAGCTCTCAGGATTTCTTGCTAATGGAGCTTAGCATAGCAAGACCTCGTTTGGCTTGGTTGGGTATATGAGTAATATGATCTGACCATGATAATCTGTCATCTATTATAACTCCCAGATACTTAATTTTATTAGTATTTTCTATAACTAAATTGTTTATATTTAAAGTGAATGATTTTGCAGGAATCGGAGTAAGCTTTCTAGAGATGAAAATTAAATTACATTTTCGCGGGGAAAGTTTCATATTGAAATCCGAAAAGTAAGGAACCAAATTATCAATCGAATTTGGAAGAGAAGCTATTATTTCCTTTGGCCTGGAGTGCGTGAAATAAATAAGAAAGTCGTCTACAAAACTAAGAATTTTGGAATTATAGTGTACGTAGTGGAGAATATGATTCATATATATATATTAAAGAGAAGCAGTCTTAGAATACTACCCTGAGGTAGACCTTTGTTTGTATAACCGTGTGCAAAATTAACGCCATTATAGACCCCCTCCAACTCTATCTATTTTATTGACTTAAAATGAAGAATATTATGCTCGTGGGTACTTTTAAAGATTTAAGAATTTTGCATAATTTAAGTAGGTTAACACTATCATATGTCTCCTGCAGATCTAGGCTTAGCACTCCTAAATATTGTTTGTTTATTTCTGTTAAGTATGAATCGGCGTGAAGAATAGATAGACAATCATTGCAGGATCTAGATCTTCAAAAACCAGAGAATTATTTAGGTAAAATACCCTTGCTCTCTACCCATCATTTGAGACGATCATTAATGATTCTTTCTGTTATTTTAGGGTATACCATCCTCCCCTGGAGAAGAATTTAATTTGGCCTTGTTTATCGCTGACTTTAATTCCTCAAGCGTGATTGGCTCGTTTAACCCATTAACGCCCACGGGGACACTTTTTTCACAACTTCTTTAGAGCTCGCTAGATGGGATAAATTTGGGCCTAAAAAATTTTTGAACACATGAAATTCCTAGATTTTTCAACGATCTTTCCAATGGTGACATCGAAAATTAGAAAAAAAAAATTATTACTCAAAAATGATCTTTAAGTGTAACAAACAGAAAAATTTTTTTTTTTTAATGGATTTTTTATCAACTGTCCGTTATGCAATCATCTTGAAACCAATTTAGATGGTTGAGGGATTGTCTGAACTTCAAAAAACTGTCCTTGGAAAGTTAATTTTGTCACCTGAATGATCCAAAATGGCGTCCGAAACGAGAATTTTCGCTCATTATGTTTAGGACGCTTTAACTAAAAAACTATAAGCTTTTCGAAAAAAATGATAATTACGAAAAGTGCTTAGAATTTATCAAAGAATACAATAGAATTTTTGCAGAATTCGAGTATAAAAATTATCGAAAATGAATTTCATGTGTTAAAAAATTTTTTAGGCCCAAATTTATCCCATCTAGAGAGCTCTGAAGAAGTGGTGAAAAAAGTGTCCCCATTGGTTAAACAAGATGGAATGGTTGTATCACTATAAAAAATGGATTGAAACTCGGCCTCAGGGTAATCATATTTTTTAAATATCTTCCCGAAAGCTTTCTGAAGTTGTTGGTTGTCCAACGGATCATTGTTCATTGTATTATCTCTAGGTTTATTTGTATAAAAATGATTTTTGTACCTTTTTATAAAATTAAAGTTATATTCTAAAAGGAAATGAGGATTTAGTGTGGAAATGAATTGTTTAAAGTGATCAGACTTTGCTGCGTTAATTATATCTCTAGAGATTTTTTTTTTTTGCATTTTTGTAAGCATCACCTGTTTGGATCAGAACATTCATCAGTCCACCAAATTGCCGCAGGAGGGGATTCTTTTCCTTTATTTGAATTTGGGGAAGAGTTAACCTCCTAAAAATGAACGCGCAACTTTTGACGCTACTTTTTGTGCTACTTTTTGCGCTACTTTTTGCGCTTCTTATTGCGCTACTTTCTGCGTCACTTTCTCGAGCGAAAAATGACGCTACTTTCTGCGCAACTAATAGTGCAACTTATCAGAAAAAATGATATAAAAAAAAATATATTTTGAAATTCTATATTTCGTCGTGTGAAATCATTTTCAATAATTTGGCAAAATTAATAATTGAAGTCAGTGAGTGCATTAAAAATCTACGTTTAAATTGTTTCAAGAAATTGAAGAAAAAACCACGTACACAAAATTAAATTTTTTCTGAGTGTAGTATCCTTGAAAATTAAACTAATTATATGGCTATGATGCTTTTCTACAGTTTTAAATAGTTATTATACGTAGACATTTAAATCATGTTTCTACACTGAAAAAATGGTGGCTGGAAAGTTCTGCTTTCTTAAACGAACACGTTCCCCCTCCCTTTTCGCACAATCGATCCTCGAGTTCTGGTAGATTTTACACCAAATTAGTGGTGTAAAATTTCTCCCAAAACAGACGACTGTCTCTACCAACTACGAGTATAGTGAATAACCTTTTCTATAGTCAACGGTTGTGTTTTTCTGTACAATCTTTCTGCTAACGTTGTTTCATTGTAAGCCTATCCAAGATTATATAATAAGTATCATGAACTTTGGCTTGAAAATAAGTACTGGAGCTAAGAATATCATTACAAAAATCATATTATGTTTATGAGTGAATGTCAAAAAATGATTAAGAAGGACTCGAGCAGGTGGAACTCAAAAAGCACAAAGAACAGATGCTGATAAACATATTCAAGGCGAATATTAATTTTTGTCAGATAAGTCAAAATTATGTAATACTGACAGTTTATTAAAAATATTATTTAAAAAGAAATGTATACTTTGTGTTATCCTCTATTCTATTAAGGAGCATCATTTTCCCTACCAAAGGGTTAAAACAAAGGGTTAAAAAAGGGTTAAGTAAAGAGTTGAAAAAAGAATTAAGTGAAGGGTTAAAAAAATTGTTGAAAAAGGGTTAAGAATAGGGTTAAAAAGGATTGAAAACATATATTCAAGGCGAATATTAATTTTTGTCAGATAAGTCAAAATTATGTAATACTGACACTTTATTAAAAATATTATTTAAAAAGAAATTTATACTTTGTGTAATCCTCTATTCTATTAAGGAGCATCATTTCCCCGACCAAAGGGTTAAAAAAAGGGTTAAAAAAAGAGTTAAGTAAAGGATTGAAAAACGAATTAAGTAAAGGGTTAAGTAAATGGTTAAAACAAGGATTAAAAAGGGGTTAAAAAAAAGGGTTGAAAAAACGGGTTGAAAAAACGGTTGAAAAAAAGGATTGAAAAAAGGGTCGAAAAAAGGGTTGAAAAAGGGAAAAGTAAAGTGTTGCATATACGTGCATCAAAGTGCATACATGCATAAAATTTTTTCCGTCAACAAAAGTGCATAGCAATGTTCCTGTTGCAGTTTTCCACGTCATCATAGAGGTACTGCTAAAGCTGCGTTGGATTAATATTTAAAGTGGTAGCCTTCGCCAATAGCCCTGCATAACCACAATATCAGTAATAATTATAAAAAAAAAAACTAAAAAACTTACTCGAAAAACCATTAAAATAATTTATAATTCGTTTGTAAAATTCTTAATAATTTTTATGGAAATGATATATGAAGAATCTTGAAACGATTCTTTTGTTTTCTTTCCTAAAAAAAATATTGTTTCAGAATTTACATGACAATAAACTATATGATTTTATTGTAAGTATAAACGAGATATAGTTTTAATTAATCTTAGTAACATCACAGTTTAAAAGGTAATATATTATTTTTAAAATTCATATTTGATTGTAGTAGGATATATAATAATAAATCGTGAATTGAAAATACTTTAAAATAATTTATAACTCGTTTATAATATTCTTAATATTTCTTTAGAAATGATTTATGAAGAATCTTAAAACGACTTTTCAGTTTTCTTTCCTAAAAAACTATATTTTACCAATTTACATGGAAATAAACTCTATAGTTTTATTTGAAGTATTAATTAAATAAATTATTTTGAATTAATTTTATTAAAAGCGTAGTTTAAACTTGAATAATATTTTATAAACAAAAATTAAAATTTTGAGTTTTACTTATTTATATACAATATGTTTTTATTTTATGTTCATTATTGACTTTTCTGTGAACAAAATTTTTAAGTTTTCTTCGCTCATCATCTGAGAAAAGGCTACATAAAGTTGACCATGGCTAAATACAGGATTGGGTAAGCAAACCCGAACTTTTTTAAATGATTAGCCTTGGGCTTTATCAATAGTCATTGCATGAGCAAGTTTTACTGGAAATTGTCTTCTTTTCACGTAAAAAGGAACTTCTTCAATCAAAGGCGATAAATCAATTCTCGGTATCAAGAAACTGGTTCCAGCCTTACTACCACTTAGTATTTCAGCTAATATAGTATACTCTCTCAAATCTTTTAATAACATTATAACAGCACCAATTTTTAATTGTAATTTATGTGGTGGTAATCCATTACGTGATAAAGAATTTGGAAACTCTAAAGGTAAGATTGAAGTTAAATTTTCATTATTTTCATCTTTAGCAGAATCTACGCTTAAATATACTTTAGTAGGCCCATTAATTTTTTGTAAAATTTTCTTATTTAATTTACTAACATCTGCATTTTTAGGTGCTAAAATTATACTTTCATTCAACACCGGATTTTCACAAGAAATCATTTTATTTCCGTAAATTTCGTCAATTAAATTACCACTTGAAAGAATTTCTTTGGGAAGCTTAAGTACTTCATGTTTATTTTCAAATATTGAAGAAAATTTTCCATCACCAATATTTAAAAGTCATTTTTTTTAATTTTTATCATTATCTTTAATACGTTTGTTTTCTTTTAAAGTCATACATTTGAATTGTTTCCATAATTGGCTATTTTTCACACAATTGTCTACTATTTGAACTCTATTACCATGTCTTACGACAGGTAACGTTTGTCTAAAATTTCAAAAAACTACAATAACTTTACCTCCGAAATGTAAATCGTTATTACAAATATCTTCTAACATCCGATCAACAGCTTCAAATGCATATCTTGAAGTCATAGTAATTTCATCCCAAATTATAATTTTAACGTTTCTCATTTCATCACCATCTTTGCAATTCGGCTTATTATTACATGTTGTACTATTATTCAAATTTAATGGCAATTTAAATGTTGTATGAACTGGTCTACCATTATGTAGTAAATTTGCAGCGATCCCTGTCCAAGCAACTGCAACAGTATTTATATTATTTATTGTACAATAAGTTATGAATGTATTAAGTAAATAGCTTTTACTACTTCCTCCAGGGCCATCAATAAATATTAATCAATCATTACATTTTTCATTAATAACATCAATTATAGTATTGAATATTATACTTTGTACATTAGTTAAAGTATGAATAAGTTCTCCAACATTATCATTGAATCTTAACTCACAGCTTTCTAAATCCATGTTGTTGTTAGAATTAATACATTCTAATGAAGGTAGGTTAAAATCAGTTGTTGTGTAACCGTGGTTTTGTATAATAAAATCTGACTAATATGTTTTTCTTACTCCCCCACCCGAAAGTACGTACTTTCGGCCCGCATCTCCGAGCCGAAAGTTAACTTTCACACCCTACTTTAGACCAACCGCGCGCTCTGATTGGCTGCCGAAATTTTCCGACCCGCTGCGCTTGAGCGCCCGCGCGCATGAGCCACTCTGTCTCATGCGCACGGGTGACGAGAAAAAAGAGTTAGTTGAAATAAAAAGTGGTGTTGTTTGATCGTGGTCATTGTTTTTTTCTCTTGTTTTCTACACGTACTTATGAGTCGTGTAGAAACAATTAAGTAAACGTGCGGACGGGAGCGTCCGAGGAAAATATGTTTGTGCGGTGTGAAGGTTAGACACGTACACCCAATGGACATTAATTCGTGTCGTTAGTGACCGACATGCATAACCTTTTCAATTGTTTTCTCATTTCTTATGTATGTTAATGTTTAAAAGGTTATGCGTGACGGTCACTAACGGGCACGGTGGATACGAATCAATGTCCATTGGGTGTATGGAATAGACAGAGGAAAGTGCACGGGTGACGAGAGAAAAGAGTTAGTTGATCAAACTTTAGTGTACTTATTTCATCACCTTATTTCTTTCTTTTTTTAATGAATGTGTTTCTGATGCCCGCCCCGACCAGCAAAACCTCGGCTTTGCCTCGGTCTTGCAAATGTCGGGCGGGCATCAAACCATCTTTACAACAGCGAAAGTAGCAGACGCCCAAAAAACCAGCTCTCCACGCCGGGTCGAAAGAAAAAACAGTCAGTAATATCGACCGAGCTACCCGAAGCGGCCGAGAGAGGCATTACTATCGAGCGGGCCGAAAGAAAAACTAACACTCAAACACAGCTAGCAGATGACAACGCAATTTTATTAATTATTTAACAATTACAGAACGTACTTCCGGCCGGGGAGTAAGAAAAATAGTATACAATACTTGGACCGGAAATTGGATGCCCTGGGCGTCATACCACGCACGCCCCGTAAATCCAATTTCCGGCCCACGTATCGTAATATACTATTAAAGCAAACTGTTCACATGATTTTTCATCCATTTTTGGGGGGTAAAAGTGAATTTTGTACTTGTCAAATAATTCTGCAGTATTTATAGGATGCTGGAAAACACAAATATAACTAAAAAATTCATACATATTATAAGGAAATTTGTATTGCGATGCTTCGTTTAAACATTTATCCCATTCTTCATCAGTTGATACTAACGTTTTAGATACAGCCGTTTCATACAATGTGTCATAAGTTGTATTATTATAAATTTTTAAAGCACTATATGAAGTTGAACCTTTTACATGCAATAGTAATAATCTTAGAAAAAAAACGTTCTCGTTATTTAGGAATAACTAAATGCATTCTACTTAAAATTGGTTTATTAATTTTTTTTTTCTTTTCACCCATTTTTTAGTTTTATTTTCAAAAATATAATAATTAGGAATATTTGAATATAAATATTGATGTGCTTCCCTCATCATGTTAATTGAGTTGAAACCAAGCTGTAAGTGGTGTACTTAAGTTGTAATCAATTACTTCATTTTTGCAATCATCTTTGAAATAAATATTTTGTCCATTTTCATTATGAACAGGTAATCCATAAATAACGTGAGATAATTCATACATGTGATATTCTAATAAATGACGCATTGCTTCGGTGGGACATACGTACCATGTATTGATATATTGATAAATTTCATTGTATTTAATTTCAGTTTCAGTTAATTCATTATTTGTTCATGAATCGTTTTCATATTAGAAATAATGCCCTATATTAGAAATAATTTCACTCCACTTTGGATTACAGGTCATGGTAAGAAACAAATCTGGTTTTCCATATGTTTGCACCAAAACCATTGCATCTACAAAATTTTGATGCAAGGCTCTGGGACTCCCAGTAAAACTAGATGGTAGAATAAAAATTTTGCCAATTTTACATATAGTATCATTATTATCTTTTTTTTAAGTAAATAATCCATTAATCCGTTGTAGTATTCTGTTCTTAATATTTCTTGATTTTTTTGTATAAAGTAAAGTCATGAGGATTCCACTTTAACCCACGCATCAATGACGTACTGTTGAGTTAATTTCCCTAAATGTAAAAAAGGGGTAAATTCATCTCTAATAGAAAGTTTGTACGAATAAAATTATAATGCTGATATATTACAATTTTTTATATTAGATTTCGTATTAGGCATCCACCCAAGTCATTGGGTCGACATGTTTAGTAATATTAGGAATTCTAATAGATCCTTCAGCTTTAGAATAAATACAAATATCCCTTTCACTTGGAGGTTCGCCATTATAACCAACAAAGATTACAGCAACTTCATTACAAGTTTCGTTATTATAACGATTTTTATCAAAGATGTCATTACGTATGAATAACATTTTCACTTCTCTTGGTATAGATGTATTACTCAAACAACGATTATATTCTTCAGATTCTACGTCATGCATCATTTTCCAAGCTGCAACATAAGGATTAGACTTATGAATTATAGAATTGGTCTGCTTTAATAAATCTTCCGAACGTGCAGGATGACTTTTTAAACGCACCCTGATGGCATCATCATTATCAATAATATACAACTGACTAAATTTTCTCAAATCACCTTCATTCGGGTGTAGCGCATAAGTATTATGATATATTTGTCCACAGATACGAATTACTGAAGGTCCTTGACTAAATAGTTTGTCAAAAGTCGCACCAAAACTTGCGAATGCAACAGCACTATTATAAGATCTAATTGATTTTAAAAAACCGCTGCCAATTCATTGGCACGTAGCTTCCTCCAAATTAATATATCGTTCCTATATATGGGAGCGTCCAGCAGAAACGGGCCACCGAGCGCGCGCGGTGCCTTTTTTCGCGTAAAAGGCGCTCTGTTTAACTCGCTCATAATCGTATGCTGCGTCTTTGAAAAAAAAACCAAGCACCTATATCGATAGATTTTTTTCTGCTCTTTCCAATTGCGCCATTGCTTTTACTGCGAAACGCGTTCTTCCGGACGAAAACTCGAGTTGAATATTGAAAGCCATTTTTCTCAAAGTATATCATGTTTTTTTTTCAAAATAAACTACACCATTGGAAAGTACAACTCTTAAGCTTCAAAACCCTATCTTGGAGAAGTTGGAGAAATAAAGGGTTTAAAAGTAACAACATGAAAAAGACAGCGCCGAGGGTCCGCGCGAGCCCCTCGCGCCCGTGCGTACGGCACGTTTAAGTGCACGCTCTATTCAATTCGCTAATAATCGTGTACCAAGTCTCTGAAAAAAGAACTAAGGACATATATCGATAGATTTTTTCCTGCTCTTTCCAATGGTGCTATTATTTTTATTCCGAAATATTTCCTTCTAGTTGAAAATTCCATTTGAATGTTTAAACTCTATTTTTTCAATAAAATATCAGTCTTTTCTTCAAAATGAATTATATTCTTCAAAAGTACAAGTCTTAAACTATAAAATATTATATTTTTAAGTTGAAACATAAAAAGTTCAAAAATAGTAAGATCAAAAAGACAGCGGCTGCCCGAACTTTTTACGCTATGCTCAAGGGCGGATTAATATACGCGATGTGCTATTTCGCCCTTTCATTTTTGTAAATATAAAATGTTTTGTAACTTACAATGCCAATGCATGGACATAATTTTGTGGATCTAGTTGTAACAGTTAGTATAATATTACAATGAACTTTGTTCATTTATATATAACAAAATTTGAAAAACATAATATATTAAACATAAAAATATCTATGAACGCACTGAAAGCAGTGAAACAGAAATTTAAAATAACCTTATAGATTTTTCAATCTGGCATAACAATATTACCTTTTCCTTTAAATTCTAATTTTTTTACATTTTTTTGATTTTATAAGAATTGTCCTTTTTGCGACATCCGCTTCTTTCTTTGTTTGAGTTTTAAGTACTTTTTCTTTTTTGATCGGTGGATATAATTGAGAATTTTCTGACGCTGAAAATCTTTTAAGTTCAACTTTTTGGCATCATTTAATAATTTAATACAATGAAACAATTGAGTTCCAGGTATTGTCTTAGCTGAGGCTAGCCTGTTTGGTAGCTTTTCTGTAGCCTTTAAGTAATCGTCTTTTGATGAAAAAAAGCACTCAATATTTTTGAAATACTCAGTTGCCCATTTGTATAAATCTTGGGGCGTCAATATATAATTGTCGGGTACTTTCCGTAAACTTTCTCGTCTGGCATTGCTTTTCACGGAAGCACCTATTCCATCACATGCATTTTTTCCGTGGGCTGTTGCATGAAAATGCCACTCAGCATCAACAGCAAAATCATCATAATGATGAAGAAGATTTTGGAAATTGCATTTATTTTTAAAATGTTGCGCAGCTCCATCAGTAAAATAAATAAATTTTCTAACTAAATCGAAAGACTTTTTAAGGAAATTAATTATAATTTCTTGTATTAAATAAACTGCAACAACGTCATGAATTAAACTATCTGAGAAAACTACCATGCTTTTGTGTTCAATTTTAGATTCTGATCCTTTATAGTAAATGACTATTGTAGCTAATCTACATTGATTATTATTATAATGAAATGATTGTGCTGCATCTTGTACTATAAAAGCATAGTTTTCTGAAAAATCTAGAGAAATTAAAAACTCTCCTTCAGATAAGGATTCTCTCAAGAATTGAAAATAAGAAGACTGTTGTTTAGAAATAAATGAATGAGTCTTAAGTTTATACAAAAGAGGAAAAAAAATATCGATAAATGAAGACTTAGAAACGTTTTCAGTTTGCAATGTTGATCTATCGGTAGTTTTCCACATTTGAAACTTTATTTCATTAATTTCAGAGCGTTCGAATAATAATTCTAGATCATTTTTTAGAGGTTCGACACCAGGACAATTTTCGCACATATTTAAATAGCATTTCGCTGTTGGACTTTTACCAACTATTTCGGCTATGCAATCTTTATAAGTGTTCATTCTATCAAAAGAAACTCCTGAGTTTCTTAAACCAACTAACAGAAGTTTAATATTTTGATGATAAACGCAAACACACACTGAATGTATCCCACTGCTACCAGCTAAAACACAATATTTAGGACGACATTCGGCAAATTTACTGAATCCTATTTTCGATCCAGGATACTGTTGCTTATATTTTAAATATAGTTCTCGAAGATTGTATAAAACAAGCCGTTTCTGGATGTAACTTTTTGTGCCATCATCATTTTTTATACATTTGTTATCTTTATAGCCTGGTATAATTCTACTATTCTCATCACTTTCATAGAAGAGCTTTGCTTGATCTAAAGTATCACTTGTTATTTTTTTATTTCCTCTGTTGTCATTTAATTGGGCTGGGTTATCAAATAATTTACATTTCGATGAAAGTCGATGAGACAAGTTCGAAAATCTAGCTACTTTGCGAGTGCTCCAGTTTTTAGGAAGTAATTTCAAAAGTAATATCTTTTCCATTTTTGTCAAATTTTGGTCATTCAACAATTTTTTCAAATTAAAAATAATTTCTTTAGAATCTTCTATTGAAATCTCACTCTCTTCTTCAATCTGAGCATTAGATTTTATTCGACAAGAATCGCATATTTTGTCTCTATCAGTTAAATGCGGATAACAAGCTCTAAGTTTATCGGAAACAAACCTAAGTTTCGATGAATGCTTCATTTCATCAAATGGATTACAGCAACGATTTAAAATGTTAGACATTTTATTAAGCTTTTTTTTATTAAGGCAATAAGACAAAGGGGCAAAGTAATAAGGCATGTGCATAAAGCACCTGGCTAGTGGGCGACGCAGGCCTGTATTTAAGCCCGCGGGGTGATGTTTTTCATTGAAGGTAGTGCGCTTGGTGCTTGCCATCTAGCGGGCACTTCGGGTACTAATCCCGAACAGAAGCATTTCGGAATAAAAATAATAGCACCATTGGAAAGAGCAGGAAAAAATCTATCGATATATGTCCTTAGTTCTTTTTTCAGAGACTTGGTACACGATTATTAGCTAATTGAATAGAGCGTGCACTTAAACGTGCCGTACGCACGGGCGCGAGGGGCTCGCGCGGACCCTCAGCGCTGTCTTTTTCATGTTGTTACTTTTAAACCCTTTATTTCTCCAACTTCTCCAAGATAGGGTTTTGAAGCTTAAGAGTTGGTCTTTCCAATGGTGTAGTTTATTTTGAAAAAAACATGATATACTTTGAGAAAAATGGCTTTCAATATTCAACTCAAGTTTTCGTCCGGAAGAAAGCGTTTCGCAATTAAAACAATGGCACCATTGGAAAGAGCAGGAAAAAATCTATCGATATAAGTCCTTGGTTTTTTTTTCAAAGACGCAGCATACGATTATGAACGAGTTAAACAGAGCGCCTTTTACGCGAAAAAAGGCACCGCGCGCGCTCGGTTGCCCGTTTCTGCTGGACGCTCCCATATATAGTATATATTTTAAATATACAATACGTTTATTCATAATAATTTTTTTTTCAATGATTTAATAATTCATTAATATTTAAAAAATTGAATATTTTATTCTTATTATTGAAATTATTTATTATTTGACACTTATTTTATTTAACAAAAAATAAATATTTTAAAATATAAAATTAAAAAATTACTATCTACCCTGAGGTCAACTTACTCACATTTTTAAAATCATATATAATAACTCCATTTTTTACATTTTAAATGTATTATTATTCAACAATTGTGTATCTTTATTATAAATAATTGTGTACATATTATAAAAATTGAAATTATTTTGATTTTTTTAATGGTCGGTTATAATTTTTGTCATCCTCTTCTTTTATTCTCAATAAAATATCGTTGATTGTTGATTTTATCATTTCTTACACCATCTTAATTTAAAAAAAAAGCAAATAATATATTATGTAAACACAAATATCAGTCGCAGCTAATAAAAACATTTACATAACTTTGTGAAGGCCAAATGAGTGTATATAAAATTATATGCCCATGAACCATAAACGTTTCAACTTCAAATTTTTTATCTCAAAATTGAAAGAGGATAATTCTTACTATATTCACTTCAAATCGCGGTCATTCAAAAAATTAGTTCAAACTCAAAATAATTGGCCAGCGTATCTGATTAATTTCATGTTTCTGCAGAACTCGCTGTAAATTAACCTCAATAAAAAACAAAAGCAAGTAAACAACACGCGCGCGTATCGCACGTCATTTCCATTTTCTAGTAACACATACATAAAACCGTTTCCGAAAAATTACGATTTGAAAAGATGGCTAAAACAGTTTTAACAGTTTTGACCTCAAGTATCTCTGAAATTTATAAACTAATTCTTTTACACTAACAATTTATGTAATAAATAATATACAAACTTTACAACCTCCATCAACTCCAGATCTCCATCAAATTTCAAAATAATTCAATTTTACTCTAGTTATTGTGCGACATAAAAAGTCATTTCCAGAAATGCCAAATTTTAAATATCAAATATCTCAAAAACTAACCATATAATCTGGATGAAATTTTACATAGGTATTGCCTTATATTGCATACAAAATAGTCTACAAGTTTGAAACTGACACTTTAAGTCGTCATTGAGAAATTACGATTTTGAAAAATACGTAAAAAAATTTTAACCTTAAATATCTCTAAAAATCTCCACAATATTTCAACATGATTAAACCAATTTTATTTCTCTAGTTATCATATGACAAAGAAAATGACTTTTCAAAATACATTAATTTTAAATATCAAATATCTCAAAAAGTAATCGAACGATCTTGATGAATATTCGCCCATATATTACCAATCTCACACACAAAATTGTCTATAAATTTGTAGCTGATTCATCAAACCGTTCTCGAGAAATTGCGATTTCAAAAAAAGGTTAAGAAAACTTTAACCTTAAATATCTCTGAAATTTATTGACTAATTATTTAGCCCAAAGAACATAGCCGAGAGCTATTCCAAGTCTACCTCTACAAGGAATTTCAAAGCGATTAAGTCGATTTTACTAAAGTAAACGTGCTTCATACAAAACGCATTTTTTCATTTTTTATTTTTTTCCTCAAAAACTAGTTGACAGAATGGATTCAAATTTTTACAAATTATAGCTATTTATATTTTGCATTATCATGATTTTTTTTTTTTTTTTTTTTTTTTTTCAAAAAATTCACCGTTTATTTTTGGAGTTATACGCTTTAAAAAAAAACACGTTTTTGTTAATAAGATAAGACCTGCAATAGCTAAAGTAATTTTTTTCTTTTTGGAAACTATAGGTCTTTTTATGCTCTTTCGAATGCTATATGTCCGATTCAAATATCTCAATGTTATCATTAAAAAACGCAAAAATGAATTTTGCGAAAATCAAAAATTCGAAATAAAACAAAAAAAGCATCAGTGAATTAAAAAGGGGATTTCCTTCCCCCATTCTCATAAGAAAAAAAAAAAAAAATGAGACCTGTCCGGTTAAAATCGATCGAATAGATCCTGAGATAAAACGGCATACACACGCACACACACGCGAGCGTACGCACGCGCGCACACACACACACACGCACGCACGCACATTTTCTAAAATCATGTGATTCGAACTTATATCACCTCTATTCGTGTTTCTGAGCGATTTAACGAAACTTAAAATTTTACTATTACAAAGCTTCCTCTAGGAGGAAGCAAAATTCTTCGATGTTGTTGTTCTACCGATAATTAAATTTCCCAACTCCATTGGATATTGCGGATCTTCTGGTAAAATTACTTTTCCCTTGTGGCAGCAGTTCGAAAATTTTTTATCTCGAGGTAATTCAAAAGTAAAATGTTTGGCATGGCAAACTTCACACACTAAATTTAAGTCGCCGACATTATTTTCTTCTATTAAGTTTTCGTCAATTAAAGAATTAGCAATAAATGCAGTTTTTAAAATTGGAGTAGATTTAGATTTCGATAAAATAGTTTTTTTATGCTTTTGATAATGTTCTTTTTTTCGAATCAATATAGATTCCCTATTTATTTCATAGTATCGTTTATGCTTGGATACTGGCTCTGACGTCAAATCAATTAATTCAAGAGGAATTGTCCGTTTTTTACTAATTGATTTTTTAATGTGCTGTCTTGAAGATAGATTATCTAAAATCTTTGTGGTATTTTTTTATATGTATTACGTTTTCAGTTTTCACTGAAATTGTTGGTGAACATTTATTGTTTAAATTAATGTGATCAGTAATGTCAAGGTTGTTAATTTTATGTAATAATTGATGATTTTCAGTTAAACTGCCGTTGATTACTTTAGCAATTTTATTAGGAAATGATGTAGGAATTTCCTCATAATTAAAATCATCAAGATCCTTTCTTTTACGAATACATAAATCTATTGCATTACATTCATTATTATATTTCATTTCTTTTTTTGTAGTGGTAGTAAACGATTTTTTCTTTAACGTTGAAGATACCTTGTTGCAAATTATCCAAAGAAGTTTTATTAGTTTCTATTAGTAAATCTTTTTTAGTAAAATTACATCGTTGAAATAATAAATGTTGTTGGCTAGCAAAATAATTAATTTTATTTTGTTTAAGAATCTCAAAATTACCATTATCAAAATTACCATTATCAAAATTAACCGGAATAGTAAAAAATTGCTGATTATGAATAATATTTCGAATCAAAGGAATATGATTAGAAATAAATAAATTATGATTTAAATGATCAGCTCACGATCTATCATTTATAAACAATTTTGTATGTGATATAGATATTATGTATCTGAATTTTCATGAAGATCATACAATTACTTTTTGATATAAACATAATATTATAACATATAATTATAATTATTATTTCTTTATGAACAATCGAAATTTTAAATTTTGTTTATAACAATATATTTAAGTTAAAACTATAGTTTTGATAAAATTAATTAAAACTACATCAAGGAGCGCAGGAGTGCTCTGAAGGCAAGTATAGAAGAAGCCTGAAGGAGCGACCCGTGCTACATATACATTGAAATGCCTGACCGAGAATTTCAAATATTTACTGCAACTTTCAATCGCTTTTATTCAACTCAAATTTATAATAATAACATGCTATTTGGCTATACTATATTGCACAAAAAATTTCATGTAAAAAGATGTTCTCATATTAAAGATATTAAATAGTGAAAAATTTTATGTCTGGTTTCCGATTCTAAAGTGTCTCCATTTCTCATCGTCAGACTTCGTTTTCATCCCACTTCCGGTTTCCTGATTCAGTTTATATATATATATATATATATATATATATATATATATATATATATATATATATATATATATATATATTTATCTGCAACGGTTCGTTCCGGGACGTTTACACTGTACATCGCTGTTATTTCCGGGACGCGCTGTTTTTTCCGGGACGTCCCGGAAAATCTGTGTCTGCAACTGTTATTTCCGGGACGTGGTATTAGTCCCACACCCCAGGGATATTATTTCTTTAGTCACGCGCTTATATAGGGAACTCTGAAGAGATAAACTATAGGACCCTGTAGATTACCAGAAATAACGTTTATAGGTCTTATATATATATATATATATATATATATATATATATATATATATATATATATATATATATATATATATATATATATATATATATATATATATATATATATATATATATATATATATATATATATATATATATATATATATATATATATATATATATATATATATATATATATATATAAAGACCTATAAACGTTATTTCTGGTAATCTACAGGGTCCTATAGTTTATCTCTTCAGAGTTCCCTATATAAGCGCGTGACTAAAGAAATAATATCCCTGGGGTGTGGGACTAATACCACGTCCCGGAAATAACAGTTGCAGACACAGATTTTCCGGGACGTCCGGAAAAACAGCGCGTCCCGGAAATAACAGCGATGTACAGTGTAAACGTCCCGGAACGAACCGTTGCAGATAAAATATATATATATATATATATATATATATATATATATATATATATATATATATATATATATATATATATATATATATATATATATATATATATATATATATATATATATATATATATATATATATATATATATATATATATATATATATATATATATATATATATATATAAACTGAATCAGGAAACCGGAAGTGGGATGAAAACGAAGTCTGACGATGAGAAATGGAGACACTTTAGAATGGGAAACCAGACATAAAATTTTTCACTATTTAATATCTTTAATATGAGAACATCTTTTTACATGAAATTTTTTGTGCAATATAGTATAGCCAAATAGCATGTTATTATTATAAATTTGAGTTGAATAAAAGCGATTGAAAGTTGCAGTAAATATTTGAAATTCTCGGTCAGACATTTCAATGTATATGTAGCACGGGTCGCTCCTTCAGGCTTCTTCTATACTTGCCTTCAGAGCACTCCTGCGCTCCTTGATGTAGTTTTAATTAATTTTATATATATATATATATATAACTTAGTACACCGCTACCTTCCAGGACACCTACAGGTTTTCTGCAATAGAAGTAGGTATAAAACGTTAAACAGTATATAAGTGACTAAAGAAGTAATATTCCTCAGGGTGTTGACTAACACCACGACGCCTGCGGCGCCCCCTTTCAGGTCCGTAGTATTTTATGTTGATTTCGGAAAAATTTTACGGAAAAAAACGTTGTGAAAGAAACCCTAAATGTCCTGAATAACACAAAAATGTCCTGAAAGGTAGCGGTAAACATATTCCTAATTCAGTACAGTCCTGAAAACATGCAAATGTCCTGAAACATAGCGGTGAACAGAAATATATATATATATATATATATATATATATATATATATATATATATATATCTATATATATATATATATATATATATATATATATATATATATATATATATATATATATATATATATATATACTAGGGGTACCCCTACTCGCTCCGCTCGTCAACCCCCATATAAAATAAATTTAAAAATTTTATATTTTGGAATAAGAGAACAAATCACCCTGATGTTCATTATTTTAAATTATTACACTTATTTTATTACTTATAAATTATTACTTATTTTATTACTTATAAATTATTACTTATTTTATTACTTACTTTATAAATATTGAACAATGTTTTAAATTTAACCAATAACTGTGTTGCGTTAATTCGTTTCATATAAACTTTATTAACTATAAAGATTGGTTGAAGAGACGAACAGTTTTCCACGTCACCCTGGGGGTACTGTTCATGGACCGTTGGATTGTTATTTTAAGTGGCATCCTTCGCCAATAGCCCTACATTACCACTATACCTAAAATTTTATGAAATTTTATTAAAAATAATTTTATATCATTTATATTACATTTTGACATTTAGGAAAATAATAAATTAAAAATAAATTATATGATTTATATTATCTTTAATATACCCTTGAATGTTTTTATAAGCTTTTTATTATTTAGAATCATATATATTTATTTGTTCCTTTTATATATATTTTTGCTTTTAAACATTATATTGGATACATGAAAGAATTTAATATAATTTATTGTAAATTATTTTAAAATTAATATAATTTTATTTTCCTTAAATTGCAAATGTTCCATTTTCATACTTAATAATAATTTACTTAATAATAATTTTCTTTTATTTCATTGAATTTTTACATTTATTACTTCTACTTAAAATTTACACAAATATTTATAAAAAAATAATTTTCAAATTTTTAATTAAATTTTCTTTAACATATCCTGTGACGTTTTTGTAAGCTATTTATAATATGGAAATATATATTTTTATTTTTTCTGTTATATATATTTTTGCTTATAAAAATTTTATTGGATACGTAAAAGAAGTTTTTTTTTTTTTTTTTTTTTTTTTTTTTTTTTTTTTTTTTTTTTGGAGGTACTAGGTGAATCTTCCGAGCCCCCGTCCTTGCTTACCGCATGGAGGGGGGGCTCACTAAGACCATCACGAAGCGTCGGGCTCCGCGGTGTGAGGGATTTCTACCCCCTAAACACCCAAAACCTTTCCCGCGGCGTTCACCGGAATCCGGCCCGGAACTGTTATACACATTACTTCGGACTGGTCGGCGTTTCTATGCCCTACGGCAATCTTATACATCTTGCCTGTCTGTCTATTTTTCGTCTTCTGTATCAGTTTTCAAGGCAACCGTCAGTGTTTTTGCCTTGTAGTACGTGAGTCACGTAGCGTGCTATGTCGTCCCAGTTTAGTTTGCTTGACAGCATCAGTGTCACGACGTTATCCGGTGTGATGTCACCCGGTATCGTCTGTAGTGTTTCGCGACTATCCAGCGGGGGCACACGAAAAATGTGTGCTCCGCGTCGTCTCTATTATGTCCGCAGTACCTGCAGGACGGGGTCGTTATCTTCCCCATCCGATGCAGATACTGGCGGAAGTATCCGTGTCCGGATAGGAACTGGGTCAGGTAAAAATTCACCTCCCCAGCTCCTCTCTTATGCCAGAGTCGCACGTCCGTTATGAGGTGTCTCGTCCACTTGGCTTTGTCGCTGTCTGTCCATCGCGTTTGCCAGGATGTCAGCGTCGTCGTCCGTGCGTCTATGGAGGCTCTCGCTCTTCTCCTTTCTTTGCTGTACTCGTAGATCCTCTTCCGCTCGAGAGCGAGAAGGTCTACTGGGACAACCCCTGCGATCACTAGTACCGCCACCTCTGAGACAGTGCGGTACGCGCACGCGATTCGCAGCTCTCCCAGTCTTTGTACCGCCGCGATCTTTTTGCGGTACTTCTCTATTGGCGTCGCGTCCGCCCATATCTCGGCCCCATAAAGGAGCATCGAGTTGGTCACTGTCATAAGCAGTCGTCGTACGCTCGGTCTCGGTCCCTTCGTATTTGCCATGAGGCGGGCGAAGGCGGCGGTCTTTAACGCCGCTCTCTCAGCGACGCCACGTATGTGTGGCCAGAAGGTCATCTTCGTATCCAGGGTCACCCCCAGATATTTGGCGAACCGTCCATGATGCACAACGGACGTCCCCACCGTCATGGGTCTCGTCGTGTCTATCCGTTTCCTAGTTAGATATAGTAACTCCGTCTTTTGCATGGCCAGCTGTAGTCCCCGACTTTGCATCCATTCGTCCACCCGTCTCGTGGCTTGGGTCAGCCTCATCTGAGCCAGTTGTGTATCCTTGGTCGTGATGACGATGACCAGATCGTCTGCGTAGCCGATCAGATAGACCCCCGGCGGCATCGGAAGATCCAACACCTCATCGTAACCTACGTTCCAAATATCGGGGCCAAGGATCGAGCCCTGCGCTACTCCCGCCGTCATTTTTCTTTTCTTAACCCCAGTCTGCGTCCCGTACGTAATGTAACGGTCTCGTAGATAGTCCTTGAGGATTCGGAGAAGGTATGGGGCAGCGGGAAAAAATGCCCGCACAATGTCCGTCCACCTCACCGAGTTGAAAGCGTTTCGTACGTCGAGTGTTGCCATGAGCACTATTGGCCTGTTCTTGTGGGGTCTAGTCTGTGCTCTGTCAAAGGAGTCGATCACTTTTTGGATCGCCCCTATCGTCGACCGTCCTTGTCTGAACCCGTACTGTCTGTCGTTCAGGCCGCCAGCGTCCCGAACCGCCTGTTGGATTCGCGGTCTCAGGAGCATTTCGAAGAGCTTGCCAAGTGTATTCAGCAAGCTCAGCGGTATGTAGGATGACGGCGAGTCCGGGTCCCCACCCTTTCCTTTATCAATGAAGATCAGCCGCGCCGTCTTCCAATCTTTGCTGAACACGCCCTCCGCCAGGCATGTATTATATAGGTTCAGGAGTATCTCCGGGCGTCGTTTTGCAACAATCCCGAGGATTTCCGCTGGGATACCGTCCGGACCTGGTGCCTTCCCCGCCGAGAGCTGCGCAACAGCCAAGCTGAGCTCACCCCGGTTGAACTCTTGCACCTCGTCGTCGCCAGTATCGTCGCCCCCCCCCCCCACCCTTGTTCCAAGTGTGTAGGGAAGAGTCCGTCAATGATTCTGTCCATCGTTTCTTCGTCCCTGACTACCGGTGGATTGTTGCCTCCCAGGTTGCGGGTGACGATCTTGTAACCCGCTCCCCAAGGGTCTGAGTCCACCTCGTTAATCAGTTTGGTCCAACTTTCCTTTTTACTGTCATTGATAGCGCGCCTCAGTTCTTTGCGCGCTACCCGGTACTCCTCCGAGTGGGCCATCGCGTCCGCTGTGTCGCGGGCGCGCTGGGCCCTCCGTCGGAGCCGTAGGCATTCGCGTCGGAGGCGCGCGATATCTTCGGTCCACCAGTACACCGGTTCTTTGTCACATCTCGTCCGTTTTCTTGGCATAGAGGCGTCACAGAGCCGTCTCAAGAGCCCCGACGTTTCCTCTGTTAGCTTTTCAGCCTGTTCCCTACCACCGATGCCGCGAGGGATCGCCGTTGTCGGGTCCGGTTCCCTGTCCAGCTGTGCCGTCAGTTTATCAACGTCTAGTTTTTTCATGTTCTATCCCGCGGGAGTTGGGGCGGTCCCTGTTCTGCTCTGTGTTTTGTCGGTCACTCCGAAGATGATGTACTGGTGGTCGCTGGCCGTGTAGCCCTCGAACACCCGCCACCCCTCGACACTTCGGAGAAGTCCAGTCGTCACAAAGGTCACGTCTGGGATGGATGCACCATAGCCGGGTCTCCTGTACGTCGTCGCCTGTCCCACGTTTGCTACTGCTAGGTCTAGCCTTGCTTTTGATTTATTTTATTTTTCATATTTTATAATTAAATTTTGTAAATAATTTAAATCATATTCTATAAGTAAATTATTACAATAGTTATACATGTTTTCTTCTTTTTCATGGGTTTCTATTATTTCATTCAATTTGACTAACTTCCCAGTTGAAAGTAACCAATAAAATCCAATAAAAAAATTTTGCATATGATATTATAAGTATTTGCACCAGTAAAATCTTATGAAATCAAATAAAATGTGTGTATTAATCGGCATTAACTAATGTTTTCATTAGCTTAAGCCAATCATTAGATCATGCCGATGTTGTTTATGCAGATAAATAGACACATTTTATTTGATTTAATAAGATTTTACTGGTGCAAATACTTATAATATCTTATGCAAATTTTTTTTATTGGAATTTATTGGTTACTTTCAACCGGGTTTGTAGCATCTTTTAAATTATATACTTCTATGTATTTATTTTGTGTTGGATCCCAAATTAACGGTATTTGTATCATAGTAATATTGTTATTATATTCATTGATATAATTATTTAAATGTATTTCACATTCGTTTTGTTCATTTATATGATTCTGTAACTGTTCGTTTAATTCATCTAATTCTCTTGCGTGTTGTATACTACTCACAATTCAATATACATATTTTGCACAGGATCCCATCATAATGGACTAGGTTTTGAATCACCTTGTTCAGTCATCTTATATTTTACTAAATAGTAGTTAATTACATTAAGAAAAGTAATTTACATTAAATGTATAATTAAAGTAAATTTTAATTATATTATGTAATTAATTATTGTTTATATTATTTCTTAAATTATTTTGATCAATTATATTATGTTATTATTCTAATGTCGTTAAGAAGATCATAATATTAAAATATCATATGAATATTTTATTGTATATTTATTAAATTTTAAAATGTTATTATTTTATTTATACCATTGTTAGTTTATTATATTATAATCTTATTATTTAAATTAATTATCTAATATTTCTTTTCAAACAATATTTGTTACTTCTATTTTATTTTCAGATTCATTTTGTGTGTGTGTGTGTGTGTGTGTATGTGTGTGTGTGTGTGTGTGTGTGTGTGTGTGTGTGTGTGTGTGTGTGTGTGTGTGTGTGTGTGTGTGTGTGTGTGTATGGGCATTCTCTGTCAACGCGACACCCCCTCTGCCCAGAACAATTTTGATCCAAATGAGGTCTACCTAGGCTCAAATGAAAGCTCTTGACTTTTACTTTCGAACGCCGTCTGGCAATTCCGAAAATTCAAAATGGCGGATCCAATATGGCGGCTGAAAGTCTCGGAATGATGGAAAAACAAGTTTTTCTTCACTCTAATAGCGAATCTGATACGAAAATTGTTATTTCTTGCCACTAATATGAAGTTAGCGACATATTTTCTTACTACTACCGTTCAAACCGAGCGGTTAAAATTGACCTTGGATCATTTTTCAAGGTCATGATTTCTGTCTCTGCATCATTAATGTTTTGTTGAACGTAACCTCCTATGAGCCATTTGTTCCTTTGTGCATATCGTGGGACCGGCGATCTAAAAATTTCATGTATAAAATCCTTAGAGAAGATAAAGTTCCACAATAGAACTATCAAGTAGTTTTAGCATAACCCATTCCGAACCACGTGGAGGTACTACTTCTCTCAGAACATAAAAAAATTAAAAAAAAGGAGGATAAAAAATAGAAAAACTTGAATATTATAAAAAAAATTCAGTATATTTTCCCATTGAAAATTAAAGTAGAACAGATACAGACTTAGCAGCATTCGAGTACCTTTTCATGATAACTTTCCCGTCACTTGATAATTGAAAAGAATGATGTTTAAGAATCTGTGGGACAGGTAATGCATCTTGAAACCTACGATTGAGTTTCCTTTTGAATTTATCATGTTCAGTCTGCGTAAAATAAAAAATCCTTATATTTTCAAAATGATTGTTAGCCCACTTCACAAGAGATGTGTGCGTCAGAATAGCATCTTTCGGTTTCGCCTTCAAGCTAGCTCTATAAGCTTCTCTTTTAAATATTGCACCAAGACCATCATAACAGCTTTTACCATGAGCAGTGGCGCAAAAATGCCACTCTGCCTCAATTCCAAAATCCTTCTCATATGAAGAAGATTTGCTATCTGAAAGCGGTTCTTGAAATGCTGTTTTGCTCCATCTGTCACTTTTCTCTTGATTTCTGGAATCAATAAATTCTGAATAGTATAGACAGAAGAAGTGTCATGCTTCAAACTATTCGACAAGAATACACAACTTTCATGCTTCAGCTCTGAATCTTCTTTATAATAGTAAATAGCTGGAAAAACAGTGCACTGGTCATTATTAAAATGGAAGGCTTGAGATGCATCTTGAACTGCAAAAGAGTAATTCTCAGAATAGTCGAACATTACCAGAACTTCTCCATTGCCTAGATTACTTTTTATTTGAGCAATGAAATTACCTTGTTCTTTGGCAATATATGAGTGGGGTTTAAGTATCGCCAATTTGGCATATAATTCATCAACAAATTCTTCAACTGGTAGAATTAAATTCTGCAAAGTTGATCTATCCGTTCCTGACCACGCACAGTACTCAATTTGTGAGATATTTGCTCCATCCAATATTTCAGGTAAACGAGACGTAAGATTTTCAGAACCAGGGCACTTCGAACATTCATCCAAGTGACAGTCAGGTGTAGGATTCTTACACATAATTTGCTGTAAACAATCTTTATAACTACAAATGGGTTCTTCTTGATTTTTCGTGAGCTTCTGAATATCGATTGCATCCAACATCAATTTACAATTTTGATGAATGGTGCAAACGCAGACGCTATGCGTTCCTCTAGCACCAGCAAGAACATAATGTTTTGGTCGTAATTTCGCGAAAGTACTGAATCCTACTTGCACTATTGGTTCTGCTATCTTGAATAATTCGCAAAGTTCTCGTAAATCGAAATATAAAAGACGTTTCTGCACCTGAGTCCGCTTTCCATCAATAATAACAGAGACAATATCTTTTCGACCCGGCATCATCCGACTGTGCAGATCGTTATTATAACATTCAACAATGACTTCTATTACTGCCTTTGACAAAGTTTTACCATGTTTAGTCGTTGTTGTAGCTAAAATACCTCCATCGGCTTTGAGTTTTTTCGACTTTCTTACTAAATGTCTTGATGTATTGAATTCACGGGAAATTCGACTAATATTTCAAGTTGATGGGGCGATTGTAAGTATAGTTCTATTGTAAAGTTTAATTACAGGGTTATCAAAAAGTATGGGACCCCCGTATTTTCCCAGAAACGATATTTTTTTAAAAAGCTAAGGTCATACCGTAAGTAATTTTCAACGAGGATTTGCCTGGTCAGATGATCTTGAATCTGACCTCGTCGTTGACCTTCAAAGTCAATTCAAAAATTGCAAAATTCAAAAATTTTGCAATTTTTGATCGCATTGTATACGTGTATAGTCACACGGTCTTACACCAACTATAGCATCCACGGCGTCACGTCGGTTTTTTTCTCTCAGTGCGTATACTGCACGATTTTTGTGCAGGAGGAGCACCAAATCAAAAAAGCAGTAGCAGCACAAATGTGTTGTACCATTGCCACACTTTTTAGTGCTTCTTCTGCCCTAAACTTTTGTACTCCTGAAGAACGATGAAATAGATTAAATGCGGAACAATTTTAGTGCAACATTTGCTCTAAAATGGGAGAGTAAAGGACTTAATGTTTAATTACGAAACAATTCTTGCATTTGGTACTGATACTCTACGCTAACGTGTTTCTTCTCCACCAAACTTTTTTCAGTGATTCTGAAATGTTTCAAAGTGTGGATATAACCACAGTTTTTCTGTTACTCTTCCGAATTAGAACCGATTGATAGCATGAATTGAAGAAGTATAACTGCGAAAGAATCGGTTTATTAAAGTTAGAACTCACCATGAAAATGACCTTGAAAAATGATCCAAGGTCAAGTCTATTTATGATCTTAATCAAGTTTTCTACTAGTTTCGTGGAATACTAGTCCGAAAATCCGGAAAATAACTTTTGACCTTCAAAATGACCTTGAAATATAATTTTAACCGCTCGATTTGAACGGTAGTAGTAAGAAAATATGTCGCAAACTTCATATTAGTGACAAGAAATAACAATTTTCGTATCAGATTCGCTATTAGAGTGAAGAAAAACTTGTTTTTCCATCATTCCGAGACTTTCAGCCGCCATATTGGATCCGCCATTTTGAATTTTCGGAATCGCCAGACGGCGTTCGAAAGTAGAAGTCAAGAGCTTTCATTTGAGCCCAGGTAGACCCCATTTGGATCAAAATTGTTCTGGGCAGAGGGGGTGTCGCGTTGACAGAGAATGCCCCATATATATATTGTTTGGATTTTTACATCATGAAAGTGCTACGTACAATTATCCATGGGAAAATAATTGTTTTTTTTTTAAATATTCCTACACTATTAAAACTTTGTCCTTGTGATTTATTAATAGTTATAGCAAATGCTAATACAATAGAAAATTGTTTTCTATATAATGAATGGTAACGATGATGATTCACAAGTATTTAGTGTAATGCGTGGTATAAATACTTTATTTCCTTTATTTTCTCCAATAATGATTTCAGCTTCAATATTATATTTATATAAATTTGTTATTTTTAATCGTGTTCCATTACATACTCCATCAATGATGCTAAGATTACGAATTAACATAACAATTGCATTTTTTTTTTAATTTTATTTCATATGGAGGTAAACCTTCTCGTATATTATTTAACATTTCTATCGAAAAATTTAAATGTATATTTTCATCCGTTTGATCTACTCCTTTATGTGTTGCATAATCTATACTATAATATTTTACAGTTTTATGTTCAATTAAGTTCAATATTTTATTATTTAATATATTTACTTGTTCATTATGTGAACTTAATATTACATTTTTTGAAAAATGATAATTTTTATTAATATTTTTATATATTTCATGGCAAACATCATTTGTTTTCCATTTATCTGGAATTTTAAAGTGATCAATTTTTCCTTCTCCATTATCTAATAAAAATGATGTAAAAGAATTATCTTGAGTACAAATGTTTATTTTTAAATGGAAAATTTTAAACAAAGGCCAAAGATAAGAATTTTTAAAAATCCCGAAAATCTTAACGACTCAGCGCCCCCTCACCCCCCTCGCGTCTCCTCGCCCCCCTCGCGCCCTCTCACCTCCCTCACGTCAATTCGCCCCCCTCCTCAGCGCCCCCCTCAGCGCTCCCCTCACCCCCCCTCAAAATAACGTAAAAATGTGACTGGTTATACGTTTTTTTGAAAGAAATTGTTAGAGGCTTTAAATATTCCTTATTACATGTCCGATATATCTGCCATTTCTTCTAAAATGTCCCCGATAACAAAAACTTTTTGTCGTTTGATAATGTCCATTTCTTCAGAACAATGATAAAATTTTTAATAATATAAATATTCAGTGTTACTGACTATAGATTTATATCCTTCTTAAAGTTTATCCAAAGGAGTTATAGAAGTATCCACAACTTTGATATTATTATAATTTTGCACGTGTAAATATAATACATTATTTTGTTATTCTAAAATGTCCCCGATAACAAAAACTTGTTGTCCTTTGATAGTGTTCATTTCTTCAGAACAATGAGATACTATTATGAGAGTGGTTCTATATGGCTATTGGCGAAAGATACCACTTAAAATAACAATCCAACGCGTCAATGAACAGTACCTCCAGGGTGACGTGGAAAACTGTTCGTCTCTTTAACCAATCTTTATAGTTAAATCAATTTAAAAAAAAAATAAATATAGAAATAAATAAATATCAATATTATTACATAGAACTTGCGATACTCGACAATTCTTCTAATTAATTATATCATGATTTATAACTGAAACAATTGGAGGGGGGCTGAGGGGGCGCTGAGGAGGAGCTGGGGGCGAGGAGGGGGTGAGGGGGCGCGAGGAGGGGGGGCTAGGGTGGGTGAAAGGGGCGAGCCTCTAACAATTTTTTTCAAAAAACGTATAACCAGTCACATTTTTACGTTATTTTGAGGGGGTGGGCGCTGAGGAGGGGGCGAGGAGGCGCGGGAGGGGAGTGAGGGGGCACTGAGTCGTAAATATTTTCTTACAACTATATAATGTAGGAAGATATATATATATGGCTTCCAGGAAAAACCACTTATCTCCACTTTTCATTATTTCGAGTAAATCGAGTTTTTTAGTTTCGCAGGTTTCGCATCGATGTTATAAATCAAGACAAATGAGATAAAATGCAACACTGCGTCTATGAATACTAATGTAAATAACATATTTTTTTGCCATAGTAACAGAGAAAATAGCGTTCATGTTTTAGAAATCGAATATCGAATTTCACTTACCTGGTTATTCCGGGAATAAAAAAAAATTTTAGTGGAGTTACGTGGGGTTTCCGGGAGTTATTCTAAAAAAAAGTGGAGTTACATGGGTTTTCCGGGAATAATTCTAAAAAGTAAGTGGAGTTACATGGTTTTTCCGGGAATTATCCTTAAAAAATGGAGATACGTGGTTATTCCGGGGAAATGTCAAAAAAAATGGAGATATGTGGTTTTTCCTTGTGCTGATTCAAGACAACGAGTGCACTTTCGTAATTTCTGTCAGGGCTAGATGATAGAGGACTATTTAATGATAAGAAAAAAGGCATAAAACTGATTTTGAAAAACTCGTCCCTTACGTGGTTTTTCCGGGAAGCCACAGATATATATATATATATATATATGCACACACACACACATACACACATATATATATATATATTCCAAGTGTACTTTCGAGTCGCTTGGATATAAATTAACTCGTCCAACGCAATAGAAGTCGTGTCTCGCACACACGCGAGTGTTCGACCACGGTGGGCAGCAGCAATCTACCACATTCATCATGAGCGCTGTAGAAGCCCTATTCAAACACCAGGCCGAGCTTTCTAAGTCAATCGGGCATGCCACAACCAATCTCAACAAAATGGGCAAAGACAAGTTTACACGCACCGTGATAAATGTAAGGTCCAACAGCCTGCAATCATCATGGAAGGAGTTTCATGAAAACCATTTAATTCTAATCAAGCATTCAGTTAACGCTGAGGAAAAGGACGAACATCCTTACTTTGCTGACGACTCCTATGCAGACACGGAGCAGCAGTATCTGGAAGCATTGACGTACATGCTTAGCATCGCAGATAAACTCGAGGAACCAGCAGGAACAAGTCAAGGTACGGCTCGTCACAAGCTCCTCAGACAATAACTCTGAAGACACTACCGACAATCAATCTTCCACGCTTTTCTGGAGGATACGAAAAATGGCCAGAATTTCGAGACCTCTTCATGTCGACGATTGCAACAAATGCCAGCTTCACCAATGTCGATCGTATGTATTACTTGAAGATAATGTGGAAGGAGAAGCTGCTGACTTAATCCAAGATTATAACGTGGAAGGAGACAGTTTCACACGAGCTTGGGTTCTATTCAAGGATACCTACGAAAACCTACGGCTGCAAGTAAGATCACATTTAAAGAAATGGCATGCGACGAAGCCGGCCTCCTCAGAATCGGCGGAAGAAATTCGAAGAATTGCGAACGCGACCAACAACCTCATAGGTATGAACAATTTAAAGGGCACATCAATTTGCGACGACATATTGGACTTTTTCACAGTCGAAAGACTCGATGCTTAAACGAAGAGAGCATGGGAGTCATCGTTAGGCGCTACAAAAGACCCAGCTACCTACGATAGTCTTCGCACGTTCCTGAGCGGACGAATAATTATGCTCGCGGCCACGAATCCATCGAAGAGCGGAAAGGACTCGCAGTCGTCCAACGGCTTGTCCTATAGTCGAGATCAGAAAGCCTTCGAACTCCTTTCGTGCTCACCATACCGTAGCAACGACCCTTCCATGCCCGTTGTGTCAAAGTCAACACCACATACACGGATGTGTCACGTCTTCAAGACAAAGTCTGTACCCGAGCGTATAGCATTCGTAAAGGCAAAGTCGTTGTGCGAAAATTGCCTTGGCTCACACAAGACCAGTACGTGTAAGTCAACTAAGAACTGCTTTGTGTGTAGTGGTAGGCACAATACCACTCTTCATCGCGATGCTACCTCCAGCGTAAGTACGAATCTCGCTACAACGACTGGCCCAACTTCAGTGACCTTCTCACGACAATCACAGCCGTTTCATGTGTTGGTGAGTGATGAGACTTCGTTCGCGCCTGCGTTGCTACCCACAGCGCTTGTTGACGTTCTAGCATCGGACGGCACGAAGCACCGTGTACGCGCATTGATCGACCAGGGAGCGCAATGCTCAATGATAAATAGAGAGGTTGCCCAGAGTTTAAAGTTGATAACCAAGCCAGCTTATGTGGCCGTCACTGGAGTCGGTGGCGTAACATCGTCATATGCGCAGGGGCGCGCAATGTTCGAAATCGCCTCATGCCACAACCCTGAAGTCAGGATTGATGTTGACGCTCTCATCCTTTCTCGTGTCACCAATTACGTCCCATCTCATCGGCGTTTCGGGGCAGAATGGAATCATCTGGAGGGCCTTCTATTCGCCGACGACTACACTGACGAATCCAAAAAAATCGATCTGATCCTTGGTTCAGACGTCTACGCAAGAATCCTACTCGGCGACATTCGCAAAGCTGCAGACCACAATGCGATGGCGCCAATCGCCCAGAATACTTCGCTAGGATGGATTGTATCCGGACCAATGGGAAATCATCTCTTCCACAACGTAGCTACTACATCAACGAACCATGCCTACGTTTCAAGATCAGATCATCCCGTGACATTCATAGTAAAAGACTGTAATTATTTAAGTTGTGATGTAAATTGCTTTCCTTACTTCTGTAATTCCAACTATGTAAAAACGGATGTATTAATGTCTCTTCAAGACATTAAGGTGGGCAGAATGTTCACGATTCATTTGAAATCGAAATTGTAACGCGATAGAATATCCTGTTCACACGACACACCGACCATTTACATACTCACACATACACTTTTACACTCATACACCAGCTACACTATACACTGCGCGAGTGAGTCTATTAATAGCTCTGCTCAAACCCCCACTCTCGCGACATACCAGTCGTCGCGGCTCTCGCGGAGCTGTAACCGCGAAGCATTTTCTCCAATTTCTGATCGGCCGCTAGCCAGTACGCAGCGTGCACGATCACACTCGCCAGCACTAATAAAACGCCAGTTTAATCAGAACCATTTCTTTATTTAAACGCCGCCTTCGCTAACCCTTTCGCTCACTATCCTCCGTGTAATTGCACCAGTAGCCCTATCGTAAGAAACACTCTTAATTACTTAATATAGTATTTTGATTAATGTAATATGTAAGTCAAAACTGTAGCTTAATTGGTCCACAGTAGCTTGAGTTACAGCCTTAAAAATTGTAAAATTGGTTATTTTCTGCTATTTATAGTTCAGTTTTACAATTTTGCTAGATTTGAAATTGCGAGAGGCACATAAATTTTGTGCTATAGTTTATAATAGCTATGTAAGGTATACCAGGAACTATGTTAATTTTCCCTGCATATGTAGGTATAGAAACAATGTATTTTATTATTCACTGTAACCAGTTTCTATTACGTATGGAAACCCTCATTTTCGCGGTATCTTCCTTCGTGAAAGGGATAGTGGCAGTGGCAGTATCTCTTTTCCTTTCGAATTAGTTCAGTTCACATGTGTAAAGGAGTGTCTACATCAAGTGCCGTGTGCCATGTACTGTCTACAGTGTCACGAGTAAAAAAAAATGTTTCGAACATCTATTAATCGATGTAACCACAGATTAAATAGGGCCGTGTTCTGACGCTGGATTGTCGATCTGTGGTTGCATTAGATTATTAGACGTTCGACATTTTTTTTTTACCTGGAACATTCATACATTGTGTCCGGTAAACAGCATACGGCATATAACATGGACACTTCTTTCAGGTTCCAACTGTGCGAGAGAGAAACAAATCCTGTCGCTGCCGGCTATCCCTCTCTTTTTCTAATGTCGATCCCTCTCATTGGATGCACAGTCTATCTTTCAAGTCTATGGTGCTAACCGACTGTGTTCATGTGGCATACGGAAACTCATTTATAACTGTCAAACTGTTATTATTTCGACTATTTAGATAGAAAAATTTGCAAGATTTATACTGAAGGCAAAATTTAAGTTTAATATTAAATTTTTATTGGTTAAACTGTTATTTAAAATAACAGTAATTGAAGACTTCTATGGAAAAAGGTGTATCTCAAAAAATCACATTTCGGGAAAATCATATTTAAAGTTTTATATATTTCTGTAGTATTAATATAAATAAATAAAATGCTTAACCCTTACAGATATAATCTACGTTATCTGAAAAATTATAAAGCATGTTTATGAGTTTGAAAAAGAAGCTGCTATAATAACTCTACAAAAAAGCAAAATGTTAAAGATACGCCCTTTTTCTGTTCAACAGGTTTTTTTTTTAATGGAAGGGAATTTAAAGTTTCTTCTTGAACTTATATATTTTTCAATTTTTTTTTAAATAAATACAAACGTATAAGAAAAAGGTTTTAATACAAAAAATTCGTCGCTGCAATATGTATAATAACAAATTATAATAATATATAATTTTGATACAATAAATTATTTGAAACGATATTGAAATGATATTGAAATAATACTGAAATGATATTCAAACAATATTGCATTATATTTCAAAGGCATTACATAAATAAATTTCCTTACTACTTATGTTTCAATAATCTGACGAAGTTTTTCTGCATTGTTTTTCTTTAAATATTTCAACAGACATTTCAAATTATTGATTTTAGCACTTTTTAGAATAGCTTTTGAAACTCGTTTCAACAAAAAATCTATTGACAAAATGTTTTCTGGATTACTCGAAAAATGTAACAGATGAGTTGAAGTGTAGTTTCTTGAGATATCCATCGATCCGTTCGGCTTGTATGAAAATGTCTTGTAAGATTGAATTTTAAATTGAACATTTTTTGTCATTGATTTTGGTTTAGATAATCCTAATCTTACGAATGCACTTTTCCAATCACGAATGAAAGGTGTGCCATATATAACTTTGAAATGTTCTCGATTATTTCGACAATTTTTCATCAGTGATACGTAGGGTAGACGTACCGGTTTTGGCCACTGCTCCGTTTTTGGCCACATATCCATGTTCTTAAATGGACTTTTAGGTGGCCAACCGGTGAATAAAGAATCCTTATGGTGGCCAGAACCGGTACATCTACCCTATTCCTTAACACTTCCACAGTTTCAATTTTCTTCAACTTGTTTGAATAAACATCAAATTTCGGTACTCATTGTAAGAGTGTCCGCACACAGGGAAAATATGAAAAATTTGTTTAATTGAACTCATCGATAACCAAGAACAAAAATTTGTCACAGTAGAGTTTTTGTTTTGACCTTGTATTTCGCATCTCGAGATACGCCCTTTTTCCATGGAAGTCTTCAATTACAATTATTTACTTAATACATTTTTACTTGAGGTTATTTATAATACTAATTGATTTCGACAGGATGGATGATATAAACAATTGTAGCATTTGTCAATTTTTAAAGAGTGACTCGGAATGTTCCTCTCTAAAGAAAGTTCTTCATAAAATTAGAGATCTTACAGGAGATGATAAAAAACTTCTGTATTTAAGAGTACCTGGATTGCAAAACATTGATGATGGATCCATTTGTGATGATCATTACAGAAGATTTTTACTTTTCTATTCTTCATATAAAAAAAAATGTATTGATCCATGGAATCAACACTCAAAATATGTTACAGTTAATTTAAAAGAAGTGAGTTTAAATTTTTTAGAAAATGGTGGATATGGTTGTAATGTAAATATTATACCAGGACAAGAAGTTTGTAAAAACTGTTATAGCAAACTAAACGATGAAGTTAAATCTTATCAAAACCAATCCATTTATTGCAGTGATCCATTTGAAAAACACAGGGTAAAGATTGTTAATGACTTGAATTATTTAGATCATGAGGATATAGAACACTTAAAAACAGTTTATGATAAGAATTTCACTTCTCAACATAAACTGTGTAGGACTTGTGGTACTCGAATAAAATCATATATTTTAGAGTACAGAAACCAAGTCAGGACAGTTACAACTTTATCAGATGAGAGTAAAGAAAATTCTAGTCAGAATAGCATTAAATCAACAAATGAAAGTACGCCAATATAAGAATTTTGTACAAATAGTCAGAAGAAAAGAAACCTTGATACAATTCTTGATACTTTTAACATTGCTCCTTTTAAACGACAAAAGATGAATGATAATGTAATTGTAAAGGGAAGTATTAGTATTATACAGAATGTCACGAAACAGACCTCATAAACATTTGAGAAAATTTATAATATAAAATTGTCAAAATTTAAAAATATAAAAGAAATGAGTGATGAAAGTTTGTGGTTTAGAAGTATGATTTTAGATATTAAAACAAAATTTGCTACTTCTACTTTTAATGAAAAAATTAGCTTATTGACTTTGTTGCCTAGTGAATGGAATTTTCTCAAGGTCAATATGTATATTAAATGCACATATTATATGTTCACTGAAGCCAGACGATTAAAACTAAAAGGTAGATATATATTCATCAATTTTATAGATTTTTCTATTTATAACTTATTTCATCAACATTTATATATAGCAATACAAGCAATTAAGGGTGTCAGACACCTTTAGATTTTTCTCCATGAAATGACCTGGAAAGAATAAATTTTGACAATTACAAATATGTAAAAGTAATATTCTAAATGTATATTCTGGCTCTGACGTTACTTACAGGTCCAGGATTTTAAGGGATTTTGATAATCAGAGTCTCAAAATCTTCGTACTTTATCTCTTCATTAACTGAAAAGTAGTGTGAATTTAAATTTATATGAGTAAATAATTTTTGACGACCAAGAACTGCTTAAAAAACTTAATAAAGCTTAAATTAGAGCTGTTTTTGGCCGTAAAAAATTATTTATTCAACTAAATTCATACAGCTCTTCAATGAATGGAGAGATAAAATACCAACATTTTGAGATGCTGATCATCAAAATCCTTAAAGATCCTGGACTTGCAGGTTACGGCAGAGTCAAAATTTTACATCGTGTAGAAAACATCTTTAAAGATACAATTACTAAAATACTTCTTTATTTCTTTTTCTTTATTTCTTAACTTTGTCTCTACCCTGAAATATAAAAAAGTATTGTTTTGATCTTAAAATATTTTGTATTCGGGACCAATATTCGAGTACCTCAGTATACAATCTATGAAACTTGTAAGCTATGAGCACACGTAGCAGCAACAATATCCACATGAGTCAGTCAAGTTTGTTAAGTAGTTTAACATAAAGATCCTTTGGTGCCTTTGAATCCGAATTTTTTTAATAATCTTTATTACACATATTAGATTATCATATACTGAGGTTAATGTAGAATATGTTGAAAAATCCAAAAATCTAAATGCATGTTATCAAGTCACACTTTGTGTAAAGAAGGTGCTGATTCACAGTGTTTATATGAAATGACAGCTGTACATATTTACACTGATGCTAGCAGACATTTAGGTATATAGGTTACAATCATCTCTGCTACAATAAAGGATTGTGGCTGTCGATAAGTCAGATTTAGTTTCAGAATCAAATTTTTTTTTGTCAAAAATCCCGTCCATAAATTATATTATAGGTATTTATTTTTTATCTTAATATGAATGTTTGAAATATAATTGTTGGATTTCTCAAAATATATGTGAGAATTTTAAATATATTAAGAACAGAGACATAAAGAAAAAGAATTAGTAGAAATCAATAATATACGATTATATAAATATGTATATGGGAGCGTCCAGCAGAAACGGGCCACCGAGCGCGCGCGGTGCCTTTTTCCGCGTAAAAGGCGCTCTGTTTAACTCGTTCATAATCGTATGCTGCGTCTTTGAAAAAAAAACCAAGGACCTATATCGATAGATTTTTTCCTGCTCTTTCCCAAGGGTGCCATTGTTTTTATTGCGAAACGCTTTCTTCCGGACGAAAACTCGAATTGAATATTGAAAGCCATTTTTCTCAAAGTATATCATGCTTTTTTTCAAATCAACTACACCATTGGAAAGTACAACTCTTAAGCTTCAAAACCCTATCTTGGAGAAGTTGGAGAAATAAAGGGTTTAAAAGTAACAACATGAAAAAGACAGCGCCGAGGGTCCGCGCGAGCCCCTCGTGCCCGTGCGTACGGCACGTTTAAGTGAACGCTCTATTCAATTCGCTAATAATCGTGTACCAAGTCTCTGAAAAAAGAACTAAGGACATATATTGATAGATTTTTTCCTGCTCTTTCCAATGGTGCTATTATTTTTATTCCGAATTTCACTGCTTTCAGTGCGTTCATGGATATTTTTATGTTTAATATATTATGTTTTTCAAATTTTGTTATATAAATGAATAAAGTTCATTGTAATATTATACTAACTGTTACAACTAAATCCTCAAAATTATGTCCACGCATTGGCATTGTAAGTTACGAAACATTTTATATTTACAAAAAAGAAAGGGCGAAACAGCACATCGCGTGTATTAATCCGCCCCTGAGCATAGCGTAAAAAGTTCGGGCAGCCGCTGTCTTTTTGATCTTACTATTTTTGAACTTTTCACGTTTCAACTTAAAAATATAATATTTTATAGTTTAAGACTTGTACTTTTGAAGAATATAATTCATTTTGAAGAAAAGACTAATATTTTATTGAAAAAATAGAGTTTAAACATTCAAATGGAATTTTCAACTAGAAGGAAGCATTTCGGAATAAAAATAATAGCACCATTGGAAAGAGCAGGAAAAAATCTATCGATATATGTCCTTAGTTCTTTTTTCAGAGACTTGGTACACGATTATTAGCGAATTGAATAGAGCGTGCACTTAAACGTGCCGTACGCACGGGCGCGAGGGGCTCGTGCGGACCCTCGGCGCTGTCTTTTTCATGTTGTTACTTTTAAACCCTTTATTTCTCTAACTTCTCCAAGATAGGGTTTTGAAGCTTAAGAGTTGTACTTTCCAATGGTGTAGTTTATTTTGAAAAAAAAACATGATATACTTTGAGAAAAATGGCTTTCAATATTCAACTCGAGTTTTCGTCCGGAAGAACGCGTTTCGCAATAAAAGCAATGACGCAGTTGGAAAGAGCAGAAAAAAATCTATCGATATAGGTCCTTGGTTTTTTTTTCAAAGACGCAGCATACGATTATGAGCGAGTTAAACAGAGCGCCTTTTACGCGAAAAAAGGCACCGCGCGCGCTCGGTGGCCCGTTTCTGCTGGACGCTCCCATATACATATTTATATAATCGTATATTATTGATTTCTACTAATTCTTTTTCTTTATGTCGCCATATTATGTACCGCGTACAAACTTAGTTATCATACTTAAGTAAGCGTTTATAGGCTAAGAGAGTCGAACGACCCCCTAACCAAATTTTCTCAATCGAGTGGAAGACTTCCCCGATCTAGCTTGGAAATAATCTTGAAAACTTCGTATTAAACTTTTGTCGTCGTATCTTTCGAATAAATAATATTGTAAGCGTTCTTATTAAGAATGTACTCGAATTTGGCTCAGACACTCGCACTGACTCTGTTAGTTAGACTATTATTACCGTATAATTGTGATACTAGGGTAAGGATAATATTACGATTTGTATTTAGCGATAGTTAGGTAACTCACTATGTGACATAGATATAGGTATAACTTACTAGGGAAACTTCCCCCTCTTATTTGAAGTGCTTTTGTCGTAATGGTAGAAAATTAGTGTAGATACTAACTAGTGCCAAACAGACAGCTCGGACGTAAAGAACATGGTACTAGAACCATGACTCGCGCAAGCGCTCCTCAAATAAGGGAGGGAGAGTTTGTAACATCAACTTTGATGTTACAATAGGTAGTATATAGATATTCGACCTACGAACAGAATACTGTACTCGAACAGAAAACCCTATAACTCGAGAAAAACCTAGATTGACGAGCAGGCCCTAGGTAGCCTATAGACCTCCCTCTAACACAGTACTTACGTATATTTTCCCTACTCTGCATGGATGTACCTTGTATCAGAGAGTATGCGACTCTCTGTTAGTCTGGAAAAAGAAGATCTTGTAGAACAGCGACAGACTGTATTACAGGAGGCTTAGCAGCCGTAGCCTCTCAACTGTCCCCCTGTCGCCCCTCCATACCAAGCTGATGGTATCTCTCCCTCATACCTGGACCAGATCGCACCTGAAAATCACATTAAAAACAATTACTATAGGTTATAAACTACTTACTGTACGGATATGTGAAGGTAATTGGGTTAAGCTCTTGGAACGATGGCCTTCTCTGTATGATCACCTGTCAAACGCATATGGAGATGGGGATCGCTCGAACAGGAGATCACCACCCTCGATGGAACGTCCCTCCTGTAAGGAGAATACTTGCTTAAAGAACAGCAAGACCACAACAACATAGAAATGATACTAACCTGCTGAAAGACACTGCAATAACTTGAAGTACAGGGCTGCATATATTCAGCCCCTGGTGTCTCGCTCATGGAATAAGTAGGAGCAGCATCTACAGCAGCATCTACGGCTGTATCTTCTGCAGCCACAGCAATCATCAAGCACCACTGAAAAGAACTAATAATTAAAAACAGGCAGATTGTGTGGGTAGGCGACACACAAACCTTAGCTACAGCTACAACAAAGCTACATAACCTCAAAGAGTGATGAAGGTCCTGTGCGAGCAGTCGGGACGAGGAGTGCGCCACCAACCCCGAGGATGACAACGAGGATAGCAGCAGACAGTCTTCCCCAGCAGCAGAGCACCACTAACACTCCGAAGCACATCGTATTCATGTCGTCGTGTGCCGAAGCGCGTGCGTACGGGAGCGCCGGTCGATGTGACGCCGATAGCTAGCGTGTACGTGGAGAGACGAGAGAGAGAACGAGCAAGCGGGGATCAGGGGGGTGAGAGGGGCACCGGCGAGAGCGCTGCGACAGCTACGGCCGAGAGCGGCAGCGCGGGCTCGAGAGACGCGCTCGCTCACTCTGTACTGGGCCTTGAACCTATCAGTATCAAATTTTGCGCAAGTAGTAATTTTAGCAGTTAGCTAAAGAAGTTTGGAATAGTAAAGTAGGAGAGCACGAAGCATTCTTCCTCGGTAGTCGGGTGTGCCGCGAGTGAAAAGTGCGCGTGTCGAGCCTCGCGTCGCGAAACCTCGCGGATTTTATCTCGCGTGCGAAAGCCACCGATATCGTGTGCCGCGTCTATGCGGCTGGCGCTCAACGTTTTGTATTTACTGTGATTAAATAAAATAGTGTTTATATTTCTTTTATATTAAATCGTAGTGTTTGCGCACATTCATTTGCGCCCCTTCCAAAATCGCCTTTCCCTCTATCCCTCCCCCACCCACTTCTCCCCCAAAGTAAATTCATTTGTTACAAGGTACAGATAGGCGAAGGGTCGATGATAGTGAACACGAGTCAATCTGAGGGCGCAGCGCGTGAACTACGAGAACACGAGGTTGTTGTACTACCGGAATCGAGCGGAGCGAATGGAACAGAACAGGCGGCACCGTGTTTAGAGTATGATAATTTCGACCCCGAATTAGATAATCAACTCAAACTCGCCGCAGAGGAAATGATGCAGGAGCTGCGTAAAGAGTGTGAGATAAGACCGCGAGAAGTAGCCGAGAATAGCGAAGATCGCGGCGAGAGCATCAGAAACTAGCAGGTAGACGATAGTGGTGTCGCGGGTGTGAGAGTAGATAATCGATGCTATCTAAGGGTCGTGTTAGGTGGGCAAGAGTATAAAGCGTTATTTGATCCGGGAGTTACGTTATCACTTGCAGGGCCGCGCGTGGCTGAGATAGTAAAAGGTCGGTTAAAAGCACATGATTCGGTTATTAAATCGGTTAATGAGAAGGTAATGCCAGTAGTGGATGTGCTCGACTTAATGCTCGAAGTCGACGGCGAGCCGAGGAAGATTAGTATAAAAGCCGTATCCGAATTAGATCACGACTTGATTCTCGGTATGGATTTTTGTAAGGAGTTTGACATCGATGCACGCCTAGCGAGAGGCGCCTGGCGATCTAACAACGGAGAATGGAAGAATTTTGCGGGAAAGGAGGCGAGCGGAGAAGCGCCGATATTTGCTGAATGCGCGGGTATTAGTGAGGTTGCGACTAGCGAGCGTGAGTTAGTAGAGCAACTCGTAGCTAGGCTTCTTCCTCCTGAGACCGATGTGCCTGGTGTGACGGATTTGGTCGAGCATTATATAAACATGCAAGGCGCAGCGCGAGTGAGACAGAAGCCTCGGCGAATGTCGCCGAGAATGTTTGAGTTTGCGAGAGGCGAGGTCGATAAATTACTCAAGGCAGGAATTATAGAGCCATCAGCGAGCGATTGGTGGAACGCGCCGGTGATTTCGTGGAGGGACGATAAAGGCCGCATGTGCTTTGATTATCGCGACGTTAACAAAGCCATGAAGAAAGACGCGTATTTAATTCCGAATATGGACGCGATTCTCGATCGTCTGCGAAATGCGAGGTATATTTCAAAAGTGGATTTGCGCCAAGCGTACTATCAAGTACCGCTAGAGCACTCCGGTAGGAAGTATACTGCGTTTGCGTTACCAGGATCAGGCCTTTGGCAGTTTACGAGAATTCCTTTTGGTTTGGCGAATGCGCCGGCGACCTTTCAGCGATTGATCGATGCGCTTTTCGGGCCGGAATGTGAGCCGTACGTATTCTGCTATTTAGATGATATAATAGTAGTAACAGAGACGTTCGACGAGCATTTAAAGTGGCTAGAGATAGTATTACGTAGAATTGCGGATGCGAGTTTAGTTTTACAGTGTAAGAAGTGTGAGTTTTGTTGCGCGCGCGTCACCTATCTTGGTTATCTATTAGCTCATGAGGGGTTGAGGCCAGATCCGGATAGAGTGGCGCCGGTGTTGAATTATCATACGCCGCGAAATGATTTATCGAGAAATATGGGGAGATGAAATTACCGATTAATAGTCACATTTAAAGGGGACAGAAATCACAGAAATGGGAGTGGGGAGAAGAACAGGAAACAGTGTTTAAAAACATTAAAGACGCTCTAACGCGAGCCCCTGTTCTTGCGCGGCCGGATTTTACGAAGCCTTTTATTATACAGTGCGATGCGAGCAATTCCGCGTTAGGCGCGCTTCTCGCGCAAATTTTCAAAGACGGAGAGCACCCGATTATTTACGCGAGCCGAACATTGACGCCGGCAGAAAGGAATTACTCGACAACAGAGGAGGAGTGTCTCGCGCTGCTATGGGCGATTAAGAAATTTAGGCCATACGTGAAAGGTTATAAATTTACGGCGATTACGGATCATAGCGCGCTGAAATGGTTAAGGAATCTAAAAGAGCCGTCGGGACGGCTGGCGCGATGGGCATTGGAGATGCAACAATGGGACTTTGAGGTCAAGCATCGCAAAGGCTCATTGCATCAGTTTCCCGATGCGCTCTCGCGAATGTATGGGCAGGTAGAAGTAGAGGCAGCTGCGTTTGACGAAATCCGCGATCCGTGGTATCTGCGCATGTTGAATGAGGTTTAGGCGACGCCGCTGAAGTACAAAGATTGGATAGTGGAGGAGGGACAACTGTATAAATATCGCGAGGACCCGCTTTTGGGCGAAATCATAGACGGCGAGGAGAAATTGAAGTTGGTTTTGCCGGCAGAGTTGAGAGAGCGAGCGATGAGCGACGCGCATAATACACCATCGTCGGGGCACCTCGGTGTAGAGAAAACGTACGATCGTATAGCGCGCGAATACTATTGGAAGGGCATGTATTACGACGTTAGGGATTTCGTGCGAGCGTGCGAGCGGTGCCAGAGATATAAGGTAGCACAGACGGGAGCGCAGGGTCTGATGGGGAGTAGAATAGTAGGAAGACCGTGGGTAGTAGTAGCCGCGGATTTAATGGAGTTCCCGCCGAGTAAGAGCCAAATGAAGTACTTAATCGTGTTTCAGGATTTATTTACAAAGTGGGTAGAATTAAAAACCGATTAGGAAAGCAGATGGAAAGTCAGTAGCGCGCGCGTTAGAAGAATTGATTCTATTCCGATGGGAAACGCCGAAGTATTTATTGACTGATAATGGGCGCGAGTTTGACAATCAGACACTGCGGAAAATGCTGGAGGAGTATGGTGTGAAACAAGTGACGACGCCGCCGTATCATCCTCAAGCGAATCCGGTAGAGAGGAGTAATAGGACACTGAAAACGATGATTGCCGCGTTTGTAGGAGCAGATCATCGTAATTGGGACGCACATATTTATGAATTGCGTCACGCAATTAATACTGCGATCCAAGTGACTACACGAGTCTCACCTGCGTTTTTTAATTTTGGCAGGAATCCGCGTCCAGTAAAGAGTCTGCGAAGGGAAATCGAGGGGGCGCGTCCGATTTTAAGAGTGCCGCCGGAGGTTTGAGTGGATAGAGTTAAACGATTAGATGCGTTGCGAGATTTGGTGGCACAACACATTGATCAGGCGCGAGAAAAACAGATGCGAGAATACAATAAAAACAAGCGTGACGTCCAGTTTAGCGAGGGGGATTTAGTTATGCGGCGAACGCACCCGTTATCTAGTGGGATTAATAAGTTTTCCGCGAAATTAGCACCGAAATATGAAGGGCCGCTAAAGATCGTAGAAATAAAATCGCCTACGGTTTACGTTCTCGAGAGTGTAGGTGGGGACACACGACGTATAGCAAAGGCTCGCGTATCAGAGCTCAAACGATTTATTCCCCCGCGAGGTAGGCAGCTCGCCTCGTTATCAAATATCTAATTTACTTGTGTTTTGTAAGAGCCATGAGACACGAGGAGAAGGCAGAGCAAAGGGGACGGCGTGAGGCCGACGCCTGGCGAGGAGGTGGACAGGCCCCCGTTCCCGATGGAGCCACGCCGGTGTTGGGAGGAGATGGTGGCCGAGGAGGAGAGAGAGCAGGGAAAATGAAGAAAGGAGGAGAGAGGCCGAGGAAATGCGTCAGCGAGCTGCGAGCGCGGCATTGCGGCGGAGGGAGGGAAGAGAGAGGATGGGAGAAGCGGACATTCCCCCTCAACCCGAGATTGGAGAGAGTGAGAGAGAGAGAGATTAGTGGAGGCCGATGAGATGCGTCGAAGGATGGCGACTGCAGCAATGCGCCGAGCCGAACGGATGTTGGCCGGCGGGGAAGCATATGAGATGGTGATCGAGGAGGTCTAGGAGGAGAGCTCCATGGCGGATTTTTCAGGGGTGGAACTCTCCAGCGCCGACGGCAACGAGTGGCTGCACGACGAGGACGTGCTGGAGCTGGTGGAGGCGCCCGGACCATCCGTCGTGATGCAGGAGCACCGGGTAGAATGGGTAATCGGGGTGCATCAGCCCCGCGTCGAACGGCCTCCTGACGCAGTTGGAGGCGATTTAGTGCTCAAAGTAGGTGATGATAATAGCGATTGGAATGACGGGGAGGTGGCGGAACGATGGAGGCCGAGAGAAATCCCCATGTACCGGCCACAGGGAGCGGTGGCTCAGGAGGTAGCGGTTGTACCCCCCCGCGCATCCCGTAGCGCGAGGCGTAGGGTGCGCCGTTATAATCCCAACCGGCACTTGGAGCGTGAAAATTATGTGTCTGCGCGGCGTTCTGCGTCGCCGCAGGATGACGAGCCGGGTCCACCCTGTCGCCAGGTGCGCCCCAGTGAGCCGCACCAACAAGAGGATCGACACGTGCCTGGAGGAGCACGAGTGAGGATGCAGGGCATCATTTTCGGTGGACTAAGGCCAGTGCCCACCGACCCGTCCATTGATCCTCCACCGTACCACTGCTTCAACTGCTGGCAGCCGGATCACTTTTCGGAGCAATGCCCCAGACCCAAGGTCCGGCTGTACTGCCGGAATTGCGGTCGCCACGGCGAGGATCTGAGGTCGTGCCCTAGGTGCGGCGAGGCCCACGCCGAGTACCTGAGGCGCAATTTCGGAGGCGAACGCCGTTACCAGCGGGAGTAGGAGAGGCAGGGCAGAGAGGCGTTGGCCACGGAGCAGCAGGGAACAGAAGAAATGCGCCGTCGTATGTTTGTGGTCGAGCAGGAGTGGCGCGCGCGCAGGGAGGCCGACGCGCGGGCAGAGCGGGTTCCTCCTAAGGATCGGGTGCCGTGCTTCCCCCTGGACACGCGCAACCACTCTGAGTGGGTCCACGGGCGGCGTCGACGTTGGCCACAGCGGCGGAGCTGCTGGAGGGCTTGCGTGCAATGCCACCGGAGGGGCGAGATGTCGTCCTCCGTGCGATGCAGGAGTCGCTGAACCGGCGTTAGAGCGGCGATCATCGTGCGCGAAAATTGTGGTCTTAGTAATGGTCACGGGTAAGTAGGTGAGTCCCCTTCCTGTGGGTTGTGTGGCCCACCTAACAGAACAATAGTGGTCGTAGTGGTGGTCTCCTTCCCTTCGGGGAAGGACGTGTGGAGCTGAGGCGGTGGAAAACGGCCTGGTTTCCTCGGGAAACGCAAGGCCTAGCGAGGGGGAGTGCGACGCGGAAAATGCGTCGCGTGTGTATGCGTGAATTGGGCGCGCGAGGGGATTCGAGCGTCGATATCGGTATCGATTTCGAGAGCCGCGAGCGCGCGAAAGAGGGGAAGAGGAGAGAGAGCGCGCTCCCTAATCACTTCTTCCCGGACCGACGCGACGTGCGCACGTGCGAACGAGTAAGAAAGTAAAACCGCGACGCGTGTGTTATCAAGAGTGAAGCGTGAGAGAGAGAATTGTGCTAGTGAGGGTGCAGAGAGAGAGAGAGAGTGAGAGAGAGAGAGAGAGAGAGAGAGTACACTACGGAGCCGACGACGAGGACGGGGGCGAGCGTAGCTGTTGGCAGCGGCGGAGCAGGGGCAGCAGAGCGGGGCTGTGCCAAGGAGCCGGAGAGCGGCGATCATCTTGCGCAGGTAAGAGGCGCGCGAAAATCGTTGCCACCTAGGTCGTGTGAGTGAGACAGAGAGAGAGATAGATAGATAGATAGATACGATTTATTTGCCTTCGCGGCAAAATAATTAATACAGAATTTATACAGTGCATAACTTAAAATAAAATACAGTAAAATAAGATATAATAAAAATATATAAAAATAAAAGTAATACAACCTGATACAAATATATAAATTATACATAAAAATATGTTTGTCTACGAGGACCTTCAATTACGATAAAAAAATAATAAAAAAGAACCGTATGATAAAATAAAAATAAAATACATAAAAATCATTAAAAATCACGAGGACCCTTCATTAAAACAAAATAAATAAATAAAACTAGAGAAAATATCACAGCTGGTACTATACGCTAAAAGGAAAATATTACAGTTATACATTAACCATTTCATAAAATATCACAGTAAGGTATCACAGCCGCTTAGTCAAAAAATCACAGATCAAAGTTAATCCGCAGTCTAATACTAAACTAGATAAAGGTCACCGCACTGGCAGCTCTAAGCATCCTTATAGAGAGGCTAGGCGTCGAGATCAAGCAGGTGTTGGCGCACAGCCCTCTTGAATGATGAAAGTGATGGAAGATAGCGGAGGGAGGGGGGAGGCGAGTTCCAAAAGCGGGCACCCTGAGCCAGAAACGCTCTATCACCCGTCTTATAGTTCAAGGCAGGGAAAGCAAGCTCCGGCTGCACTCCCCTGCTTGTTGGCCTAGGCTTGTGCACCGTAAAAAAGGCAGCCAAGTAACTGGGCTCACGCATCCGAATTATTTTATATAGTAGCCGGGCTGCGAAGTAGAATCTGCGTGAGTCCATACGGAGCCAGCCCAGACGTCTCAAGTAGGGGGTCATATGCTCATCCCTCCTAGCCCCAGTAACGTACCTCACACATGAATTGCTCAATCTTTGCACTCTCGCTCGCTGTTCGTCAGACGCGTCCAAGTAGACCACCGTACAGTAGTCAAGGTGGGGTTGAACTAGGGACTCGACTAATCTTTTGCGGAGAATCTCGGCGGTACACGCCCTAATAAACCGCAAACTGTATAGGGCTTTATTGACTTTCTTTGTGAGTTGGTCAATGTGCGGTTTCCATGTTAATTTACTATCCAGTGTAACACCGAGACTCGCAACTTCGCTACTGAACGGGATGCGTTCTCCAGGCCGCACACCAATACCTGGCAGATCTAATGAGTTTATATGATTAACTCCTACCCTGGAGCCGAATACAATGGCTTTGGTCTTACCAGCATTGAGGTGCAGGCCCGAGTTCGCCGCCCATTCAGCCACCATTTGCGCCGCATGGGACAGCCGATCAATACCCTCCAGAATTTCGTCTTTTGTCGTGTGTAAGTAGATTTGAAGGTCATCTGCGTAAAATATATGTCTGATAGTATTACCGTCAAGTACGTCACGTAAGTCGTTAACGTAGAGACAAAAAAGCAGTGGACCCAGGACAGATCCCCGTGGAACTCCCAGATTGGTTTCTAACCAGTCAGAGTTACCTTTGCTATTTGAGGTGACTTCTGGTTACGTCCTTTCAGATATGATTGAATTCACAGGAGAGCTGCCCTGGAGAACCCCAGCCGACAGAGCTTACGCAGAAGCGCTGTTGGTGAGATGGTGTCGAAGGCTTTGCTGAAGTCGAACAGTAGCAGTAACGTCAGTTGTCTGTTGTCGATGCCTATACGTATATCGTGGGTTAGCTTGAGAAGTGCCGTCTGCGTGCTGTGGTGCTTGCGAAATCCGGCCTGGAGGGGGTCAAGTAAGTTATTGCTATTAAGATACTCCGTGATTTGGTTGTGGGCAATTTTTTGAAGCACCTTAGAAAGAAAGCAGAGTAGCGCTATAGGACGAAAGTCCGAGACTGTAGACGGCGATGCAATTTTCTTGAGTGCAATTACCTGTGCCTGCTTCCAGGAGCCTGGAAAAATTCCCTGAGCGAAGGAGGAGTTGAAAATTCTGACCAAGTAGTCACCAATGACAGGGAGAGCCTTCACGACCACCTCCCGAGGAATTCCGTCCACCCCTTTTGCCTGTGAGGAGAAGTGAGAAATTGCAAGAACTACATCACTCAGTGTAACCTGTTTAAAGGAAAAGCCCTCCTCACTTGTTAGTAAAATAGTGTCCAAAGCTTCTTCTATGTTTTCAAGGGGGGACACGGAGATTCCAGCGAAGTGAGCGTTTAACTCTCCCGGCGTGAAGCCGCAAAGGTCCTCCTCTTTTCGCTTTGGAATAAGGCCGAGTTTACGCATTTCCTTCCATATATCCTTGTTAGCATCAAGAGCGTCTGAGAGATGTTTGTGAAGGAAGGAGTTACGCTCTTGAGCAAAGCGTGAGTCGACCTCATTGCTGAGCCGAAGAAACTCATCGAACACCGCCGCTCGCCCAGTGCGTTTGTAACGCCTATGGGCCGCATTACGTTTGTTAATTAGTTCCCTCAGCTCAGGACCAATCTAAGGAGCATTATTTCGACTGGGTTTCACAGTTTTTAAAGGCGCTAAATCGTTTATGACAGAGTTAAGGTTTGCGTTTAAGGAATCTAGTGCTCCCTCCAAATCGGATTCAATCGAATTCATGCCTACCCAATCGCAGCGCGCAAGCAATTCATTGAGAGATGTAGGGCATACGTTTTTATAATCTCTGTAGGAGAAAGACTTCCCTACTCGCGCTGGCACAAAATAGTTGATGGTAACATCAATGATAGCATGCTTACCGAAACTGGGCAGGTGTTCATTCGCATAGTCAAGCACCTCGTCGCTTTCGTCCGTGAGGATTAAGTCAATCCATTTGTGAGACGTGGGCGTGTGATGTGTTGGGCCATGCTGCACAATATGTAATGATAACTCTGTGGCAAGGTTTCTGATGGAATATGCATCAGCATCGGACGCCGATGACAAGTCACCATTCAGATCCCCCATGATAAACTTGTGACTATACTCACTACTCAGGTCGCGCCAAACATCGAAAAGGTCGGTGTCCTTTTGCATGGCAATGTGTGGAGGTCTATAAATGACACCGACCAAAATGGGAGGAAAGGAACCCTGCTGCACATGACAGAATAAGTACTCAGGGATTGAGGGTTTTCCCAGTCCCTGAGTCATAGATGACGCCAGTTTCGTGATGGTGAAGTCGTTTCGTGCGTACAGAGCAACTCCGCCCCTATTTATATTACGATCCTGCCTAAGCACTGAGTAGCCATCAATCTGAATGAGACTGTTATCAACGTCAGGTCCAAGCCAAGATTCAGCTATGCCAAAGAGGTGGTAGGAGGGATCTTCAACCAGGTACAGACGGAGCTTATTTATACGAGGTCTGATTGAGTTAATATTAAGAAACCCGGCCTTGAGAGGACATCCACCCCCCGTCCCCTTGCAAGCAGTCGATCCCAGTCATGATGTAGGCGCCGACCCGACAACCTGTTCTGCTCCCTGCCTCGCAACAACTATGTCGTTGTTAGTGGCTGCAGCATTTGACGGGTTGCTTTTGGGCAGATGTTTTTTTTTTTAGCAGACTGGCACGTCATTTGAATGACTTGTAGGTCGGATGCTGTGGCGAAGATATGCGCACGCTCGCCTCCCTTATGCCTAGCCAGGAATCTACCACCCGAGTGCCACACATATTTAAAGCCCAGCCCCTGGGCGATGGACCTCAGGCTCTTAAATTCCTGGAACTTATCATGGGGCAACATCTCATTTATGAATATTTTATGGTGTGGCACACAAGCAGCTAAAACCGGGCCAAGCATTTCGGGATCGATATTACTTGTGGTAAAGTAAGAATTGGCGAGCGAGCGCTTAGCTCGCATCACATCCCTGACCAGGCTCGGGCTGCTGAGCCTTACTATGCAGGAGGGCAATGCGCCTGCTCGCGACCCTAAGCCTCCCGCCGCCTCACCTCCATTTCTCTCAGACGGGTTCCGGACCACCAAGACACGCGTCCCAAGAATATTATCGCTGTTTAATGGGGGATAAATGGTTCTGAGTACTGCGAAGGCGATTTGGTTGGTTAATACCTCCGTATATACAGAATCCTTCTTTAAAATACCATTAAGTACCACCTCGCAGGACTCAGAACCATCAATCCCAGAACACGCGGAAGAGGCCTCAGGGCCCGGCTGAGAGGATGGGCATAATAGCACTGGATTTGTGCTGGCAGCGGAAGTAGAGCTGCCAATGTCACCTACTTCACGACTATTAAAAATTAAGCTATTTAAATTCGCTGGCTCCATGTGAGCACGCTGGAGCTTTTCGAAGCTGCTAAACGCTTTGTCTAATTTATCTTTTAGTGAAGAGTTGGCCTCGAGAAGCAGCTGGCACTTGGAATCAAGGGACTCGAGTAAGCAATTTTGGTTGCTTACCTGCCCCTCGACAACAGAGACCCGCGTGGGCAGCTCCGCATTGTTGATTTGACCCTCATCGCAGTGAGTGGTGTCGGCGCTGCACGACGCGGGGCTCCGGCTGCCAAGGAGCTTGAGTTCGTCCAACTGCCTCTCGAGCATGTCGAAACGCTGAAAGAAGAGCTCCAGCGAGCTTACAGGAATTAAAACATTTGTCACACCAACCAGGTTTACATCCCCCAGCGGCGGGGGTAGTACCTGGTTGGTGGCGGAAGATTGCGCAATACTTGAGCTCGCCACTGCCGATGAAATATCTCCCGTAACTTCGCAGATTTGTGATGCGTCTTTTGGCACCTGAGTGTCGGTGACCCGTCCGGTACTCTCACTCAGAGCAGACTGCGCCTGTGGGCAGTTGGCCCGCTGGGCACCTCTCTCTGGCGCTCCTGGCCCCTGCGCTCCAGCTACCTGCCCCGCAGACTTAGCCACACTGGTAGCGAGTAGCGCGCACGACCCATGCGCGCTGCTATTACGCGCGGAGAGCTTGGCAGCCGGCGTCGATGAGCCGAGAGGCGTATGATGGTGGGAGGCGGCAATATTAGATGTATTGGGCGTGCGTCGTTGCGACAACGACGCACGCTTGCTCACCTGCGCACTCTTCGGCTTGATGAAGGATGACGCCTCTGCTGACGTTGGTCTCTGCTCCGCAATGCGGCATAGGTCACACGGGGCACTCTTTTTCTTGCCGGAGCATTTGGCATGGCACGGCTGGCCACATATCGGGCATAATCCCAGCACTCTCATCGATGACTCACCGCATACAGCACACCTCTTCTCCATGTTCCACTACAATAACACACGATCGCCTCTGTGATTGTTGACAGCTTTCCGTCTGCTGTCGGTTGGCCCGCTGAATTCAAAATTCGCCGTTGGGATGATTAGAAAGCTGCCGCAGTAGGAACCGTGCGCCGACTTGCAGTGGGGTGCAGTGCAGTGGAGGAGTGGTGGCCAGCAAATGCTGATACGTGGTGTTGGTGCTGGTGATGGAGTTAACACTCACCGATGGTGAAAGCCGGGATTTGCTCGTTGATGGTAGCTATGATTGCCAGCCTTGGAGGTTAGGGCAAGTGTCTTCAATAGAAAAGTAACTCCTGGCTCATAGGACACCGTGTAAAACATAGGCCCTTAGGCGAGGAGCTTGAGAGCCGGTGGAGCCACTTTTCTGTCAACAAAGCACTCCAAGGAGTGAAAGAATATTTCAGAAATGCTCGAAAAAGTCGGGAGCAAAATTCAAAGATGTTGACACTTACCCATCGAGAGAGAGAGCGTCGAGAGAGAGAGAGAGAGAGAGAGAGAGAATATTTGACGAGAGCGTATCGCGGCCGGAGAGTGCGGGCCTCCAGCAGATTTGTGGTCGTCGTGGTGGTCTCCTTCCCGTCGGGGAAGGCCGAAGAGGTAGAAGAGAGCCCAGCGGCAGCGGCCGCGTCGGGGCTTAGTGCGCGCGTGAGTTCGTGGAGGGTTCGCGGGAAAACGAAGCGAGCGGAAGAAAGTCTCCGTGGCATTGTGCCGCGTAGAGACTTTACGTGGGTAGTTGTGGTCGCCGTCGTCCCCGAGACGGAAGGAACGTGATGCGACGAGAGTGAGTCTCAAGTAGCAGGCAATCGGTAGATGTGTGTTTGTGAGTGACTTTTCGCGCCGGGCGCCTTACAAATTCGGCGCGTATTAGACGAGAGTGTTTGTACGTTTTGAAAATGACCATGTCTAAACCATAAACTGCAAACCGTCGGGCCCGCCAAGTATGTATGGGAGATTGGAGGACCACCCCTGCTAGAGCAGCTCTATAGACTTCTATTGTCCTCCCAAGATGCGTAATATTATAGAAATTTCAAAATTGAGAAAGATCAATGAAAAATGGAGATGTGGTGGTAACTATGTAATTTTTTTATATAGGCTTTGACTTTTCGTAAATATCTGATAAAATTGTTATGAATTTTAGAAATAAAAAGAAAGCATAGTAGTTATATAATTAAAATAATTTTCGCCCACACGGGCGTAAAGTGCGTAGGTTCTATAAAGTTTGGTAGGAGTATGGGAGCTATTACCCCTGTTAGGCGTTAAGTAGTACTTTATGCCCGCTGACTGAATATTTTTAAGTAGTTACGAAAAGTTGTATTATTCAGTCAAGTTAACTTATGGGTACTTGACTACAATAAATTGATTTCAGTACTTTCTTGTGTTTAATTTGTATAGAAGGATGAACAAATTTGAGTACATTTCTGAGAATAGTCATACAGTTGTTTCCGAGAGTTGTTTGCATTACTTGACTATCGATAATTGATTTCACAACTTTCATTTGTTTGATTTGCAATGAACAATTTGAATGTACTTACTTACATATAATTTGTTCAGCATACAATGATTCAAAGAAGTAAAAGACTTTTTCACTGGTATTTATTTGATTTCTTTTAAAAAAACATAAATATTATTATTTTATAGATTATACAGAAAAAACGCCTATACTTGCCTTATTTTATACTTTCGTAGAAAGTTTTATATTAACAATATTATTATTGGTACAGTCATGAAAAAAATTCTTACCATTTGTAGAGAGTGGTTATTGAATATATGAGATCAGAATAAATAAAAGGACTATAGAGAAATGGTGTGGATAGAATATATTTAAAAAATTTGTTTTTTAAAGAACGTGTTGATTGTTTGGAAAAAATATTTAAGCTCTCATTAAAGTTTTTGGTACAGAGGGAGAGAGAGAGGGGGAAGAGAGGGTGGGAGAGTTTAATAAATAATGTTTGTTAAGTACAAATTATGTAGAATAGTAACCAAACTTATTCTTGCCTATAAGTTTTTACTTTTGTAAAATAATTTTTTAAAGAGATTTCACAACTTTTTAAGAGTAAAACTACATTGTAAATAATGTCTGTTAAGTATAAAACTACACTTTAATTGATTTCACAACTTTTTTGGGTTTGACTTTCAGTATCCGCGTGAAAGAAATTTATTTCGACTTTAGAACGCAAACATTTATTATTCGTAGAATTCCTTTTCATAAAATAAAACGTAAATAATTTTTTAGGATATTGTATAGGTTTCGGAAAATAATATTATTATTTTATAGATTATTTGTACAGTCATGAAAAAAATTATTACCATTTGTAGAGAGTGCTTATTGAATAGATGAGATTCGAAGAAATAAAAGGACTAGACAAATTGTGTTACTTTTTATAGATTATCCAGAAAAAACGTCTATACTTGCCTTATTTTATACTTTCGTAGAAAGTTTTATATTAGCAATATTATTATCTGTACAGTCATGAAAAAAATTATTACCATTTGTAAAGAGTGCTTATTGAATAGAAGAGAGTAGAAGAATTAAAAGGACTAGACAAATTATGTTGTTATAGAATGTACTTAAAAAATTAGCTTTTAAAAAACGTGTTGATTGTTTTAAAAAAATATTTAAGCTCTCATTAAAGTTTTTGGTACTCAGGTTGACGGAAGTTGAGAGAGAGTGAGGGAGGGAGAGAGAGTGGGGTGGGAAAGAGAAGGAGGGAGAGAGTTTATACAGTCATGAAAAAAATTATTACCATTTGTAGAGAGTCCTTATTGAATAGATGAGACTAAAAGAAATAAAAGTACTAGACAATTTGTGTTGTTAGAATTTAACGTACTTAAAAAATAGCTTTTAAAAACGTTTTGATTGTTTTAAAAAAATATTTAAGCTCTCATTAAAGTTTTTGGTACTCAGTTTCACGGAAGTTGAGAGAGAGGGAAAGAGAGGGGAGGGGAAGAATGAGAGAGAGAGAAAGGAAGAGGGGGGGGGAGAGAGAGAGAGAGAGAGAGAGAGAGAGAGAGAGAGAGAGAGAGAGAGAGAGAGAGAGAGAGAGAGAGAGAGAGAGAGAGAGAGAGAGAGAGAGAGAGAGAGAGAGAGAGAGAGAGAGAGAGAGAGAGAGAGAGAGAGAGAGAGAGACTAATACTTGTCTTCGTTTAAACTTTTGTAAAATGTTTTTTAGATATATTTCACAACTTTTTAAGAGAAAATAATAATAAGGGTAATAATGAGGGTTTATTATAGTATAGTATATTTTGAATATCATTAGTAAATGATAGTATTGTTATTCACAAATGTTTTAAATTTGAATTTTTCTTCAAGGAGCTCGAAAAATGATTACATTAGTATAGTATATTACGACACAAGGCCAGGAAGTTAGATTTCCAGGCCGGCGCCATTTTGACGCCCGAGGCGAAGCCGAGGACGTCGATGCGCGCCGGCCAGGGCATCCAACATTCTGGCCAAGTGTCGTATACTATTTTTCTTCATCCCCCGCCGAAAGTACGCCCATATAGTTTTGATATTAATTAATAAAATAGCGTTGTTGGTTGCTAACTACGGCTCGGCCATATGTATAAAAGGCCTGCTTCAGCGCCACTTTACATATCGCGGAGCGTAAGGCTCGATTTCTCCTTTTTTTGATGCCCGCCCGACTTTTGCAAAACCGAGGCGAAGCCGAGGTTTTGCTGGTCGGGGCGGGCATCAAAAACACTAGCAAAAGATGCTTAAAAGAGATGATGGACCAACAATATGTACATACTTTATTGATACTCATTTCAACTACAGAACAACCTCTCAATGGTTCCTCTGTTCGTCTTTTTCTATCCCATAAGCGATACATTATAGAATGAGAGTCAAAAAACTTTCACATATAAGTATATAATTACACCATGTCTTGAAACTCAAAATGTAAACATCATGTCTATATATGTATAGAAGCTTTCTGACAGCGTGTATGCAATATAAGAACATAATTGATTATCAGAGTTATAAATATATTGTTCAATATATTAATAATATAAAATTAATTTAATACGCCTATATCTTTTCAATTTTCCGATTTTACAAATGATTTTCTTGTCATCACATTTGGAAGGGTTAGCATAGTTTAGGTTACAACACGTGCGCTGTCGCGGACGTTGCCACGCAACGATCAACAAAGAGCGGCCACAAAAGTCGCTCTTCCCGGCGCGAAATCGAGCCGGAAAGACCGTACTTTCGGCTAGGGGATGAAGAAAAAAATTTTTGAAATAATATAATCAAACGCGTATATTCTTAGGTATGATGATAATTTAACAATACTATTAATTATCGTAAAGTCATATGAAAATATCATTCTTTTTATGTTTTCAGTTTGCAGGAAAAACTTATATACATACCTTATTTTATACTTTCAAAGATTATTATTAAGAAGACAAATTACATAAATACTAAAGGGATCGATATTTTTTTGAACAAATTAGATCTTAAAACGAAGCTTTTAATTCATATTTTTATAATTTTTTTTTCAGGGCATATATTATAAGTATTTTCATTTTTTGGTACTAGAAATTGATTATTAAAGCCTTAAATTAGTTCTACTATAAGACTGCTATATGATAATATCATTAATTATATTTGTAGCTTCGCAATTAATTATTGGCACCATGAGGCAATAATTAATTATATTATTCTCAACACTTGGATTTGTTGAAATTATCACTAGAACCCGGTCAAAAATATCCAGCTAGGATATCCAGTTGCATCTATGTCACATGGGAAATCCAGCTGGATCCGGGTGGATTTACACAGATTTCAGTAGATTAGATTAGACCACTTGTATTAATAACCCATCATTGCTACACGACTTGTAAAATGTGAGAAAAAAAGCTTTCTCGATATCCTTTTATAGTAGAGATATAAGTTCTTGAAATTATTATTGAAACTACTTAAATTAATAACCCATCATTGCCACACATAATCTTGTAAAATTAAAAATGCAACCAGTTTATGAACTAAGAATCACTGAGAATAAAAGCTTTCTTGACATTCTTGTATACATAAAACTTTTTGAAATTATTATCTGAATCTGGTCTAGAAAAATATTTACTAAGAACTCTGAAACATTTTGACGTCTCCCATGGTGAGAAATCATATATTAGATTAACTGAGCACTTTTATTCGTTGAAATTTTCCAATAACATATCATTTTTACTTTTTTCAGTATTCCCATGTTCATTAGGAATAATCTTTTTATTGGCACTTGAATAAATATGTACAACAGCACAGCACTGATATCGACTAAGTTTTTTGAAGATGACAGATGCTTTTTAAACCAAGGCTCAGACCAATATTTCAAATCGGCATCATAAATTATATTGTATATTTATAACCTCATATGTCACTCAGCAATATGTTCTTCTATGCAAAAACTTGTTATGAAAATTATGAGCCTCATAACACATAATTATTCATTAAACACTTGTTCTATTCTCAAAACATTTGAAACTGATTTTTAATAGAAGTTTTTAAATTTGATTATAAACACTTCATGTAACACGGCATTCTATATTTTATTTATTATTAAACATAACACTGAAAATTATATTGTATATTTATAACCTCGTGTATCACTCAGCAATATTTTCTTCTATGCAAAAGCGTATTATGAAGTTTACGAACCTCATAACACGTAATTACTTATTAATACATACTTAAGCTATTTTCAAAACATTTCAAACTGATTTTAAATAGAAGTTTTAAAATTTAATATAACACTTCATGCAACACATTTTACCGGTATTTTATTTTTTTATATTACGCAAAACACTGATTAGATGCCATTTTTTAATCACTATGTTATTTGTTATCAATAGAATTTGATTATATATGCACTTCATGCAGCACATCATATTGGTATTTTATTTTATTTATTACATAAAACACTGATTAGATGTCATTTTCTAATAATCACAACATTTTTATTATCAATATAATTTTCAACTAGATAAACGATCTATGAAAATCACAATTTTCTTTTCTTATTTCGAAAAACTTACTTCAAAATATAATACTTCTTTCGTACTTTGAGTCCAATACTGTCTAAATAAACATCTTAGTTGTTGTTTGTTTTATGTTTGATTCATTGAAAGCAATGAAACTGTCATTTTCTTCATTGACATCCACGTACTCTATTTGCCCTGTCAAATATGAAGACAAATTTTTAACATTCTTCTAAAATTATATCTCATATGAAAAATGTTCATGTTAAGAATATATAGATACATCTTGAAAAATATTGGGTCGTAAATAGTATTTGCCTGCTCTTCCATAATAATATTGGTTTGGTTTTTCTTTCTTGAGTAGTACGATATTCTTACTATCTTCTTTAATATAAATTATTCTATTCTTAAGCGTCTGTTGTTGTATTAAAATAACTTTTTCTTGTCCATTAATAATAAAATAACCACCAGGGTCATGAGGGCACTCGTTCATTTTTGCTAATTCAAAATTAGATTTTTCAGACAGTACACAATTAGAAGTCAACATTATTGGCTATATTACATATATCTCCATATTTCCACAATGACTCGAAAAAAATCTTCTGGTATAATATCTGTAAGATAATAATTAATGAATTCTTCTTTGTTAAAAAATATTTTTTAACAGTTATCTATTTACTTGGTAATATCTTTATATTTTCTGATATACTCTGTATAAATAAAAACAAGATTTCACAAAGTAACAATATTTATTATAAACTTTATTGATTTATAACTTGATAATAAAAGTTTGCTACTTATCTGATTATAACATATTGCTATTGCCCATTGATATTCACAGCTGCTTACATAGGTTATTTTCCAATCCACTTGAAGATTTAAAAATTTCTTGAGACTCGTGGACATACAGAAGATTCGGTTAGCCTACCCTACTTTTTCGATGAACTTGAATAATTAATAATAATTAATGAACTCTTCTTTGTTAAAAACTATTTTTTAACAGTGATCGATTTACTTGGTAATAATCCTTACATTTTCTGATATACTCTGTAAAAATAAAAACAAGATTTCACAAAGTAACAATACTTATTATAAACTTTATGGATTTATAACTTTATAATAAAAGTTTGCTACTTATCTGATTATAACATATTGCTATTGCCCATTGATATTCACAGCTGCTTGTATAGGTTATATTTTTCCAATCAAATCCATTCCAATTCATCCAAAATGAAATAATCTGTATATGTATCTGTATGTATATATATAATAAGTACTTATCTAACTAATAAAAGTTATTTTCCCCGTTGTTTGATACACATAATTCTTCTCATAATTAGTTGATTTCTTGAGATCTTTGAAATATATTATTATTAACTAACTCACTAAATGATAACATTTGTATATAAAAATACTGACATGTTATATGTAAGGTTAGGCGTCGACCAGATACGGGTGTGTATATGTACTATATATATAAATATATATAGATATACAAGCGTAAAATAGACGACAACCGGAAGTGTCGTAAGAGCTGCAAACCGGATATCTGAACAAGGAGAAGAAAAGTTCGGAAAGGAAACAGCACATAAAAAAATTCAGCTCTCTATATCTTTTGAACGAGATAATATTTTTAACTAAAATCTCTTGATTTGAGTAGAGTAATGAAATGGCTTTCGATTAAGAGGGATATGTTATATAGTAAAAACTAACGCAATATACGCAAAAGCGCATTGAATTTTTCGTACACCCATTTCAATGTATATGTAGCACGGGTCGCTCCTTTAGGCTTCTTCTATAACTTGCCTTCGGAGCGCTCCCACGCTTCTTGATTATCCTTGTTTCCATCGTGCTTATGTAGGGCTTCTTAAACATTCGTTGTTCACAATTTCACAAATTTCTGAAGAAAAGAGGCCTCGTTGGCGGTGACTGGGTTTGGGATCTGATGCAAATCCAACTTGCTTCAAAGTGTTCCTTGGTTTAAGACATCAAATTTCTTCATAGTGAGGTGTCTATGTATTCATATTGGCTATTTCCAGTGAGAGAGTGAAACGCAGTGGAGTTCGCACGTGCTCTTATACTCCAAAAGTTTTTTCTTGGAATTTATCTAAAATAATCGAAGTGAGGATACTCAGTCTCGCCATTTGAACCGCTTATTTCTGGACAACTATGCGATCCCTTCACTGTATATGCTGACTTGGTTTAAACTTACCGCATGTCTTAGATATTTTTCGAATCATAAAACTTTCAAGTTGGCGGAGAATATGATACTGTGATAATTTGTGGGCTTATAGGCCGGGCTTCTTTCTATCGCTGCGTCTTTCTCCTCATTGGTAGTTCTTGTAATCGGATTTCTAAATCATGCAAGCAATCCGCAACGTCTATTGTTTATTTTGCTTCTTCCTATTTTTAGTGGTGATCCAGTTATGGTGATTTGTATTATTGAATAAGATTATTTTACTGTTCGTAAAGATATTGCAAGAGTTGCTCCATATCTTGCATACTTAATTGATAGTCGTAGTAGATGGAACTCTGACGTGTATCGACTCTACAGCCGTCTACATCTAGCATAATCTTCTTTTAATGTATAAAAAAAAATTCTAGTCATTCCTGTTAATTTTTCTGTCATAGTTCTGCGACAGGTATCAGTTGACGTATTTGTTGTCGTTGGTATAGTAATGTTTGTCTTAGTCATGTATCGTAAATGTTACTTTTAAATTTTCTAAAAATTGGTTTAGCAACGTGTATACGTTATAAAAAAAAAAAATTTTTCCCCCTTTTTTTTATTCTCGTGCAGTGCACAAGTCAGTGAAGTCAAATTTAATAATTCATAAAGTAACTTAATATGTAATTTTTCCTATACATATTTCTTAAGACAAATGTTATTAGTAGGAATTATTTTAACATGATGTAAATCATTCACTTGGTCTTCGTAGAAATCCTACCGCGAAAAGAAAGGTATTAGTAACATCGAACATATTTCTTATTGATTACAAGTTGTAATTATAATAGCTATTCGTAGATCACTAGATGATCTATTTTGCACAATCTCGATAATTTATGCCAAGAAATGAATGAAATCCAATGAATCAATATATTTTGCTTAAGTGCTCTGTGAATATTATCGTATTGTTTATAATTACAAACTATACGTTTCAAGTTATACCAACAATTTTCTTTATATATGTGTATTATTTGTTTTGGTTTTTCTTTATTAACTATAAGATTTATTGGTTTATTTGTAACCGTTATAGAGGTTGAATTCAATATTAAGGAACTTTTATTTGATTTCGGTAATGTATATAAGCCACTACTTATCTTTTCATTATTGGCGTCTTGACTACCGTTATTTGTTTTAAGAGTAATTAATTTTGACAGAATAATCTTGTTGCAGTTTCATATTTTTAATAATTCTAAAAATTGAGTTCTAAATTTGATTAAAAATTCCGCTGATAATGCTTGTTTTCTTAAATATTCGGAATCATGAAACTCTATTTTTAAACTATTTTTTATTGTCTTTAAGAGACCTTTATAATATGTATTAATAATTTTTGCCTCGATTTCTTTGTTTATGTCGAAAATAAAGGAGTAATCGTAAGTTAAATGAAAGAATAATTTATCTCTTATTCTCATAATTTCTTTGGAAAATAGATAGCTATAATCTCCTACTGATTCTCTATCGAGCTGATATAACGTTTCAAGATCTGTTGTTAGGTAGTCGATAAATTCACCTGTTTTTAGTAATTGAACGTGATTGAAGTGATAAGTAAGACAATCGAGTAAATCTGCATAATTTAAACATGTATACTGTAAAGCAACCTTCTGTGCTTGTGCCGTTAAAATGTTGTCAATTAAAGCATCAACAAATTTTTCATCTAAATAAGATGGAATGAAATTTGCTTTGTGATAACAAGAATTTGCAAAAAATTCAACATCAATATTATATCCATCAAACACCGGTAAGCCTTCTAGTAAATCATGCGGTGAAAGAAGTTTGTATGGTTCATTGTGTGCATTGAAAAAATTCATCTTGATTTGTTAGAATTTTGTGTATGTTTCATACATCAACAAATGTTATCAGAGTCAAATTTATGGTTATAGTTTTTACCGTTGACAAGTATTTTTCAGTAATATTTTTCAATATAGGCGATTCAATTTCATGTATGACTTGTAGAGGTTTCACAATATTTTGAAACAAAAGAAAATAAATTTTCCTCAATAGTTGCAGTATATAACAAAAAATGTTTTTCCATTAATTTTGTTATTTGCAATTAAGCGATTTAGATTAATAATATTGAAAGAACAAAGTATTTTAAAACTAATGTTTCCAATATATATGTTTATTTAATAAATTTTAGAGGTCAATCAATGTTAACAGTGAATCGTGCATTTTTGTTTTTATCTCACTAGTATCGGGCAAAATTTCGATTACCGATTTAGGCATTTTTAACTTGATTTCGACCTTTTGGTTCATTTATAGTGAATATTTATTAGTAAACATTTTTTTTCCTTTCTCTGTATGTTTCAAAAGTGTTCGGCGTCGAAATATTTGATCATCGATCGGACTTTATAAAGTACCTTTTTATTATAAATTTTCTAAAATTTATTTGTAATTACAAGGTATAAATTTAAGTTGCTTTTTACCTGTTATTTCTTTCCTCCTTTCTTTTTGCAAATTCCGCGATTAATTATAAAATAATTTGAAACAGTGATTAGTAATTAAATTAGAATATTTGATAGATTTATATAATTTTTAATAAAATCAATTCTTTTCCTTTTTCCAGGTTATTGAATCCCACTTCTGTGACACCAATTCAGTTCTCTGTGACGTCCACAGAGAACAATATTTTATTATAAGTATATAATAAGAGTTTATACGTCAGGATGACACCACCCGTGATTAACGGGAAATTATAATTTAGTTAGTTTACACGTGTGCTTAACTTTTCCCGTCCTCAAGGAAGGTAGGAAAGTGGAAATGAATTTGATTTTAGGAAATACATAAAAGCTACAATTCTTTTATTTATTATAATATAAGCCTAACACTAGGATGAAATAAACAAGCATATCCAATATAGTTCGTCTAATGTCCAATTTTCTCAATTTCCTTAATCATGCTTCTGCGAACAATTCAAAATACACCGTACAAATTATGAAGAATTTTATGTACTCCAATCAAATTTTATTATTATAACTAACCTTTTTTCCATCGATCATTCCTAATTAAAATATGTTAAGTTGAAATTCACTTTAATACGATATATTAAGCCAAGTAAGAACATTTGGATAGTACTGACTTGTATGTGTTATTCGTTAAACATAAGTATGGTATTGAAAGGACAGTAGCGATAGTGTTGTCTAGATCTAAAGTCATATGAAATTTCAGTGTTCTTTCATACTGCTAACAGACAAAGATTGAATATCAGTTGATTCATTACACGTAGAAAAATTTATTTGTAAACTTTACTTTTTTTATAAGAAAATTTATTTTGTGATAGCGCTAGGGCATACTCAACATGTGGAATTTATTCTGTTTTAAATATTAATTTTTATTATTTTTGTAGCAAATTTTACTATTCAACTGATGTTTAATCTTTGCTTCAATATGTAGCTCAGTCTTCTATGCTTATGACGCGAGGGGTAATATGAGAGAACATTGGCATTTTGTAGGGCTTTACTACTGATGATACTTATGCTACTGCATCTTTATTATACTGATAATTCTAGTAAAAATTGATTAATATAAGCATACAAATTATGAGGTAGGAAATTGAAAAAATTGAACATCAGACAAACTATACTGGCTGCGTTAGTTTATTCCAGCCTAACACTAGGATGAAATAAACTAGCGTATCCAATATAGTACGTCTAATGTCCAATTTTTTCAATTTCCTACCTCATAATTTGTATGCTTATACTAATCAGTTTTTACTAGAACTATCAGTATAATAAAGATGCAGTAGCATCAGTTTCATCAGTAGTAAAGCCCTACAAAATGCCAATATTCTTTCGTATTAACCCTCGCGTCATAAGCATATAAGACTGTGCTACATATTGAAGCAAAGATTAAATATCAGTTGAATTAGTACAAGACAATAGAAAGCATTTATATTTATTGCCAATAATTAACATGTATATTTATAAAATAATTCACATGTATATTTATAAAATAATTTCACATATATTAAAGAGTATTGATATGTGCGTTTCAAGAATTGCAACAAGTCCTTCTGTTTTCTTTTGAATTTAATATTTATGATTTGCAAGTATCTATATGGGATATTTCAGGTGAAGTCGCAGCTCAAAATTTTAAAATCGCCCAAAACTCGTTTTCTTTTAGTTTTTTATGAAAAAAAAGTTCCTCAAATTTTAGTTCGATATTTGCAAAAATGAAAAAGCTGTGTAACATTGAAAATACAATTTTTTTGCAATTTTTGGTTAAAATCCAAGTTTATTCATTTTTTAACTCAAAATCTTGAAACTTTTTGTATAGAACATTGGTTGGCAATAAGTTTTAATTTTTTCTGTGGAATGTGCCAGTATTTATTTTATGACCCTTTTTGAAAATCTTTGATTGACTCCTTCTTAGTATACCTTCATCGAAGGATATTGAGGCTGCGGCCAAATATTTTTTATTCAGCAAATTTTTTTTGTATTCATCTTCGAAAACCCTTCAAAATGCTTTTTTGATCAATGCTGACCGAGCAAAGGGAAAAAAGTTACAATTTTTTGAAATATCAAGAAAAATCCATAATTTCAGTATAATGATATTATATAGAGCATCAAAACATTATAAATATCTATTTTCAATAATATTAGGCTTTCACAATAAGCGATACCTAATTATGAATTAATCATAAATTAAGCTATAGAGGTTAATTACTATAAAGCTGTCAAAATGAAATCGGCAACGGACTCATAATTTCATTCATAATTAGGTATCGCTTATTATGTAAGCCTAATATTATTAAAAATAGATATTTATAATGTTTTGATGCTCTAACAAAATTCAGTGGTACGATCTATGCCATAAGATGTATGTAGATAATAATATTCAGTTTCATGAATCGTGTTATCAAAAATTGAAATTATGGATTTTTCTTCATATTTCAAAAAATTGTAACTTTTTTCCCTTTGCTCGGCCAGTATTTATCAAAAAAGCATTTTGAAGGGTTTTCGAAGAAGAATACAAAAAAAATTTGTTGAATAAAAAATATTTGGCCGCAGCCTCAATATCCTTCGATGAAGGTATACTAAGAAGGAGTCAATCAAAGATTTTCAAAAAGGGTCATAAAATAAATACTGGCGCATTCTACAGAAAAATGCAAACTTTTTGCCAATCAATGTTCTATACAAAAAGTTTCAAGATTTTGAGTTAAAAAATGAATAAACTTGGATTTTAACCAAAAATTGCTAAAAAATTGTATTTTCAATGTTACATAGCTTTTTCATTTTTGCAAATATCGACCTAAAATTTGAGGAACTTTTTTTTTCATAAAAAACTAAAAGAAAACGAGTTTTGAGCAATTTAAAATTTTTGAGCTGCGACTTCACCTGAAATATTCCATATAGATACTTGCAAATCATAAATATTAAATTCAAAAGAAAACAGAAGGACTTGTTGCAAATCTTGAAACGCACATATCAATACTCTTTAACATATGTGAAATTATTTTATAAATATACATGTGAATTATTTTATAAATATACATGTTAATTATTGGCAATAAATATAAATGCTTTCTATTGTCTTGTACCAATTCAACCGATATTTAATCTTTGCTTCAATATGTAGCTCAGTCTTATATGCTTATGACGCGTGGGGTAATATGAGAGAACATTGGCATTTTGTAGGGTTTTACTACTGATGATACTGATGCTACTGCATCTTTATTATACTGATAGTTCTAGTAAAAATTGATTACTATAAGCATACAAATTATGAGGTAGGAAATTGAGAAAATTGAACATCAGACAAACTATACTGGATACGCTAGTTTATTCCAGCCTAACACTAGGATGAAATAAACTAGCGTATCCAATATAGTTCGTCTAATGTTTAATTTTTTTTATTTCCGTAATCATGCTTCTGGGAATAATTCAAAATACACCGTACAAATTATGAGGAATTTTATGTACTCCAATCAAATTTTATTATTATAACTAACCTTTTTTCCATCGATCATTCCCAATTAAAATATGTTAAGTTGAAATTCACTTTAATATGATATTGTTACATTCACACACACATACAATAACCAATAATAATCATCATTACAAAAGAATAAAATATAACTTTATTCAAGATCATAAACACGATTTGAAATCTTATTGATAACAAACTCTCGAGTCAATTAATAAAACTGAAAACTAAATCGAGTCGAGAACAACAACAAACTTATCGCTTAGCAACGCTTTCGTTCTTATGTTCGATGATGATAGACGAACACATAACATTATTCCCCCTTCTTTCAGATTGTCGTCCCGACAATCTTAAGATCAAATGAAAGAGAAAGCGTCTTCTTTAAGCGGGCTGATCCTTCGCACACGGCCAAAGGGCCTGTCTCTTCAATTGGTCCATCTTGAATTTTTGAAAATATCTGGAAATCATCGTGAAATCGTTTTGGAATCGTCTACTTTTAAGCGGGTTGATCCTTGACTCATCCAGTCAGAGGACCCGTCTCTTAAAATGTAGAAATGTTATTTTTGGGTATCATCATGTCATCATCGGTGGATAAAGTCTTTTTGGTAATTCTTGGACATAAGTGGGAAGTTGGTATGCCGTGGTACCTCACCTCTGTCCCTGCTCTGGCATTTGCCCTGTATCTCACGGGAAAAACCACAGCTCAAAATAACCGTGAGTAGAGCAGAAGAAATTACCTATCGTGGTAGGTCGTCAATCGATCAATATGAATGATCTTTTTGTGTTTTGGTGTCTTCTGGATGCAGAAAACAACGTCATTGATCTTCTTGATAATCTTATAAGGTCCTTCCCAATTACTTTGGAGCTTCAGAGTCCTTCCTTTGACTCGGCGAGGATTATATAACCATACTTTCTGTTGTTCTTGAAAGTTGACATGTCTGGATGTTCTATCATAGGTTGTTTTGATACGTTTGGAGGAGAGGAAAATGTTTTTCGTACTGATTGGTGAATTTTATTGATGTTGGTTTTTAGTTTCTGGACGTAGGTGCCATAGTTAGGATAATCTTCTTCTTTAGGAGGACATCCGCGTATCAAATCCAGAGGAAGTCTCAAGTTTGTACCAGTGTACATCTCCGCTGGTGTGACCCCAGTTGTTGCGTGTACCGAGGATCTGTAAGCTAAAAGATACAAGGAAATCCAACGATCCCAATCTTTTTGGTTGTCTATTATGTATTTGGATAAGTATTTTAGTATTGTTCTGTTTTGTTTTTCTATCTGACCATTTGATTGAGGATGTAATGGTGTTGCCCTAGTCTTCCGAATTCCTAACAATTGAGATAGTTCTATAATTAGTTTAGAGTCAAAGGTACGACCCTGATCTATGTGAACTTCAAGAGGAACTCCATATCTACACACGATTTCACGAACAAATACTTCAGCAATAGTCTTTGTTCTCATATTAGAAAGAGGAAAAGCTTCTACCCATTTAGTAAAGCAATCTGTTACCACTAAGAGATACTTATTTCCTAAAGAAGAAATCGGGAAAGGTCCTAAAATATCCATTTGCACTCTTTCAAAACGTAATCCTACATTATAGATTCTCATCTGATTGTGGCCTTTATCTGATGGACCTTTCTTTGCAACACAAACTGAACAAGATCTACACCAATTTTCAACATCTTTTTTACAAGAAGCCCAATAAAATCGTTTGCGAATTTTCTGTAATGTTTTATTAACACCAAAATGACCACCGGAAGGAAATCATGGGCTTCTTCTAAAACAGTGTCGACATAATTTCTAGGGACAACTAATTGAAGAACTTTTGTTTTGAAGTTAGAACAAATCCATTCCCTGTATAAGATATCATCGAGAACAACTAATGAGTCATATTGAGATAAATACACTTTCATATATTCATCTCCAGAAGAAATATCCTGCCACGACAATTTAACACCCTCTTTTTTACTGTCTAAAATAGCCCGAATGTCATCATCTTGATGTTGACGATTTCGCCAAACTGATTCGGATATTTCTTCAAAAATAATACGTCTTACTGAATTACCAACTTCATATTTTGATTCAACATTAAAACAATATCTACAAGAAGAATCATCACAAGGTCGTCTAGAGAGACCATCTGCATTGCTATGAGAAATACCTTCCCGATGTAGACTCTTAAAGTCATACTGATCTAATTTTCCTATCCATCTAGCTAATTGACCATCTAAGTTCTTGAAAGAAAGAAGCCATGTCAAGGCAGAATGATCAGTACGAATAAAGAAAGGTCTTCCACATAAATAATAATGAAAATTTTGAACGGAATCTACTACTGCTAATAATTCACGGCGAGTAACACAGTAATTTCTCTTAGCTTTAGACAGAACATGGCTGTAATAACCAATAACTCTTTCTATTTCTTCTTGAATCTGTGACAAAACTATACCTATTCCATGATCAGAAGCATCTGTATCTAAAATGAAAGGTAAATCTGTACGAGGGAAAGTTAGAATGGGCGGAGTTCACAGAGCTTGTTTTAAATTCAAAAATGATTTCTGACAGTCATTAACGCCAGACATTGGCACAATATATTAAGCCAAGTAAGAAAATTTGGATAGTACTGACTTGTATATGTTATTCGTTAAACATAAGTATGGTATTGAAAGGACAGTAGCGATAGTGTTGTCTAGATCTAAAGTCATATGAAATGTCAGTGTTCTTTCATACTGCTAACAAAAACAGATTGAATATCAGTTGATTCATTACACGGAGAAAAATTTATTTGCAAACTTTACTTTTTTTATAAGAAAATTTATTTTGTGATAGCGCTAGGGCATACTCAACATGTGAAATTTATACTGTTTTAAATATTAATTTTTATTATTTTTGTGTCAAATTTTACTATTTGAAATATTACTTGTTAATTTATGACTGCTGCAAAAATAATAAAAATTACTATTTCAAATAGTAACATTTGCTCTATAAATAATAAAAATTATTATTTAAAAAGTAAAATTTGATATGAAAATTATAAAAATTACTATTTAAAACAGTAAAAATCCCACATGTCGAGTGTGTCCCAGCGCTGCTATAAACATAATAAATTTTCTTATAAAAAGAGTAAAGTTTACAAATAAATTTCTCTCCGTGTACAAAAAAATAAAAAGCATATATTATTATGGCCAATTCATATATAGTTACAAAATAACTTTACATATTAAAGAGTATTGACATGTGCGTATCTAAGTTACTGTTATCAAGGAGCGCGGGAGCGCTCCGAAGGCAAGTATCTGTCCAATTTAGAAAAAACCTGAGGGACGACCGTGCTACATTGAAATGCGTGCGCGAGAAATTTCATGAATTTTTTATGACTTCGCATTATGTTTTATTCTAATATTTTTTATATTAATGGATAGCTGCTTTGATATACTACATGTATAAAAAATTTTAATTAAAAATATTATGTCGTTTTGATGTATATCTCGTTTACATATTGATTATGACTGTTTTCACATTCTTTTTTTCCTTCTTCTTTTTCCTCTCGATCAGCTGTTTTGTTCCGACCGCTGCTTATATGTTATATATAAAATTGAATGTATACTCGAAACAAGAGAGAGAGAGAGAGTGGTTATTGGAAACTTAGCCTAAATCTAATCCTAATGTTAGTATCCATGTTACAAACTAATGAGAGAGAGAGAGAGAGAAGAATATGAGGCGTTTCACGTCAGCTCTCCAGGCGCGGCGCGCGAGCGCGAAATCATGCTGTTTTCAGCTTGTGTTTGAAGGGCTAAGATGTATCTAAAAAAAATAATTCCCCAGTGATCTCGATGTATTTTTTCCTCAGCTTTCCGATGGTGCTATTAGTTTCTCAAAATTTTTCAACTCTAACCTCAAAAAAACATAAAACGTGTTATATCTCAAAAACTATATTTTTAATATTTTTTTTTACCTGCTAGATCGAAAGAGGAGGAAATTTTACATGGATATAGCCTTTGTCTACATAGGGGTTTTTTGATTTTTTCGAGATATTATACAAGAAATACTTAGAATTGAAAAATTTTGAGAAACTAATAGCACCATCGGAAAGCTGAGGAAAAAATACATCGAAATCACTTGGAGATTATTTTTTTTAGATACATCTTAGCCCTTCAAACACAAGCTGAAAACAGCATGATTTCGCGCTCGCGCGCCGCGCCTGGAGAGCTGACGTGAAACGCCTCATATATATAACAACAACAAAATTGTGACTCTACAATCACCTCAAAATATCATATGGTATTTTTAAATATACGTAATTAGATAGAAAAAGATATTGTGAATGTTAATCAGCTGATGGCATGGCATGTGCATACTTTTATACATAGATAAGTATTATATATATGATTCTCAAAATGTAACAAAAGCTGTTAAGAAGCAACACCTACTTAAGATGTTTTAGACGCAGTATTGTATTGATAGCAAATAACGTAGTGATATTGTATATTATTAAAAAATATGTTGACTGTGCGATCTATATGAATGTAGGGTCTATATGCAATTGAACCCTAAAACACGATTCTATTATATTAATGATGGTTCAGTAATTTGAGAAAACAACGTGCATATTAGTACACTGTTTATTATTTCTTATTTTTACAGATAACTTTAATTATTGAGGTAAAAAGTTGGGTAGTTGTGATAAATGTTGAATGTATTATTATTATTAATTTTTATTTTACAATAGAAGAAGCAGATAAATAAGTAAATTTAAAAAATGCATTTTTATGAAATATTTAGAAATATATTTATTATGTTGGTGATCTATGGATCCAAGGTCTTATGTGAGTGTACCTTGGAACACGAGTTTGTTATATCTGTGCGTGCATGCGTGCGTGCGTGCGTGTGTGTGTGCGTGTGTGTGTGTGTGTGTGTGTGTGTGTGTGTGTGTGTGTGTGTGTGTGTGTGTGTGTGTGTGTGTGTGTGTGTGTGTGCGCGCGCGTGTGTGTGTGTGTGTGTGTGTGTGTGTGTGTGTGTGTGTGAAAAAACTATTTGAAATAGACAATACAAATTAGCACAGAGAAATAAACATTTGGCATTTAAGTATAACTTATTTTTTGTAATAGAAAAGCACGATGCTTCCCAGTGAAATACATTTGTGGGTTCTTGTGTGAGTGACATGCACGTCATTTTGTGTATTTTGATAAATGTGTTGTAAAGTGAAAAGCATAAATGAATAAAATAAAAGGAGTGAATAAATAAGTGAATTTGAAAAATACATTTCAAAATATGTCGACGGCGTGATCTATATGAATGTAGGGTCTATATGCAATTGAACCCTGAAACATGATTCTATTATGTTAATTGATGGTTCAATAACTTGAGAAAACAACGTCCAAACATATTAGTACACTGTTTAGACTATCTTATTTTCACAGATAACTTTAATTATTGAGGTAAAAAGTTGGGTTGTTGTGATAAGTGTTGAATGTATTATTATTATTATTTTTTATTTTACAACAGAAGAAGTGGATAAATAAGTAAATTTAAAAAATGCATTTAAAAATATATTTATTATGTTGGTGATCTATGGTTCCAAGGTCTTCTGTGAGTGAACCTTGGAACACGAGTTTGTTGTGTGTGTGTGTGCGTGTGTGTGCGTGCGTGCGTGCGCGCGTGCGTATAAACAATAAATATTAAACATACAATAAATATTAGCACAGCCCTTATGAAAAAATCCTGCAGAACTCTCTGCAGAATTTCTGCAGGACTTTCTGCATAATTTCTGCATATTTACTACAGACTTGCTGCATAATTTTTGCAGAAGGTTCTGCAGGATTTTTTCATAAGGGAGAGAAATAAACATTTGGCATTTGTGTATAACTTGTTTTTTTGTAATATAAAAACATGATGCTTCCCAGTAAAATACATTTTTGGGTTCATATGTTAGTGAAATATACGTCATTCTCTGTATTTTAATAAAAGTGTTGTTAAGTGAGAAGCATAAATGATTAAAATTAAATGAGTGAATATTTTATAACATAAAAACATGATGCTTCCCAGTGGAATACATTTGTGGGCTGTTATGTCAGTGAAATATATATTATTTCGTGTATTTTGATAAAGGTTTTGTAAAGTGGAAAGGATAATAAACAAATAGCTGAAAATAAAAGAAGTGGATTAATAAGTGAATTTAAGAAATGCATTTAAAAATATATGTTTATTATGTTGGTGATCTATGGATCCACGCTCTTATGTGAACCTTGAAACACGAGTTCGTTATACGTTTGTGTGTGTGAAAAAATTATTTGAAATAAACAACAAAAATTAGCCCAGAAAAATAAACATTTGGCATTTGTGAAATAACTTGTTTTTTGTAATATAAAAACATGATGCTTCCAAATGAAATACATTTGTGGGTTCTTATGTCAATGAAGTGTACGTTATTTTGTGTATTTTGATTAAAGTTTTGTAAAGCAAAAATGATTAAAATAGAAGGAGTGCATAAATAAGTCAATTTAAACAATGCATTTAAAAATATGTTTACTGTGTGATCTATATAAATGTAGGGTCAATATGCAATTGAACCTGGAACATGAGTATATTATATGTGCGGTTTATTATTATATATTAGCAAACTGTTAAAGCTATATCTTCTATTCATAGATAACTTCAACTTATCGTGCTTAAAGTTAGAGTATTATAATAAGATGTTGAACATATAGGTAGTACATATATGAATTCGTTACAAATTTTTCTTGTTGGATGGTGTGAATCAAATTATTATGCATTAAGGCCACCAAAGATTATGTTCAAGTCTGTAAAGCACACAACCTTCTGTAGTAGAGATAAAGAGAAATACTGTTGTAGATATTCCTTTAAAGGTAAACTAGCGACTCTACCAAAGAAAGTTGGCCCAGGATCTATTGGTTTAATTATGAACGTGATTTTATCAATCTGTCGAATATAGAAGTGCAAGAATCTTAATAAAAGTATAACAATTATGTAATACTATCCCAGACCGTTCCAGGCGAAAATAAATTATGCACACAATTTTTAATAACTAAATATAATTTTTATTTGCAGTTATGTGCTATAAATATTTGCAGTTGATAAATGCATGATTTGGGACGTTAATAATACTTAATAATAGTTTTTAAGAATTAGTTATTATTAGTAATAACAGTTCTTTACAGTTATTTGTAGTTATTTGCATTATTTGTCTTGGTTTATTCATCAAATGAAAGTTATGACAAAAAATGCTAATAACAGTTATTTGCATTTTTATTGAAAAAAAAAAGAATTTTATAACAAATATGAATGATTATTATTTATAATTAAATATTAATATTGTTGTATAATTTATCTTGAAAATAGGTCTATCATCATATCATTACATCTTTTAAAAAATCCTGTGATAAATTATTTTACAAAATGTGAACAATCTTTTAAAAACTTTTCAAGGAATGAGAAATTATTTTCCGAAATCTTTACAATCCTTTTACAAGAACTTTTAAAATCCCGTAAGAACTATTTTCCGAAACCTATACAATCATTCAAAATGATTTACGTTTTATTTTATGAAAAGGGATTCTACGAATAAATAATAAGTTTTTGGTGTTTTTAATTCAATTTCTTTCACGCGGACACTGAAAGTCAAATAAAAAAAAGTTGTAAAATCACTCAATGTACAGTTTCATACTTAACAAACATTATTAAATGTATACTTTCACTCTTAAAAAGTTGTGAAATCTCTATAAAAGAATTTTTTTATAAAAGTAAAAACTTAGGCGATTATGTACAATCCTTGTACAAATAGTATTGTTAATAAAACTTTCTGCGAAAGTATAAAATAAGACAGGTATCTAAGTTTTTTCTGTGTAAATCTATAAAATAATAATATTTATGACTTTTTAAAAGAAATCAAATAAATGCTAGTGAAATAGTCTTTTACTTCTTTGAGTCAATGTATACTCAACAAATTATATGTAAATACAGTCACATTTTTCACTGCAAATCAAACAAACGAAAGTTGTGAAATCAATTTTTAATAGTAAAGTAATGCAAACAACTCTCAAAAACCATCACTGTATGACTGTTCTCAGAAATTTATTCAAATTTATTCATCTTTCTATATAACAAATTAAACACAAGAAAGTACTGAAATCAATTTATTGTAGTCAACTGTTACGTCTGTGACGTATCTCTAAAATCAAATTAACAATGCATATTTATCGCCAGTAATTTTCTGACATACAAATGTCGTATATGCGAATTTTGACAACGTTTCATTCCAATGCAAGCGGCATCACGATGGAGCAAGAAAAATTATAAACTGATATGTCTGTGACGTTATTAAATTCCAATATTCATTTCTTTTGACCCACAAACCGATGCGAGTGCGAATTTTAACAGTACAGCAATTTCGGCTACGCAACAGCCAGCGTGACGTAGCGAGCCACTGACCTTGTGAAACCAACCGCTCATCGCAACTTTGTTTAGAATCAGCACTTTTAAGTATGAAATCGAAATGATGATATTTAAATGTTTACTAAAGGACCCCGCACATAATGTATTGGAAAAATCATCCGGTCAAATTGAAAGAAACTTTAGAAAAACATAGATTTCTTCAGGACCTCAAGATCTATCTTTTTTCAAAGTTTCGTTCAATTTGACCGAATGATTTTTTCCCATACATTGTGTGCGGGGTCCTTTGTTTAAAAAGATGATTTTGACTCAGCGTCAAAATCATCTTTAACCCATATTAACCGCTTAATAAATACGGCGACTCTCAACACACAAATTAGTAATCGTGCAAAAGTTGCGAGCTCCGTACCACTTCAGCCGACAAGAGGAGAAACGATTATTATACAGGCCAATACGAGACAATAATAGTAATTATATCAATTTAATACGTTATCGGTGTTATACATTGTTAAACCAAGTGAATATATTGTAAATCTTATTGTCTTATTTATAAAATTTATATTTGCCAATAAATAGTGCATCTAACAAATCAGCTGGTTATTATTTACGAGAGCCTACACCCAGAGTAAAGGTAATATAAATCAAATATTAATTGAATATATATCATTCAAATATAACCATAATAAATTCAATAAATATAAGAGTATTTCCTCGAATTTCAAGACTTAACACAACTATCGACATAAAACTTTTTGTACCTCAGATGTAAAATTACATTTTGCGGCCTCGTTGTAATTTCAAAATTATTCAGCCAGCGGGCATAAAGACCTACTTAACGCATAAGATTCGCAATAGCTCACAGTACTTCGACAAAACTCTATAGAACCTACGCACTTGACATACTACGCATTGGCAAAAATTATTTTAATTATATAACTATATGTTATGTTTTATATAACTATATAACTGTATAATTATATAACTGTATATTATGTATAACGCCTCCTTTTTATTTCTAAAATTCATAAGAATTTTTTCAACTATTTACAAAAAGTACATAGTATGAGGAAGCTAAGTGCCAATGAATGTGCAGCGGTTTTTTTTTCGTGGATGTTGCGTCATAGTTACCATCGCATCCTTTTGAACAAAATTCTATAACATTACGCATCTTGGGAGGACAAGAGAAGTCTAGAGATGCTCTAGCAAGGGGTGGTCCTGTGCTCTCCCATATATATTGGGTCCTTGAATAAGTTCTCGCTGTTTCCTAACAGATGGCGTTACCAGGACTAACAAGGAAGGTACCCCAAATGTAAGTCGCCGATTTGGACGATATTGCAATATGTTGTAGTACATTAAAAAATAAGAGACACGTACTTTTTTTACGTGCTGATAGACACTTTAAGGGGGTGAGATCTACCCCTAAAGTTCACCCTCAAAAACAGTTTTTTTCAAATATTTCAAAAACGAATAAAGCTAGCTTAATGAAACCGACGCCAAAAGTTGTAGAATAAAAAAGCCTTCAAAATAGCATTACTTTCAATTTTAAGGGTAGCAACCCCCTTTTTTTTTCAAGAAAACTAAGCTTTTTTCATCAATTTTCAGCTATAAAAATTACAATAAATTATATATCGCCTCAAAACTGATTCCATTTAAAAGAAAATTAAAAAATAAAGTTGACCTGTCTCGTGGTTTTGGCCAAAATTATTTTTTAGGGGTAACTAGCCCTTATTTATTTTTTGTTCATTATTTCAGAAATAAATAAAGATACCTTCATAAAACCAACGCTAAAAATTTTAAATAAGAAATGCTTCAAAACAGCATTATTTTCAATTTTAAGGGTAGCAACCCCTATTTTTTTTCAAGAAAACTAAGCTTTTTTCATCAATTTTCAGCTATAAAAATTATAATAAATTATATATCGCCTTAAAACTGATTCCATTTAAAAGAAAATTAAAAAAATAAAGTTGACCTGTCCCGTGGTTTTAACCAAAATTATTTTTGAGGGGGTAACTACCTTAATAAAACTAACGCTAAAAATCTTAAAATTAAAAAGGCCACAAATCTGTATCACTTTCAATTTTAAGGGTAGGAACCCCTATTTTTCTCTTTTTAAGGAAATTAAGAGACTTTATTGACTTCAATGGTGAAACTTATCGATTTTTATCGACTTCTACTAACTTTTTCTAGCAGGGAGGGTAAATGTGTTTATTATTTTTTTCTGAAAAAATTGCGTAAATAATCAAAATTTAGTGAGATAATTTTTTTTCAAAAAAATAATAAAAATTAAAGTTACGTGTTGCAGAAAAATACAAAATGAAATGATAACTAATGTAAATATGGTTTTTGTTTTAACAACACAAGTTTTATTATTACTATTACTAAAAAAATATAAATACGAATAACTCGAGGCATTATGGATTGTAAGTTGTACAATAATGATATTCTTCAAAAAAGTGTTTTAAGCATAAAGATTTTTTACACCACGAATATCTAACAATTGCAACATTATTACAACCATTGATCTCACAATGCGTTGCACAGGAATCTCCGAAACTGAAACTTACGGGGTCATCGAAATCTCCTGGTCGATTCACAAGATACTCACTTTTATACCACGAATATTTAAATAGATTTTCATATCGTGGAGATGAAAATTGGTTATGAACCAAAGACTGTAATTTAATTATATTATTTCTCAAATATAAATTTAAGTCTTCGTCTATGATCAAAACATGGTCTGAAAAATGTTTAACATAGTTCTTCCATGTGCGGAATCCATATACATCTAACGGCTGTATGTTTCCAGTCGTTCCTGTAGGTATCATTTTGAGATGTAGTGTTTTATCGTGTGGCGTAACTTCCTGTACAATCGTTGGACAATGATCACTCCACGAATCAATTAGCAGCATGCTTCTAGGTCCAACTTGAGGAAAATATACCTCTTTTAACCACGGTTTAAAGAGTTCTACAAATTTTGATTTTATTTAAATGTGTCTTCCGAAATAATTAACGTTTTATTTTTAGAAATTAATAGAACGTGATTTTACCTGAACTAAGTTTTCCAGATGTCGAGGATGTAACATATACGTTTGTAGGCACAAACAAATTTTGTGAGACAATTGGTCCAAATTCTCCGCTTGGTTTCTTTAATACTAAAAATAATGGTGATAGTAACTTTCCTGTGGCTGAAATTGTCGGCTGTACAGTATAGCTATGAGTTGTTGATGTGACCGACTGTACAAGGTACTGTAATTTCTTTTCTCCTTCAAAAGCAAGAGATCGACCAGAATGCATTTCCAACTGAAAACCAGACTGGTCTGAATTATATGTATTGTCAGCGCCTATTTGATTAATCAATTGTTTGACTTCTGTTACGAATTCTACTTCTTTTTTATGCAAATCATTTCTATTTTCTATACTTTTTTTTGTGATAAATTTATTAATTTTTCGAGAAACAATTCTATGGGTGTTTTTAAATTTTGAAACCCAATGTTTTGAAGCTGTAAATCTTACATCCTCATTTCCGATTAATTTTCGTGCTTGTAGAGCCCATCTTCTTAAATCGTTGTCATGAATTATTAATCCAGCTTCAGTAGCAGCTTTAAAATTTTCTAGTGTGAAATCGCAAATTCTTGCAATTTTTTCTCGGTAAGTTCCACCTTGATTGATTTGGTGAGCCCAGCGATGTAACTGTGTTTCAGAACTGACTTTTCTGAATCTATTTTGAACTGTTTTAAGCGATAAATTCTTTTTTGTTTTTCCACTTCTTCAATATTCTACAGTCCTTTTTTTGTATTCAAAACTCAATGGTTCTTCATGTCCCGTACATTGATCCGTAGGTAATTCAGGATAGTAAGGAAGTGTATGTAAATCAACATCTTCCACAATACGTGCATCTGTTTCTTTATATTCTTCTTGAAAATCCAACGATTTTTCCATTATAACATCTATGTTATTAGACGATTCCATTAAATCTAACAGTATCATTTGGAAATGGTCTTTTATTTCTATTTCTTTAAAATTATAAGGGCTATCTTCAATATCAAGTGTTTGGAAATAGGCAAGCAGCAAATTAATAACATTCAGAAGATTAATTTTCATTTTGAGTGCTAAAATAATCAAACATTTATAAGAATAATTGCATACAGAAATAGTATCTTTACAACACATATATATAGAATGCTGAAAATAAAAACATTTTTTTAATTTGTATGCGTCACCCCTCTAAACGTTACATTACTATGTTGCGAGAACATAGCTATTTCTCAATGAGGAAGCTTTGTACGTTGTACGTTGTACGCTTTTACTGATGTACGCCATCATGCGACCAATGTCTTTTTACCGAGAAATATTTGTTTAAATATTAAAAAAATACCATATTTTCACAAGATAATAATGTTGCATTTAAAAAGGCGACACATACAAATAAAACAAATATTTATACTTTGGGCCATCCTGTTAAGAATCTATTAAGAATATCGTATCTGTATATTTCTTTACTAAAGCGCTTGATTAAAATGAAAAGAAGGTAATCTCGAATTTTTTTTTAAATTTGTAAACAGTAATCGATAAGATGTATTGCGCAATGCCTGTTAATTTAGATTTATTAAAATTAAGATTTAGTTATTTAAAATTATTATTTGTATGTAAAATTTATTATTTGTAAAACATCTAATAGTAAAGGAACCGTATACAATTTTGGCTAAAAATTGAATCAGGAGTCTATAATTTTGTTAAAAACAGAAAGTAAACAATACAGTATACACAATAAAGTATATTTTGATACATTTTTTAATTTTCGTAAAAATATTAAAAATACTTTATGCACTTATAAATCAGGATTTTTTAAATCTTTAAAATTAAAGAAAAATCAATTTAAACTATTTGTGCTCTATAACGTCAAATGTATCTCCAAAAAATGTAACAATGTACGAAATTGCATACTTTCTAATATGTTCATTAAAAATAACGCAAAATATAATTTTGAAAGGCTGTTATAATTTTTATTAAAGCCTATAGACAGATACGAAATTCTTACAATTAATGAATTAGACATGATATATAAATATACATTTACCTGTAGTTTTGTAGTGCTGCTGACATTAAAAAAAATGAATTGATGCAATATTACAGCCACAATATTGTAGAAATAACCACTTTCACAAAACAACACTGCACGACTGGAACTCTACCGATTTATAAATACAATGTTTTCCAGCAATATATGAAACTATGAGTTAAATCACCAATCTATAAATATCCGCCTCATAATAACATAAAAATAACATATTATTTTCTCATTCACAATCAGCGATTACTCTTATTTACTGCATAAAAATCACTTACATCCACGTACACACACGCACACACACATTAATTTTTTTTTTAATGCTTTATTTATCACGTATCAAAACGGTACGATTGCCTTTGACGAAGTATTTATAATAATACATAAAATATAATAAAGGGAAGTAAGAACATAATGAACTTCCGGGGATGATTTGCACCCCTTTAAAATGTATCATTCACAGATAAAAAATATAAATATTTTTCGTTTTTTGGTTCACTACAACATATAAAAGTTTAAATAAACATGTTACTTTTCTTGTGGAATTCAAGTCAAAATTAGTTTTTCGAAAAAGCGTTACAATAATCCGTTTAAACAAGTAGTTTAACCAAACTAATTTAGCAAAATTAATGATAAATTAGTATTTCGTATTGCCCGAAAGCGCTAAAATTACATAGCGTTTGTCTGTGTTATTGGTCAAAATTTTATGGTCAATCTTTTCAATGGAATGGTTTTTAAAGAGATATATTTATTGCAATTTTATAGCTGAAAATTGATAAAAAACTTAATTTCCTTTAAAAAAATAGGGGTTACTACCCTTAAAATTGAAAGTTATGCAGATTTATGGCCTTTTTAATTTTAAGATTTTTAGCGTTAGTTTTATTAAAGTATCTTTATTTATTTCAGAAATAATGAACAAAATAAAAATAAGGGGTAGTTACCCCTAAAAAATAATTTTGGTTAAAACCACGGGACAGGTGAACTTTATTTTCTAATTTTCTTTTAAATGGAATCAGTTTTAAGGCGATATATAATTTATTATAATTTTTATAGCTGAAAAATGATGAAAAAAGCTTAGTTGTCTTTAAAAAAAAATAGGGGTTGCTACCCTTAAAATTGAAAATAATGCTGTTTTGAAGCCTTTCCTATTTTAAAATTTTTAGCGTTGGTTTTATTAAGGTATCTTTATTTATTTCTGAAATAATGAACAAAATATAAATAAGGGGTAGTTACCCCCTAAAAAATTATTTTGGCCAAAACCACGAGACAGGTCAACTTTATTTTTTAATTTTCTTTTAAATGGAATCAGTTTTGAGGCGATATATAATTTATTGTAATTTTTATAGCTGAAAATTGATGAAAAAAGCTTAGTTTTCTTGAAAAAAAATAGGGGTTGCTACCCTTAAAATTGAAAGTAATGCTATTTTGAAGGCTTTTTTATTCTACAACTTTTGGCGTCGGTTTCATTAAGCTAGCTTTATTCGTTTTTGAAATATTTGAAAAAAACTGTTTTTGAGGGTGAACTTTAGGGGTAGATTTCACCCCCTTAAAGTGTCTATCAGCACGTAAAAAAAAATACGTGTCTCTTATTTTTTAATGTACTACAACATATGGCAATATGGTCCAAATCGGCGACTTACACTTGGGGTACCTTGTTAGTGTATTTAATTTCAGATGCTAACGCATCTATAAGGAAGTACTGGCTGTAAGCTTGAACTTAAGTGTATGTTAGTACGCCATAGTGTAAACAGCGGTTTTTGTTCTTACTACTAAAAATGTCAAGTTTTGTGCCAATTAAAGAGTATTTGCGGGGAATTTTATTGCACTATTTTATTTAAAAAAATCTGCAGCTGAAGCGCACATGATTCTTGTTGAAACTTACGGTGACCATGCTCTGTCAGAGACGATATTCAGAGACTGGTTTCGACGCTTCAAAAATAACGATTTTGATCTTGGAGATAAAGAAGGTGCTGGTGCACCAAAAAAGTTTGAAGACAAAGAATTGGAGGAATTACTAAATGAAGAATCGTGTCAGACGCTAGCTGAACTTGCAAAATCAAATCGAGTAGATGAGACAACAGTTTCGAAACATTTCAAAACGTTAGGAATGATCCAGAAGCAAGGACATTGGGTGCCGTATGAGTTGAATCCGAGAGACATCGAACGGCGTTTTCTCACGTGTGAAGTGCTGCTTCAACGGCAGAAAAGGAAATGTTTTTTGCATCGTATCGTGACTGGCGATGAAAAGTGGATACAGTACTATAATCCTAAGCGTAAAAAATCATGGGGTAAGCCCGGCCATGCATCAACATCGTCCGCAAAGCCAAATATCCATGGTTCGAAGCTTCTCCTCTGCATTTGGTGAGATCAGCAGGGCAGGGCCGGATTAAGCCATGTGGGGGCCTGTAGGCTAAGATATGGTGGGGGCCTATGTAAGGGGAATGAAATCCTGAAATATCTTTTCTCATAGCTTTACCTTTTTGTTTTGTTTTTATTATTCATTACTGCTTATACTATTTATTTCATATTATTGCGTGTATGAGACACGCATATAAGTACTCAGGACCGCGCCGGAAGCGGATGTGCAAGGACTGCACCGCACGCGGGTAACACTTCCAAGGGGGTGGCTATTTGGAAATCAGAATGACATTTTTTATCTGAAAGTATTCGTATCTTTGTAATCTACTTATTTAAAAAATAGTGATTTTTTAGTAAATCCGAATTGTTTTTAAATGATTAAACTCAAATTCTAACGCTAATAACGTATATCCTAATTATTTTTAGCAAATCAGATTAAAATGATTAATCAAGACCACACAACTTTTCTATCTCAAGGATACATCGACTTTTATAGTACATTACGATACGTGTGACTTAAGTGGCCCATTATTGCACGGCGTGAGGTTAGCGCCCGAGCGTAGCGAGGGCGATAATTCACGTCGTGTGATGGGCCACTCAAGTTATAAGTATCGTATATTATTTTATAGCACGTTTACCTAAGTCCGCTGTCACGCCTATTCGTGCCTTAAGCAGTCCATTTTTGCACCGTGAGGTTAGAGCGCGAGCGCAGCGAGCGCGATAAACACGGTGCAATAATCGACTACTTAAGTCACGGATAGGCGTAACCTAAGTGCGGACTTAGGTCACACCGTGCTATAATAGCACATTACGATACGTGAGACTTAAGTGGCCCATTATTGCACGGCGCGAAGTTAGTATCCGAGTGTAACGAGGGCGATAATTTATGTCGTGTGATGGGCCACTCAAGTCATAAGTATCGTATTCTATTTTATAGCACGTTTACCTAAGTCCGCTGTCATGCTTATTCGTGCCTTAAGCAGTCAAGTTTTGCACCGTGAGGTTAGCGCGCGAGCGCAGCGAGTGCGATAAATACGGTGCAATAATCGATTACTTAAGTCACGGATAGGCGTGACCTAAGTGCAGACTTAGGTCACAACGTGCTATAAAAAATATTTAACAACTTTTGAATAATTTAACCTATAATAGTAAAATAAACATTTATATATATATATATATATATATATATATATATATATATATATATATATATATATATATATATATATATATATATATATATATATATATATATATATATATATATATATATATATATATATATATATATATATATATATATATATATATATATATATATATATATATACATGATTTGGATATAAAGTACATACTTCAGCGATGCAACCCCCTATTGTTGAAAAAATAGAGGAAAATTATCATGAAAAAAGGGGAGGATTATATAATAATTTTATTTAATAAATATCAACCGACGGTTTGGCAGATAGCGCAATCGCCACCTCGGCCGATCAAGCAGCTTTGGGCGCGTTCACTACTTGGATGGGTGACAGCGTTTTTTTCTGCGACTTCCTCGTGTGATTGATTAGGTGTTGAATTGCCTTCTACCAAATTGAGCGGGAGGTGTGGCAAAATTCAGTTTCGGTGCCTTAAAAAATACGGAGTGTGACCTAGACATCCAAACTGAATTATTCCAATACACCAACCATCCCGCGGCGGGTTTTCCTAATTAGAGGATTTATTCTACGTGGTTTGCCTAGGTTTTCCCCACCCCACGGGCATAAGGTAGGAAAGAGAGGTCCATACTTCACAGGAAAAATGTATAGGTTATGTGTAAAAAAATAGATAATTGAAAAATAAAGGTATGGAAGGATACACGCTAGGCCAATAGGCTGCGTGGAAACCACCAATTGATTTAATAAATAGTATTTTTAGGAACACCGATAAAAATTTTACTCATTTTTATTCATTACGAATCAACAAATAAACAATTTTTTACTTATAAATAAAGTATTTATAAATAAATAAAGTTCACATAAACAGAATATTATGAAGACGCGAGGTCCACGTAGAAGAGGAAGGCACGCAGACGTGTGACCGTACGCGAGTCGATCATTTAAAAAAGTCTGAAACACAATTAACCGGGGTCCACGCTAAAAAGAGAGTTACGTAGACCTCCGACAGTAACTCAGCCGATTATTTAAAAAATTCATAAACCCATACAGCCGGAGGCCGCGAGGTTCGCGCAAAAAATGGAATTACGTAGGCAAGCGATAGTAAGCGAGTCGAATAATTAAAAATTTCTTAGGCCCACACAGCTGAGGGACGCGACATCCACGAAAAAAAAACCGCTGCCATTCATTAGCATTTAGCTTCCTCATACTTAATTTTTTTGTTCTATTACATAAACTCCTAAATTTAAAAATTATATTGTAAACAATTATTAAATTTTAAAATTTTAACTTATTAAATTATTTAAAAAAAAATTCAAAATGCAAAATTTGTTGAAATTTTCATGTTTATAATTTTTTTATAATCATATCAATTCTTATAAATTTGCACAGAAGGAACTAAAAAACAGTACTTTTTCTCATTAAAGAAAACGCTTTTATTTTTAATTTTTGTGAAGTAATAAATATTAGAAATAGAAAATCGATATTCTAATTTTTTGTGTATAAATGTAGAATTTCGTACAAAAATATCTTCATAAAAATAATTGTGCAATTTTAATGAATTTTGTACATATATTCTTCATAACATGAGCTAGATAGCCTATAAATTTAAAGTTTGTTTGTCGAATCGTTTTTAAGAAAATGAGATTTGAAAAATTTCAAAAAACTAATTTAACCTCAAATATCTTAGAATCTTATGAACTGCTTTTCTTGGCCAACAAAAAGGGTTCAGAAGGTTAAAAGAGCTAACCGTGTGCGAAATTTCATAAAGATTTATTCATTTTTACTCCTGGTACTTTTTGCGACAACAAAACATTTTTTTTTTTTCAAAAATTTTTCTCACGAATATCTCCAAAAATAATCCAGCTATCTTAATGAAATTTTGTACATATATTCTTCACAGTGTGAGCTAGACAGCGTATAAATTTCAATTTGATTTGTCGAATCGTTGTCAAGAAAATGCCCTTTGAAAATTTTGAAAAAAAAAAAAAAAAAAATTTTACCTCAAATATCTTCGAATTTTATGAACATTTTTACTTAGCCAACGAAAGGGCGTCAGAAGAATGAAAGAGCTACCCCTCTGCGAAATTTCATAAAGATTTATTGGTTTTTACTCCAGTTATCTTATCGTGCGACAACGAAAATACAATTTTTTCTTCAATAATTTGTTTCTCATTGATAAATCCATAAAATCTCTTGAAATTTTTAGAGGTAGAATTACTTTTTATACTTAATAACTGGTATAAATTTCGTGTAAATATATGGAGTAGTTTCTGAGATAAAAATTATAGAAGAAAATGAAATACCTTCATAACAAATGAAGGACGATCGATATTTAAATTAAAAAAAAAAATAAAAATGTAGGTAATTTAATGCTCCTTCAAATGCATTTCAAAAAAATAAAAAAAAATGTATCGTATCATATAAAAAAATGAGGAAAATTGAAATTTTAAAATCGTTTTTTGATTATAAAACAAAAGAAATTCGATTAATTTTCAAAATTGTTTGTGGATTTCAAAACGGCCAATTAGTTATTTAACAATTTTGTAAAAAGCACATGACAAAAAATGTTTGAAACGCAAATTAAGATTTTAAATAACAAAATCTAATACAAAATAAAAAAAGCTGTGTACAATATTTTTTTTAGTTCACAACATTTACACGGTGAACTTGAAGCACAACGATGATTTCTTGAAATGACGACAGAATCTAAGGCCGAGAAATTGTTTAGCTTAATCAGGGCTACGCGAACATGTATGTCCAAAAACGAAACTGTTTTTGATTTAGTGAAATCTGAAGAAATTTGAAGTTATCTTCTGCGCGAAGGTAGTTTCTGTCTAAATGTATCTGACCCCAGGTAAAAAAAGTTATGTATGGTTATATATTCAATGAATCCTGTATGATCACACACACACACACACACACACACACACACACACACACACACACACACACACACACACACACACACACACACACACACACACACACACACACACACACACACACACACACACACACACACACACACACACACACACACACACACACACACACACACACACACACGCACGCACGCACGCACGCACGCACACACACACACACACACACAGGAAAAAAATTTTTCCAAAATCAAAAAATTTGTATGCCACTATTCTTAAGACATATTTATAATACTTTTTTGTCCGAAAAATTTTGTTCACCGTTACAAAACTTCCTCGTTGAGGAAGCAAATGGGAGTTACGCATTCGTGTGACAGTAATCGAGTCGATTATTTAAAAAATTCTTGAACCCAAATAGTCGTGAGATGCGAGGACAACGGAAAAAAGGGGATTACGTAGACGTGCAACGATTACCAAGTCGATTATTTAAAAAATTCTTCAACCCGGATAGCCGGAGAAGCGAGTACCACGTAAAAAGAAGAAGTTGCGCAGTCTTATTTAATAACCCACTCTCTTACTGTCGCACGTCTGTGTGACTTCCTCTTCTACATGGATCTCGCGTCTTCCGGTTATTTGGGTTTAAGAAGTTTTAAAATAGTCAACTGGCATACTATTTCACATTAGCGTGCTTGTTTCACCTACGTAGACCTCGCATCCTCCTGCTTTATGGGCTTAAGAATTTTTTAAATAATCGACTTGCTTACTGGCGCACGTCTACGGAACTCTCTTATTTGTGTGGACCTCGCGTCCCCCGGCTATTTGGGTTTAAGACTTTTTTGAATAATCGACTTGCTTATTGTTTTACGTCTGTGTGAATTTCTCTTCTATGTCGATCTCGCGTCCCCCGACTATTTGGATTTGAGACTTTTTTTATATATTCGACTTGCTCTTTGTCACACGTCTGCGTAACTTTATTTTTGTGTGGACCTCGTGTCCCCTGGGTATTTGGGTTGCAGACCTTTTTAAATGATTGACTCAATTAATTTTTTAAGTTTGAGGTGGGGGCCCTCAAATGGTGATGATTCTTTTAGAAACGCCGATATTATTTATTTAACTGTAATAATACCAAAGTAGAAAGCTGCCTTACGGCAATTTTAAAGATAAATAATGCAGCATAGATTGTAGAATCTAATGATAAACCCTTGTCGTCCTCTGTGCATATAAAATAAAAAAGAGTTTTCAATTCTGAATTGCACGTATGCGTACGTTCCGTGGGCTCTGGAATCACGGCCTTCGGCGTATTTTGCGCAATGTCCTGAGACTTTGAAACTTTAACTCATAACTTGTGTTGCACCTTACTCGTCGACAAATCTAAATCAAGGCCGACCCTGATTTTTTTAGAAAAGCCGATATTATTTATTTAATTGCAATAATACCAACGTAAGAACCTGCCTTACCGCCTTTTTCGAAATAAATAATGCAGTATCGTTTGTAAAATCTAATGAAGGGCTCTTTTCGTCCTCCATGCATATAAAATAAAGACGTGTTTTGATTGCTGAATTGCAGGCATGCGCACGTTCCATGGACCTACAGGGGCGGCGCATCTCTTGGCTCGTGCGAGAGGCGCCGCCGCTGTAGACCTGGGATGACAGTCTTCGGTGTATTTTAGAAAGCTGCCTTACTACCATTTTCAAGATAAATAATGCAGCATCGTTTGTAAAATCTAATGAAACAACCTTGTCGTCCTCTTAGATTTTAATTAAATATATAATGTCGGCTTTTATGAAAAAATGAGAGTCGGCCTTTATTTTCTACTAGTCTATGAGTCAAGGGAAAAACAATTTATAGGTTAAAGGTAACAAATGAAGGATGTAACGTTTAATAAACCGAGTTCGGTATGCCAGCTGAATGATGCCAGAGCCTACAGCGGCGGCGCACAGTGGGGCCGCGAGCAAAAGAAAGCGCCGAAATTCGCGCTTGCCTCGAAAAATGCATAAAAAAAAAAGTTTGAGGCACGAAAGTATTCGTTGTAACCTATATTTTAATAAACCGTTTCCCCCGGTATGATCGTAATCGATATATATGTATATCAGGCGTATATTGAGCACACATACAGTAACCGTATTAAAATGACATTTTCGTGCAAAGCTTTTCATTACTCGATGTATCTACCATAATAACAATATATTTAACACACACACACATATATATATATCATTAGATTATTATTAGACATACATATGAGTTATATCGGTTCGTGTATGTGTGTATATATGCATATATATAAATATTATCTTATATCTTAAAAATGAATAAAATTACACACGGACAAACACGCGCATACACACACACACACAACTATATATTACTTATTATTGATATAATATAATATGCATTATTTGTATTATACCACAGCTACATGTTCAATATTTAATAAATAGTGGATTTCATAATAAGTAATATATCTGTGGTGCCAAGGAAGATGGGAATTAATCCACTCTTTATGAAAATCGAGTTAAAGCCATTTTTCTTTTTTTTGAGGTTTAATACACCATATTTTGAAGTTTTTATTTGGTAAAAAGTTCATTATTCTGTAGTTACGACGTAATTGAAAAAGGACAACTATAGCAGTTGCATTTAAGCTTTATCATTTAAATCGCCATATCTCTAAAACTTTTCCAAGTGATTTGTTCCCTTCTTCCTTAGCACCACAGATATATTTGTGTGTGTGTGTGTGTGTGTGTACGCGCGTGTTTGTCCTTGTGTGTATGTATACGTGTATGTATCGCATACCACAAAATCCATTTTTTTAATTTTGTTCATTTTTAAGATATAAGATAATATTTATATATATGCATATATACACACATACACGAACCGATATAACTCATATGTATGTCTAATAATAATCTAATGATATATATATATATGTGTGTGTGTGTGTGTGTGTGTGTGTGTGTGTGTGTGTGTGTGTGTGTGTGTGTGTGTGTGTGTGTGTTAAATATATTTTTATTATGGTAGATACATCGAGTAATGAAAAGCTTTGCACGAAAATGTCATTTTAATGCGGTTACTGTATGTATGTTCAATATATGCCTGATATACATATACATATCGATTACGATCATACCAGGGGAAACGGTTTAATAAAATATAGGTTACAACGAATACTTTTGTGCCTCAAACTTTTTTATTATGCATTTTTCGAGGCAAGCGTGAATTTCGGCGCTTTTTTTTTGCTCGTGGCCCCACTGTGCGGCGCTCCTCGTACGAACCAAGTGGCACGCCGCCGCTTTAGATTCACGCCGAACGTGCGCACGCGTTCAATTCAGAATTGAAAACTCTTTTTTATTTTGTATGCACACGGTACGAAAAGGGTCTTTCATTAGATTTTAAAAAAGATTCTGTATGGTTTCTCTTGAAAAAGGCGGTAAGGCAGCTTTCTACTTTGGTATTATTGCAATTAAATAAATAATATCGACTTTTCTAAAAGAGTCAGGGTCGGGCTTCCATACATTTGTCGACGAGCAAGGCGCAACACAAGTTATGGGCTAAAGTTCAAAGTCGCAGGAGCATGACGTAAAATACGCGGAAGGCCGTCATCCCAGGTCTACAGCGGCGGCGCCCCTCGCGCGAGCCAAGAGGCGCGCCGCCGCTGTAGGTCCACGGAACGTGCGCATGCCTGCAATTCAGAATTGAAAACTCTTTTTTATTTTATATGCACAGTGAACGACAAGGGCCTATCATTAGATTTTACAAACGATGCAGCATTATTTATATTTAAAAGGGCGATACTGCAGCTTTCTACGTTAGTATTATTGCAATTAAATAAATAATATCGGCTTTTCTAAAAGAATCAGGGTCGGCCTTCATTTAGATTTGTCGACCAGCAAAGCGCAACATAAAAAGATTTAAAGTCGCAAGAGTATGACGTAAAATACGCCGCAGGCCGTGATATCGGGGCCTACAGCAGCGGCCGCGGCGCTCCTCCCACGAGCCAGTAGATCCACGGAACGTGCGCATGCCTGCAATTCAGCAATGAAAACACGTCTTTATTTTATATACACGGAGGACGGAAAGAGATTAGATTTTACAAACGATGCTGCATTATTTCTTTTGAAAAAGGTGGTAAAGCAACTTTCTACTTTGGTATTAGGGTGACTTCACCAGTGAATGAACGAATAAGGAAATTTCCATTTCTATTATTTATTTAAAAGAATTAAAAATGGATTAAAACAAAAGTCTTTTTTAATTCGTAGTTTAAAATCTTCAAACTTTACGCCAGTGACAAAATTTTAGATAAAGAATAAAAGTAGAAATTTTGTTTAAAAGAAATTTGTAAATATCTCCAAATAACGAGTAAATAAACACGCAATTTTAGTATCTAAATACGTTTCGCCAATGAATGAATACTTCGCCAGTGAATAAACACTCAATAATGGCGATTTTATGATTTTACATTTAACAAGATAATTTCTTTTATGCAGAATCTTTATGTAAAATTAAATAAAAATTTTCAATGGTTCGAAAAATATTGTCATGTTAGATAAACAATACATAGAAAGCTTGATATTTTCATATATTTGAAGAAAATGTTAGTTAACTGGTGACTGTTCTGATGTTGGTGACGTCACCCTATTGCATATAAATAAATAATATTATAAAATTGGAGTCCTCCTTTCGATTTCCACCTGAGGATGCCGAAAAATTGGAAACGGATAAACAGCCAATATGTTTTACGGGATCTTTACGAAAAAGGTTGCGCTGCAATACTTTTTACGAATGTCGCCCCGATAATAGTTAAATAATAATTTAAATTATTGTAAATTGTGATAATTATTATTGAATTAAATGTCCCTTTTCGACTTTCACTTGAGAAACCCTGAAAATAAGACCAATTCGCGCATCCAATACCCAATAGAGGCTTCGCGGATTCTTCACGATAAATGTTGCGCTGGCGTTTTTCTTACAATTTTAGCGAAAATTACTGTCAAAAAATTAACATTGTTGTAAATTTGTGATCACTATTACTAAATAAAATAACTGTGGTCTACATCCACTCCAGAAAACCTGAAAATAAGACGCATTTGCCAATCACATACGTAATACAGCTGGCTTTGAGGGATCTTTACGAAAAATCTGGCGCTGACGTTTTACTAACAATTTTAGTGAAAATTACTGTCAAATAATTAACATTGTTGTAAATTTGTGATAACTATTACGAAATTAAATGAGTCTGGTCTACTTCCACTTTAGAAACCCTAAAAATAAATTCCATCTGACCATTAAATAAGCAATGTAGACTTCCTGGGATCTTTACGAAAAAAGTTGCGAGTACGATTTTCTTACAATTTTAGCTAAAATTATTGTCCAATAATGAACATGGTTGTATATTTGTGATAACTAGTAGGTAATTACATAATTCTAATCTACTTCCACTTCAGAAAACCTGAAAATAAGATCCATTTGCCCATCAAATACGCAATAGAACTGGCTTTGCGGTATCTTTACGAAAAATGTTGCGCGGACGTTTTTCATACAATTTTAGCTAAAATTATTGTGCAATAATGAACATTGTTGTAAATTTGTGATAACTATTACGAAATTAAATGACCCTGGTCTACTCCCACTTGAGAAAACCAGAAAATAAGACCCATTTGCCCATCAAATACGCAATACAGCTGGCTTTGCGGAAACTTTACGAAAAATATGGCGCAGACGTTTTACTTACAATTGTAGTGAAAATTACTGTCAAATAATTAACATTGTTGTAAATTTGTGATAACTATTACGAAATTAAATGAGTCTGGTCTACTTCCACTTTAGAAACCCTAAAAATAAATTCCATCTGACCATTAAATAAGCAATGTAGACTTCCTGGGATTTTTACGAAAAAAGTTGCGAGTACGATTTTCTTACAATTTTAGCTAAAATTATTGTCCAATAATGAACATGGTTGTATATTTGTGATAACTAGTAGGTAATTACATAATTCTAATCTACTTCCACTTCAGAAAACCTGAAAATAAGATCCATTTGCCCATCAAATACGCAATAGAACTGGCTTTGCGGTATCTTTACGAAAAATGTTGCGCGGACGTTTTTCATACAATTTTAGCTAAAATTATTGTGCAATAATGAACATTGTTGTAAATTTGTGATAACTATTACGAAATTAAATGACCCTGGTCTACTCCCACTTGAGAAAACCAGAAAATAAGACCCATTTGCCCATCAAATACGCAATACAGCTGGCTTTGCGGAAACTTTACGAAAAATATGGCGCAGACGTTTTACTTACAATTGTAGCGAAAATTACTGTCAAATAATTAACATTATTGTAAATTTGTGCTAACTGTTACTAAATTAAATAACTCTGATCTACTTTCACTTGAGAAAGCCTGAAAATAAAATCCATCTGACCATCAAATAAGCAATGTAGACTTCGCGTGATCTTTACGACAAAAGTGGCGCGTACGTTTTGCTTACAATTTTAGCTAAAATTATTGTCGAATAATGAACATTGTTGTATATTTGTGACAACTAGTAGGAAATTAAATAATCCTGATCTACTTCCACTTCAGAAAACCTGAAAATAAGACCCATTTGCCCTTCAAATACGCAATAGAACTAGCTTTGCGGGATATTTACGAAAAATGTTGCGCGGACGTTTTTCTTACAATTTTAGCGAAAATTACTGTCAAATAATTAACATTGTTGTAAATTTGTACTAACTGTTACTAAATTAAATAACTCTGGTCTACTTTTACTTGAGAAAGCCTGAAAATAAAATCCATCTGATCATCAAATAAGCAATGTAGACTTCGCGTGATCTTTACGACAAAAGTTGCGCGTACGTTTAGCTTACAATTTTAGCTAAAATTATTGTCTAATAATGGACATCGTTGTAAATTTGTGCTAACTGGTACGAAATTAAATAACCCTGGTCTACTTCCACTTGAGTAAGAGAGAAAATGAAATTCATCTACCCATGAAATAAAAAATATAGGCTTCGCGGGATATTTACGAAAAATGTAGCGCCGACATTTTTCTTACAATTGCAGACAAAATCATTGTCTAATAATTCAAATTGTTGTAAATTACGTCAAATATTATAAAATTGGAGTCCTCCTTTCGATTTCCACCTAAGGATGCCGAAAAATTGGAAACGGATAAACAGATAATATGCTTTACGGGATTTTTACGAAAAAGGTGGCGCTGCAATACTTTTTACAAATGTCGCCCCGATAATTGTTTAATAATAATTAAAATTATTGTAAATTGTGATAACTATTATTGAATTAAATGTTGCTTTTCGGCTTTCACTTGAGAAAGCCTGAAAATAAGACCAATTCGCGCTTCAAATTCACAATACAGGCTTCGCGGTTCTTTACGAAAAATGTTGCGCGGACGTTTTTCTTACAATTTTATCTAAAATTATTGTGCAATAATGAACATTGTTGTAAATTTATGATAACTAGTACGAAATCAAATAACCCTAGTCTACTTCCACCTGAGAAAACCTGAAAATAAGACCCATTTATCCATCAAATACGCAATAAAGCTGGTTTTGCTGGATCTTTACGAAAAATGTTGCGCGGACGTTTTTCAAATAATTTTAGCTAAAACTATTGTCCAATAATGAACATTGTTGTAAATTTGTAATAATTAGTACTAAACTAAATAACCCTGGTCTACTTCCACCTGAGGAAACCTGAAAATAAGACCCATTTACCCATCAAATTCGCAATACAGCTGTCTTTGCGGGATCATTACGAAAAATGTGGCGCTGTCGTTTTACTTACAATTGTAGCGAACATGACTGTCAAATAATTAACATTGTTGTATATTTGTGATAACTATTACGAAATTAAATAACTCTGGTCTACTTCCACTTGAGAAAGTCTGAAAATGAAATCCATCTTCCCATCAAATAAGCAATATAGGCTTCGCGGGATCTTTACGAAGAATGTGGCGCGGACATTTTTCTTACAATTGCAGACAAAATTATTGACTAATAATTGAAATTGTTGTAAATTACGTCAACTATTATCAAATTAGAGTCCTGCTTTCGATTTCCATCTGAGGATGCCGAAAAATTGGAAACAGATAAACAGCCAATATGCTTTACGGGATCTTTACGAAGGCATGGTGGGGTTTGTGCACATAAGAATTATGCACATATTTATTGTGCACACTTTAGCATTGGTGTATATCTATATCTATGTGTATACTCCAATGCTAAAGTGTGCACAATAAATATGTGCATAATTCTTATGTGCACAAACCACACCATGCCTTTACGAAAAAGGTTGCGCTGCAATACTTTTTACAAATGTCGCCCCGATAATTGTCTAATAATAATTAAAATTATTGTAAATTGTGATAACTATTATAGAATTAAATCTCCCTTTTCGACTTTCACTTGAGAAAGCGTGAAAATAAGACCAATTCGTGCATCAAATACCCAATACAGGCTTCGCGGGATCTTTACGAAAAATGTTGCGCGGTCGTTTTTCTTACAATTTCAGCAAAAATTATTGTCTTATAATAAACATTGTTGTAAATTTGTGATAACTATTACGAAATTAAATAACCCTGGTCTACTTCCACTCGAGAACACCTGATATTAAGATCCATTTAGCCATCAAACACGCAATACAGCTGGCTTTGCGGGATTTTTACGAAAAATTTGGCCCTGACGCTTTACTGACAATTTTAGTGAAAATTACTGTCAAATAATTAACATTTTTGTAAATTTTCGATCACTTTTACTAAATTAAATAACTCTGGTCTATTTCCACTTGAGAAAGCCTCAAAATAATATCCATCTGCCCATCAAATAAGCAATAAAGGCTTCGCGGGATCTTTACGAAAAATGTGCCGCTGACCTATTTCTCACAATTGTATCCAAAATTAGTGTTAAATTAGTAGAATTTCTGTAAATTGTTGTAATTTTATTCGTATGCTTCTTCAAATTTTTACATATGAATAAACTTTCGCGATAAATTAAATAATAATAAATAATAAATTAAATAAAAATAAAATTTTTACATATAAAAGGTACATATTTAATAAAAAGTTTTATTGCGCTCAAACAAAGAATATACGCTTATATAAATCGCGGGCAGTTACCGTGGCGATATTTGTTTTTTGAATATGATTTAGATGGCGCTGCATATTAGGACCAGCTAGGTGTGTTGTCGTCTGCTACTTTTGGTAGGAGCAACTGCTCATTGTAGGATATAGTCGACTTAGCTGCATTCGTCGATGTATTATTTTTGTAATTCATCCTTCTGAAACTGTCACTGGTTTTTCTCGTGGTAGATAGTCGTGATTTTGTCCATCTGCTTGCGTTTTCTGTGTTGTGTACAAGTGTCTCATTTACATAGCTCGTTAGAGGTTATGTAAGATGAGAGCAACGTTGAGGTGATGTCTAATAGTGCGTGCTAGTTATTTCATGAGTATTTTTTCATTCAATCTATACATCTTGTGCTTCTCAGGATGTTGAAAGTCGCCTCTACGTACTGCAGAGTCATCGCAACAAAAGTAGCATGACTAACAAAAGTGAGATTCTAATTTTGTCTATAAGTTGATTTTTATTAAGTAACGTATTGCTAGATGCTGAGCTTTTTACACAGATAATTATTTCCATAATTGCATGTAAGATTGAAAATTGGCTTCTAGAATGGAAACATGTTGTCTTTTTAGATTATCGAGCTCCTTCTTCTATATATACATGAATTTATTAATGTAAATGTTTGCCAATACTGCATGCCCGCCTTTCTTACTTAATTGTATGCTTATACCCTTTATTATTTTGCATACCTTTTTATTATTTCATAAATGATACCTATGAATTTAGGTTATCACTAAAAGATAGCATATGATGAAAGTTCAAAAACGAAATCAAGCGCATAGCAAACATGAGCTTTGACAAAATGATTTCGATTAAACTCATAAAACCTAAATGCATGGCTTTGAAAAGATTCTTACCACTAAACCTGCATGCTTGTTTTTTATTATTTTATTGTTTTATCGCTTTTAAATAATTTTATTTGATACTTATCGGGTTATCACTAAAAGATACCATCATGATGATTGGAAAACAAAATCAAGTCCATGGCAAGCACGAGTCTTTGCTGAAAATGATTTCTGTCAAGTTCACTTGACCCCAAAGCATTACTTATAAAACAATTTTTATTTATTGCATGTTCTCTTTGCTAACTACAACTCTATGCTTAAAGAAACAGAACTAATCTGACGATGAACGAATTTTTGGATGGCATTATCTTTTTAATGAATTCTACTTATTTCTCTTTTGACAATAGTTACTATAAACAAACACATGGCGCGCCAATGGGCGGATGCTCTAGTCCGTGGTTTGGGGAACTGGCTTTGGAGTGTCTCGAGAACCATTGCCTCAATGTTATGAAATCGGATATTGTTTTATATAAGAGATATGTCGATGATTGTTTATTGATTGTAAAGGATGATGCAATTGACAGATGCCTAAGTACTTTTAATAAATTTAACCATTATTTACAATTTACGATAGAAAATGAAGACCAGGAGAAAAAATCAATTAACTTTTTAGACATGACATTATTTCGCACTGATGAAACAACATAATTACGAATTGGTATCGTAAAAGTACTTATTCCGGACGATTTATTCATTTCGATTCGCATCATCCTATTCAAAATAAAGATAATAATAGAGCAATTGTTTACAATCTTGTAGATCGTGCTATTAATCTTTCACATAAAAATTTCATAGACAAAATCTAGATATTGCAACTCAGTTTCTTAAAAATAATGGATATCCTATGAAATTTATCTCTGAAAATATGAGACATAGGATTTTCCAGTTAAACAACGATCATGATAATTCAAAAAATAATTGTTCACTGACAAAGAATACAGTTGCCAACAACATCAAAATTATAGTTTTACCATTTATTAAAGATTTAAGCTTTAAACTAAAATCTATATTATCTAGTCACGGTTACAGGGTTGTAAACAAACCAATTAACAAGTTATCGAGATTCATCACGTTAGGTAAAGATAGATTAAATAGTTTGCAGCAGAGTAACGTTGTTTATGAGATAGGTTGTTCTGATTGTGATCTAACATATATTGGACAAACTAGCAGAAAACTCAAAATTCGCATGAATGAGCATAAATTGAGTGTAAAAAATAGCGATACTAAATCTGCAGTAGCCGTACACGCCACAGACATACGTCACAGAATTAATTTTGAAAAGATTTAAAGTTTTGGATAAAGAAATTAAGAAAGGTAAAAGAGAATTTTCAGAAATGATCCACATTTATAATACAAAAAATAATATGAATAGAATCACTGATACTATTAAGTTGAAAAATGATTATAAGGCTTCCATAGATATTATCAATAACGTAATTAAAGATAGAAAAAAACAGTTAGTTCCTAGAGGGTCGAGTTCTCGTATTCTGAGAAGTCGGGGTAGCACGATGGTATGAGCGATGTTGAGATTGCACTACTTAGTTCCTGCGTATGCGCATGTGTGTGTGCGGCGAAGAGGAGCGCCAGGAGTCTCTCAACTCGCTATGTTTCTTGGATGCTTTGTAGTAGCGGGGCGATCCACGGACACTGTGAGCGGCGCACCGCTTGTACTGTCGTGTCCCCCCACTCGATTTGTGGGTATAAATAATCCCCTGCGATATCACCTATCCGCAGTCCTTCTTTGATAGCTCTGTTGGCTACCATCCGGGGAAAACTAGTAGCTTGACAACGGGTCAATGTACCACAGTTCCTATCAGTTTTTAATTTTTCAAACATGGTTTCGTTTTTTATTTGTGACGATGTCACATGTATCGGCATCCTCAGCAGCTTCGAGCACATGCTCGACCGGCTCCGCCATGTTGTGCACGCCGGCAGCAAGGATGTCGAGCGGGTTGCGCACACACTCACACACGCACTTAGACGCCACGGCCGGGATGAGCAGCAACACGGTATGCGATAGACTTAGACGCACGAGGGGGGAGGGGCCGAGAGAGAACAGGCGGACGATGGAGCCGCGTAACCCGGTGAGCGGCTTCGAGAGCCGACGTCACGAGCGCGCGATGTGGACGATATCAGTAGAGGCGCAGACTGAGCGCCGCGCAACTAGTCCGCGCAGCAAGAATAGTGGGAGTATGCAGGAGTATACGTGAGAGATACGCTATCGCGCACCAGCAAGACAGGCAGGCAGGTGCCGTGCGGGGAGAGAGAGAGAGTATTAGGAAGGGAGAGGGCACCGGCCGCCCGATAGTCAGGCAGAGCGTGTGTACTGGGAGAAGAGAGAGAAAGGGAGAGAGAGAGAGGGAGAGAGAGAGAGAGAGAGAGAGAGAGAGAGAGAGAGAGAGAGAGAGAGAGAGAGAGAGAGAGAGAGAGAGAGAGAGAGAGAGAGAGAGAGAGAGAGAGAGAGTAGAACTAGTGCGCGCGGGCATGAATACGTAAAAGGATAGAGAGAGAGAGGAGCGCTGTGTAATAGCTCACGTATAGAGTAAGTAGCGATATAGAATGGTGAGCGCGCACGATAGTTGAGTACCGGGTGGCGCAACAAGTGAGATAGGGGCCGCGCATGTTCACGCGTAGACCTATCACGACTCAAAGTAGTTGCGAGTCATGGCCTGGTGGACAAAAGTGAGCAAGTCCGGGGGCGCGGACCAATGCATGGTATCCACGTAAGGGAGAAGAATCAGAACGGAGGGCTCGGACTTGATCGCTTCGAGGAAGAGCGCTCTCTTGTTCTCCAACCAGCAGCAGCAGTAGTCGCATTAGCCACAGATATAACAGTTGCATTAGCCACGTATATAACAGTCGCATTAGTTTCACTGTGCTAGTTGAGATAGTGTTTGTGTCATATGTGGTGAAGGTGTAATTAGTGGCAGTGAATAAGTCGAGTAAGAGTGGCGATAAAGTGCTGTCAGTACGAAAGTAAGAAAGGAAAAAACGGCTCAAGAAGGGTGATTCTTAAGTGAATTGTGGGTCGAGAATTTTCTTTTCAGGTTGATCATCGGAGTGTGTTAGAAATTTGGAAACGGAAAAATCATTCCGTTACTAAACAACTCAGGGTTTAATTTGAAACGAGAAGAAAATTTCAGTTGCCTCTCCCCCTTCCTAACTCTTCCTGTCTATCGAGTATTTGAATTTACAGGTTGGAGTATTTGAATTTACAGGTTCGAGTATTTGAATTTACACGTTCGAGTATTTGAATTTACAGGTTCGAGTATTTGAATTTACAGGTTCGAGTATTTGAATTAGAGCTCAACATTGAATAATCACGAATACGGATCGAGTTCTATTTTCCTGTATCCCTTCTGGTGGTCAGGCATTACATAACGCGCGCAACATGGCAACTAAAGAAGCCAAGAAAGTGGACCAATATCAAGCCAGGATGAGAGAGCTCAGTAATAATCGGGTGTATAGGGCCCGGTTTCGTGATGTGATGAGGAAATCGAGCGAAAAGGTTGAAAGTAACCTACAGGAGGTCTTAGGTCTCAATGATCACGATAGCCATCGAGCTAAGGCAGAGAGATTGTTTCGAGCTTGCCTACGGACGGTGGGGGTAACGGAAGTGCCATGGTTCCCAGAAACGGATGAAGCCGAAGGCAAAGACGTGCCATCGGAGGACGAATTGGTAATGGCCTTTAGTGACGTCAACCAAGAGTACGAGACGGAAGAAGAGGATGTACGATCTCGACGAAAGGAAAATACTGGGGTCAGAGACGCACTGTGTATTATCCCAGAGACAGAAGCGGAAGTCGAGGTCACCAGAAACCAAGGTCCGGCGGATGACATGGCTGCACAAGCCAGTGCGAGGTTATCGGGAACACAGGTGCCCCCTAGAGACAGCAGTAATGGAACAGTTCCCATGATCACTATCAGCAGGGAGCATAACTTACACTCAAAGCAGAGGGAAAATAGGGGGTTGGAATATTCAATGGACAGGCAATATTTGATGCCACTGCAACTACCTTCGAGGCGGCGAGTACTAAGGCAAGAGGGAGCACACCTAGCTCGCGGTTGCCAATAGCACACATGCCAAGCCTTCAAGCGCAGTCAAGGAACGACGAATCATGCCATAGGTCGAGAATTAGGCAGTTGGGCGACAGGCCAAGACATACGCGGGATTTCGAGATCCACAACAGAAGAGAGGACTTAGATGAAGAGTATGAATCGAGGGAAGGACGATTCGTAAGAGTTACTAAACAGATGACAACGCTTCCAGACAGCTCGAGTTCCGACTCGGAAGAAGGAATTCCGGCACTGTCCTCGAGTAGGCTGCGGGCTGATTTTCGAGATCTGAGCCCGCAAAGCAATGATTCGAGAGAAAGATATGTGACTCCTCGTAACCGACGAAATCGAGGGGAGGAATCACATGTGAGGCAACAGAGGTCACGGCGAGATTATTACCCGGAAGAGGCACCGGTAATTCAAGATAACAGTTTGTACGTAATAAAAACCTTGAAGAGCTGGGGTCTGAGGTACACGGGTGATGTTAAGGGCTCAGCAGAGCAGTTCTTATCACGCCTGAAGGCGTGTAAAAGAGCCACTGGGATCCGTGACGAACAGCTCCTGCCATGCCTTGCAAGTGTGCTAATCAAGGAAGCAGGTGATTGGTATGATGTATATCAGGAAGTTATAGAACTATGGGAATTCACAACCTTCGAGAAGGCCTTCAGATGCCAATTTATTGGTGAACTACATGAGGACGATATCATGGAAGAACTGAGGGCACGTTACCAAGGTCTGAAGGAAAAGGTGTCCCCATTCTTAACAAAATTTCGAAGAATCATTGCTCACTTAAAGAGACTACCTTCATTAAGAGAACAACTGAACTTGGCGTTCTCTCACCTACGACCAGACTATCAAGATTATCTATGGGATAAGAGGTTAGATAGCTTCGAGGCAATCGAGAAATTTGGCAGGGAATTTGAGAGACGAGAGGCGATTAAGGAGAGATATCACTCTCCGCCTCGTGGAGACAAATCGAGAATTCCAGGGACAACATACAGTGGCCCGCACTGCAGCACACACAAAGTAGCGACGTGGGGGAGTCTTCTAGTGAAGGGGAGAGCAGCCAGCCGGAGAGAGGGAAGAGTAAAAAGAAAAACAAAAAGGACGAGCAAAGAGAACGGAAGGAGAAGTGGCAGCAGTGAATAACCCCGGCGGACCGGGACGGTCCAATGGGAAGGCGGGTAGAAGCTCAGTCCCTACAACTCAAGTATCAAGCGGTTCACCACCTAGAGGGAAGATTCAGGGGAATGAGACAACAAAGCCTGGTGGATACAGCAGCCAACCGGCGCCGTATTGTGCACCAGCGGAGAACTCGAGACCTTTGGGGGGGGGCTCGAGCTTTGTAGGACCATGTTTCATTTGCCAATTAGTAGGTCATCGAGGTGACTGTTCAAAAAGAGCTTGTTATACATGCGGGAAAAAAGGACACTTTTCTCGTGATTGTCCAACAAAGCAAGGGCAGCAGTGCCAAGGGTGTGGCAAGGAGGGTACCATACTAAAGGAGTGCCCTAATTGCCGCCATATTGTGTTAGCTTTGGGAAACGGGCCCGCCAGGACGCAATAGAGGCTCCTGCGTCCTGCGCAGGAGTAACTGGGGCCCAAAGCGCAGTAGTAGAGCTAAAGGAGGACGTTAACAACAGGGAGTCGGGGTCGAGTGGGGGGAAACATCGAGTGAAGATTATGCTGGAACCGGATGCGACGGTTTCAAGCGTAAAGGAGCCTTGTGTTACGGCTCGAGTAGAGTGCATGCTGGAACTGGGTGCGACGGTTTCAAGCGTAAAGGAGCCTTGTGTTACGGCTCGAGTGAAAAGTATACTGAAACCGGGTGCGACGGTTTCAAGCGTAAAGGAGCCTTGTGTTATGGCTCGAGGAGAGAGTATATCGAAGCCGGCTGCAGCTGATTCGAGGATAGATGAGCTTTGTGTTACGACTCGGATAGAGGAACTGGAGAAACCTTGTGTTACGGTTTCGAGGAAGGAAAAAGAGGGGGACGAAGAATTAGCAAAGGTGACTACTGAAGATGAGAAAGAACAAGCATCAGATGCTACCTTACCTTGGGGAGAAAAGCAGGTCAGCTGGGTACCGTCAAGCAGCGAAGAGGACAGTGGATCCGAAAAGGAGGGCGAGAATGAAGAAGGAATGCATAACGAAATAGTATTGGAGCTACCTATGAAAGATTGGACGCTACTAAATCCAGAAGAAGAGAGAGATTATGCTCTGCTACCACAAATTCAAAAAGCTGTGGACATAATGCTGACGGACACAGCAGAATCCAAAGCTACGGCAGCAGGACCGATGAACAAGAGTAATCAATCGTCGCAAAACCTGGAAGGAGGGCTTTCGGGATCGAGAGGGGGTAGCAACGGTCTAAGCAGGGGGGAGGACGCTATTCCGGAGGATAGCGTGAAGTTACGAGAGTGGGTGGGGGTCGAGGATGTCGTGGAAGCAGCCGCATTGGATAATAGAAACTTTATACGAGTAATGATTGGAAACGAGCCTTACCTTGCATTACTAGATCCTGGAGCGACCATATCCCCGGTTGGTCTGCGAATTTTGGATAAATATCGAGACCGACTACGACCATCGAGTGGCCAAGTGAGAGGAGTGTCTGGACTTCCGATGAAGATTCAAGGTAATTTACGAATATCGATTGATGTCGATGGCCATTTGGGACTACTAGAGTTCAGAGCCGTCAAGGAAATCGATCATGACATCATCTTGGGTATGGATTTCGGAGTCGAATGGGACTTATCATTACAACTTCGAGACAAACGGTGGAAATGTGGAGATAAAGGGAAGTGGCATTTCTTTGCCACGGAGATCGACGATTCCACCCCGGCTATAATGGCGGAGTGTGCTGGGCTAACTGAACTGATGCCGAGCGAAGCCGAAAGCATCAAGGAAATCGTGGATAGATTAACCCATAAACAAACTATAGACTATCTGCCATCTACACATCTAACGGAACATCACATTGAGCTGACAGACTACACTCCGATTCGCCATGCACCCAGACGTCGATCACCAGCAATGTGGTCGGTAGCCCAGGAGGCCGTTCGAGAAATGCATTGGGCAGGGATAATCGAGAGATCGGCGAGCGCGTGGTGTCATGCACCAGTCATACAGAAAAAGTCGGATGGAAAATTCCGCTTCTGCATTGACTTCCGGGACTTGAATGCTCGTAGCAAAAAGGACGCTTACCCGCTACCAAATATGGATGGAATATTAGATAAGTTGCGACGGGCGAAATATATATCCAAAATCGATCTTAAAAACGCGTACTTTCAGGTCGAGTTAGATGAAGAGAGTAGGCAATATACAGCTTTTGCAGTTCCGGGTTCGGGCTTGTGGCAGTTCAAAAGAATGCCATTCGGGTTAACGAATGCACCAGCTACATTTCAACGGCTGATAGATGTACTTTTCGGTCCAGAAATGGAACCACATGTGTTTGGTTACCTTGATGATATCATCATAGCTACTGACTCGTTCGAGAAGCACCAAAAATGGTTAGAGATAGTCCTTACAAAAATTCGAGATGCTCAACTTACAGTCAATTGGAATAAATGTGAGTTTGGTTGTTCGAGAGTTCGGTACTTGGGGTACTTGTTGGATCGAGATGGGTTACGGCCAGACATGGAAAGGATCGAGCCAATCTTACAATACCCAGCTCCGAAGACGAAGAGGCAGTTAAGGCGATTTTTAGGAATGCTAGGGTGGTATTCAAGATTCATCGAAAGGGAGAGCGAAATCAAACTACCCCTCCTGAAGTTACTCAAGAAAACGCAGGCATGGCAGTGGAGTGCGGAGCAGCAAGACGCGTTCGAACACTTAAATGTCGCGCTAACAAGGGCTCCGGTATTGGCAAGGCCCGACTTCACCCGAGAGTTCACGGTGCAGTGTGATGCTAGTAATGATGCTATTGGGGCGGTATTGTCCCAAGAGTTCGAAGATGGTGAACACCCGATCGTGTACATCCATCGAGTACTTTCAAGCGCTGAAAGGAACTACTCCACGACGGAAAAGGAGTGCCTCGCCTTGGTTTAGGCTATTAAAAAACTGCGACCATATCTCGAGAGGTATAAGTTTACCGCCATTACTGATCATAGCGCTCTGCGGTGGCTGCAAAGTCTGAAGGAACCAACGGGCCGATTAGCTCGATGGGCCCTTGAATTACAGCAGTGGGATGTCCGAATAGTTCACCGTAAGGGAGCAATGCATCGAGTCCCAGACGCATTATCGAGAACCTTTGAGGAGGAACCTAGCGAGATCGAAATTGCTGCATTCGAGGAAGTGAAGGATCCGTGGTATCTGAGGCGTATCGAAGAAATTCGAGGCAATCCGGTCAAGTACAAGTCATGGCGAGTGGCTGATGGACTTGTGTAGAAGCAGTGGATCGATCCCCTCGTGGGTTCAATCACTGGGGAGGAAGAGACTTGGAAATTGGTAGTTCCAGCTGAACATCAAGATCGAGTGCTGAAGGATGCTTATTGTGAAATGACGGCGGGCCATCTTGGAGTCGAGAAAACCTATGAACGAATCGCTCAAGAGTATTATTGGCCGGGAGTTTGGCATGACGTCTATGAGTTCGTGCAGAGATGTGACGAGTGTCAGAGGTACAAGCCTGACCAGACGGCGCCAAAGGGGCTAATGGGGGGTCGAGTCATCGAGCGTCCATGGGCTGTAGTGGTCTCAGATCTTATGGAGTTTCCACAGAGTAAGGGACAATATAAGTATGTCATTGTTTTCCAGGACCTGTTCACTCGCTGGATCGAGATGCAGCCAGTACGAGCAGCCACAGGTAAAAATGTGGCAAAAGCATTCGAGGAGTTAGTCCTCTTCCGATGGGGAACTCCTGACTATCTCCTAACTGACAACGGGAAGGAGTTCGACAACAAGGACCTAGGGAGAATTCTTGAGGTATATGGAGTAACACGAGTAATGACACCCCCATATCACCCCCAAGCCAATCCCGTAGAGCGTAGTAATAGAACAATTAAGACAATGATCGCCACTTTTATCAAGACGGATCACTCCAACTGGGATCAATATCTCCATGAACTGCGACATGCGATGAGTACAGCGGTTCAGTCAAGTACTCGAGTCTCGCCGGCGTTTTGGAATTATGGACGTCACCCTGCTCCGGTAAAAAGTCTGCGCCGCGAGGTCGAGACGAAAGGTCCGAAGATACGTTTTCCGCCAGAAGTTTGGGGGATCGAGTGAAGCGATTAGACGCGCTGGGAGACCTGGTAACAAGGAATACTGAAAGGTCTCAACAACGGCAGGCCGAATACTATAATAAGGGTCGCAGAGAGGTCCAGTTTCAAGTAGGAGATTTGGTCATGCGCAAGGCGTACGTGTTGTCATGCGGGGCACGAAAATTTTCCGCTAAGCTTGCCCCGAACCGGGAGGGCCCTTTTGAGATAATCGAGGTCAAACCACCGAATGTTTACATATTAAAAATGGGGAATGAACGAAAGAACCCGAAAGTGCATGTAAGCGAACTTAAGAAGTATCGAGAGGTTCGAGGGGTAAAGGGAACTAACCAGTAGTAGTTGATGTATTAATTCCAATGTAAAGGGTAAGTGTTGATTGTTCTGTCTGTCGTGTTGTCATTATGTTAGCTTCTAGTCGAGGTTAGGAAAGTTTGTCAATTTGTTTGATCACTATGCAGACCTGTAGCAATGTCAAGGATGATCGGCAGTACTCCATCTACTATCCGGGCCCTGAGCCCAGCACTCAGCCTGTCTCCGCTCCGTTCTCCCCCAGATAACGGCAGTCACGCTGACTGGTTAGAGAGAACCTTGTTGGGAGACATGGAGCCCGAGGAAAAATGGAAGGTGGCGGTGGCACAAGCTCCAAAAATACCAAGAAGGAAGGATGTTTGAGGGGGGTCTCCGGTCCTCTAATTGCACATTGATCTTGCTAAGGTCGAACCCGATTTATCTTCGCCCCGTCGGCCAGGGGAGTGAAGTGGCCAGCTGTAGGTGAGGCTGAATCACTCATCGAGGAGATGTTAGTCGATGTGGGGGGATCCAGGGTTGAGGGAGTGGAAGGGGGAGGTTGGGCCGGCTTCCTTAGTGACCAGGCTATGGCAGAGTTAAACGAGTGGTTAGGGGAGACCGATATTTCACCACACCACTCGTCACGGCCGCTGGAGGAAGATTGCCCAAGCCAAACCCTTCCGCCCACACAGTTTGAGTCTGGGGTCGAGGTACTGGGAGGATCGAGATCACTTCGAAGGCTACACTTTGTGGCTGAGCAGGTGCGATGTGAGAAAGCTTTCTGTACTGAACCTTTCCCACCCACCAAGCCTTTCTCAACAGATATCGCGGAGTGGGACAACGATGAGCCATCACCGAGTCCCCTAATCCGCGTATCCAACTGGCCGAAAGAGAAAGGTCGGCGAGTCCGATTTAACCCGCGGCGATTTGAGGACGGGGAAGAGTCGGAATCAGCAGATCTGGAGGAGGAAATCTCCGTCAGGCCACCCGAGAGCGAGCCCGGTCCCCCGTCAGAGGTCAACACCCCACCTATCGGACAGGATAGGGTCCAAACCTCGCTAGCTCCATCAGCTAGGGGCAAGCCAGAGACTGGAGAGGAAGAGGCCCGGCGGTCGGCCTTCGAGCGATTGGGGGAACCCCCCCCCAGCCATTACCTCGACGACCATCTCCAGATAGGTACCCGGACCTCCGTTCTTGCCCGGCCCGTGGGGTACTGTTTGGGCATCTTCGTCCCGTGCCCGTGGACAGGAGCGTAGATCCAATGGACGGCGTCTGCTTCAATTGTTGGCAGAAGGGGCATACACGATTCGTGTGTACCGCAGAAAGAACCTTATTCTGCTACAATTGTGGCCGACGTGGCGTAACGCTGCGCAACTGTCCACGGTGTGCGGACGAGCACCTTACTTATCTCCGCGGCCGGGACTTGAACCGGAGCAACCATCTGGAGGGTACTTCAATACCACCTCAGGCGGTGGGAGACAAGGAACCACCGGGACGAGACCATCCTGAGGGAGCTAGCCGGGGTTCGTGCCAAGTGTCAGGGAGGCGGCGGCCGAGCCGGTGGGATCAGCCGGCAGCACCATCCGATCCACCACCTATTCCATCACCGTCGGAACCGGTAGCCGGAAGCAGTACTCCAGGAATGGCAACTATCAGCCCGTCCATCCTGGAGTATTTTCAAAGTATTCGGCACCTGCCCGGGGATCTACAGGCAGCATTGTTGCGGGCCTTCATGGCCCAAGGCCAATAAGGTAAGTAGGTCATAGTTCGAGTAATAGAGATAACGCTCTGGAGCGATCGCCGGAACAGGGGGTAATGGGATCGAGTAAGCCAATGATTATCGGGTAATCATCGTCTTAGTGGGGGGGTATTGTGACGATGTCACATGTATCGGCATCCTCAGCAGCTTCGAGCACATGCTCGACCGGCTCCGCCATGTTGTGCGCGCCGGCAGCAAGGATGTCGAGCGGGTTGCGCACACACTCACACACGCACTTAGACGCCACGGCCGGGTTGAGCCGCAATACGGGATGCGATAGACTTAGACACACGAGGGGGGAGGGGCCGAGAGAAAACAGGTGGATGACGGATCCGCGTAACCTGGTGAGCGGCGTCGAGAGCCGACGTCACGAGCGCGCGATGTGGACGATATCAGTAGAGGCGCAGACTGAGCGCCGCGCAACTAGTCCGCGCAGGAAGAATAGTGGGAGTATGCTGGAGTATACGTGAGAGATACGCTATCGCGCAGCAGCAAGACAGGCAGGCAGGTGCCGTGCGGGGAGAGAGAGAGAGTAGTAGGAAGGGAGAGGGCACCGGCCGCCGGATAGTCAGGCAGAGCGTGTGTACTGGGAGAAGAGAGAGAAAGAGAGAGAGGGAGAGAAGGAGAGAGAGAGAGAGAAGGAGAGAGAGAGAGAGGGAGAGTAGATCTAGTGCGCGCGGGCATGAATACGTAAAAGGATAGAGAGAGGAGCGCTGTGTAATAGCTCACGTATAGAGTAAGTAGCGATATAGAATGGTGAGCGCGCACGATAGTTGAGTACTGGGCGGCGCAACAAGTGAGATAGGGGCCGCGCATGTTCACGCGTAGACCTATCACGACTCAAAGTAGTTGCGAGTCATGGCCTGGTGGACAAAAGTGAGCAAGTCCGGGGGCGCGGACCAATGAATGGTATCCACGTAAAGGAGAAGAATCAGAACGGAGGGCTCGGGCTTGATCGCTTCGAGGAAGAGCGCTCTCTTGTTCTCCAACCAGCTGCAGCAGTAGTCGCATTAGCCACAGATATAACAGTTGCATTAGCCAAGTATATAACAGTCGCATTAGCTTCACTGTGCTATAGTACTAGTAGTGTACTAAGAGTCGTGTTGTGAGGAAACAAGGATTATTTGTTAGTAGCTACGGGTCGAGAGTTCGTTAGAATAGGGAAGTAGAATCGAGGTAGTAGTAACAGTCCGTGTGTCGTCCAGGGGTCGAGTAGTCTTATCGCGAGCAGTATAGGTGCAGATTGGCCGGCGAAGCTGAATCGCTCCAGGGTGTGTCGAGGCGGAATTCAACTTTCGAGATTATTGTGGTCGGGTATTTTCTCTCTTTACAGGTTCAAGGGCTACGAGACGAACTTGGAAGGGAATTTTTGGGATTTTTGGGAGTTTCGCACTCAACCAACTTTTAATAAAGTTACATTAATCTCCAAGTATTATAATTGTTATTATTTGCGAGTGTGGTTGTGCTGTCCCTCGAGTCTTATTTTCAGGAATAAAAGAAAATTATCAGCGTGGGTAGCCAGTAACGCAATACTGTGTCATCGTTGGCATAACGGGAGTTGTGGTTGTTGCTCACCATTAGAACCCCCTTTATCGAGATATAAGTCTTAAGTCGGGGTGTGGCTCAGTCAGGAGTCACGAAGGTAAAGTGGTTTAGTGCTTGTTCTGGGGTCGTTTTGATAAACGAGCTCTATATAGTGGATATAACAAAGCACTACGTCAAATATTTAGTAAGTTCATTTCATAATTCGTGCGGTTCATGATTATTTGAAATTCACATTCAGCCTTCTAATCATAATCTTTTTCGATTTAATTACAGTGCAAATATGACGTGCGTTAGAAAGAAAATGTTGAGAGAGCTACGTGTTCAATCTTTTTATATTGACGAGCAACTACATTGCTATTAAATTGGGCGTATGTGTTAGTTAATTTAATTAATTAGGTAAGATATGTGCTGTGTATTGTTTGTCATTATAGTGGCGCAATTAGATCATACGAATTAAGTTACATCGTTGTTTTCTAGTCTCTGGAAAAGGGAATCCTACAATAATTCCGAAACGTCGACTGATAGTAAATTAATAAAATACTTAATTGCTCGAAAGGATCCACGTGTTTCATTACACATACAAACAACCTATCAACTCTATGCTTACTTTTTACTATTTTATCTATTCAGCTAGTATATTTAGATGTATTAGAATCAAATTTTATGCTGGTAAATGAAACAATAAAATATTCAATAAATAATAATAAATTCATTTACATGTTGTTTTTTATTATTTATTGTTTATCTATAATATGAAGTTGCTTTCATTGACCACCGTGTCTCAAAAAATATTTTTGCTTTAGCGCTCTAGCTCAAATCAGCGCCCTCCGTGCCATCTCTCGGAAATATGTCGTTACTACTCTGCTCCCGGCGTATGCCGACATGGCGTCGCTTCAGGCTCGGGCAGTATTTTGTATTTCCAAGAAATAGGAAAAAATAGGCATCTTTGGCAAAGTCTAACTGATGAAAATGATTCATTATTGTCATGGCTACCCCGCTCTCCTATTTATTTTATATGCAAATGCCTATTTTTTCCACAATCAATGCTCAAAGTGACTAATGTCACGAATCTCCCACCTGACGGCAGCGCCAGCATCTTGGTGGCGATTTGGTGCAACTTTTGCTACGACATCCCCTTAATACTTTTTACTCCAAAATATTTCGGTAGGACATCTTTTTCAAATGAGTTAATTACTGATGCACAAAAATCTGTAACTTTTATTTCGTTTTCTATTGCGAAAATAGACGAAATAAAATCATTCGACGATCCAGTTCGTAATTTAAATAAACATATAACCAGGGCTTGTGTAACGTCTCTAGAATCCGATGATCTCATGGAAACTAATAATTTTCTCAGCTCTTGCAATTGATCAGTCGAAAGACTAGTAAAAGAGAATAATTTTTTTTCGCTAAGTTCTGATGATTTTATTTTATCTAAAAATGTTTCCGAGGCTAAATCTGAAATTTTTTTTATAAATAAACATATTTCATCTGCAGTTAAAAAACTCGTGTTACTGTATATCTGTATTAGTTTCAGGTCATCATCAACAAATCATTTTTTTTATTAAATGCTCGGTACAAACTCGATTGCCATTTGGAATAAAGATTTGCATTTCTTTGAAACATTGCAGTTTTTCAGTCAATGGTACACATGTCAAGTTATTTTTGTTTCTACAAATGCAACATGCTGTATGAGAAATCATAGTTCTTTTGAGGGGCAACTCGGTGGAAGGTTTTTTTTCTACAGTTGGTTTTAATACTACCTCAAAAACGCTCCCTGAACTCTGAGAGCTGGGTATTTCCGAGCTTGACTGCGAATTCATTGGCTGACTTTGATTACTGGTTGAAGGTTCTACTTTTCGTGTCCCAAAAAAAAACAAGTCTTCTACATTTATCGCAAAGTTTAAACCCAATGTCAACATTATCTACATTTAACTGCTCACAAACTGCTTCGACTTCACTAGCTGAATTAATGATCTTAAACTGAGCTGATATTTTACTGAGATTTCGTTTGAAGCAATTGCAACATTGATCAGTATCATCAAATTCATCCATGTTCGATGTAAAAACTAAAATGGAGAATATTTAAGATATATTATGGGATCATGAACATAATTACAAAAAATATCGGTGATCTTTAAACAGTTACTTGTGTAATAATCAATCTTTTTTAAAGCTAAGCCATTATTTAATTATCACAAAATTAATGAATTTGATTATTATTTTATATTAAAATGATTTTTTTCACCAAGAAATATAATGCACTTAAAACTATTTTGATAATAATTAATGAATGGTAAAAAATTAAATATTTCTTGAAATGTGGACTGTATTTTGTTTTTTGTTAGGTATTGTCGGAAATTGAGATGACGATCTATTCTAATTGACTCGAAAGTACAAGTATAGACATAGATAATTTAAGCAAAACGAAACCTTTATAAAGAGAGGGTTCTCTATTAAGAGAGAGCTTCTAAATACACTTCTTTTAACGCACACCTTTGTCAAAATGAGATTATCTATATATAAATACTTTTTTGGCAACTTGCTTGCGGAAAGCTAAGCAACATCTAGTGATTACAATCCCATACAATCACTAAAAAAAGAGATATGTTCTTAATTATTTATAATACTGTTTAAAACCTGGACCATCATTATTATCAATTTCCTTTAATATTAACTACTATTAAAATACTATTACAATACTAATAACATGTTGTGAAATTATATAGTGCAATATTTCATTATATGTAGGCTAGGCTTAAAACTGTGCATGACAATGCTTGATAGCAAGTTCTTATAAATAAAATATATGTTTTCAATGAAAAGATTTGATCTTTTTTTATTAGTTAATAAAAAATTCATTCGATTTGCAACATATTCCAAGAAACTAAAAGTTAATTAAATCTATACACTATTGTACTTAATCATCAATTTAGTTACCAAATATGTTGCACAATGGGTGCATTTCTCAATTTAATAAAAACCTCTACTCATTGGGAAAACCCATTTTATTTATGAGAAGATGATATTACGTATAGTGATACGAATTCCTAAATCCCACATCTAATATTTTTAAAAACTTTCCAGACAAAAAAAGCTCGATTTATATGACTGCATACACAATGTTATTTCACAACGCATTAAAAAAAATTAGTAAACTGTTCAAGATTTGTCTAGGTTATACAACATGGTAAATGAGATAAAATTAAAAAAAAATTTGATCGCTTTACCTAGAAAGCATTAAAAGTTTACAGAAATGAAATATTTTATACCACTCTAACCTCAAAATCACAACTTTGGTATGATTTTTCGGCGCTCGTGGTATAAAATACCGTTCGAAACGAGTGCGGAAGTTGATTATTTACTTCATGTGACTTTTCGCACTCGCTTCGCTCGTGCGAAAAACGTCACATGAAGTAAATTATCACCTTCCGCACCAGTGTCGAAATGTACTATAATAAACTCGATGCTAGTAGATTTCATATATTTTGATAATCACCAATTTCTATCAATAGTATGTTCGTGTACTTATCAAATTCAATTTTGCAATAAACAGTGGTTTACAGAGTAGTTTCCCAAAACATACTTTAAAAATGTATAACCTGGCAATTAAATATTTAGTTTGTGTAATGGTGCAAAATAACCGATACTTTCCTTTGATAAAATTAAATAAGAAAAAAAAGACTAGTAATATTCTTCATACATATATCCGGAAAAAACTTACAACATACAAAACAGATGCAAAAACTAGCTGGCTTTGCAACAAAAGTTGTACTTAAATATTTGAGAAAAAATTAATAAGTTTTCGACTATCCTTTTAAATAGACTTGCAGCTAGCAAGAAATTGTGATCTACTTTTTTAGTAGCAAGTATTTAAAAAAGTATTGTTCTTCATTTTAGATAAACAATATACTCACTCAAACTCATTCCAATAGGCCCGTTACACTCAAAAAAATATAAGGACCAGATACGGAAATACCATGGTTTAGTATATCTATATACACGGTGACCCATTTTAATCGCCGCACCCGGATTTCTCGGAACCTAAGCCAGATAGAGAAAAATGGTTCAGACAAAAGTTATAGGGGACAAAGGGGGCCACATAATGGCGCTAACGTCTTTGACCTTGAACTTGACCTTTGAGGTTATTTCAAGGTCAAAGTGGTTTTCTCATATAGAAACACCTAGTTTTAACCCAGGATTCGGAAAGAGCGGAAAATTTTACGTTCAAAATCATATTGAGAAATTTCTTCCAAGGTCATTTCAAGGTCAAATCTAGGTCAAACTCAGAAAAGTCCGTTTAAAATCGTTTTTTTCCATGAACCACAGGCTAAGCTGGTTCAAATTGATCGTAGGCTTAATAGAGGAACCCACATACCACAAACCCAAAACTTACACATTCTAGTAAACAAAACTCAAACTCGCACATCCTAACCCCATACACTTCATGCCCTCACATGCTGAACTGTTACACCCCGGTCCCACAACCATACCCCACACCCCCCAGTCCCACACATCCCTACCCCACGCATGCTAATCCCATACACCCCAAACCCACACATGCTGAACTCTGAAAAATTTTTCTCAAGGGCAAAATGATTTTTTAACGGAAACTTTAAGATCGTTGAAGCTTCTGTTATAAATGTATTAACCTTACTTTTTGCGCTACCCAGAAACAACGACGTGGACATAGTAATGATTTTTTCCTTTGGCGTGCTTAATTAAAATGAGTCCCCTTGCCTCTCACTGTTAGGGGTGCTTGATTAAAGTGAGTCCCCTTGCCTCTCACTGTTCGGGGTGCTTGATTATAGTGAGTCCCCTTGCTTCTCACTGTTCGGGGTGCTTGATTATAGTGAATCCCCTCGCATCTCACTAATGTAAATAAATTTTTATTTAACCTCGAAGCAAGTGTTCGAAATTACGACCATTTGCTTCAAGGCACAGAGTCAAACGCCTTTGAAAATGGCGAACTGTGTTCTGCAAAGTTTGTCTTGGAATGGCAGCGCATGCTCGACGAATCGTATCCTGCATATCTGCTCTTGTAGTGGGTTGTTGCTCAAAAATAGCATTTTTCAAATACCCCCATAAACAAACGTCTGATGGTGAAGTATGGGATGAAGAAGCATGCCATTTCACCGGACCTCCTCAACCAATCCATCTAATACTAAAGTGTTTATTAAAAAATGCTGTTATTATGAGCGTGAAATGTGGTGCTCCACTATCCTGCTAGATCCTGAAAAATAAATTCAAAAGAACCATTGACGGAACCTATTTTCTTCGTAGATGTGTTTTTAATGATTACATTATCAAAATTAGTATTTCTGAAATTCGAACGCTACTAATTCACATTATTTACATAAAACAAAAAAATAAAAGGAAGTTTTAGTTTTATTTACAATTAAAATAAGAAATAATGCTTTATTGAATTGAATACCTTTAATGTTTTAAGGATTATTTTATTTTAAAATTTAAAATTAAAAAAGTGTGACAAACGAAGTATTTATGGCAATTACAGTTAGCTAATTAAAGTTACCGTAATTTTCCAACGTTTTTCCTTTTTAGGTGCGACCGTATACGGGCGAGCCTTATAATTATTAATATTTTTGACACCATTTTACTATTTAAATTTAATAGTAATTAATAGCTGGCTCTGAAATGGCTGACTATCCGCCCAACGAGATCGTTGATATGATTTTGGTTTTAGGAGCAAGCCAAAATTATTATCAAAGTGCGGCAAGACTTTATGCTGAACGCTATCCTGACAGACGACATCCTGACGATAGAGCTATCAGACGTTTAACTCAAAGAGCTCGTGGTGGACACATGGTTCACCAACGTAGGCGCCATGAGTATGATGAAAATGATAATCGAGTTGTAACTATCCTTATAATAATTCATCTTGACCCACACATTAGCGCTCGTCGAGTCGAAAGGGAAATTAGTATTCCAAGAAATACTTTTTTAAAAATTATGAAGGTGCTTCAACATCACGCGTATCATATTACTTTGGTTCAAGAGCTACAGTTTCAGCATTTCCAACAGCGTATTGTGTTTTGCCAATGGGCTTTACAAATGATAGAAAATGATCCAGACTTTTTTAACTTTGTTCTTTTTTCAAAGTGATGGGGATCTGAATAGGCATAATTGCCATTATTGGTCTGATGTGAATCCTCATTGGGTCAGAACTGTAAACCATCAAAGACGTTGGAGTATTATGGTATGGTGCGGGATTATCAATGGATATTTGATTGGCCCTTATTTTTTTGAAGCAAATGTAAATCAACATACCTATTTGACGCTAATAAGAGCTGAACTACCTGGATTGATGGAAGATGTTGATTTAGAAACGCGACGAAGAATGTGGCTCCAGCAGGGCGGCGTAGCACCACATTTCGCTCGAATTGTAAGGGCTTTTTTGAATGAGCACTATGGTAACAGATGGATTGGTCGCGGAGGTCCGGTTAATTGGCCTGCTTGCTCACCCGATCTTACATCACCAGATTTCTATTTATGGGGGTATTTAAAAAATTCTGTTTTTGAGCAACAACCCACTACAAGAGCAGATATGCAGAATAGGATTCGCCGAACATGCGCTGCCATTCCGAGACAAACTTTGCAGAACACAGTTCGCCATTTTCAAAGGCGTTTGACTATGTGCCTTGAAGCAAATGGTCGTCATTTCAAATACTTGCTCCGAGGTGAAATAAAAATTTATTTACATTAGTGAGAGGCGAGGGGACTCACTATAATCAAGCACCCCGAACAGTGAGAGGCAAGGGGACTCACTATAATCAAGCACCCCGACCAGTGAGAGGCAAGGGGACTCACTGTAATTAAGCACCCCAAAGGAAACAATCCTTACTACGTCCACGTCGTTATTTCTGGGTAGCGCAAAAGTAAGGTTAATACATTTATAACAGAAGCTTCAACGATCTTAAAGTTTCCGTTAAAAAATCATTTTGCCCTTGAGAAAAATTTTTCAGGGTTCAGCATGTGTGGGTTTGGGGTGTATGGGATTAGCATGCGTGGGGTAGGGATGTGTGGGACTGCGGGGTGTGGGGTATGGTTGTGGGACCGGGGTGTAACAGTTCAGCATGGGAGGGCATAAGGTGTATGGGGTTAGGATGTGCGAGTTTGAGTTTTGTTTACTAGGATGTGTAAGTTTTGGGTACCTCTATTAAGCCTACGATCAATTTGAACCAGCTTAGCCTGTGGTTCATGGAAAAAACGATTTTAAACGGACTTTTCTGAGTTTGACCTAGATTTGACCTTGAAATGACCTTGGAAAAAATTTCTCAATATGATTTTGAACGTAAAATTTCCCGCTCTTTCCGAATCCGGGGTCAAAACTAGGGGTTTCCATATGAAAAAACCACTTTGACCTTGAAATAACCTCAAAGGTCAAGTTCAAGGTCAAAGACGTTATCGCCATTATGTGGCCCCCTTTCTCCCCTATAACTTTTGTCTGAACCATTTTTCTCTATCTGGCTTAGGTTCCGAGAAATCCGGGTGCGGCGATTAAAATGGGTCACCGTGTATATGAGGAACAGTGCTTATTCCCGCTGTTCCTTGTCTATATAGATATACTAACCCATGTTATTTCTGTTCGTTTCACAAGTGAACAGACCATTCCGGTCGTTTCTCCTGTCTAATTAACAAAATAAATTAGTTAAAATAGACAATTTGAGTTAAATACAATGAAGAAAAGTAACATTTTTTTATTTTATTTTATTATATTTTAACACAATTTGTCTATTTCAATTCTTTTTTTTTTTATAACTAGACAGCAAAATCGACCGAAATAGTCGGTTCACTAGCGAAACGACCAATAAAAAAAACGCACCCCACATGTTGATATTCAATTACTGAACTATTTCAATCGTCTGTTACTTTAAAGCATATTTTTATCATTATAATTATGCAGATCGGTAGTTGAAGTACAGATGAATATATACTCCATGCGGCACTTGACTATCTGCATATCAACTCATAATAATTAATATTGATGCATAGTTACAAATACATACATATTTTCATATGTTTCACGAATAATTCTGTAATATGCAGTTTCCCTGCGCCTGAAAAAGGCTATATCAGGCCCTTTGTAGCTACCGGAGAAGTAATACTCAATTCTAAAAAATTTTCATTAAAAAAATTTTTAGAATATTTTTGTATGTCCAGACACGTATTGAACGATCTTCTTTGAGGTTATGTTCCAAAAACATGGTAAAAAACATGAAAAAAATGTTTATAATTTAATTTTATAGGAGTATTTGATGCAAAAATGGTAGTTCTGACAGTGGAATTTGAAGATATAGAAAGAAATTGAAAAAAAATTGTTCATAAACACTTATTTAGCTATTGGTTTTGAGGATATGTGCCAAGAACATGGGAAAAATGCTTGAAAAATCGGTTTTTTCGAATTTTAAATATGTTCCGGCTCGAAAACGCAAATTCGGACACCGCCATTTGAAAGAACGGGAAAAAATACACAAAAAATCATGATTTACAAGTTAGCCAAGAATTACCTACATAACCTAAAAAATCATTGAAAAATTAAAAATTTTTTTTTTAATCTGAAAAAAATCAGGCTGTTTTCTTACTCAAAAACACATGTCTCTGAATTTTTTCAGATTTTTTTAAAGAAAGGGTCGAGCGGAAAAAAATTTTTTCGAAAAAACACGGTTTTTAGGTTAGGAGACTCAAATCATCACCTAGGGAGCTGAAAATTTGGCTAGAGAGGTTTTTAATAATGTACTTTCGAATGGTCAATCCCAAAAAAAAATCCAGGTGAGTGCAATTTTGACCATCTTATCCCGCTATAGCCTTTCATTCAGATTATATAGTTATTTTTTGAGATGTTTGATATTTAAAATTTTAGTATTTTTGAAAATGACTTTCTTTGTTGTCGCACAATAAAACTACATTAAAATTATTTTAATTTCTTTGATATTTGGTGGAGATGTAGAGTTTGTATATTATATATTAGAAGAGTTCTTTGGGTAAAAGAATTCGTTTATAAATTTCAGATATATTTGAGGTTAAAACTATTTTAGCCCTCTTTCAAAATCGTTATTATTCGGGAACGCATTTATGTATACTAGAAAATGGAAGTGATATGCGCTATGCGCTATGCACGCGTGTTGTGTACCTGCTTTTGATTTGTAATAGCCATTTATTAATTTTAAGGTTAGAACCTTTTTCTTAGATCGGAAGTTGCAGAAAGAGCACATAAATACGGACAGCATACTACTAGATACACGTACCCTATGTGTGAAATTTCACAAAGAAAGTATAATTTGAAGTAAAGGTTATTATTTAGGAATTTTAAAAGGTTTTGACGATAATATTACAATCAATTATTTTGTTTATTTTTCACACATAATTTAAAACCCGCTGCCAATTCATTGGCATGTAGCTTCCTCAAACTTAATTTACTGATTCCTTTAATTAATTTTTAATTCCAATTTTAAATTTTAATACTTTATTTTGTATGGTGAGAAAAGCGCGCTGTAAATTAACTTTAATAAAAAATAAAAGCAAGTAAACAACACGCCCGCGAGCACGCATCATTTCCATTTTCTAGTATATATACAGCTGTTCACGAAAAAATACGATTTGAAAAGAGTGCTAAAATAGTTTCAATCTCAAATATCTCTGAAATTCATAAACGAATTTTTTTACCTTAAGAACATATATAATACATAACATACATACTCTACATCACCACCAAATTTCAAAGAAATTATAACAATTTCTCTAGTTATCGTGCAACAACGAAAATAACTTTGTAAAATACGAAAATTTTGAATATCAAATATCTCAAAAAGTAATCGTACGATCTTGATAAAAATTCACATACATAATATCTATATCATACACAAAATTGTCTATAAATCTGTAGCTGATTCATCAAGCCGTTCTCGAGAAATTACGATTTGGAAAAAAATTTTTTAAAATCTTAACCTCAAATATCTCTGAAATTTATAGACGAATCATTTTGCTCAAAGAACTCAGCCGAAAACTATTCAAAATCTACCTCTACAAGGAATTTTGAAACAATTAAGTCAATTTTACTCCAGTAATCGTTGGACATACAAAACTCATTTTTTTCATTTTTCAATGTTTACGTTTTTGTTAACAACAAAAGAACCGTGATAGCTAGAACAATTATTTTTCTTAATAATATAGACATTTTAATTCTCATTCGAATGCTTCCCATCCGATTCAGATACATAGAGCCGTTCTTGAGAAATTACGATTTGAAAAAAAGGTTAACAAAATTTTAACCTCAAATATCTCTGAAATTTATGGACAAATCATTTTGCCCAACGAACTCGACCGAGAACTATCCAAAATCTACGTCTACAAGAAATTTTGAAGCGATTAAGTCAATTTTACTCCCGTAATTGTTGTACATACAAAACTCATTTTTTTCACATTTCAATTTTTTTCTCAAAAACTAGTCGACAAAATGGATTCAAATTTTTACAGATTATAGGTACTTATATTTTGCATTATCATAATTTTTTTCAAGAAAATTGACCGTTTAGTTTAGGAGTTGTAAGCTTTTTAAGAAAAAAAAAAACACGTTTTTGTTAATAACAAAAGAACCGTGATAGCTAGAGAATTTTTTTAGAAAATATAGGTATTTTAATGCTCTTTCGAATGCTATACATTCGATTCAAATATCTCAGCAATTTTTTTTCTTTATCTAATAATTTTCCTCAATTGTACACAAGCTCATCTGTAAGTTGCTAAATTTTTAAATCGCTAAAAATTTTTTTCGCGAAGTTCTACGATTTTGACACAAAATTTCCAGTTCTGCCTACTGTGCGCCGTCGCTGTTCGCCCCTCGCGCGAGCTAAGAGGCGCGCCGCCGCTGTAGACCTGGGATGACGGCCTTCGGCGTATTTTACGTCATGCTCCTGCGAATTTGAACTTTAGCTCATAACTTGTGTAGCGCCGTGCTCGTCGACAAATATATGGAAGCCCGACCCTAACTCTTTTAGAAAAGTCGATATTATTTATTTAATTAATGCGCGCGCGCACTTTCACCCATTTACTTCCGAAATATTCCAGACCAATTTGAAAACAATCAAACTATAGAAGTCAGCTCTTTCATATGCTTTTCTTTAAAATAAAAAAATATTGATTTATTGAAACATTTTGATCGTTTAAGGGGATGCCATACTCGTACCATTACCGATCGAGCAATTCACACAGTTTTAAGCTGATTAAAAATAAAATACGTCGAATCACAAAAAATCAAGAGAATACTCTTCTGTGTTTTTTAACGTTCTATCATCCAGTCAAAGTTTGGAGTCGAAATATCAAGTCGTTTTTACAAAAACTTTGAACAAAACGAAATTTAATTTCGTTCAAAGTTTTTGAAAAAACGGCTTGATATTCCGACTCCAAACTTTGACTGGGTGTTAGAACGTTAAAAAAGACAGAAGAGTGTTCTCTTGATTTTGTATGATTCGACGTATTTTTTTTATAATCTGATTGAAACTATGTGAATTGCTCGGTCGGTAATGGTGGGACCATGGAATCCCGTTAAAGTCAAGCGTTGAAAAGTGCCTTTTCAACACTTGAATTTAAACTGTCAGAACTTTTCAAGGAATCAACATTTTTTAATTTTTAAAAAACAAATAAAAGCTGGATTTCTACAGTTTTATTGTTTGCAAATTGGTCTAGAACGTTTCTGACGTAAATGGCTGAAAGTCGAAGAAAAAGCTTGTTTTGCATTTTTTTTTTTAAATCTTCAATCTTTGAAAAACGATGTCACCAAGACTTTTTTAATTATACAAAATTTGTATAAAATTTACGCAAGTGCGTGTAAAATTTCAATCTATACAAATATTGTGTAAAATTTTAAATTTCAAAACAGTGATTATACCTCGGATTTTACATAAATATTTGTGTAAAATAGCGATTTTACACAAATAATTGTATAAAATAGGAAAATTCATATTTTACACAATTAATTATATAAAATAGGGAAATTTTTATTTAACACACATTTTGTGTAAAATAGGGATAACATTTTTAAGAGTGTAGAGTTGGAAAAACCAAGCCCGTTAGGTTTGCCTTGAAAAAATAATTTTTACCCATTTCTGAGGACGCATTAATGGATTTTTCGCGTACATTTCGTTATATACACATGTGTATACCTGGACCCTTTTATTATTACCTGTGATACAAAAATCTCATGAAAAATTATTCCTAAAATTATGTTCTGTGTCTTCCAATGACGGCTACTGGTATGTGTCAAAAATGAGGTAGATTGTCTTGGCTGTTGGACAGACCCGGATTGCTGTTTTTAAAATTTTTATGAAGGTTTGTCCAAATGTTTGAGGAATTTGCTTCATGGTGTATAATAAAAAAAATCCATCTATTAAGTACACTTCGGCATCTTTCGGTGAACCATGTTCCATTCCTCGCTCCAAAATTTTTGTTAGCACTGATTTCTCAGTCTTATTTATTGTTCCATCAAGATGGCAAACCGAAAATGGTACAGGAGTTAAAGGGTATGACAATATCTATAAATAATAATAATAAATGCTTGTACATATTTATTATAAATAAATTTTTTTCAACATGTGCACGAAACGGGCCTTTTTACATGCCTGAAAGTAGTATAGAAAATCGCGTATTTCGAGCGAGATTTGGGAAAGAATAAGAAAAATCCATTTTTTAACAGGTTACCGGGGAAAAAATACGAATCGCTATGAATAAATTTTGTGGATTCGTCATGTACTATCAAATCCATCCATTTTAAAGCTTCTTGGCCCATTTCGAGGAATATTAAAAACATTTAAAGTTCAATTACAAAAAAAATTGATATAAAAAGAGATATTCCCTACCCAACTTTTATGCATATAAAAAGTCCCTTTCTTGCATTCGTTGAAAAAAATACGGTGTGTGACACAGGAAAAAGAGCTATTTCAGACTAGAGCTATCTTGCTGACCGCCTCACCCTCGCTTGAAATAGATCATTTTTGCACAATTATTATTGCACTAATTGTGCATTATTGCATAATGTGCAATAAGAGAAGAAAACAAATACGTAAATATTAAGCAAATACCTAACAAATTTTATTTTATACCTTGGCCATGTCTATTTTTGCATCTAATGAAATGCCTAATAACCGAGCAAATAAATCCCGCTGTAACTTAATTTCTTGTGTTTTTCCGGCAATTGTTACTTTTTTAGGTTTGATGCAGTTGGCAAAATTCAAGATGTTATTACGTTTTATAATGCATTTTTGAAAATTTTCGGTATTTTCGGAACAAGAGGATATCGTTTTATTACGTTTTTTTTCTCCAGCGTCTGGTACATTTAAAAGAAAATTAGCCACTGCATCGGTTGCAGCTTGGCCTGTTGCTACATTGTACAGTATATGTGGTAGTGCTTCGCTAGAAAACGGATTCATGTGACTATTTAAACTGTTAATGAACGTATCCCTCTGATCAATCCTTTTTTGGATCCGATTGTGTTGGAGATCATTTGTCACATCTTGTTTTTTTTCAGACCACATTCCGTTAAGACATGGGAGATAATGGTACTTCTTAACCCATGACTAATACTCCATTTCTGATGAACTGTGATGGAATTCGTCCAATGCATAATGCCCGTCAATCATCGGGCTGCATCCGCATTGATGGTCTGCTCTAGCGTAAGGTCAAGTGGGATTCTGGAAAATGGTTTGTCTATCCTTTTGACACCAATCAACAAATCATTTTTTAATCCTCGATGTGTTTCGTCGACATAAAGTAAGGCGTTATGATACCATATGAGCCAACGAGCACAGTTCATTTGGTTGAACATAAAAAAAAGATTTGTGATTTTTGGCAAAATATAAATAAATAACTCCAAATGACCCATACGTACACTCCTTTTCAATAATAAATAGTTATCTAAGTTGTTAATCGTATTCACGATTTTACTCCCTATTGCAGAAATGTTGATAATTTTTTTAGTCAATTCTGACTAGATACGTTGGGAGCGAGGAAGAAAATAAATCTCCCAAGATGTTAAATATTTGCCACGTTTCGTCGACGGGTTTGTCGACCTCTTCAGGCTTTATTTAAAAGATATATCAGAAAATTATAAAAATTACACTGGATCGTCAAAATACATCAAAATTACAATAAAAGTTAGCAACAATTATTACCTTGTTTATCTCGCAGAGATTCGTCAAGAGATGTGAATATATATATATATATATATATATATATATATATATATATATATATATATATATATATATATATATATATATATATATATATATATATATATATATATATATATATATATATATATTAACGCAGAGCTTATATAGTAGTGTGGTTGCACCGACCGTAAGCAAAAACAAAAACAATAATAGAGAGAGAAAACTGTGGTAATATAAATTATTATCTACGTAACGAGTAAAACATAAATTTATATTCTCTGCTAAGTTTCAGTGTATCTTCTTTTTTGTTAATTGTATTAGGTGTGCTATTAATGAATAACATTTCGGAGACAACTCTTTTTTGATAATCGCTTTCTATGTCTTTTATCTTAACTGATTCAAAGTCGAATTCATGTTTATATGTATTTTTGTGTGTATATACAAATGATGGATGGGCTCCCCCATCTCTCCTTTTTTTGCTGATCTAGTGTTGGAAGATCTAGAAGTTTTTTGTTGGAATAAACTCAAAATTTATTTCAACATCATACCGATTTTTTATTTTCGGTATGTTGATGATTCGATTTGTTGCATTAAAAAAAGATGATATCCATATAGTTAACAAAGTGTTCAATGAATTTGATTGCAATCTTAATTTCACTTATGAAATAGAGAATAACAACCGTATTAATTTTTTGGATGTTTCTCTTGTTAAAGAAAACGGCAATATTATCACTGATTGGTATTGTAAACCAATGTCCACGAATAGAACATTGAATTATTATAGCAACCACCCTGTATCATTAAAAGAGAATATAGTTTTTAACTTAATAGATAGGGCTATTCTATTATCAGACCAGCGTTTCCACAACAAAAATATATCACACATACTTCACAGACATATTTATTGAGAATTCATATCCACCGGTCTTTATCAAAAAATACACAAAAGCCAGATTTTTCAAAATCAAAAATTCAAATAATACCAATAACAACTCAGTACACACCAACGGTTATAACTTAAAAGTGTCATTCAAATTTTTATAATAACGGGAAAAAATTATTTAAAAAATATAACATTCAAATTATTCCGTCTATAATCAATAAACTAACCAAATTAGTTGTTCTTGGTAAAGACGAAACCAATAAACTTGAACAAACGAATGTAGTTTATGAATTCTCATGTAAAGACTGTGATGCTCGGTATATAGGTGAGACAAAACGTGCTTTAAATAAACGCATTTCTGAACATTGTACAAATAAGAACGAAAAGGTAGTTGTATATACACACAAAAATACATATAAACATAAATTTGACTTTGAGTCAGTTAAGATAAAAGACATAGAAAGCGATTATCAAAAAAGAGTTATCTCCGAAATGTTATTCATTAATAGCACACCTAATACAATTAACAAAAAAGAAGATACACTGAATCTTAGCAGAGAATATAAATTTATGTTTTACTCGTTACGTAGATAATAATTTATATCTACCACAGTTTTCTCTCTCTATTATTGTTTCTGTTTTTGTTTACGGTCGGTGCAACCACACTACTATATAAGTTCTGCGTTAATATATATATATATATATATATATATATATATATATATATATATATATATATATATATATATATATATATATATATATATATATATATATATATATTCAGATGCCTTGACGAATCTCTGCGAGATAAACAAGGTAATAATTGTTGCTAACCTTTATTGTAATTTTGATGTATTTTGACGATCCAGTGTAATTTTTATAATTTTCTGATATATCTTTTAAATAAAGCCTGAAGAGGTCGAGAAATCCGTCTACGAAACGTCGCAAATATTTAACATCTTGGGAGATTTATTTTCTTCCTCGCTTCCAACGGATCTAGTCAGAATTGACTAAAAACATTATCAACAATAATAAATAGTATATTCTACGAATTGTATATATAGTCCATAAAACTGCTGCGTTTTGCCGTGGATACCAGTTACAACCTCTGCATGAAATTCTTTAAACTTCAGAAGTAGTTCGTTTACATTTTCGTCACTGACTATTAGATCTTGCAATGGTTCCTTTTGTACGGTTTGTAAAAATATCTGTACATTTTCGTTAGTTTCTATACTTCTTTTATTAAAAAAAAATTGAAATTCTTGCATCTGCAAGCATAATACCGACAATATGTATAGTCGTTTGCATCTGTTGAAGTGCTTTCCAGACAAAAAAGTTGCTACGGAACCTGAGCCAATCAATCCTACCTCAACCATTACATTGGTTAAACCACAGCCATCAATGAAAGACCCAATCTCTTTAAATAGGGCCATTTCAATGTGAAACGTTCCCAGATGAACGAAAACATTTTTAAAACTTCTGTCTCCGTGCTTTTTAACGGCAACGCAATTTTGCCAATGCCCAAGTCGTAAATAACCTGCGCATATGGCTCAGTACAGTCATCAGCGATGGTTTAAGTTCTTTGTACTATTTTCATAGCCGCAGAAATATCTGTCGGAGACTCATTAATAATGGGAGTAAGATATGAAACTTTTTGTTTTTTGTTGTTATTTAAAATAACTTTGGAATTAAAACCAACCCACGTAGGCATTTCTATTCCGAAAAAATGAGACATAACTCTTTTGGGATAATCTGGCACAATGGAGAGTCGGTGGGTAACACGATATCTATCATTTTTACTTTTTTAACATATCTTGGTACTTCTTCAACCTCTCCCTTGTAACTTCTTCTTCGCTTTTTGATACCATCTGCGACAGTTGAATCTGCTGTTGAAACATTTTCAGAATCTAATTCAACATAATTTCTATCGTTGACTACTTCTTCTCCATGATTTACTATTGACTGTAATTCATTATTTTGTACATCTTGAATTACAATTCCTACTGTGTCATTCATGGTCACCTTTCTGCTAACTGAATCTACGAATCTGTCAAAGTTCAAACACGCATACCGTTCGAAGGCCTTTTTCACGTAGCACTTCGGAAGGGCACCGCGTATCTGTACCAGATACGGTGTATGTACCTTCTGTTTCCAAGCCTTGTGTGACATCATAACTACAGATGAATCTGACCATTTGTCACCGTAAAGACAGCATCTGATGCTAATAATTTGACTAGCCTAATAGTTTTATCGCTTTTCCACCGTCTATAACTAAAAGCAGCAAGTAATGTTGTAAAGAATCCAGTTAGATGCTGAGGAAGATCGCATTCTCCTAATATTAAATTTTCTACCGTAAATTCATTGTTACCTAACTTGGAAGGCTTCATATTCAGAATTTCTTTTCTGAGAAATAAAGCTACACGCTGCAGAAGATCTATATCCTTAAGATTAGTTGTGTTTATTGCAACCGTTATTTTATAAGGCACTATCAGTTTTATTTGACTTGATACAAGTTTAATTTCTTTATTAAACTTTTTAAGTAAACGCTGCCGTATATGTCGACTGTAAAATATAATTTTGTCAACACGTTGATTTTGATAAGATTCAAGTAAAAATTCTAAAAATAGATCTTCTATAAATTCAATAAAACAACAATTTTCTTTGTCTATCATGTAATCCTATACAAATAAACACATCTGATGAAAAGCATAGTTGTTCTGATTGATGTGCCATCCCGATTTTTCACGGCTATCAATAACAGCCTTAGAATTATAATTACTTTTACAGCACTGATGATACGGAATTGACTGCTGATGAGTTATGTATATATTAATTTCATTTAACAATTCAAAATCGTTGCATTTAGTGGCAAACTCTTTGATAGTACTAAAGTTTTTCTCATCTACTTTAGTTTGAAGAGATTTATCTGCAGGAGAATTTTCCAAATCTTGCGTAGGTGTTTTATCTCCAGTATTATGCGCTTGTTCGGTTTCTGGTGGATACTGTGCTTGCCTATAAAACGTTTATAAATAGATTTTTTTATATATCCTACAAATATATTTTTTATAAAATCCTAACCATTATAAACATTTTAATAGTTTTTAGTTGTATGAATAGTGGAGTACATTTTTGCTTCCTCCTAAAGGAAGATTTTTGATAGTGACATTTTTTCGAGAAAACGTGTAAATGTTTTATACGACATTTGGATTTGCTATACATACACTATTTTTGAAAAACAGCTACCAATTTCTTGGCACGTTGCTTATAATTTCCTGAAAAATAAATATTTTTTAACAAATCAAAGCTTAAATTTTAGCTCTTACTCTTTACTTTTATAATCACTTTTGCTTGTTTTCGTATCATAAATACTCGAAATGTAACAGTCAATAGAAAAGACATAATTTTTTAACGAAACAAATGATATTTGTGATTAGATTGCCCATATATCAAGAAAAGGGGCCTATAAGATGGAATTAGGAACATTAACCTTTATTTCTAAATACCAGAAATTGACTCTCAATTGCCCGGTGAAATCCATTTCCCGGAGGGTGTGCACTTTCCTTGTGAGTAAAATAATGCATTGTTTACTAACAAGCCTAATAATTCGTTAAACTACAGAAAAAAAATTCAGAAAATGGCTAACGAATGCAGTGTGACTGCAATCAAAAACTGAAAAAAAAGAATAAGATACTTCAAAACCAAAATGATCGGTGTCATAGGCATACTATGGCCATTCGATTTCAGATAGATTCGTTCATCAGCTACAGAATAAAAATAAGTAACAATTCTCTGTATAATTTACATAATAAATAAATTCAATTACAAAATCATGTTTTTATAAATAACTAAGGACCAACTATATCAACTGTTAAGTACAATGCAAAAATTAAATAATAAAGTATGAATAAATGGGCAACACGCTTGTGAACCCACGGATTCGCAATTTGCAATCTCGCGCTCAAACCACAAAACTAGCGAATAATTTTACACTGCTGCAAGTCTATTAATAATATAGAAACAACATTAGTTTTGAATACAAAAAATAGGAAAGTGAAATATTAAAAATTGAAAAAACATTTTTTTAACATTACCTATTTACGGGAAATGACGTTTTCAGTAATAACCAAAAATTGACCATAATAATAAGCAACTTTTAAAAAACTATAATTATTATTTAATATATTCTATACCATTAAGAATATGTAATAAGCAATATTAACTTTAAAGAATTTAAGAAAATGATAAAATGTAACATTGGAAAAGTAAAAATTACTATGGAATAATAAAAAAAAATGAAATTCGACAAAACAGAAGTATCTTTCTGAACTATGTAGGCCAAAATAAAATGAATAAGCTCTATCCGGTCAAAATCGATATAAAAGTCACGTGACAATGACCTTGAAGAGGCTTTTTACTTCAAATAGCTCTAAAACTGTCAAGTCTTAATGAAAATTTAACGTTTCGCATAATAGGGTAAATGTATACCTATCACTGCGGGTGTCCCGTTCACTACGGAATTTTTAATTCAGATGAATAATACTTTCAAAACATAATATTTCGACTTGAAAAAAATTATCTTAGTATGATATAATTATAATGTATCGATTTGTATCAATTATTGACCATTCTCTTTGATTTATTTATTAATAAAAAAATTTTCAAATTGAGACAGTATGAAAAGGCTTTGAAACAGCCATTTTCGTACCAATCGTGATACCGAAGAGTCCTCGGCTAAATCATAAAAAATCAATAAAATATGTATTTATTCTTTAGTTTTTTTACCTCCACATCAACTAGAGGCTTTAATTTAATGTATTATCAATAGATAAGGTAATTTTTTTCGTTATAATTATAAATAAATGAGCCGCAGCATTAGGTACTTAAATATTGTGGATGTGCGCTATTCTGTGGACCAAAGAATACAGTTTGCGTACGTATCACGGCGGCGCTACGTCGATTCTCCCTAACCTCCAAAGTTTGGTGTCACGCTCGCGTTTGCGATAGCAATACGTGTTTTCGCTGTGCTAGGAAATGAGCAGAAAAGAATGATTTATTCTAAAAGTAATTTGAGGGACGCTGTAAATACTGTAAGAGAAGGAAAAACTATTGCATCAACAAGTCGCGCGTTATACGGTGTTCCAGAATCTACATTTAGAGCACGCGTTCAGGGCAAGTATGCAGAGAAGAAACCTGGAGCACAACCTATATTGACAGAACAAGAAGAGAGTGACTTAGTTGAATGGATTTTCAAATGTGCGAGAGACGGTTTTCCTATAACTAAGGACCAATTATTTGCAAGTATACGTCTGTATGTTGTATCCGTGAAAAGGAGCAATCCTTTCAAAGGTAACTTACCAGGTCGCCACTGGTTTGAATGTTTTTTATCAAGACATATAAATGTAGCACAAAGATTAACAGAAAATGTAAGCCTTTGTCGAGCCAAAGTTACTGAACTTGGATTACGTAAATGCTTTGAAGAAATACAATCATATTTAAAAGAAAATGAGTTATTGAATATTGATAAATCTTGTATCTATAGAACTGTGATGAAACTGCTGTGTCGCTGAATCTATTTAAACGTTCAGTGTTTGCAGAAATTCCTATTTATGTAAATTAAAAAAAAAGTGATTTAATCAAGTAACCTAACCTTTAAATTTACTCGCCTTCATATTACCCCGCAGTGATAGGGACATGCGGCCCGCCGTGATAGGGACAAGCGCCAAATCCGTCCGCAGAATAACGTACAAAATAGCACTTTTACGTAATTATTAATTATTTTATTGTTAGATTTATTTTTAATGGTTGTAATACTTTTTTACATATTTATGAAAAGCTATTTTATCATTTTACCCTTTTCCCAAAATTTAAAAGTCAAGACGTAAATAGTAACATTGGAAAAAAGGTGAGAAAAATCGATGTACCGCAGTAATAGGTACATTTACCCTATACACCATATCTCCTCTACATTTTAGGCCTATAGATAAAGCCGTTCTTACGTAATTGCGATTTTAAACTACAATGAAAAACATTGGATCTCAAATATCTCTATAATTTATAAATCGATATTTCCGCTCAACAAACTTATTCAATAAATATGCAATTGCTATCCCTCCACAAAATCTAGAAGAAATTTTACGAATTTTACTTCAGTTATTGTTTATAAAAAAAAACGATGTTTTTTCTCCAGATAAAATGAAAAGCAATTCTAGAAAAATTAACAGAGCATACCGACATTTTTTAAAAATAGTGCATTCGGTTTTAAATATCGTACAAAACATTAATACTAGGTATGATGTATTAAAAACCTTTTTTATAATCACAAAGTCTATCTGTAGGAAAAAAAAGAGATTTCTCGAAGGTCAAAAAGTCTTTTCAAATAAGAGTAGTTTCTTTATATTACGAGTGTTATATCAGTAATTATTTATACATACACTTTCGTCTGCAAATCTATATGAATAAGAAATGAAAAAATACAATCAATTTTATTTTGAAACATAGAATCATAGTAAAATTAAAAAATTACTGATTTAAAAATCAAATTAAAGTCAATAATGAAGAAATAAGTTTTATTATCAATTAATTTATTGCATACATGATTGCTTTCTCACAGAATTTGACTTAAGGCAGATAATAAACTTTATAATGATTAACAATAAAATGTGTGCAAAAATTGTAATCAAAACCTATTTCTGTTTCTGCAAATTTGAAAATAAAAATAGTTTCTGCGCGCGTGCGCATGTATGTGCGTATGTATGTGTGCGTGTTTACGTATAATGTACATCTGCGCGTACGTGAATGTTTGTAAACCTACGATTTTAAATACTTAGTGAATAGAATGATTTTTTTGTTTATACGTATTTTTGACGTATTTTTCATGATTTACTTTTTTTAAAATTAAATCGTAGAAAATTAATTGTTGGTTATCAAAGTTAGATCTATTACAAAAATTAACAAATGAAAACAAAATTTACAGCTCATGCGAAACTATAATGATTTTATTTGAATACATCCCTCTGTTTTAATAATCAATAGCAATGAAGGTGTAAAAAATTTCATCGGTGTCAATGGCTTCTTAACGTCAATCATATATGTTATTGTTGGTTTTTATGTCTTTCATTGGAGTTGACGACAAAGCAAAATAATAAAAACAAACGATGCGAGCACCGTTATGATTGAATATAAACAGGGATTCTATACTATATGCCAGTCATGTGAATATTACTTATGATATCTTTTCATTATAGAATTAAGTAATTTTCAGAAATACCATAATTTTAAATATTAAATATCTCAAAAAGTAATCTTATAATCTAGATCAAATTTTACACAAATATTGCCTATATCGCAAACAAAATAGTCTATAAATTTCAAGCTTATACATCTAGTCGCCAATTAAAAATTACAATTATCAAAAAAAAACGTAAAAAAGTTTTAACCTTAAATATCTCTAAAAATCATGAGACAATTCTTTTACCTAAAGGACCTATACAATAAATATATAAACTACATTTCCACAAAATTTCAACATGATTAAACCGATTTTTTTTTCTCTAGTTATTAGGCGACAAAGAAAGATACTTTGTAAAATACGAAAACTTTCAATATCAAATATTTCAAAAAGTAATCGCACGATCTTGATGAAAACTCGCACACATATTATCTATATCACATACAAAATTGTCTATAAATTTAAAGCTAATACATTGAGCCGTTTTCAAGAAATTACGATTTGAAAAAAAAACTTAAAAAATTTTTGACAATGAGCAACGTAGGTGTGGAAGAAGGAGATCCGCAGGAATAAGGTCTCACTCACACAAGATATACGAAATCAATGTACTTTATTTGTAATTACAATATTGATCTTCTTTCCTCGTACAATACTTCTTGACACTCGCTTAAATAAAAGAATAAGGATTTTCGAACACAGAAGATACAACAGTCGATATACTTCTGTAAGCAAAGACGCGTGCGCACATTAGCAGCTCTTCTTTGGTACTGGGGCAGGAGAGGAACGAGCCGTCCAGCGGCGCTTGACCAAGAGAGAGCAAAGGGAGTGGCGAAACAGAGAGAGAGAGACAAATGGCCCCGTCGCAGACTAAAGTCGGCCCGCATTTCTAACACTCCCTCCCGGGCAACTTTAGCTGCGCGGCCAACTTTATAGCTCGCTTTGTCGGTCCCTCGTCATCGTCATCATCGCCGTCTCTCTTTCCCTTCTTTACTGAATATCTGTAACATAGATTTAAAAAGTAAGTGAAAAGACAATCATAGATTTAGGATCTGTCGAGTCAACTTTTCATGCTCTGCAAATGACAGAGGTTTAGTTAATACGTCTGCCGTTTACTCCTTCGACGTAATCCATCTTACGCATATAAACTGTCGCTCAACACACTCTCTTACATAATGTTCTTTAATGTCAGTCATATGTCGCAATTTGTTACTTCCGCCTGTCTTTAAATTTGTGATAGCCGATCGGTTGTCACACCACAGTGTAATTGGCGTAAACTCTCTGGATAGCACGTTTTTCAAGGAAACATGTATAGAAATCAGTTCCCGACTACAGTCGCTCATCGATACATACTCAGTCTGACAAGTGGATAAGGCAACATACCGCTGTTCCCGTGTTTTCCAGGCAATTGCATCTCCAAAGAGTTTAATTACATAGCCGCTGGTTGTCAGGGAACCTTCACAGTCGCCGAAGCTCGCATCAGCGTAACCTTCGAAAGTATAATTTTTACCCAGATGAGTACCCTTCAAGTATCTAAACACACGCTTCACACCTTGCCAGTCGCTCTCTGTAGGGTTTATCTGGTGCCTACTCAATACATTTACCACAAATACAATATCTGGTCTACATGTGTTAGCTAAATATAACAGGGTTCCTATAGCTTCGCGATAAGGTACGTTTTTATGATTCTCCGTCGTTATCAGCCTACTAACATTTTCAGTCTTTTCTCTCCCCTTTTCCTTCTCGATTGATAACCTGGTTCGTGACCATTGTCGTTCGCTGTGGCTGCATATCTTCAAAGCCAAATTTTGATAGTACTTTTAAGATGTATTTTTCTTGACTAATTTTCAATTTCTTATTTTCTCTGTCTCTACTGATCTCTAAACTAAGGAAGGATTTGGGTTCACCTACATCGATCATGTCAAAGTTTCTGTCTAAATTTCGCTTTGTTTCGTCCATTTTCCTTTTATCGTTACTAGTCAATAATATATCATCCACATACAAAACTAGGATCAAAAACTTACTATTTTCGCGCCAGGTAAACAGGCAGAGTTCGTTACTTTCCGGTCTCAGTCCAAATTCCGTCACTACTTCAGTAAATTTCTCGTTCCAACATTTTGGGCGCACCTTAAGCCCATACAGGGTCTTTTTCAGTTTACATATCTTCTCTCGCTTTAGTTCGGTCGCACACTCAATTCCATCCGGAATCTCCATATACACTGGAACGTTTAAGTGGCCATTCAAAAATTCTGTTTTTACATCCATCTGACAGAGTTCTAAATCATATTTATTTGCTACTGCAAGTATCGTTCGAATCAGAGGCAGACGTGAAACTGGCGCATATATTTCCTGTAAATCATATTCATTCTTATCCTTAAATGCACGAATAACCAGGCGAGCTTTATATTTGAGATTACCATCAGAATCAGTCTTTTTCTTTAACACTCATCTGGAATCGATAATATTCTGTCGCTTGCCGTCGCTTATTGCATCATTTCTGTCGACCAATTTCCATACCTCATTTTTGTACATTGATTCTATCTCGTCGATAATAGCGTCAGCCCACTTCAGTCTATCAGCCGCTCTCATTGCTTCCTGGTAATTTGCAGGGTCCCCGTTCACTTTCGTTAATAGCACATTTGTCGTTTTATCAGTCGCTTCTGTCTCTTGAGGTGTATCTTCCTTTATTTTCTTTGGACGATCACGGCCTCTTTTAGTTTCTCTCTCTGTTTTGATTGCTTGTACCTCATCTTCAAACTCAACAAACTAAGTGTCTGTATTGATTTCTGAATTCACAGTCTCTCAGTCGCTTATCTCTGTCCTTTTATATTTGTCTCTAAACACAAGTTTTTCGTTAAAACGCACATCGCGGCTTTCGTAAATTTTTCCTTCTTCCGGTTTGAACAATAGGTAACCTGTCTCTTTGTATCCTACCAATATAACTCTACGTCCAATATATCTGAATTTCGGACCGATCTTCCGTTGCACTTTCATGTATGCAATACATCCGAAACGCTTGAGTTGTGTAATATCCACTCTACAATTAGGATTGAAGACATGCATAGGTGATTCCATGTTGTTTGACGCATGTGGTGTCCTGTTATACGCATACACCATCGCACCTAGTGCCAGATCTCACATATTTTCTGGAAGTCCGGAGTCATACATTAACGCTCGCACTTTTCTTTGGATCATTTGATTAAATCTTTCAGAAACGCCATTATGTTGCGGTGCGTCAGGACACGCTAATTGCAGTTCCGCACCCAGTCGCTTTAAGAATTTTGTGGTGTAACCACCTGTAAATTCAGTTCCCTGATCGCTTCGCAGATAACAAATCTTAGCATCTTTTCCTAATAAATTTCGAACGCTTATTACAAAAGTTTCAAAACAGTGACCGGTCCCGTCTTTTGCTTTCATCGGATAAGCCATAGCTAAACGGGAGAAATCATTTGTAAATACAGAAATGTACCTATATTTCTTTGGATATGTAGCAGGATTTATTATACCCATAACATCAGCGTGTATGATTTGTAGAGGCTCCGTCGCTCTCTGTCGCACAGTTTTAAACGGTAACGATTTTATTTTAGATATCATACACACTTCACAATTTTTGATTGAATCATCGAAAACTGTTCTCTTAAGATTTTTAAGATTTCCAGCAGTTTCTTTTGTAGTTCCTTAAGGTATCCGACCGAGGCGTGTCCCATACGAACATGCCAAAGCATTGCCTGATTATTGATTTGTAATTCGTCCGATTTTTCTAGCAATTCCACATCGCATGTTGATTCCTCTTTTTCGGTCGCCTCGCTCACACCGCTTAGTTTTCGCTCTTTTATAGTATTCTCGAAATCTGAACAAGATTCGTTCTACAATTTTCCGTCTCCATTTTCAGTTACATTTTCATTCTCGTTTGTTTCTACTATTTCAGTCGTTTTAAGTTCCTTTTGTTTCGTCATGTTTCTCGTAGTTACATAGGCTATCACTTTACTTTTATCCGGATTACAATAAGTATTCTTTTTAATCAGTTTCGAATTCAATGATCCAATAGGGTTTCTTATAAATACCTGACAGAAAGCATTCCTTTGAAATAGGATCATACATAACAATTTGTTTGTCATCGAGGTAAACGCTTAATCCAAGATCGGTAAATTTTCGCAGTGACAAAAGGTTCTCTGATAAATTTTCGCAGTGACAAAAGGTTCTCTGATAAATTTTCGCAGTGACAAAAGGTTCTCTGATCAATTTTCGCAGTGACAAAAGGTTCTCTGATAAATTTTCGCAGTGACAAAAGGTTCTCTGATAAATTTTCGGCATAGCTTACATTATCAAGTTTCAATAGATTATTATTGTTGTTGTTTGTATATACTTCGACTGTACCGATTCCCTCCGATTTTAAGTTCGCATTCTCGTTTTTATTTGCACATATTATCTCGTCCTTTTGTTCTTTATAATCTTTAAAAATCAATTTTGAATTTGTCAAATGTTCTATCGCTCCGGTATCTATCAGGAATCGAGATAATAGGGCATTTCTTTTTCTAGACTGAATTGTGTCGGTTACGGAAAAGGTCTTTATACTTTGTATTGCGGTCGAATACTTACTTCCGTCCTCGTCAGTCGCTGTTTTCTTATTTTTGTCATTTTCAGTCTTTCCGCCTCCTCTTCCTCTACCTTTCCAAGTATGACAACCTCTCCGTGGGCCTCTTCCCTCTTGCCTAGATCTTTTCGCTCCGCTCTGTTCTTCAAGTCTTTCGCCTTTTCGTTTAAAGCCGCAAGATTGATTACGACCTATTTTTCCCCCGCGATTATACGGTCTATAGCGTGTGCTTTCATACCTGGAGTATTCCGCTCGCTGTTCTTTCAGTCGCTACTGTCGCTGGGGGCAGTTGGCGGCGATGTGATCACAGAACTGCTTACATTCGAAGCATTGTTTTAGCCCTGTGCCTTGTCTTGGGCAATTCTTGGACATGTGTCCAAAACCGTCGCATTCGTAATATCGCACGTTCTCCATCGTGCTCAAGTTCGCTGATTTAATTTCTGTCGCTGATGCCGTCGCTGTTTGCAGTTTAATTCTCTCCACCTACATAATATACAATTTTAAATTATCATATTTTAGTTGCTTACCAGTCATATTTGTATTTATAAAATCAATATTTAGTATTTGTGGCACAGATCCAACCACCGCACCATAAAACGCATCCTTTTTCTCAATTTCCGATAAGGCGATGACATCGGACAGATTATCATGTGGCCTAACTATTTCTTCAAATATGTCGATAAATACGTTCGCTTTTTCCTTTGGCGGATTATATCTCAAACCGTAAAGTTGTCTACGCAATGTCATAGACGTCACGTTTGTTTCATTTATTTTAATTTCTTTAATCCATTCGAGCAATTTTTTAGGCTCCTGAATTTCTACGATTCTTGCATGATATCTCTCATCTAATCGGTTTATGATTATATCTCGGACTCTGAATCTGTGTTTTTCTTTCATTTCGCTATCAAAATTAACCGTCGCTTTTATTACCTCAGAATCAATTACGTACAACAGATCCAATGTTCTTAATTCTGACCTTAGAAAGTTCATGAAATGTTCATATTTTATTTTCTCCGTCAATTTATATGCCCGTCGCATGTTTGGATCCTTTGTCGTAAGTTCGGCCCAGATTGTGTTTCTCAATTCTCGCGATACATAAGTCGAGACACTATCACCTTTAACCGCGCTCAAGTTTAGTTTCTTGATTTCATCCTTTACAATATTCGAGATATCATTTAAATTTATTTTATTTGGTTCAGGAGCTATGGCAGTAGAATTGTGGAAATCTACTCTTTCAAGCGCATTTTCTTCATCTGTCGACTTGTTACTTAATTTTCTAACCATAGTCTCAGTCGCTACTAAACACTGTTCAATCTGATGCAGTCGCTCGTCTCTTACTTCGCTGTCACTCACCAATTTACTCATCCTGTCGTTCAGTTCGACCATATACGCCGAGATGGTCTGGAGTTGATCTTGTATTACTGCAGTAAAATCTTTATTAGAATTCTCGCTAGCTAGACTTTTTTTATTAGATATGGACGCCACATTTTTATTTATATGTACAACATGCTTTACTTTTTGTACGTCTTTAATATTTGATTTACCTCTCAGAATTTCTTTTTCCGCTTCTTTTGCTGTCACTCCACCCTCTTCCATCTGTCGCTGCCCGTCATCATCACTCGCTTGTATATTATCGCCTTCTGTCGCTTTTGGTACCGAACTCGGCACAGTCGCATTCTCGTTCTTTCCGTCGCTTTCGTCCGTCGCTATTTCATCGCAATTCTGAGGAATCGATTTTTTCCTAGAAAATGGCATCAATATTTCTCTTCCTTCAGACTCAGCCTGTTCAACCGCTCTTCTTAGAATACGTTCGTCCGTCGTCGTGACGAAAGTCATTGCTAGAAGAAAAATTTCTCAATAAACAAACTATGCCAAACACAAGCATTGCGAGTTTATATAAAATTTCAGAAGCAAAGACTTTATTTTGATAATTGTTTATTTCCGTTTGACGCTAATGATAACTCTATGAGTGAGCAAACTGTACCGAACTCAAGCACTACGAGTTCACACAAGATTTTTGAGAACAGGAAACTATACCAAATTTAACTATTTTCATTCGCCATTTTACAGTTCTGATTTTGTTTCAAGTATCATTGTAGACGTACCTAGTTCATGTGTCTGTCCGGTCTCGGACAAGAAAATGATTTTGTTTTCCAGTACTGTAACGGTTACGTTTTTATCCGGGTACAACTCCGGAAATCCAAAAATCACTTCCTCAATAGAATAAGAGTTTTAATTTCATATGCATATGTCTTTATTTCAATTTAGTACCGCTCGCAAGAATTATTCAGTCGTCATATACTGTCACGAAAAAAAGCTTCTCGGTTTGTTTTTCTGTTCAATACTGACTCGCAAATGATATGCCCGGGTTTTCCGAATTGCTAATTGCCCCCCCCCCCCCAGCGAAAACAGTCGGCTCACATTACTTCAAGACGCTTGCTTAACTCTCTCCCTCCGTTTGCGCATTCCTCTCCATCGCTACAGCACGTTTCGCCTTTGATTAATTCCCCTTACGCGGCAGCGCGCATGAGTTCCGTCGCTGCCTCTCCTCACGCGCTTGATGCGAGAGATCGACCGGCGTCGTTCTCCCTCCCGTCGCGCGCACGCGGTACACAGTACGCGTTGTTCTCGTCCAGATGCTCTCTCTCTCTCTCTCTTTCTCTCTCTCATTCCGCCATATTGGCTGCTTCGTGCTCGCCGAGACCTGTTGCGCAGGCCGATGCGCGCCGCGACATCGGGACGCGTCCGCCCCTTGCTTTCTGAGAACTCGAGCAATTGGAACCTCACTATATTCGCACTGAAAACGCACGACACTTCCCATGCAATCCAAACCATTTCAATTTTTACCGGTTTTTCACACACTCACCTCTGTCGCACTTCTCTCCGAATCTCACACGATATACCAACGCTTTGTCTGTCGCGAACCTCTATTACGTTATCACTCGTCTTCATCACCAAAATCGATTTAGTTGCTTACCTCTCTCAATTCCGTCTGTCGCCTTACTGTCGCCGTCCACCACGTCCGTCGCCGTTGTCTTCGTCTCCACGACCAGCTGGTGTGAGTCCTCCTCGCTCCTCGCTCCTCCTGGACCCATAACCCAACAATGAGCAGCGTAGGTGTGGAAGAAGGAGATGCGCAGGAATAAGATCTCACTCACACAAGATATACGACATCAATGTACTTTATTTGTAATTACAATATTGATCTTCTCTCCTCGTACAATACTTCCCGACACTCGCTTAAATAAAAGAATAAGGATTTTCGAACACAGAAGATACAACAGTCGATATACTTCTGTAAGCCAAGACGCGTGCGCACATTACTGGGGCAGGAGAGGGACGAGCCGTCCAGCGGCGCTTGACCAAGAGAGGGCAAAGGGTAGGGAGCGGCGAAACAGAGGGGGGGGGGGGGGGGGGGGGGGCCCCGTCGTAGACTAAAGTCTGCCCGCATTTCTAACAATTTTTAACCTCAAATATCTCTGAAATTTATGGACCAATCATTTTGCCCAAATAACTCGACCGAGAGTTACACAAAAAACCTACCCCTACAAGAAACTTTAAAACGATTAAACCAAGTTTCCTCCAGTTATCGTGCGACATACAAACCTCATTTTTTTCGGTTTCAATTTTTTCTCAAAAACTAATCGACAGAATGGATTCAAATTTGTACAGATTATAGCTATATATATTTTGCATTATCGTGATTTTTTTTTTTTCAAATAAATTGACCGTTTAGTTTGGAAGTTATGAGCTTTAAAAAAAAAAAAAAAAAAACACGTTTTTGTTAAAAACAAAAGAACAGTGATAGCTAGACAATTTTTTCTATAGAAAATATAGGTATTTAAATGCTCGTTCGAATGCTTCCCATCTGATTTAAATATCTCAATGTTATCATTAAAAAAAATGTAAATTATTTTTTCAAAAAGTGAAAAATCAATATAAAAAAAATTATCCAAAAAACTGCATAATATTATTATAATTTAATAAGTGAATCTAACGGCTATTCAGGGCGAAAGATAATAGATAAGGAAGGTAATTAACTTATCCATCATTTTTTTCTATAGATGTGTTTAAATACATATTTAAATTTTTAGAAGCTATTTGGCACAATAAATAGCAGTTAAGAATTATGCACAATATTATAATAATTAAAGTGCAGTCAAGAATTTTTAAAGGATATGGAAAGAGAAGGTAAACGTATAAGATAAATGAGAACGAAAAAATAACGGTCCAGGTCGGGATCGAACGGACAACCTTCTGCTTACCGGGCACCTACGCTACCATTTGCGCCACTGGGCTGACGATCCTTTCCAGACCCTAACCGCTACTTAATCGTTCTCAATTTTTATTTCCCAAATCCTTCCTTATCTGTTATCTTTCGCCCTGAATAGCCGTTAGATTCACTTATTAAATTAACATAAATCGTCGGACGTTTCCTTCAATTAATAAAATAATATTGTTTGCTTCGGCTGAAAATAATGCCGACGGAGGGAATTTAGGAAATAAAAATTGAGGACGATTAAGTAACGGTTAGGGTCTGGAAAGGATCGTCAGCCCAGTGGTACAAATGGTAGCGTAGCCGCCCGGTAAGCAGAAGGTTGTCGGTTCGATCCCGACCTGCGCCGTTATTTTTTCGTTCTCATTTTTTATCTTATACGTTTACCTTCCCTTTCCATATCCTTTAAAAATTCTTGACTGCACTTTAATTATTATAATATTGTGCATAATTCTCGACGGCTATTTATTGTGTCAAATAGCTTCTAGAAATTTAAATATGTATTTAAACACATATATAGAAAAAAGTGATTGATGTTAGTTACCTTCCTTATCTATTATCTTTCGCCCTGAATAGCTGTTAGATTCACTTATTAAATTAACATAAATCGTCGAGCGTTTCCTTCAATTAATAGCATAATATTATTATTTACCAAAAATCTTGAAAAAAAAAGAAAAATTTTAAGCGCTGTCTGATAATGATCGGATAAAAATGGAAAAAGTTACAGCGTTACACGCTCACACACACACACATACACACACACACGCACACGCACGCACGCACGCACGCACGCACGCACGCACGCACGGACATTTTTCAAAAATAGAATTTGACTACAAATGACTTAAAAAGAATAAATAAAGTTAATAAAAATCATATACTTACAAATCAGATGTTCCAGTTGCCCTATATTTGGAATTAATAGCAGCCACCTTTCTTGATCTTGCCAAGGCATTTGACACAGTGGATCATAAGATACTTCTCAATAAACTATACAACTATGGAATAAGAGGTAAAGTTTACAAACTACTAAAAAGCTACTTAGATAACAGAAAACAAAGAGTAAAAGTAAACAATTCAAATAGCACATTCGATACAATATAAATGGGAGTCCCCCAAGGAACAATATTAGGACCATTATTATTTTTTATCTACACAAATGACATGTTTCAAACTATACCAGAACTTTCAATATTGGCTTTTGCTGATGACACTGCAATAATTGTAAAAGGAAAATCATGGTTAGAAATAGAAATAAAAATGAACCTATACCTCAATAAAGTATCTAACTGGTTGGCTCTAAACAAACTATCTTCAAACATTGATAAAACAGTTTACATAGAATTTGGAAGTACACGAAACAGCAGTCCGGGAAATTTAAATATCTGTATACAAGGAAAACAAATAACAAGAGTTGACAGTACCAAATACCTAGGAATAACCATTGATAGTAACATGAAATGGGAAAACTACATCACAAATATTTACAATAAATCAAAATATTTAATCTTTATTTTTTATAAACTTACTAAAATACTATCGCAACAAAATCTAAGGATGCTCTATTACGCCCTTTTTCATAGTATCATGTCTTATGGCATAATTGCATGGGGAGGAGCATACATAAACGTAACTAGAACTCTTCAAACTCTACAGTACAGAATTCTCAAAATAACAAACAAAAATAACTTTTTAAATGAAAAACAGCCACTAAATTTAGATCAACAATTCACTTACGAATCTCTATTATATCACTACGAAGATTTAAAAGAAAACTTTATAAATTCAAATAGCATCACGAAATGCATCATAGTTCCAAAACAAAACAAAAGAATAAGTAACAAGATCAGTTATTTAAGGGCCATTACTTGTTATAACAGTCTGCCTAAGAATCTCAAAACACTAACAAACAAAAACAACAGAAAAATTAAACTAAGAGAATGGATAAAAATAAACTAAGATCAACAAGTTATGAACGCACAGCAACAGAAGAAATTAGAACAGACTGCAATAAAATCAGAACAATCTTACATGCAGTAAAATATACTAGAAAGGGCTATGCTCTAATATTACAATATAAAGGAAGGAAAACAACCGTCAAGTATGACTGTCTAACATCGGAAGTCCATGTGAATAAGACCATGCTTGACGCATTATTATTAGATACTAGAACATACATCTGTTCGATAACCAAATGCATACGACAACAATTTCACTCACACCAACGAATGACAAATTATAACTTCACCAAATTAAAAAAATTCAATAATGATAGATACTTGCAAAATATAAACATAATCGCAGACAGCATAATCCAGTTATTTACTACAGAAACGGAAGAAAACATTAAACAACCAAAAAAAGTATATTCTTTTATAAGGAAATTTACTAAGTGGCCCAACTCGAACAGTAATCCGAAACAATAACATATAACAAAAATAGTCCTTATTACCATGATCCTAAAACACGTGGAATTAAGCATACCCATTTCTTAAAAAGCACTGATACAACTGAAAATCAAGGAAAAAATAAAAAACCCACCAAAATTGAACATAATGGAATAGAAGAAATATATGATATGATTGACAATATAGCCAATGAAAATAGCATTAAATTACTACAAAAACCAGTAATAACAGAACCAGGAAACAAAACAACTACAAACAACATCCGTATGACACTGGTGATATTAACTACCTAGGATCTAACAAATCACTTCTTTATTTTGATAGAGGAATCAAAGGCAAGCAAACTTTTACTAATTCAATGTACCCACTAGATGTACAACCAAAACACAAGGATATAGTAGTAATAGATGAAATAGTCTTCACATCAAACTGTAAATGCGATTCGAGTAACCAACACAGGGACATGTTCCCTCATTATAGGATCACTTGTGCAGTTGGGCTTACATGCCCAGCTCGACTCAACAAACATGAACGGATAATTTATGCAAGAAACAAGAATGCAACAACAGAAACACCTACAACTGCGAGATCTATGCTAATAAGATATTGGTGAGAGTGCTAGAGACATAGTTTTATTTATAGTTAAAATTTGTTTCTCCCTGTAGCCAAGTTACAGGACAATAAACAAATACGCTCTAAAAGAAATGTATTAGATTATAAGTTTAGGTTGTAAGTTTATTATATATACCAGACCAGCATACAGAAAGTGACTTCCTCTGCTGGACTACTTTTGTAATGTAATTTTGTATTACTCTGGTTAATAAAAATAAAAACCGCTGCCAATTCATTGGCACGTAGCTTCCTCAAACTTAATTTACTGATTCCTTTAATTAATTTTTAATTCCAATATTTAAAATTTAATACTTCAGAAAGACAGAAATAACAAAACTCCAACATAATTTATTCAAATTTTTATAGATTATACGTTTCCACAAAATTTCACATACATAAAATATATATCACAATTGCCTATAAATTGGCAACTGATATTTAGAGCTCTATGTATTTGAATGTAATTTATAGCATTCGAAACATAATTAAATAACATACATTTTCTAAAAAAAATTAATTTTCTAGCTATCACGGTTCTTTTGTTATTAACAGAAATGTAAAAATTTTAAAATTAAAAAAAAATGAGTTTTGGATGTTCAACTATTACGATAGTAAAATTGTCTTATTCGCTTCAAAATTCATTTGTTACGATATAAACGGATCTCATATCGTAACACTTCCTTTGACCTACTAACTTCTTGTTCTGTTACCTGCGTCAAAGAGAGTTTCTGATTGGATGACGTTCACAAGGCATCCGTCCGCCTTGCTCTCACGAGGACCTCTCGTTCTCAGCTTATTCGTCACACGCCCCCATAAGCGTGCGATATAGGGGATAGTTCAGTGAAGCGATTGTGTCCAACAAAATTCCGAAGATTAGAAGGATTAGGGTATGATTGTAGGGCTACTCGACTGAACAATAAAAATTAACAGACCTGTGAAATTATTTCAAGTTCTTATCCCTTTATTATAATCATTTATACAATCCAAAAATGATAACTAAACTAAACCCTAATTCCTCAAAGGAGTTCGGCAATTCTCGTCTTACGCCTATGTAAACGCGCCTTAAGGTTCAAAAAAACGCGGGAGCGCGGAGAGTCTACTTAACTAATGATTATATCCCGGGATCCTTCTTCTGAAATACACAAAGCCCCGTTGCAGAAATGATGACACGTTAACCCCCTATTGGGGACACCGCAGTAGAGAATCACGAAGTGTGATGATACCCGTTATTAATTATTTGTGTAAGCGTGGATATATAAGAGCCTGTCTCGTGGCGTGAAGTATAAACTAGACTGTCTAAACGTTAACTACTATAATTTAGACCAACCGCGACCCTAATACTATGTCCCTATGTGAACGCACCTTGATGTCGGAGAGGCGGCGCAGCACCGTCGTATAGTCGCATATGTCGCGGGTGGCGCGCGGCCTTCTATGTAGAGCTATAGTCGCAGGCAAAAGCAGCAGAACAGCCGTCTCGCTCCCGGCGGCAGGCGAACGACCACGCTCGACACCCCGCTGGCACGAGGAGGGTGTTGTCCGAGGGAACGGAAAGGGGTGGAAAACCGCAAGATATTCGATACCTGGCTGAGCGGATCCCTGCGGCGAAGATATCTCCGATGTCAGTTAAGTGCCTCCTTTTTGATGGTTATTTATTAGTTGAAAATCCCAACAAGAAGGACTGAGTACTCTGTGTGATGTTGTTTTTCCTTTGCTTTCTTCTAGTTACAGCAGAGAGGAAATCTGAAGGTGCGAGTCAAGGGCCAGAGGACTCCTTCCACCCAGTGTATTGCTTCAGCTGTAGTGTATTTGTATTTATGCGCCTACATATGGGTATGCATAGTGAGGCGTACTGCTGTGTTTATATATATATATATATATATATATATATATATATATATATATATATATATATATAATGTGAGTGTGGATATATGCATCTAGATTCTAATCTACTTGATGCTTCACTGCACTGAGTGTTTAAAACCTGTGTGGCTCCATCGGATCAGGCTGCGTTGCTATGATGTTCCCATGTGCTCCGCTGTCGTGCTACACTCACCAGTATCTGCGGAGGGGATGATGCTAGGTGTCGATTAAGGAAAGGCGGAGGGTTGACTGACACTCCTTCGAGCTCCGACTCTTGTCGAAGAATCTGAACTCCTATAGGGCGAGGAAAGAGAAGGTACAAGGGGAAGCAGGACAGTTGAGGATGTCACCTGGCCTTCGTCCACCACTACAGGGAGCAAGACCGCAATTCCCTGCTTATTGCAGGGAGGTGAGTCAAAAAAAAAGGAAGAGCTGGATATTAATTGTATGCGTACAAGCGGCTAACATCAGTTCACGGGTACCTACGCACTTATGAGTACATGCATGGTATACCTCTCACTGATGGTATATGCATGTAATGACTATTTTACTATGCGACTTAGAGCTGAGGCTTATTTGACGTACATACAAGGTATTATATTGATAAGCGAGATATCGATATTTATGATGAACTTTATGATAATATAAATGTACCCACTAGATGTACAACCAAAACACAAGGATATAGTAGTAATAGATGAAATAGTCTTCACATCAAACTGTAAATGCGATTCGAGTAACCAACACAGGGACATGTTCCCTCATTATAGGATCACTTGTGCATAAAAAGTAAAAAAAATATATAATAATAAAAAGTAAAAGAAAAGTGAAAAAAAAGGAAGAGGGAAATTTTTGCACTTATGCCGGGTAGATGATCCTAAGCCTTATTTGTTTATTTATTATCCTATTGATTCTAGGGGTGCAGCTAGAGAAGAGGAAAAGGGAAAAGAAAAAAAGGGAGACGTAGAGAGGGCTCCGTCACAAGCTCCCCAGCGATCTACTCGAAGGAGCTTCTACTACAAAAAGTGATCTGGTGGAGGTGCTTCCCCTGTCGAATAGCACTTCCGAGTTCAATGAATCGCCTTTGGTATCTGGTACGAGCCCTGGAATGGAACAACTAACAGCCTTATATTCTTTAACCAGCTGACGGATGAGACTAGGAACCAACAACTCTGATCTGAGGACTAGTTAGTTATTCTCGCTTCAAGGACTCGGGATTCCTCAATAAAACCCCTTTTATTGCGGCAAGGGTAACACTCGCGGCCTACACACATACACAAATCTCTACCGCGCGCTAGTTCACAACTTTGTTCGGAGAAGTCTATACCTTAAGGAAACAGTAATATGATACTAAAGGCAACTTACTTTGTGTAAATGGTGAATCACTCTAGTGGTGTTTCTCTACTGTGGTTGCAAATTATTTGATTATTATCGTTGATAGTCCGAGTTCGGTAGGATCTGCGTGCGATTTGTATTTGCGTGTAGTAATATTCGCCGTATTATAATGCGTTATACTATGGTGGAATTTTTAAAACAAAACTGATGATCCGGGTTTTTTAATAATGTAGAAACATGTGCGAATAAAAAGAAAACTGTAAAAAAAATAGTTTTGGCCACTGCGACTCTTTCAACGTATATATAAAACTGGTTCTGGTAGACTTCGCTTAGTCTAAGCGTGAAGGCTGCTAATTTCTGACTGCCGAGTTGGCGTGGCATCGTCGAGCTGCCCGTCGCCTTGCCCCCTAATTGTCCTCGCTTTCTCTCTCGCACCCACGCACCATATGCCCCTTGACGACAATGTCGCACCGCTGTGCGACGCTTATCGCCGCTAAGGGGTGTCTTATTACTCGGCGCTTGTAGGAATGCGATTTTCGGCTACGAGGGGAGAGTGCTGCGTGGACGCAACTTGTTGCAGCTTTGGGCGATAAGCTCTTAACTAGGATCGCGTATACAAATTTTAAAATTTTACTCCGGGGAAAATATATGTTCCAATGAAAATCATTGTACTCATTATAATTTTAACCAATTAAAGAAAAAAAGGTAAAGCCAAAAAGTTGTCACGTAACACCCTCCCCTTGTGGAACGTTTGCCGCCCACGGAGAACTTGAGTCATAGGAAAAATGCTGATCCACTGGAAGCGCTGCGCCTGGTCGTGTCTCGAAGAAGAAGGAGAGTCTGGAAAGTCCTACTTGGTTTTGGAGAAAGATAAAAAATATTTTTGAAGTCCGAAAAAAAAATTTTTTTTTTTTTTTTTTTGTTTTTGTTTTATTGCAAAAATATTAAGTCCGTCATTAGTGTGGAATAAGAGTGGAGTATAAGTGCATTGTGGACCCATTGAGGATCCGTTTATATATATATATATGTGGCTTAGTAAGTCCCTCGTTTACACATCCTGAGGTGCCCTTTTAGGCTACGCCGCGTCATTCTAAATCCACAACCATGGTGTTTGATTATCTCCAATCCTGCTTGGAGATCGCAAATGGCTTGATGATTGAAGATGTGCTTTCGAATCACATCACGCCCGCACATCGGGTGGTAAATAGTTAGGCGCTCCTTCTCTCGTGCAGAGATTATGGGGGGAATCGTCGGATGCGCCCCATACTTTGGCGGCGCACGGTTCAGGGCTGTCTCTGCGTCTTGTAGGTTGAAATATTTGATATAGGTCTGGATGATCCCCCTGTCTCCGATGGGGTGGGAGAAAAAGTAATCTATCCGCCCATATCTGCCGAATTGTTTGACGACTTCTAGTTCCTCGTCGACCGGGGTGATCACGATAGTGATCCTAAGCCCCGCAACATGCTCACTCATGCTGATCATTTTGGGGGTCCGCTCCCGTAATATTCGCGCGAACCTTTCTGCTCCCGTTTCGGGGGCCTTCAGCATTCTCGGCGATTCTTTCGGTTCCGCTGGGCGTTCCTCTTGCTGCGTGGGCGGTTGATCATTCGGATCATCTTGGGGGGCAGAGTCCTCCTCGTCCTGATCCTCTTCGGACGTCACGTCATCATACGCCCACAGGCTGTATTTATGGAATGCCTTCAAACATTCGTCGAAGCTACTGAACTCTGCGTTCAGTGTATAGCTGGTATGCCCGCGTTTCTCTTTTTGATCCGGCCCCGTGAAATGGAGTGCCCCGTCTTTCCTCAACATCCGCATTAGCAGGGTAGTGGATCGATAGTCCATGTACTCAAAAGTCCCCGTTGTTGGCTCTTCCGGATTCCCGTATATGGATATCAACCGTAGTCCGATCGCGTTCTCGATTTCCTGATCCTTATCTTCTTGGCTGGTTTGTTCCTCGTCAGTGGGGATACAGGAAGGAGAAGGTTCGCGTCGAGCCCTCCATATCTCGGCTATCCTTTGAAGGGCAACTGGTAAGCCTCCCAGTGCTGCTCCTGTACCTGACGCGTTGTCCTCTTGGGTTGATAGTGATTGAGACATGGCTGTAACAGACAATGACAAGTTAATTGGGGTTTTATTTAAGCTTGGGATGGGGTAGATAAGAAAATGGCAAGGCAATACATATGTTTTTATGGGATAGAGACAATGGTGAGCGTTATTACAGAAGTCCTTATTGTTTTCGTAATTGTTCTAGGGCTCGCTGTCGCGAGCATGTGGGCAAGTGCATAACCCAGTTTCTGGTGTCAATAGGAAATCCACAGGTTCGGTGGGTCCTTTCCGTGATTCTATTGGTGATGGTGTACTGGCGTAGGGCGGGTCGAGCTCGGTAACGTGCATCGCTCGAGCGAAGGGCATGGTTAGCATCTGCCTGGTGGTGGTACTTCACGAATCCATGGGACAACCTGTCGAGATGGTCCCTTCTCGTATAACAGTATTCCATGGTCCCGAATTTCGCAAAATGAGAAAAGAAACGGCGTTCGATCTTCTTTTCACCCTGATTTCTTTCTGTCCCTTGCCTGACTCGTCGATCCCATGGTAGCTGACAGAATATTCGATTCTTATCGAATTTAAGGTTGTCTTTCTTGTTCGGAACCTTCCGGACTTCGGATCGCATTTTCGGGTCAGGGCTCCCGAGTCGTGACGTTTCTTCAATGTCTTCGGTTGCAAGTACAATGGGTGTGTTCTTGCCAGGGTCAGAGAGGGTTTCGGTGACCTCGTTTTTTATTCGAGTGGAGATAGTTTTTTCCATCCGTTGTAGTTGGATCAAGACCGTATTCAGAACTGAATCCATGCTAGAGAGGAAAGTCCACTATGGAATGCTCTGTAACCGAGGGGAACCGGGATGATTAGTATTTATTCGGTGTCGATGGTTGTGATGGGACATGAGGAGATGGATATTGGGACGGGGCTCTTAAGGTTTTCTGCGGAACGTTGTCCCGTTCCGGATCCCTGCATCTCGATGGCATACCCCCGGATAATAGGTTTGGACGTGGAGCGCCGGTTCCGCTTGAAGGGAAAAATTCGTGCGACGAGGTACAAAACGGCGCAGATTATGAAAACTCCCTGGACTCCCAGCCCGCTATAGATCAAGTTGTTGGTGATGGAAGTAGCCCGCTTGTGTCGGCCAACTTCTTGGAGTTGTGCCATGATGCTTCTCAATGATTCCTTTCTGTCGCCCCAAGACGGTAGATGACTTAAGGCTTCTTGGGTTAGTGTTGCCTCGCTGGTGGAGGAATTGTCCCGTAACTGAAAATTCGGTAGGAGGTCCGTCACGTTCAGTCCAAAATCTAGGTCGTATATATATTGGGTCCTGGAGGTCCTGACGCTATTAGGAATTAAGGTCAGGTGCGGAGTACGTCCCATGCATCCCTCGGCCAGTCTTAGTATCCCCACCCCCTGGAGGTTAACATTTTTGTAGACTTCCCCTGGACACGAGACCTGTATGGTCTCAGTCTCGATGGTGGAAAATAACCAGGTGCCGTCGGTTTCTAGATAGCGCCATTGCGTCGTGGTTTCCGGTCTCATGACGATGTTGCACAAGGAGAGGAATGCCTTCGTGGGATTGTTTAACATTTCGATCTCGCATTCCTTATGCCCCCCGGCGGTGTAGATGGCTCCTTGAGTGGGGCACATGTACCCATAGTGAGAGTCGAGGCAGTCCTTCAGCTGATGTTGATGGATCTTGAGGTAGGTCCTTTGATCTTTGCTATACTCATATTCGGGGACGATACAGACGGACCCTAGAGGATGCCCCGGAACGTTTTGAGGTATGGCGACGGGGTGTAGTCTGTATAAATCATAAGAAGTCCTATCCGTGAGCGGGAGGCTTAACCTTGCCAGAACCCTCCCTGAGTGATATATAGCATCTATGGAGGCAATTCGAGCGATTTCCTCGGCTCGGATGTGTTGAGTAGGGATTGGGAGATCCAGATTGTCGTCTAATTGCCGAATATCGCTCGCGATACTCTGAATAGTGTCCCTCCTTAACAGCCGGGGATGTATTCTTCGTTCCATCAGGTTGTTAAGGATGGCTAACAATTCTCGGTTGCAATAAATGAGATGGTCTATCTTGGCCTCGGTTTGTCGTGCGAACGCGTTTAGTTCCCATAAGAACTGGTTCTTCTCGAAATCTCTAGTGAGGTTATTCACCTTGTCTCGCATCTGGGCTTCCATTGCTTTTACTAGGGCTTGATGAGATGCTGTCATGTTATAAAGCTCTTCCAGCCCTGCCGCTAAGATGTGTGTTTTGTCCTCGGTGAGTTTCGCAAGTTTGGTTTGATCCTGGAAGAGTTGGTCGATGTTTTTGTTGATCAAGTCCGCGTCCTCCTCCGTGACGAGTCCGAATAGTCCTTTGCTCATACTTCCGATTATTCCTAAAGGGGCCATCCTCCTGAATCGCATGTCTCTAAAAGAAGGGGGCGTGTTAGGTTCCCTGACGTTCATGCTTTCCGCTAGGATCCGAATCTCGTCATGCAAGTTCAGGAGCGTTTGGTGTTTTACGTCCATTAGTTCTTTGCTGAGGATGGTATGACATCTATGCGGGTCGAAATATGCTTCGCACCTCTTGAGGTTGGCTGCGTAACTGTTAGAGGGTCGGTGGGTATTGATGAAGGCCGGTATGTCCAGATAGATAACGATCTTCCAGTCGTTTTTTCGTATCCGCACGGCTCGGGTCCGTTCATAATAGATCCCGGGATTGGTTCGAATCGGGGTGACATCGTAATAAGGGTCCGCAATGGCCAAAGTCCCCACCCCTAGGAAGAGGATTGCAGCAAGCAGTAGGTGCATAGTGAGGGAAAAAGCGCAAAAGCGTACTACCTGAAATTCATGCAAGGTGATTAGTCAGAGGAGTCAGTAGGGGGGACGACTTTTAATTTATCCGTGTGTTTCCGAATTCTCTTCCCATTTGGGAGTTCGAGGATCACGTTGTTTCGTCCGAGAATTTCTACTATTTTCAGTGGCTTATTATAAAAACTGTTGAATTTTGAGGTACGGAGTTCCTTTAATACCCACACGTAATCACCGATCTTTCCCTTAAGGTTTTTAATTTTGAGATCATACCGATCCTTGCTCCGTATTTTGTTCGCGATCTGCGTCTCACCTGCTACCCGCTTCAGTTCACCCAACCTGGTCACAAGGTCCTGCAGATACACATTGTAAGTGCGCAACTTCTCGTCGTTAGGTATGCGCATAGGGAACCTAGCCAGTTTGCCAAAAACAAGCTCGAACGGGGTAAAATTTGTTGCTGAGTGTACACTAGTATTGTAGGTGAACGTGGCAAACGGCGCGAGGTTGTCCCAGTCGTCGTACTTTTCGGAATACGTTCGAATAAAGTCGACCAAAGGGGCGTGACTACGCTCCAGCGATCCATTAGTCTGAGGGTGGTACCCCGATGTAGTGAGGTGATGTATTTTGAAGATCCTCATTAGGCTGTCAAAAATTTCGGAGAGGAAACTGGTTCCTCTATCGGACAATATAGCTCGGGGGGCGCCGAATTTGCAGATGAGATGTTTGGCTAGTGTCCACGATGGTTAGGGCCTTGATATTTGGCAGGGGTATTGCGATCAGATATTTAGTGAGATTACACTGGATAGTTAACATGTGGCAATTCCCGCGCGGAGTGATCCTGAGTTTCCCCACGGTGTCAATGGAGATTTTGTCGAAGGCTTCGATCGGGGTGTCGGTGATGATCATAGGTTCTCGCGTTTTGATCCGTTCTATTTTCCTTTCTTGACAACTTGGGCACCGACGTACGTGATCTAGAACATCATTGCGCATCCCCGGCCAATAATATCGCTCTCGGATCTTCTGGTACGTTTGGTTGATACCCTTGTGTCCTCCTACCAGGCTGTCGTGCAAGGTTTCGATGATCCGCTGTCGTTCTTCCTTGTCAGGCAACTCCACCTTTCCGTAACACATCACGACTTTAATCGGTGTTCCGCTGAAAATCTCCACGAGGGTCTCGGTGAGGAGTCCAGGGTCTAAGGTGTCGGTGAAGTCTCCTCTCCGGGATATCCTGATGCTGGGTAGGTTTTTCTTCAACAAGAGGTCTCGTAGGTTCTTCAAACTGCGTTTTAAACATTTTATGTCAATAGGGTCGTAATATCTCTCTTTGATTACGAGAGAGAAGATATTATGGTTCTTATAAGGAGTAGTAATAATTTGCCCCAGTTTGGCCTTTTTGATTTGAGATTCTTGAGGTCTAGAGCCCCGATGTCAGACAATAAGCGAGCAACGGGGTTATTTGTTTCGCAATCCTTGGCCAAAAAGTGGGCGTAATTGTCTCTCTTATAAGTGAGACACTGCCGTGAGATAATGACGTTGTTCTTAAGAGGTAGTGGTATGGCTGGTCGTTGCTCCTCTGATTCGCTAGGGCCTTCGGAGGGTGGCAATTTCCTTCCGTTGCTGCAGTCCGGATCGACGTATTGGTTCAGAGGCTGGTATTGCCCGAGCATAGACATGAACAACCCCAAGGTGTCGATCGGCGGTTGAGGGAATTCTAAGTGTACGGGTTTAGACCCCTCCGCTTCTTCTCGGATATTCTCCAGCTGAGGGAAACGGGGAATAGGTTTAAAACTCCCAGGGGGGTAGGGAGTGCTTCTGGCCGTTGGAAGGCCTGCTCTTACTTGGGGAGTTACCGATATGGCGCGCTGCACGGGTTGGCTGATCATAGAACCGTCGCGCTCTCGGTTGGGTTTTTCTGGGGCTGTGTCTGGGTTCGAGGAAGTAGCCGATTCGGGTTCGGTCGCGGCCGCGGCCCGTTGCACAATTCAGTGATCCTTTGGGATAGAGCATCGTCGTTCTGCCCATCATATAGATCCAACTGGTCCAATACGCTGCGTGTGTGATCGTCAACAACGTCCCCTTCGGATAAGTGGGACGGGAGCTCGAGAGGAGGGATCTCATCGCCCTCTTCCTCTGTTCTCGTTTTCTCCGCCAGAATTCGGAGGCTCTCCTCAAACTTGCGGGCAGATTCCGCGACTTCCTCAGGACTGATGGTGACTTGTCCGGGAGAGAGATCGTCATCCACTTCAGAGGCGCTCTGTTCTGGTGCTGTAGCTTGGATCTCCACCTGCTCGTCGACTGGTGCAGAAGTATCCGCAGTGGCGTCCGTTTCGGATAATTCATTGGTGGTTTCTCTTGGTTCCTCTCCTTTCTCGTCGTTAAGCCTGATCCCGCTTCTTCGAGGATCATAGATCGGGGTTTTTGGTTCGTCGATTTCACCGGATTCCCCCCCTCCTGAGGAGGAAATGATCGATGAGTGCCGGCTAAACTGGGGTCCTATAGAGACATCCACAGGGCGACAACTACCCTCCTGTGATGGGGCCGGAAGTCCTTTCGGTGTCGACGATTGCGAGGGAGGGGCAAGCGATCGTTTGTCTGAATCCTTGTTCCCTGCAGAACCTATTCTTTTCCTCAGCCGTGTCCGCTGGGCTATCACGCTGTGTTCCAACACAGGCGCGGTCTTTTTCTTTAGAGCACCCAAGGGGCGCCCTCTACCTCGGACGGGGTTAAACACGGCCTTTGAGCGAGACGCCAGCGATTGAGTCCCGGACGGACCGGCTGCACCAAGGGCGGGCGTCGGTGTAAGGGTCTATCACCCCGTTTCCCGTGGGCTTGCCTGCGTCCTTTCGATCCTTCAGAACCATGATCTTCAGCCGCGGGAGCTTTGTGTTAATCTCGTCTTCGTCAGGTTGATCTGCGGGGTTCCTGGATAACGCGTCGGCGTTGCAGTTCAATTTTCCGGGTTTGTACTTGAATGTGTACTCGTACCCGGTGAATTTGAATATCCAACGCATGAGTCTCTGTCCCGGATCCTTCCGACTGTGCATCCAATTAAGGGGCTCGTGATCGGCTACTAAGGTAAACTTACGGCCTAACAAGTAGGCTCTGAACTGGCTGAGAGCATATAGGACGGCTAGGCATTCCTTTTCGGTAGTACTATAGTTGCGTTCGGCTTTATTCAGGGTCCTCGATAGGTAATTTATGGGGTGATCAAATTTGTCCCTCTCTTGACTTAGTACGGCTCCTATGGCTCCATCAGATGCGTCAGTTGTCAGAGTGAAAGGTTTATTAAAATCAGGGAACGCCAGAATTGGATAGTTACACAATTTGTCCTTCAAGATTTCGAACGCTTCCTCCTGATCGGGACCCCACAGGAAGTCTTTATCCTTTTTCTGGAGTTCGTACAGTGGCTTAGCGATCTTGGAGTAATCCTTGATAAACCGGCGATAGTACCCGGTGAGCCCAGTGAACTCTCTCACATTCCGTACCGTCTTGGGTCGAGGGAAATTCTTTACAGCATGAATTTTTCCTGGATCCGGTTCAACGCCCTTGGCGCTGACAATATGCCCTAAAAAGGCTACTTCCTTGCCCAGAAAGTGCACCTTTTCAGGTTGTAAGACGAGCTTGGTTTCTGTTAACCGGTCGAAGAACTTCCTTACTCGGCGGTCATGTTCTTCGAGGGTTTTAGCGTGGATGATTACGTCATCCATGTACACCAGCAGCTCTTTACAATCGATCCCGCGCTTAATTTGATCCATTAGTCTTTGGAATGTAGCGGGGGTGTTTTTGAGTCCCATTGGCATACGATTGAATTCATAGTGTCCTTCCGGCGTGGAGAACGCGGTTTTCCATTTGTCCTCTGGAGCCATTTGAATTTGATGAAAACCGGAAGCTAAATCGAACACCGAAAAATACACGGCGCCTCCCAATTGATCTAGAAGCTCGGCTATGTTCGGGAGGGGGTATGCGTCTCCAACAGTGCGTTGATTTAATTCTCGAAAATCCACGACCATGCACCATCTAGGCTTCCCTTGTGGCTCCGGCCTCTTAGGGACGATCCATATCGGGGAGCTGCTAGGGCTATTGGAAGGCTCGATGATTCCCTCCTTAAGTTTCTTTTCGATGTCTCTTTGTATGAATTCCTTGTGTGCCACGGGATGTCGATATTGTTTTGCAGTAACAGGCTTGTTGGTATCCGTAGGGATAAAATGTTCCACAGCGTCCGTGCATGGCAAGGGGTCTCCTGGTAATAGGAAAACATTAGTGTAATCGTGGATCAATTTATCTACATAGGCCTTTTCTTGATCGTTCAGATGATCGGTGGGGATAATCGTTTTAAGTTCTTGCATCCTTTTGGAGCTTTCCATGATGGGGTTGTTGGCTGCGACCTCGATATCATCCTCCGATCCTGGTTCGAAGTCCATAGCTGCGTATTCGAAAGGAATGAGTTCTCCCGGTTGTACTTCGATGGTGACATCGTCCTCACGAGTGTTGATGGCCATCACATGGCAGCAGTTGTTTTCCACCCTTACGATTCCTTCTCCCACGTAGACGTCGTCGTACCCGACGTCCAGAAGAGGTAGGTAACCTTCCTTCAAATCCGTCCTGGCGAGGTTAATTTTAAGCACCCTGCGCGACCGGCGGGGATAGTGTACCGAATGGGGGCAGGTTTGTGGGGCGAGTCAGTAGGCGGTCCCTGTAGGTTTTTATTGCTAGTCGTTTCAGGGCGTGGAACGGTGGAGTCTGCCTCCTCGCCCTCTGGTTGCTTGCAGGTGGCGGTGTCGCAAATATTTATTGGTTTGGGCGCGGCGGGCGGATCGATGAAAGGAATTGGGTGCATGACCTCGCTCCCAATCATCAACGTATTATAATGGTACGAGATGACAGCCTTTTCTTGCTTAAGGTAATTTCTACCTAGGACCCCGTCTTGATCGATAGGAAAGTCATCGTAAGTGACTAAAAACGTGACAGGCTTCTCCCGGATGGTAAGGAGACAGTGCCTAAGGTTTCTACCGTTTGATCCTAATACCGATCAAAGGGATGGCTTGGTTCGTGTCCACCAGTGCGTTGGGATCCAAGGCTCCAACCTTAACTAGGTTGACGGTGGCACCGTTGTCAACCATAAATAAGAGTCCGTCCTTGCGACCCTCGGGAACCCTTACGCGTACTACTGTAGGCTCATCCTCTCTCGCATCCTCTCGGCCAACTGATGAACAGGAACCAATCCGGACGGCTGTGTCATCGGGGCTCTTGCTAGAAACACCCGTGGCGTCGGGCTGGTTTGACTGGCTTGCGGGGTGAGTTGACTTACCGGCGGTTGCTCGCGAGCCATCGGCTGAACGGTCGGTGCTGAGTGAACAGGGCTCGCCTCCGAAAGTTCCGGGCGAGCCCTCTGGGAGTTTAAAGACGCCTGCGGCGAAGGGTATGAGGTCGGTGGGCCATAGGATGGAGGAAGGCCAAGGGTAAAACCCGACTGAGTTTGTTGATTGTTTGGGTAGTACAACCTAGGGTCTATTGGTTCTTTAGGTCGAGGGGTTCCTTGCGGGTAACCTCGACCTCGACCTCGATATCCCCCTCTACCTCGATTGTATTGCGCGAAGGGGGTCGATCGCCACCGGGAGCGCCTCCATTGGGCGATGGTTCTGCCGGCCCCGTGTAGAAGTATCCGACATAGGGGTTTTCCAGCTCCTCCTGAGGTTGGATGGTCGGGCACTCCGGCAGCTGAGCAGCATCACCATTTTCCATGTATCCAATGTAAGCAGGGGCCTTGTGTCCTCCCTCCGCGTGATGATTCTGGAACGGCGCCGCATAATTTCCGGATCGTCGAAAATTCTGTGATACCTCGTGGGCTTCGTTGTATTGAGAGGCGCCTGGCATGCGCGAGTCCGAGAGTATTCGGGATTTGATTCGAGATTCGATCCGCACTCCCTCTAGGTAGGCTTCATCAAGAGTTTTCGGATGGCAGGCGTCCACAGCAGCGCTGATGGTGTATGGCAGTCCTCGAATAAAGATGTCTATGGAAGCGTCTTTCATAGGTGCCATCATGGCGTCTACGTATGCCGCGCCCTTTTCCTCTCTCAGCGCGTTTTCAGCCCCCATCAACAGGATGTTGAGGCGGTCCCGAAAATCGCCGACCGTTTCCTGTTGTAACATCCGGATTCCATTTATTTGAGCGTTATAATACGTAAAGGTCTTCCCGGGTGCGAATCTCCGCTTGAGATGCTTCACAAGGTCGTCTACACTATTGAAGATCACTCCATACGTAGAGTTCCTAGCAGAACCCCTTAATTTTCCTAACACCTTTTTAAGAAACCCACCGATCTTCTCCGCAGGCACATCGGTTGCAGCATTCCGCACGTCTTGTAGGAAATCCTTGAGGGGCAGATTCGATCCGTCAAATGATGGGATGCCAGAAACGGCGGCTTGCATCGCCATTGTTCCTGCCATGGTTACCATTAGTTGAGAACATTCGGCGCTCGTACCCCCCCCCGCGGTTGTAGTATCGTCACCCCCTGCCATGTTAACTGCGTTCGGTTTCCTCTTAGTCTCCGGGTTCGCTGCCTTGGATATTACTCGTTGTGGAAGAGAAGTCAGAAACACTCGAGTTGCGAATAAAATTTAGCAATGATCCTGGTTGAACCCACGATGGTCAATTCGAAAAAGGGGAGTGAGTTTGCAACCGTTTAATCGAACGGAAACGAGAAACAATCATGCGGGAAGCACACAATGCTATGGGTTTTTTTTTTTTTTTTTTTTTTTATAGTAAAATAGGTTATATAAATATTACAATTATATAAAGGGTATATATTGGTATTATAATTATAACGGGTTTATCTATGTATGTGTATAGGCGCGCGCATGTGTGTTTGCGCACTCTTAATTTTTATTGGACTATTAATTGTCTGATAACGCTGAATTATTTCGATCAACTCGAAAATTCTCCAAAAGATAAGCGCAAGAGGTTAGAGCGTCAAACCACGCTCTGCTACCATTTTTGTTACGATATAAACGGATCTCATATCGTAACACTTCCTTTGACCTACTAACTTCTTGTTCTGTTACCTGCGTCAAAGAGAGTTTCTGATTGGATGACGTTCACAAGGCATCCGTCCGCCTTGCTCTCACGAGGACCTCTCGTTCTCAGCTTATTCGTCACACGCCCCCATAAGCGTGCGATATAGGGGATAGTTCAGTGAAGCGATTGTGTCCAACAAAATTCCGAAGATTAGAAGGATTAGGGTATGATTGTAGGGCTACTCGACTGAACAATAAAAATTAACAGACCTGTGAAATTATTTCAAGTTCTTATCCCTTTATTATAATCATTTATACAATCCAAAAATGATAACTAAACTAAACCCTAATTCCTCAAAGGAGTTCGGCAATTCCCGTCTTACGCCTATGTAAACGCGCCTTAAGGTTCAAGAAAACGCGGGAGCGCGGAGAGTCTACTTAACTAATGATTATATCCCGGGATCCTTCTTCTGAAATACACTAAAGCCCCGTTGCAGAAATGATGACACGTTAACCCCCTATTGGGGACACCGCAGTAGAGAATCACGAAGTGTGATGATACCCGTTATTACTTATTTGTGTAAGCGTGGATATATAAGAGCCTGTCTCGTGGCGTGAAGTATAAACTAGACTGTCTAAACGTTAACTACTATAATTTAGACCAACCGCGACCCTAATACTATGTCCCTATGTGAACGCACCTTGATGTCGGAGAGGCGGCGCAGCACCGTCGTATAGTCGCATATGTCGCGGGTGGCGCGCGGCCTTCTATGTAGAGCTATAGTCGCAGGCAAAAGCAGCAGAACAGCCGTCTCGCTCCCCGCGGCAGCCGAACGACGACGCTGGACACCCGGGTGGCACGAGGAGGGTGTTGTCCGAGGGAACGGAAAGGGGTGGAAAACCGCAAGATATTCGATACCTGGCTGAGCGGATCCCTGCGGCGAAGATATCTCCGATGTCAGTTAAGTGCCTCCTCTTTGATGGTTATTTATTAGTTGAAAATCCCAACAAGAAGGACTGAGTACTCTGTGTGATGTTGTTTTTCCTTTGCTTTCTTCTAGTTACAGCAGAGAGGAAATCTGAAGGTGCGGGTCAAGGGCCAGAGGACTCCTTCCACCCAGTGTATTGCTTCAGCTGTAGTGTATTTGTATTTATGCGCCTACATATGGGTATGCATAGTGAGGCGTACTGCTGTGTTTATATATATATATATATATATATATATATATATATATATATATATATATATAATGTGAGTGTGGATATATGCATCTAGATTCTAATCTACTTGATGCTTCACTGCACTGTGTGTTTAAAACCTGTGTGGCTCCATCGGATCAGACTGCGTTGCTATGATGTTCCCATGTGCTCCGCTGTCGTGCTACACTCACCAGTATCTGCGGAGGGGATGATGCTAGGTGTCGATTAAGGAAAGGCGGAGGGTTGACTGACACTCCTTCGAGCTCCGACTCTTGTCGAAGAATCTGAACTCCTATAAGGCGAGGAAAGAGAAGGTACAAGGGGAAGCAGGACAGTTGAGGATGTCACCTGGCCTTCGTCCACCATTACAGGGAGCAAGACCGCAATTCCCTGCTTATTGCAGGGAGGTGAGTCAAAAAAAAAGGAAAAGCTGGATATTAATTGTATGCGTACAAGCGGCTAACATCAGTTCACGGGTACCTACGCACTTATGAGTACATGCATGGTATACCTCTCACTGATGGTATATGCATGTAATGACTATTTTACTATGCGACTTAGAGCTGAGGCTTATTTGACGTACATACAAGGTATTATATTGATAAGCGAGATATCGATATTTATGATGAACTTTATGATAATATAAATAATAAAAAGTAAAAAAAATATATAATAATAAAAAGTAAAAGAAAAGTGAAAAAAAAGGAAAAGGGAAATTTTTGCACTTATGCCGGGTAGATGATCCTAAGCCTTATTTGTTTATTTATTATCCTATTGATTCTAGGGGTGCAGCTAGAGAAGAGGAAAAGGGAAAAGAAAAAAAGGGAGACGTAGAGAGGGCTCCGTCACAAGCTCCCCAGCGACCTACTCGAAGGAGCTTCTACTACAAAAAGTGATCCGGTGGAGGTGCTTCCCCTGTCGAATAGCACTTCCGAGTTCAATGAATCGCCTTTGGTATCTGGTACGAGCCCTGGACTGGAACAACTAACAGCCTTATATACTTTAACCAGCTGACGGATGAGACTAGGAACCAACAACTCTGATCTGAGGACTAGTTAGTTATTCTCGCTTCAAGGACTCGGGATTCCTCAATAAAACCCCTTTTATTGCGGCAAGGGTAACACTCGCGGCCTACACACATACACAAATCTCTACCGCGCGCTAGTTCACAACTTTGTTCGGAGAAGTCTATACCTTAAGGAAACAGTAATATGATACGAAAGGCAACTTACTTTGTGTAAATGGTGAATCACTCTAGTGGTGTTTCTCTACTGTGGTTGCAAATTATTTGATTATTATCGTTGATAGTCCGAGTTCGGTAGGATCTGCGTGCGATTTGTATTTGCGTGTAGTAATATTCGCCGTATTATAATGCGTTATACTATGGTGGAATTTTTAAAACAAAACTGATGATCCGGGTTTTTAATAATGTAGAAACATGTGCGAATAAAAAGAAAACTGTAAAAAAAAAATAGTTTTGGCCACTGCGACTCTTTCAACGTATACATAAAACTGGTTCTGGTAGACTTCGCTTAGTCTAAGCGTGAAGGCTGCTAATTTCTGACTGCCGAGTTGGCGTGGCATCGTCGAGCTGCCCGTCGCCTTGCCCCCTAATTGTCCTCGCTTTCTCTCTCGCACCCACGCACCATATGCCCCTTGACGACAATGTCGCACCGCTGTGCGACGCTTATCGCCGCTAAGGGGTGTCTTATTACTCGGCGCGTGTAGGAATGCGATTTTCGGCTACGAGGGGAGAGTGCTGCGTGGACGCAACTTGTTGCAGCTTTGGGCGATAAGCTCTTAACTAGGATCGCGTATACAAATTTTAAAATTTTACTGCGGGGAAAATATATGTTCCAATGAAAATCATTGTACTTATTATAATTTTAACCAATTAAAGAAAAAAAGGTAAAGCCAAAAAGTTGTCACGTAACATCATTGTACAGGTATATTATTGATAGTTTTCGGCAGTTTTTTTGGCAAAATGATTGGTTCATAATTTTCAGAGATATTATAAACTAAAATTATCTTTTTATAAATTAAATTAAATTTAATTATAAACTAAATTAAAAAAAAATTATAAATTAATCCTCAAAAAATAGATTTTAAAAATGTCTAGAAAAATTTTAACCTCAAATATCTCTGAAATTTATGAACCAATCACTTTGCCAAAAGAACTCATCCGAGAACTATCAATAATATACCTCTACAATGAATTTTGAAGCGAATAAGACAATTTTACTCTTGTAATAGTTGAACTTATAAAACTCATTTTTTTCATTTTTCAATTTTTACGTTTTTGTTAATAACAAAAGAACCGTGATAGCTAGAGAATTAATTTTTTTTAGAAAATATATGTAATTTAATTCTCTTTCGAATACCACCCACCCCATTTAGATACATAGAGCCGTTCTCGAGAAATTACGATTTTAAAAAAATTGAAAACAATTTTAACCTCAGATATCTCCGAAATTTATGGATCAATCCTTTTGTCCAAATAACTCACTCGATTGGTATACAAAATCTACCCCTACAAAGAATTTCAAGGTGATTAAGCCAATTTTACTATAGTTATTGAACGACAAAAAAAATCACTTTTTTTTATAAATTATTTTTTTTCTCAAAAAATAATGAATAAAAAAACCTAAAAATTTAGTAAGTTATAGTACTTAATATCCTTTATAACCAAAAAAATATTCATGTTAATATCTTTTTTTAATTTCGAAATATAACCTATTTACAAAAAATTACGTTTTCATCAGTAACTTATGACGAAATATAGCTACCGACTTTTTTTTTTTTAAATTGTAGATAATTTGATCCTACATACAGAGAATTCATGATATATAAACAATATTTGTTCTAAATATTAAAAAAATCGAAAAAAAAATTTTGAAAATTAAAAAATGGCTATAAAAAAAAAAATTTTGAAAATTAAAAAATGGCTATAAAAAAAAAAATTAAATTTTACAAAAATAGAATATTGACCCCAATTGTGGAAGCAAAATCTAAAAAAATGATCACTCTCCCGTTAAAATCGGTCGAGTAGATCATATCAGCGTATACGGACACACACACACACACACACACACACACACACACACACACACACACACACACACACACACACACACACACACACACACACACACACACACACACACACACACACACACACACACACACACACACACACACACACACACACACACACACACACAACACAACCCGTGTCGAGTTGCTCCCGTGTCGAGTTGCTACCCGTGTCGAGTTGCTAGTCTCGCATCAGGCGCCTCCCCAGGTGGCGGATAGGGGAAAGCTCGTCAGATATGAAGGGCACCGGGGAAATAAAATACCCGGGGTGGACCAAAACTGGCTACGGGAAGGCACCCCAAATAACAAACCAACCATGGACGTAGTGAATGAAAGATACGCATTACCCCAAGTGGGTGCCCTCAATGGAGGGGTTAATCCCACCACCGATTCCGATCGGGTGGAAGCCCCGGTGGTCGGTGTAGGCTCCACGGATTTTGGGGGGAGCCACATACACTATACCAGGAATAAGATGGAAGAAGAAGACGAAGTAAGCCAGGATAGCGCAGATGCAGCTGCCTTCCGAACCCTAAAAACAAAGGTAGAGGCTCTGGTGGAGTTTATTCTAGATAAAAAGGACATTCACAATGAGCTCAAGTCAATGGCGAAGACTACCCAAAGAGCCTTAAAAGAATTCGTCAAAAGTCGAAAAAGTCATGAGGCTGGACAAGCTACCAGACCTACCAAGGACGGAACAAGCCAAACATCACCGCTCTTTCGGAAAGGGAAGGCGTCGGTAGTACACACCGAACGTAACCGTCCCTCACCGCCACCAGAGCCAAACAAAAAGAAGGCGAAGATACGTGCTTCCTCACAGATACCTGCAAAAAAACCAGAAGCTCAGAAAGGACAGACCGACTGGGCAACCGTCGTAAGTAAAGGAACACGCAGAAGATATGAGAGACTCAAGACTGACGGCAAGGAGAAAGTAGTGCAGGCACATACCACGGTTAGGCGGAGAGCGCTCGATCTGATGCCTTCAAAATAAGAAGGTGCAGTGAGACCACCTACGCCGACATCCTAGGAACTCTCAAAGGGGCACCTGAGTTGAAGGCACTGCAAGAAAGGGTCACGCGCATCAGGCGCACCAAGGCAGGAGAGTTGCTTTTGGAGCTAGACAAACCAAACATCGTGTCGCATGAACTGCAGACATTGGTCTCGTCTACCCTTGCAGGGTCAGCGATAGTACACACGTTGTCCCATAAGGAGACAATCGAAATCAAAGATTTGGACGAGACAACAACAGCAGAAGAGGTAACACAGGCGATCACTTCAATTATCGGCCCCGAAATGATGACCGCTGGGGATGTTAGACTCCGGGCGTCTTACAGTGGCACTCAAGCAGCCAGCGTTATGCTACCTGTAGCAATGACAGAAAAGCTGCTGGAAACTAGAAAACTCTGAATAGGATGGGTCAATTGCCGGGTCCGGTTACGTGAAACAGTGACGCGTTGCTTCAAGTGCCATGAAATCGGACACCTGGCACGGAATTGTAAGAGTGTAATTGACCGGTCGTCCCTGTGCTTCAAGTGTAAAACCGAGGGTCACAAGGCAGTGAACTGCCCGACCAACAACGAGCAGGTAACGATGGAGGTCGTAACAACAAACAACGATGGCTAAAGTGCTTCAAATCAACATGAACCACTGTGCAGTAGCCCATGACTTGCTGCCCCAATTGATCCGAGAGGAGAAGGTGGACATAGTAATCATCAGTGAGCAGTACAGGGACAAAAATGAACCAAACTGGGTAAGGGATCGTGCCAGCACGGCGGCCATCTGGGTATGCGGAGAACTCCACATATCCAAAAAAATGGACGTCCTTCAGCCCAAATTCACCTGGGTTGAAGTATCCGGTATAAGATTATACAGCTGCTACCTACCACCCAGCGACTCAATAGAAGAGTTCGAAAGATCCCTAGATGCTATCGTCACTAGCGTTAGAACCTCCACGCTGCCAGTCGTAATCGGGGGGGACTTTAACGCTTGGGCAATTGAGTGGGGAAGCAAGAAAACGAACAACCGCGGCCACGCACTGCTTGAGACCTTCGCGATACTAGAGCTAGAGATTGCAAACATAGGGACAAAGCCGACCTACACTGAAGGGCGAAAGTCTTCTATAGTAGATCTGACCTTTGTCGACCCCAGATTAAGTCGGGAAGGCTCATACTGGCAAGTCAGTGATCGGTACACTGGCAACGATCACCGAGCTCTCACATACCAGCTCCACCCGACAGGCAAAAGAGCGAATATGACCCGGATGCCGAAGAGAGAGAAATGGACACCAGCTACTTTCGACAGGGAAGCTTTTCTCTGCTTTTTGGAAGGAGCATCTGTCGAAGGAACAGCTGAGGTTAGGGCTCAAAGCCTCTCGGAGACCATCACAGCGGCATGCGATGCCTCGATGTCCACAAGGACGAACCACCGGGGATGCTTACCAGTCTACTGGTGGAACAAGGGGATTGCGGTAATACGTAAAGAGTGTCTTCGTGCTAGGAGGCTGCACCAAAGAGCAGTCCGTGGACCGCTGTATGATCAATTAACAACTAGATATGAGCAAAAGAGGAAAGAGCTGAAAATTGCCATCAAGACAGCCAAAAGAAAGTGTTGGCAGGACTTCTGTGAGGAAGTGGACAGTGACCCGTGGGGACGGCCGTACAAAACGGTCATAAATAAAATCAATCCCAGAGGCACCAATGCTCCCTCCTGTCCAACCTTTCTTGATAGAGTAGTCCAAAATTTATTCCCACAACACCAGGAACGGCAACATGGCACTGGTCTAACGGAAAGAATCGGTACAACCGAGCCAACAGCAGTCACCGAATCAGAAGTGAAGATAGCGGCCAAAAAGATTGCCATAAGAAAGGCCCCAGGACTGGACGGCGTTCCTGGTTTAGCTATAAAGACTGCAGCTCTAGAAGTTCCTTGCATATTCAAGGACACTTTCAATGCATGCCTAAGTGAAGGAATATTCCCGATACAGTGGAAGATACAGAGGTTGGTACTCCTTCCTAAGGGAAATAAACCCCCGGATGAACCATCCGCGTATCGACCACTCTGCATGTTGGATATAGTCGGAAAATTGTTTGAACGTATCATATCCGTCAGACTGGAGGCAGCTATACAAAAGATCGGCGGCTTGTCTGATAACCAATTCGGCTTTAGAAAGGGTCGATCAACGATCGATGCTATCGATAGGGTGGTGTCAGTAGCTGAGAACGCCGTTAGTGGTAGCCGGTGCACAAAACGCATGTGTGCTATAATTGGTTTAGATGTACGGAACGCGTTTAACACGGCCAGGTGGGATAAAATCATGCTCGCATTGGAAGACCTAAGCGTGCCACTGTACCTTCGAAGAGTAATCTCGAGTTACCTAACTGACCGCACGCTTCTCTATGATACCGACGACGGTATGCATTCTTATAAGATCACAGGAGGCGTGCCACAGGGCTCTGTACTAGGATCGCCAATCTGGAACATCATGTACGACGGATTGCTTAGGCAACTGCTCCCACATGGGGTGTCGATAGTAGCTTACGCAGATGATATTGCTCTCATTATCGTTGGGAAAACCATCGAAGATGTGCAATACCTCGGAGATACGGCAATCGAGGTAGTAGGAGATTGGCTGAGCGACCATGGACTCAGTCTTGCTGCCGAAAAGACCGAGGCAGTGCTCATTGCCAGAACAAAAAAGAGAGTCTACGCCACATTCACGGTCAACGACGAGAAGATCAAGACAGGGGACACCATGAAGTACCTAGGAGTTACAATAGATGCGCAGATGTCGTTCAAAAACCACCTTAGGAACGCAGGATTAAAGGCATCAAAAGTGGCTCGAGCACTCGCAAGCATCATGCCAAACATAGGAGGGCCGATGCAGCCACGACGGTTGCTTCTTTCATCGGTGGTTTATTCCGTGATTCTATATGGAGCCCCCATCTGGGCTAATGCTATACGTAGTAACCCAAGCTATGGTGCAGCTTGCCGAAGGGCCTGCAGGACAATCGTGCTGAGAGTGGCCTGCGCCTACCGTACCATGTCAGACATCGCTCTCTCGGTAGTCACCGGACTGCCACCCTTGGACCTAATGGCATGTGAGAGAGCTGAGGTGTATCGTGAAGGAGTGATAAGAGAGGAGGGCGAACTTGATCAGGGACCACGTCAAAACCGATGGTTCAGGAAGACTGTGGAAGAGTGGCAGCGCCGATGGGATATAGCAGATAAAGGTCGGTGGACCCATCGCATTATTCCATGTGTCGTGGAGTGGACGGAGAGGAGACACGGACTCGTGACCTTTCATCTCACCCAGATACTAACTGGGCATGGCTGCTTTCGCAGCTACCTGAAGAGAATTGGAGTGTACGAAAGCGCGGAGTGCCCAACATGTCCTGAAAGTGATGAGGACGTTGGACACGCTTTGTTCGTATGCCCCAGGTTTCGGGAAGAGAGAAAGGTTTCAGGCGTTATGGGAAGGCCCCCTACCTCCCGATGGCATCGGGAGATGCTTACTCTCTTCACAGAGAGGATGGGATGCTGTGATTGGTCTCGTCACCGAGGTGGTGGACAGATTGAACTCCATAAGGCGAGAAGAAGAAAGAAGAGAAAACCGTCTCACAGAGGACCAGGCGGGGTAGAGGGCCGTAGAGGCTGCGACTGCCCTCCGCGAAGTAATGCCTAACGGCGGTTTCCGCGGTGGGAATTACAGTCGGGGGAGGCCCTGCTATAGAACAACAGCAGGGGGTTTTAGTAGGTATTGCCAGAAATGGTCAAGTCCTACATAACATCTCGTATGCGTAAATGCATTTTTTCTAACCTCCTCCTCCTAAAAAAAAAAAAAAAAAAAAAAAAAAAAAAAAAAAAAAACACATACACATCCATACGGACGTTTTCTAAAAATAGTGTATTTAGATTCCAAATTTGCTAAATAACATTTCTAACACATTATCTCATAAACTTTTTTTTTTACTATCACAAAGCTTCCTCTATGAGGAAGCAATAAAAAAATAAATAAATTGCGTTAAAGTTGCTGCAGCATGGTCTGGGATGATAACCGATATTCACATTGACATCGTCCGGTAACTCAACGTTTTCGTGTCCCAGATGAAATTTTATGTGAATCTCTAATGATTCCTTACATTTTTTTAATGTTGTTCCAGAAAATTTGTTTACGCTTTCTATTTCGCCACACAGAAAACACTTGCAGTCCATGAGAGCATAACCTGCTCACGGAGCTTGCGAAAAGACAATGATCGCATTCGGAGTCGTAGAAACGACGAAGGGGGTAATTTTCAAATAAAACGTATTTTGTGTTTTTGTTTTGAGTACAGAGTTTAAATATCTCCTCCCTGTTTTGTTATTTAGCCAACGCCTTAAAATCAAGCTCGAGTGGGGAAGGACCGCAGATGTATTCAGTATACATATACATGCACAATACAAACTTACATGAGTATATGTACATAATTTGCCAGTTTTTAAATTGAAAATGAATACAATTAGTACACAAAGCAATATATGTTAATGTATCATTTATCAATATTATATTTAGCTTCCTCACAAGAAATCTTTACAACAGTAAAAAAAATTACGGGACAAAAATGTACAAAAAGATGTTTTAAGGCGATGTATATTGAAATCAGTCGATTTAGAGGAAATGTTTGTGTGTGTACGAGTGTGTGGGTGTGTGTGTCCTGCAGATATCTCGAGAACTATTCCACCGATTTTGGTCGGACAAATCTCATTCGCCTCCATAAAGATTTTCATTTCGTTGATTGATTTGAGTTTTTATCGATTTTCCTTTGTTTTATAACCGAAAAACGATTTTAAATTTTTCGTTATTATGATTTTTTATATGTTACAGTCAATGTTACTTAACGTAATAAACTTTTTTTGAATGCTCTTTAAATTACCTACATTTTCTTTTTTTAACTTTTATATTATCTGAAGTCTCTCATTTGTTATTAAGGAAAAGGTGCTTTATACTTCATCAACTAATTTCTTAAAAAATATTTGATTTATCGACTCGAAATTGTAGCTACTTATTACACTTATTGTATTATATATTGGATTATCTCTATTTGTTTTTGAGAAAAAAATTATTTTAGAAATAATAGCTTTCTAGTTGTCATACGATAACAGGAGTATAAATTAATCAATCGTCCTGAAATTTGACACAGATATAGCTTTTTTATATCTTTGAACCAAGTCCGTTGTCGAAAAGAATTCAATCATCACGACCAAAGATATTTCAGGTACAAATTTTTTTTTAATAATTTCGAATAGCATTTTCTATGAAAATATTTGATCTTTCAACTGAAAATTTAATAAACACTTCACTTATTGAGAACAATATTCTGTTAAAATTTAAAGAGACTATCTACATTTCTTATTAAGAAAAGAATTATTTTAGAAAAATAATGAGTTTGATTGGTATCCCCCCTCCCCCCATTAGTTTAAGGGGATGCCGTAGCAAAAGTTTCACCAAATCGCCACCAATACACTGGCGCTGTCGTCAGGTGGGAGATTCGTGACGTTAGTAACTTTGAACAGTAATTGTCGAAAAAATAAGAATATGCGCATCAAACAAAGAGCTGAGCAGCGTAGCCATGACAATAATGAATCATATTCATCAGTCAGACTTGGCCACAGATGCCTATTTTTTTCAAACAATTCGAAATACAAAGTGGGACGGGCCGCAACTGTCTAAGTCCAACGCGACGCCATGTTGGCATAAGCAAACAGTGGAGTAGTAACTAATATTTCAGAGAGAGGGCGCTGGGAGCGCTGATTCGAGCCAAAGCAAAAGCAAAAACATTTTTTTGGTCACGGGGTGGTCAATGAAAGTAACTTGATATTGCAGATAAACAATAAATAGTAAAACAATATACAAATACAGAAATATATCCTTCAATCAATTTATTATTATTTATTCAATATTTTATTGTTTTATTTTCCACCATATGACTTGCTGCTAATACATCCAAATATACTATGGCTGAATACATAAAATAGTAAAAAGAAAGCATAGAGTTTTAGATAGCAAAGAGAACATGCAAAGAATAAAAATTGTTTTCAAAGTAATGCTTCAAAGCTTGCACTTGACCTCAAGGTCAAGTGAACTTGACACAAATCATTTTGAGCAAAGACTTTTGCTTGCCATGCACTTGATTTCGTTTTCCTATTATCATCATGGTATCTTTTAGTGATAACCTGATACGTCTCAAATAAAATTATTTGCGAGTGATAAATAGGTTAAATTAAAAAATAATAAGGTATATAAAATAGTAAAGAATAAACATGCAGGATTAGTGGTAAGAATCTTTTCAAAGCCATGCCTTTAGGTGTTATAGGTTCGATTAAAAAGATTTTGAGTCAAAACTCATGTTAGCTAAGCGTTTGATTTCGTTTTTCAATTTTCATCAAGCTATCTTTTAGTGATAACCTAAATTCATAGGTATCAATTAGGAATCATAAAATGGTATGAAAAATAGTAAAGAATACAAGCATACAGTTTAGCAAACAAAATAGAGCATGCAATACTGGTAAACATTTACCTCAATAAATTTACGTACACTTAGAAAAAGGAACACGATAATCTAAAGAAACAACTTAAGTCCATTCTAAAAACTAATTTCGAATCTCACATACAATTTTGGAAATAATTATATGTGTAAAAAGCTCAGTATCTAGCAAAACGTTACTAAAATTAGATCAACTGATAGACAAATTAGAATCTTACTTAGTGATTCTACTTATGTTGCGATGACTCTGCAGTACGTTAAGGCGAGCTTTAACATCCTGACTAGCACTAAATGTACATATTGAATGAAAAAATACACAGCAATCACCTAGCACGTACTATTCGATATCACCTCAACGTTGCTTCCATGATACATAACCTCTAAGGAGCTACGTAAATGAAACACTTGTACACAACACAAAAAATCTTTCACAATAAATCAGACACATTATTACATTTACTTTATAAATAACAATTGTTTAATATGAAGAAGACGAAGTTGATATCAAAAGTACAAAACCTCTCACATGGTATATTTTCTGCACTCTTCTAACCTGTACACGATATAGCATGGGAGAAACGCGAGCACATGGACAAAATCACAACAATTAACCCCGAAACGTTAATTAAAGATGAAATAACCACTAACAAATACAACGACAGTAGTATATCTCGCGCTATAGGCCGTCACAACAAACCTGACCTTGACAGCAGGCGCCAGTCGGGGTCAAAGTTCGAGATGCTGACGACGCATAGCGCGGGGACAGACGCGAGAACGAAAGAAAGCTGCATTAGCATAATATTATCCTGCGAACGTGTCTCGCCGGTCTAACACTTTCACGTACACCCACGCACGCGCACGCACGCACACAGACGCCCACACACGCACGCACGCACAAACACACACACACCCCACACACACACATGACACGGCCTATAGCGCTGCATCAGCGAAAATTCAGAGAAAGAAAAACAGTGAAAGAGAGAGAGAGAGAGAGAGAGAGAGAGAGAGAGAGAGAGAGAGAGAGAGAGAGAGAGAGAGAGAGAGAGAGAGAGAGAGAGAATAGTTATGGCTTCACTTTGGCGCATCAAAACATGTGTGTGTGAGTGTGTGTGTGTGTGTACATGTGCAGCGCTACGATACGCCAGGATAAACTAGGCCTTCAAGACCAGTTCGCTTTGACGCTGCAGTATTATCTTATAACTTTTGTGTATAGGCGTGTATGTGTATGTGTATGCGTATGCCTTCGGTTTGACAAGGCATAGTGTATTATGGCAAATGTACCTACATTAATTAGATTAGCGATTTTCGATATTTTATCAGATTTTGGAAATTAATAGTACATGTTTCATGAATAAATGGCCTTATGGGGTGTCTATGGTGTTTTTATGGTGTATTTTATAACTTTTGCATATAACCTCTTTGTACCATGGCAAGTGTACCTACGTAAAAAATTTTCAGATTCATGGGGGTTTTTTTATGGGGTTTTCGATATTTTATCGGATTTTGGAAGCTAGTGGTACATGATTCATGAATATATAATCTTATGGAGTGTCTATGGGGTTTTTATGGTGTATTTTATAACTTTTGTGTATAGCCTCTCTGAACCATGGCAAGTGTACCTACGTACAAAATTTTCAGATTCATGGGGAATTTTATGGGGTTTTCGATATTTTATCGGATTTTGGAAGTTAATGGTACGTGATTCATGAATATGTAGTCTTATGGGGAGTCTAGGCGGTTTTTATGGTGTATTTTATAACTTTTGTGTATAGCCTCTCTGTACCATGGCAAGTGTACCCACATAAAAAATTTCAGATCCATGGGTTTTTTATAGTTTTTACAACTGTTGTGTATAGCCTCTCTGTATTGCACAGCGAGTGACCAGCACCCACGCGCACGGCTTGGAAAAATGGAAAAACCATAACTTCACATCCCATAAGACCACTTCATCATAGATTACACTTTCGCAACACTCTCGTGGAACGGTACACTCGAATTTTTGCGTTGAATCACTATCTACATAACGTACTCGCGCACAACATTTGCATAGGGTACAAGAGAGGCATACGATGCACTTCAGAATCCTCACAATACACTCATGAGACGTTGCGACGGATATGTTCACGCGATAAGACAATTTCGCGACTGACAGCCGGTCGACCGTTCGTCTTTGCCACGGATGATCTCATCGCACGTGGACTCTCTGCTGGCGAATTATATCGTCTTATCTCGAATTAGTCATAACTTACAGTCGTCGAAATTGCATCTTGTCATGTATTCCATCATATTTTCCGAACGAGAAACGCGTCGACTTTTTTCCTCCTTTATTTTAATCGTGCGACACTGTGGAATTTTGCTGATGAATGAGAAAATGTCACGTACATCGAGTTGCAGCTGCACATTAATTAAAATGGAGATTAAAAAAGATGCGGCGACCCGGTGAACTAAAAATGTCTACTTATGAACACGCGGCACATTTTTCGGGGAACGGATGACCAGCGGGAAGTCGGCTGTTAGAAGTCGCCCGTTGGCTGGTGGAAGTCGGATGTCAATTGCTGGAAGTCGGCTGTCGGCTGCTGGAAATAGCTGCTTCAAATACTGTTTCAGTTATCCATACGGTTACATCCGCGATCCGTCTGCTACCGACGCATCGAAGGACCACACCCTGGAAAGCTAGTGGCACTGGTGTAGCAGCCCAACGAAAGCTCTCGTGACCTGTGACGGCACTGTGTAAAATCAGCTCATTGGTTGTGTCTCCCAACAAGATGCTTTAATGACCGAGGGAGGCGCAGCATGGGAAGAGCTGACTGGGCACCGCTGTACCGTCAAAAGAGCTGTTAGCTCCCCACACGGCCCGCAAATTTGCGAGTGGCCGTACACACGCGCACGCACACCTGCACGCACATCCGCATACACACACTAAGCTATGCCTTCAAGGCCCAGTTCGCATAGCCCCTGTATCATGGAAAATGCACCTACATAACAATTTCCAGATTCATGGGGTTTTTATGGGGTTTTCGATATTTTATCGGATTTTGGAAGCTAATGGTATAAGATTCATGAATATATGGTCTTATGGGGTGTCTATGGTGTTTTTATGGTGTATTTTATAACTTTTGTGTATAGCCTCTCTGCACCGTGACAAGTGTACCTACACAAAAAATTTTCAGATTCACGGGTTTTTTTATGGTTTTTTACAACTTTTATGTATAGACTCTCTGTACTGTGCAGCAAGTGTCCAACATCCACGCGCAGTATCTAATCACGCGCTCACGGCTTGAAAAAAAAAATGGAATAACCGTTGCCTCATGGACATCTCATAACCACTTCATGATAGATCCGCGACACTCTCTCGTGGAACTGTACATCCGAATTTCTGCATTGAACCACTATCTACATAACGTACTGGTGCGCAACATTTGTATGGGGAGCACAAGAGAGACACATGACACACTTCAGAATCCGCAGAATACTCTCATGCTTTGCGACGGAGATGTTCACGCGGCGAGACAATATTCGCGACTGGCATCCGGTCGACCGTTCGTCGTTGCCAGGGGTGATCTCATCGCACGTGGGCCCTCTGCTGTCGAATTATATTGCCTCACCTCGAATTAGTCATAACTTACAGTCGACGAAATTGTATCTTACCACGTGTCCCACAATGTTTTCCGAACGAGAAACGCGTCGACTTATTTCTTCTTTATTTATTTAAGGGGGCTAGACACCTTTTTTCTCTGAAATAAGAAGTCACATTTTAATACATAAATGTAAACTAATTATTTCATACTTTTTACATATAAAAGTGGGTATATTTACCTTACCTTAAAACTTTCTCCGATGGGCCTTTTGTATGGTCCAGAACCATAGTCATCGATGAAACAAGTTTTTTCACTATCCGTAAGCTTTGAAATTTTCCTGTGGATGGATTGACTTCAGATTTGAACTAAATTACTCCTGAATAGTATAATTCTCATATGAGTGTAGGGATTTTTGATCTAATGAGAAAAAAAAATTGTGCTGTTTTTCAAGAGTTTTTTTTTTTAATTTTTTAAAATTTTTTATATTTTTTCATAATTTTTCTGATGTAAAAATTTTTTCCGACATTTAATCCTAAATCCCTACACTCATATGAGAATTATACTATTCAAGAGTAATTTAGTTCAAATCTGGAGTCAATCCATCCACAGGAAAATTTCAAAGCCTACGGATAGTGAAAAAACTTGTTTCATCGATGACTATGGTTATGGACCATATAAAAGGCCCATCGGAAAAAGTTTTAAGGTAAGGTAAATATACCCACTTTTATATGTAAAAAGTATGAAATAATTAGTTTACATTTATGTATTAAAATGTGACTTCTTATTTCAGAGAAAAAAGGTGTCTAGCCCCCTTAATCATATGGCACTGTGGAATTTTGCTGATTAATGAGAAAATGTCACGTACATCGAGTTGCAGCTGCACATTATTTTGACTATTGAATTACACAGGAAAAGAATTTTTTCTCGAGGAAAGTCTCAAGAAAAGGAATTACACATAAAAGCAAATACACCCATACACATACTCACACATACACAGATGCACGCACGTCAATATTTTGACGTTCCAACAAACATACACCAGACACTGCTATTTTTCGGCTCGTTGATAGAGGAAGGACCGCAAGGTGTTTTCAAACCCTTCTCGAGGAGCGGATGACCAGCGGGAAGTCAACTGTCGGCTATTGGAAGTCGGCCGTTGGCTGCTGGAAATCGGCTGTCGACTGCAGGAAGTAGCTGTTTCAAATACTGTTTCAGTTATCCATGCGGCTACATCGGCGGCCGTCTACTACTGACGCATCAGGGGACCACACCCTGGAATGTTAGTGGCGCTAGTGTAGCAATACAAAGAACGCACTCGTGACCGATGACGACGCAGTGTAAAATCACCTCATTGGCCGAAAAAAGACCCGCGGATCTAGCCCCACCATAAGGCTTGCGGACTCGAGAGTGGCCACGCGCGGGAGGAGGGCACCGGCCGCGGCTAAGCTCTGTACTTTGCAGCGAGTGACCAACACCCACGTGCAGTATCTAATCACGCTCGCACGGCTTGAAAAAATGGAATAATCGTAACCTCATGGACATCCCATAAGACCGCTTCATGATAGATTACACTTCCGCGACACTATCTACATAACGTACTCACGCACAACATTTTTATGAGGCCCAAGAGAGACACATGACACATTTCAGAATCCGCACAATACACTCATGATGCTTTGCGATGAAGATGTTCACGCGACAAGACAATATTCGCGACTGACAGTCATACTTACAGTCTTCGAAATTGTATCTTGTCATGTGTCCCATCATGTTTTCCGAATGAGAAACGCGTCGGCTTTTTTCTCATTTATTTATTTAATCGTACGACACTGTGGAATTTCGCTGATTAATGAGAAAATGTCACGTACATCGAGTTTCAGCTGCACATTATTTTGACTATTGAATTACACAGGGAACAAATTTTTTCTCGAGGAAAGGAAGATAAAATTGTTTTTTCTCCTTTATTTAATCGTACGACACTGTGGAATTTTGATGATTAATGAGACAATGTCACGTACATCGAGTTGCAGCTGCATATTATTTTGACTATTGAATTACACAGGGAAAAAATTTTTCTCGAGGAAAGGAAGTTGAACTCGGATAGCGTACCCAAAAACTCATCGACGTCGTTTTATCGCGAGAGATGGCATACGCGACAATGCATTGTCTGGCTGTATATTTAAGAGGGATTTGGAATCAACGACTAGTCAGCAAAGTTTGAGTGAGCGGAATCGCAACACTTCAAGATAATTAGAGCCACTATATCTCATTTAGTTAAAATTTTGAGACACGTTTTACGCATAGCAAATGCTCGGCACTTGCATATGCGCACAATCGTGGAAAGCGAAATAACTTTTAAACTTGGCAAATGTTCAGGTTCCAATAAGAGGTTGTGGTCTGCAAGAAATTCATCGTTTTCAAATCTTTTATGCTGCAAGCGCTACAGTTCTAGTGGTGTACTCTTTTAGAAATTTTGCCCGCGGTTATCCGCCTTCCTACGATGGCACACGCTTTGTTATGGATACACACGGATGCATTACTACCATTTTACGAATTATGTACTACGAACATTCCAATCACTACCAACCTATTCTGAATTTGGTTGGTGCTAGCGGAACCAGTGGTTACTACATACCATGTAATAAAAGTTCTTGGCATGTCGAAGACCATCGTTGCACGAATAAGTGTTCGAAATGTATGATGTCGCCGCCATGCGGTGCATTCGGAAATATTAGAAAGTGTACCTTGTGCTGTAGGACCTTTTTCAGTGAAGATTGTTTTGAAAATCATTTAAAGAGAGTATCTTATAACAAGAATAATAGTGTGTGTGATAAAATAAAATTATGTCAAAAGTGTTTTAAAATTGTTCTCGAAAAAAATCGCCGAAGCGTAAAACACGAGTGTGGTGTATCGTATTGTAACACATGCAAATTAAGATTACCGCTTGGCCATCTGTGTTACATTCAACCTATTAAATTGAACGAAACAGTGAGAGATGTTTTATTCCTATTCTATGATTTTGAGACTCAACAGACGATGCCCGTGGTAGGTGACGAAGAAAGAAAAATCCATGTTCCAAATTTGTGCATTGTGCAGCAAACGTGTACTCATTGTCTTGAGATCAATGACGTTTCTATTAGATGCAATCATTGCGGAGTTCGTGAATACGTGTTTAAAGATGAACCAGTGAAGCAGTTGATTGATCTTGCTTTAGCTCCAAGACAACAATTTGAAAAAATAGTTTGTATCGCTCACAACACACAAGGATTTGACGCACAATTTATATTCAAATACATTCTCGAACAATACAGAGGTATACGCCTTAATCCAACCGTCATAATGAATGGATCAAAGATTATCTTAATGGAGATTGCGAATGTAAAATTTATAGACAGTCTAAATTATTTTCACATGCCGTTAAGTAGTTTACTAAAAGCCTACGGGTTACATGAAATCGAAAAAGGTGCTTTTCCACATTTGTTTAATACACCTAAAAATCAATCGCACGAGGGACCACTTCCTCCTTTGGACGTGTACTCACCAGATAGTATGAACATCAAGGAAAGAGAACGCTTTCTGGAGTGGTATAACGAGCACTCGACGAGCGGTTGTAAGTTCAATTTTCAAAACGAAATTGTGAAGTATTGTAAACAGGATGTAACAATTTTAAGATTAACTTGCTTAGCCTTTCGAAAAACTTTTACGAAATTTGGTGTGGATCTATTTGTCGAATGTACAACTATAGCTTCGACTTGTATGCGTGTGTTTCGCAAAAAATTCTTAAAAAAGAATCAAATCGATATCGTTCCACCTCGCGGTTACAGATGGTGCGGTAATCAGTCACAAAAAGCGGTCTATTGGCTGGGCTGGATTGGATGGAAAAACGCATACTTCATCGCTTCATCGAACATGCAGGACATTCGAAAGAGAGAAGATTACCCGAAGGTCTGATTGTAGATGGCTACAGTCAACCGTGGCCCGACGAAAATCACAGAGGTATAGTACTTCAATTTTACGGTTGTTTTTGGCACGGATGCCTTCGCTGTTACAGGATTAATAGAGATACAGTTTTGACGAGTAGTGATTCAATGCACGTTAGATACGAAAGAACAGTAGCTACTAATGATAAGATAAGGTCAAACAATTATAAATTAATTGAGAAATGGGAATGCAAGTTTAACACTGAACTATCCCGAGATGATCAGCTTCAGCGCTTTGTTCAAGAAAACGTCGGTAACGTAAAACGATAACCTTTGGATGCGCGAGATGCTTTTTTTGGTGGACGAACAGGAAACACCGTTAAAATGTTCAATTGCAAAGGTGAAGAAAAAATAAAGTACGTCGATGTATGCTCGTTGTACCCGTATATCTGTAAATGAGGTAAATTTCCCGTTGGTCAACATATGAGGCGTTTCGCCTCAACTCTCCCAGCGCGGCGCGCTAGCGTCAAATCATGCTATTTTCAAGTCGTGTTTACGATATCAATATGCATTTCAAAAAATTATGTGATAAGCGTTTCCGACATATTTTTTCCTCAGCTTTCCAATGGCGTAGGTGGTTTTTTCGAAATTTTCCATTTTCCCCCCCAACAAGTATAAAACATACTATATCTCGAAAAGTATATTTTTAATATTTTTTTTTACCCCCTAGATCGAAAGCTGAGCATTTTTTACGTCGGAAAGGATTTTTTTCAGAATTTGCTCGAATGTTTTCTTAGAGAAACAGAACGCGAAAGAGCAGACGCAGCGTCTCCTTCGCGCGCGGTTTTCGGCGCGCTGTACACCGCGTGCACTAGATGCATTTCGCTCTCTAACAACCACTTAAAATTTTGATTTCCTTAATAATAGCAACAATAAACTAGTATTTATATTAATAGTTCTTTTTTTTTAAAGTAGATAATTTTATTTTGTTTTGTTTTACGGGTTTTTTAGGGAAGATTTGATATTCTGAACTCATTGACGTTTTTTTTAGTATTAATGTTGTTTTATTCATTGGAATAACGGCATGGTACTGTAAAGTTCCCGGTATAGATTTAATTTTACTTAACCTTGATTTTAGTTTCAAAACGGCTTTTTCATAGGTCTCTTTAGTGCTGTAAAAAACTTTAGTTTCTTTGCAATTACGTAAAGCCCAGTTGTAAAGGTCTTCTGGTGTTAAAATATGATTACTCGAAGAGAGTTGAAGACTTGCTCTTTTCGCCCCTCTTTTCAAATTTGCGCCTATACCATCGCACGCACCTTTACCGTGCGCTGTTGCATGAAAATGCCATTCAGCAGGAACTCCAAAATCTTTTTGATGAAACAGAAGATTTTTGAAGGTAGACTTGTTCTTAAAATGCTGACCTGCTCCATCAGTTAAGTAATAAATTTTCTTGACTATGAAATTACTTTTTAAATACGATATTATAATTTTTTGATATTCATAAACAGCAACAGTATCGTGATTTAGATTATCAGAAATTATAGCAATGCTTATATGTTTAAGATCTTGATTTTCGTTATAATATACCACTGTTGTAAAAACTGTTGCTTGATTATTGTTCCAGTGGAACGATTGTGTTGAATTTTGCACTATAAACGCATAGTTTTCTGCAAAATCACAACAAACAAGGAATTCTCCTTTTTGAAGGTTTTTTTTCAAATCGCTTAAGAAAAGATATTGTTCTCTCGCAAAGAAGTCATGAGTTTTAAATTTTATTAATTTTTCTCCCAGTATGTTCATGAATTCATAAACATTTACAGTTGTAGATACTATTGTGCAACGATCTGTCTGAAGCCATGACTCATACTGTATTTGAAAAATATCATTTCTCTCAAAACATTCAAGTAAATGTTTCCGTAATACAGGCATATTGGGGCAATCTAAACAGTCTCCCAAGTAACATTTTGAACTAGCATTACTACATACGATTGCTTGGATGCAATCGTGGTAGTTTTTAAGAAATAGTCGAGTACCTTCAGTTAAACTCTGTAAATTAATAGCATTTAACATCAGCTTGATATTTTCGTGGTGTACACATACGCATACATTATGCATACCACTGCTTTCCGCTAGAACACAAGGCGGCCTCAATTGAGTAAATTTAGTGAAGCCAATATTAACAGATTCATGCTCTTTTTTAAATAAACAATAAATTTCACGTAAATTACCAAGTAGTAACCTTTTCTGTACATGTTCTCTTTTACCATTATCCTGCTTAACAGATATACAATCTTTTAATCCGGGCATTACACGACTAATATCGTCCCTCTCATAAAAACGTTTAACTGAATCTACACTTTCAACTGGAAATATTTTGCCCCTTTTCTTTTCAGGTTTTGAAAAAATTCCACTTTCAGTTACTAACTTTTTCGCTTCTCGAGCTTCCCACTCAGTACAACCGAACTCTCTGATTAAGTCTCTGCGAGACCAAAAATCAGGAGCAAGCGTGAGTAGCTGAATTTTATCTTCCTTACCCGGTGATTCTAAAAATTTTTTTTCAATTGGTTGAGAACTGCCACGCCTGCTTTATGATATTCATCAGTACATTCAATTTTAGCTTTTTGCCATCGCCTGAAGGTAAACGTAACTTATGTTTATAAAGTTGACGTTGACAGTTGGAACAAATTTTCGCGTTTTCTGGTACGAGGGGATACGCACTCCTAAATATTGAAGGAAAATTCGACAAATTTTTACGCACAGAGTGATTAATTTTATTAAAAGGATTTATGCATTTCAGCTTCAAAGCTGGATCCATTTCAGTAGCGAGAAAATAAATGCAATAAATAAACCAAAAATAAATTATGATTTAATCAGCAAACACACGAAGAACACAAATATAACGGAAACAGCGTTAAAATTCTTAAACAATTTCAAGGATAACAAAGATCGAAAATTCATCAGACTTATATAATTGGATACAACAAATTACTCTCGGGCAAAAATTTTCTATACGCAAGCCACCTATCGGGTAAAAAGTAAGTGAGAAGCGTTGCGTCTGCTATTTCAAATTGATTGTAATGTTTTTGCTTCCTCAAAGAGGAAGCTTTGTAACGGTGAAAAAAATTTTCGAAAATAAAGTCTTCAAAAATGTTTTATGGTGGTATATGTGTATATTATTTGATTTTGATGATTTTTGATTTCGTGGATGTATGTATGTGTGTGTGTACGTGTGTGTGTGTGTATATTTCAACTCTTAATATCTCCGAAACTAATCAACCGATTTTCGTCGGGTAAAGCTTATTCGCTTCGTCTTGCGGCAGAAGGAAAGTACCCTGATGGATTTGGGATTTTATTGATTTTCTTTTGTTTTATAACCAAAAAACGATTTTGAATTTTCAGTTTTTTGATTTTTTCGTATCTTATAGTAATTATTACATAAAATAATATACTTCTCTTAAAAGGTATTCAAATTACCTACATTTTCTTTTTTTAAAATTTAAAATTTAAAATATCTTCACTCTGTCATTTGTTATTAATGAAAACTTTTTTATATTTAAAAAATTAATATCTCAAAAAATAATTTATTTATCGACTTGAAATTTTAACTGTTACTTATTACACTTGTTGGTAGCAATATTGTGTTGCAATTTTAAGTGATTATCTATATGAATATATATTATACATTTATTTTCGAGAACTATCATTTTAATATTTTTATATAATGTAGTAAATTAAAATATCAAAACGTATTAATAGTGCCATTTTTAGCCCCTTCTTTTATCTCTTTTTAATCTCAATTTTTTTTAAACTTGGTGGTCTGTCAAAGCTTTTTTTTAAAATAGGTACGTAATATACTATTTTGCAAGAAACTGGTATAAGACGCATCGGTTCAAAGTATTATTGAAATTCTTTAGCATTCCTTTTTATGAAAAATGTATTTTCAGAATTTCAATTTTTAATTAGGAAACGATGAATTAGTTTGAGGAAGCTAAGTGCCAAAGAATTGGCAGCGGTTTTTTTTTTTGCGAAATAACCTATGAAAATGTCAATCGTGCATATAAGTGAAATTCGAAGTGCAAAAAGATATTCCATAAAGAATTAAAAATGATAAATAAAAATAATAAGGTTACTAGAGAGCGAAATACATCTAGTCCACGCGCTGTACAGCGCGTCGCATACCGCGCACGAAGGAGACGCTACGTCTGCTCTTTCGCGTTCTGTTTCTCTAAGAAAAACATTCGAGCAAATTTTGCAAAAAATCCTTTCCGACGTAAAAAATGCCCAGCTTTCGATCTAGATGATAAGAAAAAATATTAAAAATATACTTTCCGAGATATAGTATGTTTTATACTTTTTGAGGGTGAAAATGGAAAATTTCGGAAAAACCACTTACACCATTGGAAAGCTGAGGAAAAAATACGTCGGAAACGCTTATCACATAATTTTTTGAAATTCATATTGATATCGTAAACACGACTTGAAAATAGCATGATTTGACGCTCGCGCGCCGCGCTGGGAGAGTTGAGGCGAAACGCCTCATATACGTCGTCGAAGAAGATTGTCGTCAGTTCTTAGGAACATAGAAAGACATCTCTCGAGTGAACGGTTTCCTAATATGTGACGTGCTTCCACCGCAAAACCTGTACCACACCTTATTACCGGTAAGAATGCATGGTAAACTAATATTTCCCTTATGTCGCACGTGTAGTGAACAAATGATCCAAGAAGATTGTCCGCATCAAGACCCAAATGATCGAATTTTACGGGGACGTGGGTGTCTGAGGAAGTTAAAGAAGCTGTCAAACTGGGGTATACAATTCAACGCGTTTACAAGATCTGGCAATACGAGATGACGCAATATAATCAAAAAGAAGACAAAGGTGGAATATTTACCGAATACATCAATGAGTTTTTCACGCAAAAAACTATGGCGTCTGTTTTTCCACCTGACTGTCTGACCAACCAAGATAAAGCCGAATACGTAAAAGAATTGGAGGTCAATGAAGGTATTATTTTAAATAAAGATGTGATACAGTACAACGCCGGTCTAAGATCAGTCGCAAAACTATGCCTAAACTCTTTATGGGGTAAATTTGGTCAATGTGAAAACATGACACAGACAGAAGTCATTACTAAACCAGAAAGATTGACAGAGTTACTTACCAGCTCAGAAATAGACGTTAACGGAATTATACCAGTCAATGACGAAACACTCTACGCCAACTGGTGTTACAGAAACGAAGCTCTGCTGTTATCTCCAACGACAAGTGTTGTGATTGCAGCCTTTACAACAGCACAGGCCCGACTGGAGCTATTCAAGTACTTGCACGCTTTGGGACCCCGAGCTCTCTACTACGATACGGATTTTGTTTTTTATGTTAGCAGAGAGGATAGAGGCGAGCGCGATTTACCAACAGATGTGGCTCTAGGCGAACTCACGGACGAATTGGCTACTAACGGAAACGGTACGTACATAACCTCATTTTTATCCGGAGGTCCAAAATTTTACGCGTACAAATTTAAAAAACCGGACGGTAATGAAGAGTACGTGTATAAAGTAAATAAATTTTGACACCCTTCGCGAGATGATTACTTCACCGGGTAGTGAGATATTGCTATCTAATTTTGCTATTCGTCGAACAGCATTCCACAAGGTAATAACGCAAAATGAAAAAAGACGTGTAAAACCGTGTACGGAAAAAGAAGATTCGTCGCGTTAGGTAAAAGTTATCCATACGGCTACATTCGCGGTCCGTCTACTACTGACGCATCAGAGAACCACACCCTGGAAACCTAGTGGCGCTGGTGTAGCAACGCAAGGAGCGCGCTCGTGACCGATGACGATGCAGTGTAAAAGTAGCTCATTGGCTATCGTTGTGGTTTCATCACCAGAAGAGGGCTCATTGGCTGCTGGTGCACCCCAACAAGTTAATTTAGCGGCCGCGGGAGGCGCAGCGGCTAAGAGCTCATTGGCCACCGCTGCGCCGGCGAAAGAGCTACTTTGCTGCGGAGCTAGCCCCATCACAAGGCTCGCGGACTCACGAGAAGTGTTTCAGAGTGCCCAGTCCGTGTGAATTATGGGCACGCGCTGGAAACATTCGTGGACGTACACGCGCTGGAAACATTCGTGGACGTACACGCGCTGGAAACATTCGTGGACGTACACGCGCTGGAAACATTCGTGGACGTACACGCGCTGGAAACATTCGTGAACATTGAGTGGGCCCACCGGTTGCGGTAAAACAGTATTTGTTAAAAAACTTCTGAAATACATTGACCGATTGAACGACACTCGCTTCGAGAAACAGTATTTGAAGCGGGTACTTCCAGCAGACGACAGCTGACTTCCATCAGCCAACAGCCGGCTTCCAGCAGCCAACGGCAGACTTCCAGTAGCCAACGGCTGACATCCAGCAACCGCCAGCCAACTTCCCGCCGGTCATCCGCTCCTCGGGAATAGTTTGAAAAGGCTTTGCAATCCTTCAGAGACTCAAAAATAAAAAAATTGAAATAATTCACGTGTTTGAAATTCCGAACGTTCATAATGAACGAAATATTAACTTAAAGTTTCTAATTCTGGTTCGAATTCCCCGGAGTGTGGTTTACTGGTGACTGCAAGAGTGAGAAGTGAAGAAATACAGTTATTATCCGATTTTAAATGTATTAAGTATCCAAATTCGGCTAAATTTGAAAATGGCAAAAATTTTTCGTTCACTATGAACGTTCGAAATTTCAAACACCTAGAATTCTAAGGTAAAACATCTTATTATTAAAAGTTATTTTCTTTTCTGTTCTTTTTTTATCGTTTGAAAGGCTACTTATCTTCACGCCTTGGTTATCTAAATAAAAATTTAATCGATCGTCACAATGGACAGCCTTCAAATATTGAAGATCCTTTCACCAATCCAGTCGCATACTGTAGGTGTATTCCCAGCCGATCAAATCCCGCTGGTGTGGACCAAGCCGACGGCGTTCATCGTTAACACCGACGACCATACCAAGCCTGGCATGCATTGAGTTGCGTTCTACGTCGATAGATCTTCCAACGGTCTATACTTTGATAGTTTTGGATTACCACCTATAATACCCGATCACATAAGCCGCTTGCGAAAAAATTGTAAAATATTTCGTTGGAACGCAATACAACTTCAAAATGACGCATCCGATGTATGTGGTCAATATTGTATTATGTTTTTAAGCTATATGAGTAATGGTTTAGGTTTCAAGAAGATTCTGGATAATTTTTCTGTCAACTTGGAGAAAAATGATAACGTAGTTGGACGCTATGTGCGCTATAAAAAAGCTGACGGAAATTTCATTGGCAACGGTGGATGCTTCGTCAGATGTTTACAAAACTCTCGCTCTTGTCTTTGTTATAATTGTCAGCATTTCTATTATCACGCAAAAGAAGTTTTGATGTAAGACGATACAACGTGTGTCATGGAAATTTAACCGTTTCAACGACATCGGCGTCATTGTTTAACCTTGCTAGTCTCATTCTTTACTTCTTAAACGTCTGCACTTTTTTAACCGTGTGCATAGTTTGAAGAGCTGTATTTAAAGGATCGCTTCAGAGTCTTTAGCACCAGTCTCTTTCTACTCATAAAGATACACGGATCGCCGTGGCGACCCTACCACGAGCTGCACAACACCCACATCAAGACTTTTGTACATTGTACGCCTTAAATAAATCGTTCATCAAGAAGGTAATTGTTGGTTTGGAATATGACGAGGTCGTCGACAAATTCGACGACGAGTGCTACAAACCTGTGGTTCGACTATTATCGAATGACTTTGAAAGTATTGTATTTTTATACAATGACTGGGAAGAATTCAAAACAAGTTTCCACGACATTGATAAATATTTTCGTGGACTTGATAATAGTTTAAAGGGCCAGAAAATTTACGGAAACGGTTGAATTTTAAAATTCACCACAAGTCACCAGGAAAAAGCAATCGAAATTGCAGAAGACAGGAGGCCTGATGTTGGTCGGATCAAGCGGTTTCGCCATAGTTTAGTAATGAAAAAAGTTACTTTTGATTGTCTCCAAGAATTTATTGTAAAGTGTGTCGATACTCGTCTTAAATATTTAAATTCTATTGCGAGTAGTGTACAACATCTTACCTGCGACGTTATGGAGTTTATTAAAACTAAAAGTAGTCTCATGCATGAAGCACAAGTACAACTGTATACACCTAGTATTGTAAAAGACGTTGTAAATTTAGTTGATAATGATGTAATAGACGAAATAACCTCTAGTGTAGAAAAGCAATGTAAAGAAAAAGATCAAGCGTCTCTACCTAAGTGCGATGTTGCTGATGTATTGTATCAGATTGTATCATTACACATGCCAAGAATTGTTGATGTATTAAATACTATATTATTTGATAATAAATAGAAAAATTTGAATATACTTACTATGTTCTTCTTTTTGTCTTCCTTGCCTTCCTCTTAATCCCAACTTATTGTATTTTTTAAGACGTTAATTTTTACTTTACATTTCTAAATTGCAACTTATATAAATTAAATTTTATTTCACAAAATGAAGCTAGCAGTGGTGGTGGCCAATGAGCTCTTAGCCGCGGATATTTGAGATTGAAACTATTTTAGCACTCTTTTCAAATCGTATTTTTTCGTGAACAGCTGTATATATACTAGAAAATGGAAATAACTCGTGCTCGCGTGCGTGTTGTTTACTTGCTTTTATTTTTTATTAAAGTTAATTTACAGCGCGCTTTTCTCACCATACAAAATAAAGTATTGAATTTTAAAATTGGAATTAAAAATTAATTAAAGGAATCAGTAAATTAAGTTTGAGGAAGCTACGTGCCAATGAATTGGCAGCGGTTTTTAAATTATGTGTGAAAAATAAATAAAATAATTGATTGAAATATTATCGTCAAAACCTTTTAAAATTCCTAAATAATCTTTACTTCAAATTATATTTTCTTTGGTTTGTTAGTTGCATCTAATGGTAGTTTTCTTTGTATTACTATATAGTGATCCTAATGGCTTATCTACCAGGTAATGTTTTTGTAAATAAAAAACAACATTTGTCGTGTTTCGACGTTTCGGACACTTGTCTTTGTGTCCCTCATCAGGATTCTATTCAAAAAAATGATTTTACATAAATTATTAGTATGTTAAACGGAAATAACTAGATCACATTAAATATATGAACAAAAACTTACAATGAGACAGTGTCAATCTAGTTACGCAGAGAACAATCCGCTCGTCAATAACTAGATTTTACAAAATTCCCGCTTATATACTACCCTAATGTGTGTGTGTGTATTCGAAAATATACTTTATCACAGATATAACTACTACATATAAATGGTGACGTGAAGTAGAAATGGTGGGAGAGGCGTCGCTGACAGAGCTCGTAGACAGAGAGAGGTAACAGGGCGACACACACAGGAGGAGGTGGCGCTATCGATGTTTTTATAAACGGACTAAGCCAACTTCCACGCTGTGTAGTCATACCTCCTACATGTGTGCGTTCCTGATAACTTTACAAAGTCATAGAACGGCAAGTACATTATTTCGGAGATGAGAAATCGAAATTTTTTATAAACGTATTATATTCGTTAGGTAGCCTTGTAATTTCGAACTGTTTATTCATAAAATTTGATTGTGTGTGTATAAAAAACGTCTCTGAAAAAAGACTTTTTCCATTATTTATTTCATTGTCTAATATTTTTATATTTTCGATATCTATTGTGTGATTTGTTTCATTAGTGTGCATAAATAATCTGGAATTTTAATCTTCACCTTTATATTTTTTTGCGCGTTCTTTTGCTCTGACTTGTAGGCGTCTACTCGTTTGTCCGACATAAGAAGCGTTGAATCGCGGCAATTGATCTTATATACGATATTGGCTTGATTCACTTTTTCTGGTTTATCTTTACCTAATTTTATAATATTATTTAACTTATTTGTAGTGCTATAGACAACCTTTGTACTAAATTGTTTAAAGAAGTTATGATTGAAAAATTCCAGTTCTTTAACATAAGGCAAGCTAATGATGGCTTTATTATTAACAGGTTCTGTTTGTTTAAAATTTGTTGTAAATTTTATCTTCCTTAAACGTTTATTTATGTGAAAATCTATAACTTTTAACGGATAATCATTCAGTCTTAACACCTTTTTTAAAAATGATATATTTTCGTTGTGGAAACTGTTATGCGATAATTTTATGGCTCTATCTACTAAGCAATATATAATAGCTATTTTATTACGGAGGGGGTGGTGTGAATTATAATTTAAATAGCGTCCTGAGAAAGTTGATTTGCGGTACCAATTTGTAATTATATGTCTATTTTTGTCTATTATAATTTTAAGATCTAAGAAGCTAATGCTTTCATTCTGTGCTATTTCAACCGTAAATTGTAAGTTTTTGTTGTATGTATTAAAAGTATTAAGAGTGTAGTCTATTGAATTGCTAGGTACACATAACAAAATATCGTCAACGTAACGGAAATAAAACATAGGTTTAACATTCAATTTTTTTATACACTCAGTTTCAAGATCTTGCATAACTATATCAGATAAAATCGGGCTTAATGGATTACCCATTGCCGAACCAAATGTTTGTTTATAGAATTTTTTATTAAATTGAAAAAAATTGTTGTTCAAAATAAACTTTATAACTTCTATAAATTCCGTGCAAGACATATTGATTTTGTTATACAACTGCGTCCATCTTTTTTCAATAGATTGAACAACCGAAGTATCGGGTAGATTCGTAAAGAGACTGACTACATCCAGACTAATAATATCAAAATCAGACGGGATAACAATGTCATTAATTTTTTCTCTTAATGTTAAACTATTTTCAACATGTGACACAGCTGGTTTTAAATTATTTTGTAGGAATTTTGCGAAAAACTTTGAAAGGTTATATGTAGGTGAATTTACTGTGGATATGATTGGCCTGACTGGAAAACCGGTTTTGTGAATTTTAATTAGACCATATGTTTTTGAAATACTAAATTTCTGTAAAATTGCGGGTAAGTTTTTTCCGTTTCCAGTAAAATCCATCTTATTGAGTCGCTTGATTAATTCATTAGTTTTCCTTTCTAAGCTTGGTAACAGATTTTTATTTATTTCTGTATAGTATTTTTTATCTTTAAATAAATTTTCAGTTTTTTCTAAGTACATTGATTTTTGTATAATTACAGTAGCATTGCCCTTGTCAGCTCTTGTAATCAAAATAGCAGGGTTCTTTTTTATAAAAGTTTTAGTTTTTTCAAGGTCTATTTTAAATTTTTTATCAATATGTGACGTACTAGATATTTTTGTATTATCAACTTTTTGTATGGTGTTTAAGAAAGTACCTCGTATTTTGGATTTCTTGTTGTCCGCAATATAGCAATTTATGTGAGCTTCAAAATTTTTTAAATATTGCAAAGTTAGTTTTTTGTTGAATGTGTCGTTAAAATTGAATTTTTCTCCTAATTTTAAAATGTCAATAACATATGTCGGGAGTTGAATTCCCGACACGTTCACGCACCATTTCTCATATTTATTATCTGTGATATTCGGTTCAACACCCTGTATGTTTTGATTAGGGTGGTTGACCCTACCTATGTTCTCACGTTCTATGTCTATGTATCTGTCTTTATTAATTCTTTCATTATATTTATTGAAAAATGCGGTATCCAATTTTTTCTCTAATTTTTTTCGCAATGGCCTTATAATAAATTGCAGTTTGATCATATAATAATCAAAAAACAGTAACATAATGCTTTTTCCTACAGAATTTTCTAATAAAGTGGTTGTTTTTTTAATATTTCTTTTTATATGAAATAAACGAGTATGTAAATCAATAATTTCGATATTAAGTAATTGCAACCTTATTTTATCAGTTAATGCTTCTTGTTTGAGTTTACATCTCCTAGAGAACATATGGTTTTTTCGAAAATTTTTAGTTATATTATCTAAGTGATTTGGAACTACACGATAATATCTACATTTTGTTAAAAATTTTTTTCTTTCCATATAACATTTCTGCTTGCGTAAAAACGTTGTTAAATTTTGAAAAGATTTTTTTCCCTCAAAACCAAAACTTCTGAATATCAGATATAAAATAAAATTCAAGTTAATGTCTTTTCTCGTTTCTAAATAATGCGATAGTTTTTCTTTACTTGTTTCGTGTTAACATTAAGAGAAAATATTAATGACATTGTTATCCCGTCTGATTTTGATATTATTACTCTGGATGTTGTCAGTCTCTTTACGAATGTACCCGATACTTTGGTTGTTCAATCTATTGAAATAAGATGGACGCAGTTGTATAACAAAATCAATATGTCTTGCACGGAATTTATAGAAGTTATAAAGTTTATTTTGAACAATAATTTTTTTCAATTTAATAAAAAATTCTATAAACAAACATTTGTTTCGGCAATGGGTAATCCATTAAGCCCGATTTTATCTGATATAGTTATGCAAGAACTTGAAATTGAGTGTATAAAAAAATTGAATGTTAAACCTATGTTTTATTTCCGTTACGTTGACGATATTTTGTTATGTGTACCTAGCAATTCAATAGACCACACTCTTAATACTTTTAATACATACAACAAAAACTTACAATTTACGGTTGAAATTGCTTCTTAGATCTTAAAATTATAATAGACAAAAATAGATATATAATTACAAATTGGTACCGCAAACCAACTTTCTCAGGACGCTATTTAAGTTATAATTCACACCACCCCCTCAGTAATAAAATAGCTATTATATATTGCTTAGTAGATAGAGCCATAAAATTATCGCACAACAGTTGCCACAACGAAAATATATCATTCATAAAAAAGGTGTTAAGACTGAATGATTACCCGTTAAAAGTTATAGATTTTCACATAATTAAACGTTTAAGGAAGATAAAATTTGCAACAAATTTTAAACAAACAGAACCTGTTAATAATAAAGCCATCATTAGCTTGCCTTATGTTAAGGAACTGGAATTTTTCAATCATAACTTCTTTAAACAATTTAGTACAAAGGTTGTCTATAGCACTACAAATAAGTTAAATAATATTATAAAGTTAGGTAAAGATAAAACAGAAAAAGTGAACCAAGTCCATATCGTATATAAGATCAATTGCCGCGATTGCAACGCTTCTTATGTCGGACAAACGAGTAGACGCCTACAAGTCAGAGCAAAAGAACACGCAAAAAAATATAAAGATGAAGATCAAAATTCCGGATTATTTATGCACACTAACGAAACAAATCACACAATAGATATCGAAAATATAAGACAATGAAATAAATAATGGAAAAAGGCTTTTTTCAGAGGCGTTTTTTATACACACACAATCAAATTTTATGAATAAACAGTTCGAAATTACAAGGCTACCTAACGAATATAATACATTTATAAAAAATTTCGATTTCTCATCTCCGACCATTTCTACTTCACGTCACCATTTATATGTAGTAGTTATATCTGTGATAAAGTATATTTTCGAATACACACACATTAGGGTAGTATATAAGCGGGAATTTTGTAAAATCTAGTTATTGACGAGCGGATTGTTCTCTGCGTAACTGGATTGACACTGTCTCATTGTAAGTTTTTGTTCATATATTTAATGTGATTTAGTTATTTACATTTAACATACTTGTAATAATTTATGTAAAAACATTTTTTTGAATAGAATTCTGATGAGGGACACAAAGAAAAGTGTCCGAAACGTCGAAACACGACAAATGTTGTTTTTTATTTACAAAAACATTACCTGGTAGATAAGCCATTACGATCACTATATAGAAATATATTTTCTTTGTGAAATTTCACACATAGGGTACGTGTATCTAGTAGTATGCTGTCCGTATTTGTGTGCTCTCTCTGCAATTTCCGATCAAAGAAAAAGGTTCTAACCTTAAAATTAATAAATGGCTATTACAAATCAAAAGCAGGTATACAACACGCGTGCATAGCGCATAGCGCATGTCATTTCCATTTTCTAGTATACATAAATGCGTTCCCGAATAATTACGATTTTGAAAGAGGGCTAAAATAGTTTTAACCTCATATGTATCTGAAATTCATAAACGAATTCTTTTACCCTAAGAACTCTTCTAATAAATAATATACAAACTCTACATCTCCACCAAATATCAAAGAAATTAAAATAATTTTAATGTAATTTTATTGTACGACAACAAAGAAAGTCATTTTCAAAAATACTAAAATTTTAAATATCAAGCATCTCAAAAAATAACCATTTAATCTGAATGAAATTTCACACAGGTATTGCCTATATCGCATACAAAATAGTCTATAAATTTCAAGCTGATACATGAAGTCATCATTGAGAAATTACGAATTTGAAAAAAACTGTAAAAGAATTTTAACCTTAAATATCTCTAAAAATCATGAGACAATTCTTTTACCTAAAGGACTTATACGATAATATATAGACTCTACATCTCCACAAAATTTCAACAGGATTAAACCAATTTTTGTTTTCTCTAGTTATCATGCGACAAAGAAAATAACTTTGTAAAATACGAAAATTTTGAAAATCAAATATTTCAAAAAAAAAATTCGCACACATATTGTATATGAGGCGTTTCACGTCAACTGTCCCAGCGCGCGGCGCGCGAGCCCCAAATCCTGCTATTTCTAACTCATGTTTATGATACTAAGAAGTACTTTAAAAAATTGTTTGATAAGCATTTTCTACGTATTTTTTCCTCAGCTTTCCAATGATGTAGGTAGTTTTTTCAAAATTTTCCATTTTCATCTTCAAAAACCCTTTCACATTCTATTTCTCGCACAAAACATCTCGGGCACTCTTTGGAAAATATCCTTTCCTACTTAAAAAATGTTCAGCTTTCGATCTAGAGGGTCAACAAAATTATTAAAAATACACTTTTTGAGATATAACATGTTTTGTACTTTTTGAAGGTAAAAATGGCAAATTTCGGAAAAACTGTTTACGTCATTGGAAAGCTGAGGAAAAAATACGTCGAAAATGCTTATCAAACAATTTTTTAAAGTACATTTTAGTATCATAAACGTGAGTTAGAAATAGCACGATTTGGGGCTCGCGCGCCGCGCGCTGGGACAGTTGACGTGAAACGCCTCATATATCACATTCAAAATTGTCTATAAATTTGGAGCTGATACATGGAGCCGTTCTTGAGAAATTACGATTTGAACAAAAGGTTAAAAAAATTTTAACCTCAAATATTTCTGAAATTTCTGGACTAATCATTTTGCCCAAAGAACTCAACCGAGAACTATCCAAAATCTACCTGTACAAGGAATTTCAAAGCGATTAAGTCAATTTTACTCCCGTAATCGTTGTACATACAAAACTCATTTTTTTCACATTTCAAATTTTTTCTCAAAAACTAGTCGACAAAATGGATTCAAATGTTTACAGATTATAGCTATTTATATTTTGCATTATCATAATTTTTTTCAAGAAAATTGACCGTTTAGTTTAGGAGTTGTAAGCTTTTTAAGAAAAAAAAAACATTTTTTTGTTAATAACAAAAGAACCGTGATAGCTAGAGAAATTTTTTTTTTAGAAAATATAGGTATTTTAATGCTCTTTCGAATGCTATACATTAGATTCAAATATCTCAGCCATTTTTTTTTCTTTATCTAATAATTTTCCTCAATTGTACACAAGCTCATCTGTAAGTTGCTAAATTTTTAAGTCGCTAAAAATTTTTTTCGCGAAGTTCTACGATTTTGACACAAAATTTTCCAGTTCTGCCTACTGTGCGGCGCTGCGCTCTGCCGCTGCTGCTAACTGCTGCCCGCGAACTACCGGCTGCTCGCTATGACCTAGCGTTACCAGGGCAGCCGGTCTTTCCCGCACAACGCCGCTGTGTTAACCTCTCAAGCGACTATTGTGATACTTACTCCCGCTACCGATGTTCCTCTAGGAGGCAATGCCCGCGACTAGCTGCAGCTGCTGAAAAGGGCAGAGGGCGGTATTCGGGAAATCATGCATAGGTTAAGGCGCGCTCAATAAGTACTCGTGAAGGGGCGCGAAACCTGAACAAGTACTAACATAAAACGCGACAGGCCGAGACTAAACCACGCACGCACGCGGCCGCCGATGCATGACGTCAACAGGTTACTCCGCGACAATAAAAGAAGAAACGCATACGTCAAGCGCGACTTACTCTCGGCTGGCCAGCCATGGCAGGCTCTATCACGATCGACGGCTATCTCTCTCTTCCTCTCGCTGCTATTGGGGCGGGGATGGAGCGTGCCTCACTGTCCCCGGCCTCTTCTATCGCTGTCTCTTTCTCTCTCTTCCTCTTGCTCGCTCGCGGTGGGTGGCGGCGCAGTGGCGGTCACAGTTGCAGCGGTGGTGGCACGGAACACTCACACGACCTATTTCTACACGTCACGGTGACGGCGACTACTTTCGCGTGTCACGGCGAGAATCAACATCGCCTCGGCGTCCCTTTCGCGACAGCACCGCGGCTTCTTCTCCGCCTGCCTCGATCGCGCACCGTGTGGCGCGCTACGAGGCATTCGACGTTCCGGCGCGTGAGATTCGAATCTCGTACCGCCGTCTACTCGGTTACTCGACTCATATCGGCGCCCGTTACACCCCCCACCCAGATTTGGCGTACTCCTGACGCTACATCGACAAAAGAAAAGGGGATAGGGCGCAGAAATAAGTCGTCAACGTTTCAATAGGTGCGGAATTTTCTTTATATTCCCTCCTTAAAGTCCTAAGCACGTTTCGGCGGGTGGTTTGCACGGCCTGAGCATCGGCGCGTGTCCTTCACGCCGGCTCTCCCACAGGCCATGCAGTACCTCACCTGTGGAGGCGGGGGAAGGATGGCTGCCCTTGCGGCGTGGCCCAGGTTGTCGGCGAGATCACGCTCGCGGCTCCGGGTCTCTTCCGAGCGTGCCCGCACCTCCGCAAACGCCGCCTCCTCGGCCCGACGCTCGGCCTGAGCGGCCTCCAGGTCGGCGCGGGCGCGGCACCGGGCCTCCTCCTCTGCAGCGGCCCTCTTGAGGCGTGACTCTCGCCGCTCCGCGAGCCAGGTGGCGGTATGCTGTAGCTCCTCCTTCTTTTCGCCGATCAGCTGCCGCCACCCGGTGATTTCCGCCGTCTGGGGTGCGGTGTTAACGCCACACCATCCTTCGAATGCGGCGAAGCGTCATCGCGGGCGCGCTGGGCCTCCCTGTCCAGTTCGCGGGCCAGCTCCAGGGCCCTGGTCACGTCGGCCCAGGTGGAAGGCGGCTGACCGGCGCTCTCCTCCGTCTGGGTCGCGCTGTCGCTGGTGGTGGGCTTCGGCCAGCCAAGCGGGATGGTCGCAGCCGGAGGGGGGCTGAGCTCGTCGCGCGGTGACGCCAGCGAAACTCCTGGACTGTCTCGGTCGGCCTCCTCCTGGCTCTCCTGCCACTCCTCCAGCAGCGGCCGCTCCCACGCGGCCTCCTCCAGTTGCTCCCGCCCTCGGGCGAGCCGTTTCTCGCGGAGGACGTGGAGGGCGGCCTGGGTGGTTCCCTTGACCGCCATACCCAGGTCCACGTTAATAAGGCCCGCCAGTACCTGCTCTAATGCCTCCTCCGAGGCCTCCAACATCTGTAACAAGGCAAAAGGAAAAGTGGTAAGGCTGTGGTGTTGGAGCTTTGGACGTCGCAGGCTCGCTGTGGTTTCCCACCGGCTGCGACGTAGGAAAGCGGAAGGGTCAGGTGGCTTTTCGAGGGCGCCTGCGTCCTCGCCGCGGTTGGGCTGTGGCGGATGGGGCCACCGGATTCGGCCCGAGTGGGTCTACTACCGCTGCTCGGGCTCCCGCGGGTCTTCCGCGTCCTCTCCGTAGAGGAGGTGAGGCGGGCGGTGCCACCGGGGTCTGCTCGAGTGGGTCTACTACCACTGCTCGAGCACCCGGGGGCCTCCCGCGTCTCCTCGGAAGCGTTTCGTCCATAAGGGCGTCGCCGGGGGGCTCACTCATTGGCGTGGCCTCCGTGTCGACCATCCCTTCCGGCTCGTCGGGCTCTGGCGACGCAGAGTTGTAGCTTTTCAGCTGTTCCGCAGCCACCACCTCTTCTACCTCACTACCGGCGCCTACCTGTAGGTGTTAGGTCCAAGGGCATCCGTAATCCAATACGGACCTTCGAACTTCGGCGCCAGCTTCGCCGCAATGCCCTTAGCGGCCGAGGATAGGGGATGGCTGCGCTTCCACACTCTGTCACCTGGTTTGAAAGTTGGCTCGCGCCTGCCGGTGTCATAATAGCCGGCTTTGCGTTCTTGAGCCGCGCGCGCGTAACTGTGGAAGAGCCTCCATTCGCTTCTTCCAGCGAGCCAAACTTTCTTCTTGAGCCCGGTTGTCTGCTGCTACCTCTTGCATCCTTCTTTGCGTGCCAGGGAGTTCTGGCTGTCTCCCATAGAGCATTAGAGCCGGGCTCATCCCAGTAGAACTTTGCTCAGCCGTATTCATGGCGAAGAGAAGTTCCGGAATCTTCTCGTCCCCTGTACTATGCCGCTCTGTAAGGTAGGAAGCGACCATCGTCTTTAGGGTACGGTTGGCACGTTCTAACGGATTAGCCTGAGGATGGTAGGGGGGAGTCTGGGTGTGGTGCATACCGCGCTCCCGCAGGAAGTCTTCCACGGCATGTTTCTTAAACTATGTGCCGTTGTCAGACAGGAAGACTTCGGGACAACCGAATCGAACAAAGATCTTCCGACTTACTTCCACTATCACCGTCTTGGCGTTAGCCTTACGTATGGGAGATGCCTCTACCCACCTGGTGAAAAGGTCTTGGAACACCAGGATGTACTCGCAGCCTTTGGAGCTTCGAGGCAACGGTCCGATGATGTCTCCAGCCACGACTTGCCAGGGTTTGTCGATGACTCGGCACCCCATGAGGCCGGCTGGAGCCTTTTGTTCCACCTTGAAGCGCTGGCACGTCTCGCAGTTTCCCACGTACTCCTGCGTTTCCGCATAGTAGCGCGGCCAATAGTAGCGCAGCGCGACTCTGGCGAACGTCTTCTCTCGGCCGAGATGTCCGGCGGTGGCGTCGTCGTGGCATTCCTGCAACACCTCGCGACGATGCTCTTCTGGTACTACCAGTTTCCAGGCATCGTCGTCGTCGCCGAGGGTTGAGCCTACCTCTGAGTTGAGGCGGTACCGATAGAGATTGCCTGCTACGAGTTTGTAGGTAGGGTAGTCATTGAGCTGCTCTTGGACCTTGGCGCACCACGCCTGATACCACGTGTCCTCGGTATCGGTGCATCACGACACCGCAGCCACTTCTAGCCCGTCCTCATCCTCATACATACGAGAGAGGGCGTCTGCCACGTGGTTCAAGGCGCCTTTGCGGTGTTCAACGATGAACTTGTGGCCTTGCAGCTCCAATACCCAACGAGCCAACCTGCTCGTTGGGTTTTTCAGTTGGCAGAGCCATCGCAAGCTGCTGTGGTCTGTCACTACCTTAAACTCGTAGCACTCGATGTATGGGCGAAACTTTTGGATGGCCCATACTACTGCGAGGCACTCTCGCTCGGTAACGCTATAGTTACGCTCCGCCGATGTTAGCACACGGCTCGCGAACTCGATCACCCTATCCTGCCCTTCTAACTCTTGGAGTAGCACTGCGCCTAGGCCCACGTCACTCGCATCCGTCTGCACGATGTATAGCCCCTCGGGATGAGGTCGGTGCAGCACTGGAGCGGTCATCACCATCGCTTTCAGCAGTTCGAAAGTGTGCTGCTGCTCCTCGAGCCACTCATACTTCTGGTTTTTCTTAATCAGGTTCGTGAGTGGCTCAACGATGGTGGCGTAGTTCGGTATGAACTTTCGATACCACGAGGCGGTGCCTAGGAACCTCCGCAGTGCTTTCAGGTTCTTGGGCACCGGATAATTCCTGATTGGTTCGACCTTGGCCGGGTTGGGCCTCGTGCCGTCCCGGTTAACGAAAAAGCCCAGATATACTACCTCTGGTTTGCAGAAAACGCACTTATCTGCATTAAGCGTCAATCCAGCGGCTACTAGCCGTTCTAGCACCATTCGGAGGCATTCCTTATGCTTCTCGAATGTCTCGGCGACAATTATAATGTCGTGGAGTTAGGCATAGACGTACGGCTCTAGCTCGGATCCAAGCACCTGGTCTATGAGCCGCTGGAAGGTGGCGGGCGCGTTCCTAAGCCCATACGGCATCCGCCGGAATTGGTATACCCCAATCCCGGGACCGTAAAGGCTGTTATAGGCCACGATTCCGCCGCCAGAGGTATCTGGTGGTAAGCAGTCTTAAGGTCGAGCGTGGAGATGAACTTCGCCTTCCTTAATTTCCGCAGAATATCTTGCATATTCGGTAGGGGATAGGCGTCTGGTTCCGTGACTGCGTTCACCTTGCGCAGGTCTTCACAGAGCCGCCGTGTTCCGTCACTCTTCCGGGTCATCACGATGGGGCTCGACCAACCGCTTCGAGAGGGTTCGATCACGCCTTTTTCGAGCATCTCCTTTACTTGGCGGTGCATCTTGCACCTTATCCGAGACTGAATAGTGCTTCTGCTTGATTGGTCGAGTGTCCCGTAGAGTGATCTCATGCTCCACGCCCGTTACGCATCCTAAGCCTGGCGGAAGCTTGCTCAGGATGGCGTCTACCATTTCCTTCAGCTTCGCCCGCTGAAGGTCCGTAGCGTCCTCGAGCCCGATAGCAGACACTGGTCTTGGATCGGTCGTCAAGCTGGGTACTTCCAGCTCGACATAGGCTTCTGAGTCCTTACAGAAGAGCCTATCCGAATCCGGATCAAGTACAGCCCTGAACGCACGTACAAAGTTTACCCCTAAGTAGCAGTCTGCATCGAGCTGGGGCATAATGGCGACTCTAATTTCGCGAGTAAGCCCCCCCCCCCCCCGGTGAGTGGGAGAAACACATGGCCTAACAAGGGGCTGTGACTACCATCCGCAAGCCTCACGCCGTGTTTCTCGGACGCTATGAAATCTTTCCCTAGTGCCGTGGCCAGTTGGAGGCCGACGGTGCCCATCACCGTGGTGGATGCTCCCGGATCCAGCAACGCTCGGAGGTTGAACTTACCCACCTCAATTCGAACCCATCAGCGCGTCTCTGCGTTGGTTGGTCGGCCGACGGAAGCTTCTCCTCGGTCGGGAGGCGGATGAGCATCTGACTCCTCAGAGGCCGGGCGAAGGTCGCACGCGGCCGCAGTGTCCTCGCACACTGGAGTCGCGTTCGGGCTCGGCACTCGGAGTGACGCCGGGGTTGGCTCGAGTGGGTCTACTACCATTGCTCGAGCTCCCAGGAGACTTAGGGCGGGGGCGATTTCCTCTAATCGCCCCCCATCCCGTTTCCCGAACAATTAGGGCAATACCTTGCCATGTAGCCGATTTTGCCGCATGAGTAACAACTCAGCGGCGGCCGCGGCTCCCCTGGGGGTTGACCCTCGGGTTTGGCAGGCGGCGCGGAGTCCCCTCCCGAACTCGCGTCCTTGCCGGCAGTTGGCGCCGGGTGCCTCTATGCTCCCGTTCGCCCAGGCGGCTCACGCCCTCTACGCGGGCCAACAGGTGCACGGCCTCGATGGGGACGTTCGCTCGGAGCTCTCCATTCTGGGGTTCCCCATGTCTGCGAGACTCTGCTTCAGGACCCTCCGAAGCATGTCCTCTAGACTTTCCTGCTTGGGGCCCCTCTCCTCTTCCACCGCTGCCACCTTTCTCTCCTTGATCCCCTTCTGCTTGTGCGGCGTATCGCACGGAGAGGGAGGCTTGTACGCCATTTCTGGCAGCAAGGTGGCTCCTGGCGGTGGCGGCGGAGATAGGCCTTGGAATACTCCAGGGTTTGCTCAGCATCTACCGCCAAGTCGAGCAGCTCCTCGATGGTTCGGAAGTCCGATTTCCGATCCATAGACTGAAACCGCGGCTTGAGGTTGCGATGGAGCTGGTCCAGCTGATGTTCGAGGCTGGGGGCGGGCAATATCTTCCTCATTATCGGCTCGTGCCATACCAGCGTCGCGCAGCCGTCACAAATTCCTGCCACGTGGTCCACTTTTCCTTCTCATTCCTGTACCACGTGGCGGCCGCGTCGGTGAAGAGTACCGATAGCGACGATAACACCTCTTCTTCCGTCAATTTGGCCAGGACTCTGTAATCCTCCAGCCTTGCCAAGAATACGTCTATGCTCTGGGTCTTCGCGCCCAAGAAGCGTATTTGCCACTTCCGCACTATTTGGCCCATATCTCTTGAGGGGTATAACCCCGACCGCGAGAAATTGGCCGAAATGCCTGGCGCGGAGTAGTTGTGCCAGCTCGAACTTCTCGCCGTATTTTGGCGGTCACCCCCCTCCCAGGCTGGGTTTACATCCCGTAAATCAGCCTGGTCTCTAGGGTGAGCTGGCGGTGGCGAAGGCTGCCTACGGTCCCATGCTCTGTTCTGCTCTGGGATCGTGAACGTGTCTTCGAATCTCACGTTCAGTCCTGGCCTGGTGTCCGCTATCTGGGTGCTGGACGCTGTTTGTCGCTGGTGGTCTAGTCTATCCTCCAGTGACTTTACCTTTATTAACAGTCCTGCTATGTGGAGGTTGTACGCTGCTTGTCGCTGCTGGTCTGCTGCTAGCCTGTCCTCCAGCGACCTTACTTTCGTTATCAGCTCCGCCAATAGCAGGCTGACGTCCTTTGGCACCTGGAACTCTGTTCCGTCTCTTGCCTGGAGAAGCAGCATGTCTCCTCGGTGTGGCAGTGGTTCCTCTGCCCCCCTGTCCTGCATGTCGTTCTGAAGGTCGTCTTGTTGCGCGTGCTCCTCTTCATTTGCGTCTTCTTGATGAACTTCCGCGACTTCCTCGTATATGGCATTCTCGTTGTGTTGGGCTCGCGGCGCCGCCTGTGCCGTCGTCTCCCTCAGTAGTTTCGATATCGGCTCGCTCTTCAGTACTGCCTCCAATGGGTGTACGTCCCACCTGGAGGTATCTACAAAGGTGCCGTCGTCTTCTACTAGGAGTTTGCCCAAAAGACTTGACCTCAATGATTTCTGCCGGGCGATCGCGTCTTCCGGCTCCTCTGTCTCTTCAAAGTCATTTGGACAATACATTCCCAACACCCACTTAGTCAGTCTGTCCTTCTTTCTGAAGACTGCGCCATAGCGCCTTATTTCAAGTTGCGCCAGACAGCTGTCAATCTCATTATGTGTGAGAGAAAATGTCTGCCCAATTCTCCACGGCTTCCTGGATGTAATACACCATCACAGTCGCTCGCGAATTTTTGTGTGCGCAAGGGGATTTTCAGTCCAATACCGCGGAACTTGAAAGTGCTTTTGCACTGCCAGTGGTATCCTTCGCAAGGTACCTACTGGATTACCCCTGACGAAGGAAAACACGAGTTTTCCCAACTGGTGTTTTGGTCTCTAATCGCTAGACCCGGGTAATTCGCTTTTTAACCTGCTTGCTTGGAGGTTAGGTCGTTTTATGGTTATTGCGCAAACGTAATTCGCTTGTTTGCGCAGTGTGCAGACGTTTTTATCGCGTGCGCAAACGATTCCGGGTATGCGCACACGTCAAAATCGGTGCACTCGCGATCTCGCGGATGCGTAAGCAATTTCGTGGGGTTTTATGCCTTTAATTGCAAATTGTTAATAAATGAATTGGCTTGTCCAAAGTTTACTTCTTGCGCAAATCTATTCGGCACGCGGGCAATCGATTTCGTGCCGAAGAATCGAAATTTGCGTTTTCCGTACGCTGCGCATAGGCGGCACTAAAATCACTAGGTGTAAAAAATCTACAGCACCGGCTTCAGTGTCGGATTTTCGTCCTATCGCATTGCTGTGCTTCCTCTCCAAAGTACTCGAAAAGATTGCTCATGCCCAAATCACCGAATTTTTAAATAAAAACAAAATTCTAGATCCCTTCCAAACCGGTTTCCGTCGCCACCATAGTACTCAAACAGCCCTACTCAAAATAACGGATGACATACGCATGGCTAAAGACAATAAAAAAGTCTCCCTACTCCTTTTATTCGACTTTAGTAAAGCTTTTGATTCCATCTCCCCTACCAAACTGCTGAGCAAACTGAGACACTTGGGTTTCTCAAGGACTGCGCTTCTGTGGATTATGTCATACTTAAAAGGTCGTACGCAAATTGTTATATCAAAAAACGATGGTAATTCGAGTTCCCTGGAAACGAATCTGGGAGTTCCACAGGGCTCGGTTCTTGGCCCATTGCTCTTCAGTCTATATGTAAATGACTTACAGGAGACACTTAACGGACGGACTGTCAATCACATCTTTTATGCAGACGACTTACAGATTTACACACACCACTATGGGCAAAATCCAGGATGGAATTGCTCGGCTGGCGGATGCGGCTCACTTAGTATCTGGGTGGGCAGTGCGCTCTGGGCTGCGTCTCAATGCCGGGAAAACTAAGGCAATATTTTTTGGGTCGAAAAGGAAAGTTAATGATTTAATTGCAATGCGCCTGCCTGGCATTGGGATGCGGGGCGGAGAGCTCATCCCGTTCAGTGCTGAAGTCGTGAGTCTCGGTGTTACACTAGATAGCAAATTAACCTGGAAATCGCATATAAATCAAGTCACGAAAAAAGTCAACAAGGCCCTCTATAGCTTGCGGTTTATTAGGGCCTGTACCACCGAGACTCTCCGCAGAAGACTGGTCGAGTCGCTGGTCCAGCCTCATCTGGACTACTGCTCGGTGGTGTTCTGTGATGCAACTGACGAACTACGTATTCGACTGCAGCGATTGAGCAATTCATGTGTGCGGTACATATTTGGTGTTAGGAGGGATAAACACATAACCCCCTACAGGCAGCGTCTGGGCTGGCTCCGTACAGATTCCCGCCGCTTATATTTTGCTGCCATTTTAATGTATAAGATTACTCGGTTGCGGGAACCATCATATCTGGCAGACTTATTTAAGGCGCACAAGCCCAGAGCGACTTGTAGGGGCCGCAGCCCGAACTAGAGATACCGCGTGTATCCTCGGAGACCGGTGCCCGATCATTTCAGATACGGTGTGGTCGATTCTGGAACTCTCTTCCTTCCTCCCTGCGCCACCTACCATCATTGTCAACATTTAAGAGGGCGATGCGAAAACACCTTCTCGGCCTCGACGCCTAGCTCTCTTTTGTTGGGGGGGACGTGTCTACCGCCCTCAATCTAGTAATCTAGTAATCTAGTATTTTTTATTGTTTTACTTTTTCAGTCCAGAGAGAAAATCCCATCGACTTACTTTCTGTAGTTTCTATAACTTTTATTATTGTAGCCAGAGAAATAATTTTTGCGAATTTGTGATATTAGATTTTAATAGCTAGAATAATTAAAAGCAAATACTTAAAACTAGTCATTTATATCTGTATTGGAAAGAATGGAGACAAACTGTGATATCACAGACGCAGATAGCTTAGTATTTATATATTATTAGTTTTTAAATATTATACTAATTATTAGTTATATCAACTTTACACTAAATGTATATTTGGAAAATTTATGTTTTATTGACTCTTGTCGCTTTCTAGTGTATTTATGATATGAATTTGTGATCTTTTTATCTAGTGTAATCATAAACATGCTGTTATATTGTTGTATTGTTATGCTATATTCTGTAATTTGTTTTGCCAGATGGTAAATAAAAATCTATCTATCTATCTATCTAATAGTTTCACACGCGTACGCGCAAACGATTCCGCGTCCAAAAACAAAAATCTAATTTTTCGGCCCTTTGCGCATGCATAAACTCGAAATTAGTGATGCGCGCATCTCCCAGTGAGATGCGCTACCGATTCCGCGTGCTAAATCAAAATTTTTATTTTTCGACCCTTTGCGCATCCGCAAACTCGAAATTAGTGGATGCGCGCACCTCCCAGTGAGATGCGCTAACGATTCCGCGATAGTGATTTTCCACTTTTTTTTTCGGTTTCTGCGTATGCGCGGCCTCAAAATTACTGCGCACGACCTCTAGGCCGTCTCCCGCGTCCGCGCTCACGCGCATTTCCCCAAAAATGCGGAAATTTCCGCTAATATCCCTTAAAATGCGAATTGGGTGCGTAATCTGCTACTTTACGCCCCGGCGTGTACGTGAGTTGCCTAACAAAGAGATCGAACACTAGAAACCTATTATTGATAAAAAAAAATTCATAAACAGTGTAATGAATAATAAATAAATAATTGTTAATTAATCTCTTTGTTGCCCTCACTAAGTACTTCAACAATGCTCGGCCTTCACAAGCAATTTCCTCGCTAAGTACGTGCAGGCCGGGTTATTCCCTCCAAGCAAGGTTATAAACCACCAGTTGGTTACCCTTGCACACAATATACACTTTTGTAGTAATTATGCCTCTCGATAATTAATTATTCGCAACGCGAGTCTCGACCTGTTTAAATAATCGAATTATTCCCTAACCTATGCTTTCCAACACGTTAAGGGCGCCAGTTGTAACGAGGTGCAGTTACGGGAGAGGGTATGAATCCCTCTCAGGGGTTCGCGGGATAATATACGGGTGTATTCTACGCCCGGGCAACTCACCGTTGTAGAATTACCTGTAGTCCAGCAGAAGCGCCTCGGCACAGGTTCCGAACATGCGAGCCCGGCTTCTATTGTAGAAAGCCTAGGCCGCTTTCTACTAGAATCGGCGCTGCGCTCTGCCGCTGCTGCCAACCGCTGCCCACGAACTACCGGCTGCTCTCTATGACCTAGCTTTACCAGCGCAGCCGGTCTTTCCCGCACAACGCCGCTGAGTTAACCTCTCAAGCGGCTATTGAGATACTTACTCCCGCTACCGATGTTACTCTAGGAGGCAATGCCTGCGACTAGCTGCAGCTGCTGAAAAGGGCAGAGGGCGGTATTCGGGAAATCATGCATAGGTTAAGGCGCGCTCAATAAGTACTCGTGACTTGACTATTTAAGATAAAAACGAACGGTTTATTTGAAAGATGATTCGCGCTAAGGGGCGCGAAACCCGAACAAGTACTAACATAAAACGCGACAGGCCGAGACTTTAAACCACGCACGCACGCGGCCGCCGATGCGCGACGGAAACAGGTTACCCCGCGACAATAAAAGAAGAAACGCATACGTCAAGCGAGACTTACTCTCGGCTGGCCAGCCATCGCAGACTCTATCAAGATCGACAGCTATCTCTCTCTTCCTCTCGCTGCTATCGGGGCGGGGATGGAGCGTGCCTCACTGTCCCTGGCCTCTTCTGTCGCTGTCTCTTTCTCTCTCTTCCTCTCGCTCGCTCGCGGTGGGTGGCGGCGCGGTGGCGGTCACAGTTGCACCGGTGGTGGCACGGAACACTCACACGACCTATTTCTACACGTCACGGTGACGGCGACTACTTTCGCGTGTCACGGCGAGAATCAACATCGCCGCGGCGTCCCTTTCGCGACAGCACCGCGGCTTCTTATCCGCCTGCCTCGATCGCGCACCGCGTGGCGCGCTACGAGGCATTCGACGTTCCGGCGCGCGAGATTCGAATCTCGTACCGCCGTCTGCTCCGTTACGCGACTCATATCGGCGCCCGTTACAACACCAAATTATAAAATACACCATAAAAACCCCATAGACACTCCATGAAATTATATATTCATGAATCATGTGCCATTAGCTTCCAAAATCCGATAAAATATCGAAAACCCCCATAAAAAACCCCCATGAATCTGAAAATTTTGTATGTAGGTACACTTGCCATGGTACAAAGAGGCTATATGCAAAAGTTATAAAATACACTATAAAACCCCCACAGACACCCCATAAGGCCATATATTCATGAAACATGTACTGTTAGTTTCCAAAATCTGATAAAATATCGAAAATCGCTAATTTAATTAAATGTAGGTACATTTGCCATAATACACTATGCCTTGTCAAACCGAAGGCATACACATACACACACACACACACACACACACACGCCTATACACAAGTTATAAGATAATACTGCAGCGTCAAAGCGAACTGGTCTTGAAGGCTTAGTTTATCGTGGTGTACCGTAGCGCTGCACATGTACACACACACACTCACACACACATGTTTTGATGCGCCAAAGTGAAGCCATAACTATTCTCTCTCTCTCACTGCTTTTCTTTCTGTCTCTGAATTTTCGCTGATGCAGCGCTATAGGCCGTGTCATGTGTTTGGGGTGTGTGTGTATGTGTGTGTTTGTGCGTGCGTGCGTGTGTGGGCGTCTGTGTGCGTGCGTGCGCGTGCGTGGGTGTACGTGAAAGTGTTAGACCGGCGAGCCACGTTCGTAGAATAATATTATGCTGATGCAGCTTTCTTTCGCTCTCGCGTCTGGCCCCGCGCTATGCGTCGTCAGCATCCCGAACTTTGACCCCGGCTGGCGCCTGCTGTCAAGGTCAGGTTTGTTGTGACGGCCCATAACGCGGGGTATACTACTAACGACAAATACCGAAAATACGACTTGTTGCTACAATGAGATGTTGTCCCTATCAAGGTATGGAATGCAGAATAACTTGAATAAAGAGGCCTGTGGAATAGCAAAAATACAGACTAACAAGAAGGGAGTGAGTAGCGAGTGCTAATAAGAATCGCCGAGTATTAGAAGAGTGCCGCATCTCTACGAGTACACTTGAAGTAGTAGCGAGTATACTCGTAGTAGTATCGAGTAATCTTTTTTTGGGAAATTAATCTATTTGCGGTATTTATAACGTGAATAGTCTAGTAACTTATTTAAGAATAAGGAATTAAATGAAATAGTCGAAAATATTCGACTTTTTCAGAGTTTACTCAAAAGTGAATAGCCCCTCAGATCGTGCCCCATGTTGTCGGCGGGCAGGCAGGGGCGGTAGCGGCAACACTCCCGGCTCTTGGCGATTCCACGGCGGTCCAACCGCATTATAGTTGGCTGTGTCGTGCTGGCCATGGCCGCGGGGCCGACAAGGTAGAGCACGCTTGGATGATGAGGTTCTAGATTCGTTAGACACGCGCGCGCGCGTGGATGTGTGTGTATGCGTGCGTGCGTGCGTGCGTGAGTGCGTGCGTGTGTATATGTGTGATCACTTATGAGCGGGTGGGTAGCATAGTTTTCGATAGCCCGTTTCGTTGCTTTTTAATATTAAATTTCACCAGGGATACAAGAGCTCGCCTCAGGGTGTTTGCTATACGATGCTAAATTATGATGTACTTTTTAGCGAGATTTAATCCTTTCACACTTCGATTATGACAATTCGAAGTCAATTCTCTAACTAAGTTCCTAGTCAATCGGCACTTTATTGTATCATGGCAATTTGCCATCTTACAATATGTATAAGATATATTCTGGTGCTAAAGTGTGCATAATAAACATGCGTACAATTCTTAGATGCATAAACCACACTGTTCCTATTAATTATATCTGACAATCTAGGTTTTTATTTAGTCAAAGACCCTTTTTAAGCTGTCTAATTAATTTTTATTATGTGCTTTCAGAACAAATTGGTACAGGATAATGCAAAGTATATTCAGGAAGTAGTAATAACACGAAGTCTAGAATTATACAAAAGTGTTACTGGCAAAGAATTTAGTAAACTAATCGCTTTACAGAAACAACTTTGCCTTGAGCCAGCATCAACATCGAACAAACCGAAACCAATTCCTCGGATTTCAGTACCAAAATACTCTACGTCTGAGTACATTTAATTAATAGTTTTTAAAATAAATTAATTTGATATTTTAATATTATTATGTTTATGAACACCATATTTATTAATAAAGTCAATGTAATAGTTACTTAAAATTTATTTTATGTATACAATAGTTTTACAATGTCAATTTTGGTTATGAACATGATGAAAACTGCAATCTGAACAAAATAATATTAATAATTAATGCGAATTACCTAACATATGCTATTTATATCATGAGTTTCACTTTTTGCTTCCAATTTTCTTCGTTTTTCTCGAATATCAGCTAAAGTTTGTTCAATACTTCTTTGATCCTTTTTGTTTTCACATGGAACTATAAAAGAAATAAAGATGAATGTAAATATAACGGTGTCTCAACTTTGAGTTATTTTTATTATGATACGAAAAAATTATCTTGCTTAAAAATAATATAAAATCTTTGAATGTCGCTAATGTATGAGACATCTTTTTTGTATATTGATTTAAACTAATTTAGTACATTATAACTATTTCTATACCACAGCTAATGAACAGGTAACGTAAATGTTACCTCTGTATATTAACTTGTGACACTACAAAATTCTGATGTGCCATAGTTCTAACATAGAAAAAATAGAAGATTCATAGTAACAAAATTTCAATGATATATAATTTTTGTAGTTAATAAAGATACTCTTACGAAAAAACATCCGAAGTACTCTAATCCAAACTAAGTAGGAGAGGGCGGGGGTCCGGATCACAGATTCGGCTGAGACTTTGGGATAGATTTTTCGATGTAGAAATATGAAGAAAGTTACAATATTAGACTCTAACGCTCGAAAAACTGGACATTTTTAGCTTTATTTTGAAGACTTGTAAAAAGTTTTTTTAACTTCTTAAAACGGTGATCCTTTACCTTCGAAGTCTTAAATATCATTTCAAAATTCCATTTTTACATTCCCCTTTGCTCTAGTCCCTTAATCCTGTAAGATTTCGTTAGTATTTTATTATATAAGTTTTTGTTGATCGCGAGACAAAGTTACAGATATAATTACGCTAGTTTTTGCCAGATTCAAGTTTATAAGAATACGTTATGTTTTGTACTGTAATAAGAGCGCAAAGTAGAGAACGAAAGAGAGCGACACATCGCACGCTGCACAGCAAGTAGCATAAGTAGCGCACATTTCTCCACGCACATTTATCGAGCCCGCCAGAAAGGCGTGCAGTTGCCGGTGGAAAGCGCGCGTGCACGCGAGAGAGAGAGAGAGAGAGAGAGAGAGAGAGAGAGAGAGAGAGAGAGAGAGAGAAATTATGAAAGTTTAAGATACAAACTTTGAGATATTTAATTCAAGAATAATAACGTATTCCCATGTATAGGAGTATAACAAAATAATAATACATAGTAAAAAAAAAATACACAAATACAAAGGAAAAAAGAGATCAAACTCAATACTATAAACATTTTACAAATTTTTCGCTTACGTTTGCTCGAACAGATGTTCATATAAGACATCGCTGAAACAATGATATAACATCGTGGTTACACTCTGGAGGAGTGACGCCCAGGGTGCAAGACCAGACACGACAAGTTTTGGTAACTTACAAAACTTCACAAACTTACAAATGCTTTCGATAACGTTTCATACAAAGGTAGCGGATGCTTCGAATGCCGGCAATGGTATATAAGACAGCCGATGAAATATTTGCGCGAACAGCCAACGTAATTTGGTTTGGTACGGTGTAGTTGATTCGTCACGAGGAAGATTATAAATAAACCGGATTCCGCCATTCATCAAACGTTGTATTTTCAAATCGAAGTAAGTGAATTTTAATATCCAGGGACAACAGCCATGCTGGCTGACCTAATCTATACAATAGGGTGTTGCAAAACACCTTCATTTTTGAATTTTCATTCGGTATACCTAAAAAACGTTGTCTTCTGGTTCCAAAAATAGTTTGCCAATAAGATTATGAAAAAAAAAAAAATGTTTTACCCCCTCCCCAAGCTAAAAAACCGCTGCTAACTGAATTAGCAGAATCCTTTCTCAAAGAGTATCTTCAATATTTTTATGACATTTTTTATTGCACATTTAAATTAAAAATGAGAGTTTAAAGTTGAAACAGTGAAACAGTATTATAATCCGCGTTTCATTTAATAGTTTCAAAATACATAAATAAAGAGGGAATTAAGCGTATTGCAAGAATATACCGAAAAAGTTATTTACAAATCACTATTATATTTTTCGAAAAAGTTGCTACTTTTTCAAATTGTCAATTGTAAGTCAAAAATTGCTAGTAAGTAGTTTTGAAATGTATAATTTAGAAGGAAATAGAATGTACGTTGAGGGTATCAGTCTACAGTTGAAATGTAATGCCGAAAAAGTTATTTATAATTCATAAAATTATTTAATTTTTCTAAAAAATAACTACTTTTTCAAATCCGTATTTTTAAGTAAAAAATAATTCTCGAGTAGTTTTAAAAGACATGATTTAGCAGAAAAATGAATATAATTAAAGAATATTGGCCTCCATTTAGCATATCTTGAATAAAAAATTACGAAAAGAATTTTACAAAATTATTATTTTTTTTTTTTTAAATAAGACCTTAAAGTCATCCATTTGACTCCAAAATTTAATCAGGTCTAACAAGGAGTGTATCTCAGATCCGGGTAATGGATCCTCACCAGCTCACAGGATCTTTCTTTTTTTACCTAAAAATGAAAGTCTGTGTGATACTAGATCCTAACGCTTTGAGGATTCTGAGATAGTCCTGGAATTATTTAAAAATTGAATGGTTTTTTTTTCACTAAAATTACAGTTTGGGCGGGTGAACCTTGTTCTAATATCTATAAACAAGCAGACAGACATGATTACTTGCTTGAATTATGGTATCACATGGTAAAATGTATAAAAATCTCTCATAAAAGTATTCTTAATTATTTTACATTACCTTATTTGATGATGTAAAAGCCTTTGAATTGCTTATTTGGCGATAAAACCTTGCATTTATACCTGCAAATAAGCATTTAGATATTATTATTACTTAAGTTATGGTTTTATATGGTAAAATATATTATAATTTTTCACAAAAATACTATTTTTAACTTACATTACCTTCTTTGAAGTCATATAATGCCTTCTTTCCCAATATTTCTTATTTAAACTGCAATATAAGCAGTTGTCGCCTTGGAGGACTTGGTCGCCTTGAAGGCATTGTATGACTTCAAACAATGTAATGTAAATTTAACAATAATAGTTTTGTGAAAAATTATAATATATTTTATCATATAAAATCATAACTTAAGTGATAATAATGTGTGAATGCTTATTTACATGTATAAATAAAAGGTTTTATCGCCAATAAGCAATTTAACGGCTTTTACGTCATCAAATAAGGTAATGTAAAATAATTAAGGATACCTTCATTAGAGATTTTTATACATTTTACCATGTTATACCATAATCAAGCTAGTAATCACGTCTGTATGCTTGTTTATAGGTATTAGAGGAAGGTTCATCCGTCAAAACTGTAATTTTAGTGGAAAATACCATTCGATTTTTAAATAATTCCAGGGCTTGTATCTCAGAATCCTCAAAGCGTCAGGGTCTAGTATCGCACAGGCTTTTATTTTTTGGTAAAAGAAGAAAGATTCTGCGAGCTAGTGAGGATCCATGACACGGATCTGAGATACACTCCTTGTAAGTTAAAACATACCTAAGGGGCATGCGAAAGTTCAGCTAATTCCGTCCATTCGTTCAAGAGTTACGCGGGGGACAAAATTTGGTTGCACACCCACACACACCCACACACGCACACGCACTCGCGCACACACACACACATACGGGTAACCCGGTAAACGGATGTCCACTCGGTGGTTCCGATCGGGGTATAGTAGACCCGATGGCTGCGGCAGGTCTCCAACTCGGATATGGAGGAGACCAATCACTCGCTAAAGGCTCTGGGGGTAATGGTTTTGGCCCCCAGCTGCCTCCAAACGGCTACCAAAGCCCTATCAGCGCGGTGGCACACTTGGCCGCGTCGACAGGAGCAGCAAGAAGCGCAGCTCTAGCTACAAAAGACAGAGTATTCGACGCCTAGAAACACATCGAGGGAGCAGAGTCGAAGGAAGACGAGCTACTGAGTAAGATTCAAGAGAATCTAGACAAGACGGATGCAGTGGTCGGTGAGGCACGTAACATCCACAAGTGCGTCAAGGAGGATCTGCAGAAAGTAATGTCCTTCATGCGACGACTAACCAGTGCCAGAGAAGCAACTGGCAAGATCAAGTCGAGCTTTGACCTAATACTGCTGAACAGTGACCGACGCCCACAGTGCTCAGATGTCTCGGTACAGACTGCAGTACCAGAAGGAAAGAGAAAGGTAAGGTCGCCCTCATCCGTAGCAACTATCAAAAGGCGGAGAGAAGACAGAGGAATAACCGTGCAGTCTCAGCCCCAGAGGACTGGAGGGGTGAACCTAAACGTCCCACTGACCACACCGCTGACGCCAGGAGTTATTCGGGAAAAACCTCAACTAATCCTGGACTTATTCAACACGTGTTTGGAAAGAGGTAATTTCCCGAAACAATTGCAACGCCAAAAACTGATCCTCATACCGAAGGGTAAAAACAAGGATCCCAAGGCACCATCCTCTTGGAGACCATTATGCATGCTTGACTCTACGGGCAAGCTATATGAGAGAATGATTCTCAACCGCATGCAGAGCGAATTAGACGACCCGGAGAATGAAGGGCTATCGGAGATGCAATACGGATTCCGTGCAGATCGGAGCACTTTGCACGCGGTGCAGGAAGTGCAGAAAAGAGTAGACAAAGCATTCTCCATGAAATCGCAGCCGGGAGGCTTCTGTGCCATGGTAACACTCGATGTTAAAAACGCCTTTAACACGGCCAACTGGGAATATATATATATATATATATATATATATATATATATATATATATATATATATATATATATATATATATATATATATCAAGTCCTTAACAGAAGACTCCCTGAATATCTAATGAGGGTGGCTAGCTGCTACCTAGAGGACAGGACGCTGGTGGCGAAAACGGACGATGGCACTACAGAAGTCGCGATCACGGCAGGAGTCGCTCAAAGATCTGCAGGTGGTCCCACGATATGGAACATACATTACGACGGGCTGCTGCAGCTCAAACTATCTAAGGACGTGATTTTAGTAGGATATGCGGATGGTTTGGCCATGGTGGCAGTAGCCGCAGCTATACAAGAACTAGAGTGGAAATGCAACGAGTCTCTAGAAATAGTCAGTCGCTGGATGAAAGCACACGGCCTCGAACTAGCCCAGGAGAAGAACGAGGCTGTTCTCATAACAAAGAGAAGAAAGTTTGAGTATCTCAAACTCTAACTAGATGGCAACACGATACAGTTCCAGGATAGCATCCGGTACATGGGGTTATGGATCGACAGGCACTGGAACTTCAAAGTCCACATCAGGCGAACATCGACCAAAGCAGGGAATGTAGGTACGGCGCTACAATAGTTGATGCCCAATGTGGAAAGATTTAAACAAGGCAGCCGAGCACTTCTGGCGACTGGGTCCACTCGGTGCTACTCAACGGCTCGCCTCTATGGGGTGCCCATGCGCACAACGGCGCAGTCATGAAGAACATGGCTCCTGTACAGCGACGAATAGCACTTCGGGTTATTAGCGGATATCGTACCATATTACTGGGCGTAACCTTGCTCCTCGCAGGTATAACCCCGATATGGCTATTTGCTAAGGCAAGAGCCAACGTGTGGGAGAGGCAGTAACGAGAGGATGAGACATCCACCCTACTGGATATCAAAAGGGAACCCCACGCAGCCCTACTGCAAGAGTGGCAAGGTGAATGGAGCGCACACCCTAAAGGCAGGTGGACACATACGCCTATTAGGGGCGTCAAAGAGTGGACGACCCGAAAACACGGAAGACTCGATTACTGGGTCAAGCAGGCACTCAGTGGACATGGGTGCTTCGGCGTCTACTTGTTTAAGTATAAAAGGCGAAGCGATTCAAGCTGCCAGGACTGTGGCGCCGAATGGGACGACGCGGAACACGCGTTTTTCTACTGCAGATTCTACATGGAGGAGCGGGTCCAACTACAACAGAGTATTGGCGCACTCTTAGAGCCAGAGACACTGATAGAAGTCATGCTATCAGAAATCACGTAATCAGAAAGGAGCGAAAAACAGAAGAGGAGACACAGCGAATGATGAATCACAGACCCTTGGACTAGAGGGAAGGAAAGGTCGACGCGCAAAGAGATGGGTCTGGGTGTGTGTGTGTGTGTGTGTGTGTGTGTGTGTGTGTGTGTGTGTGTGTGTGTGTGTGTGTGTGTGTGTGTGTGTGTGTGTGTGTGTGTGTGGGTGTGTGTGTGTGTGTGTGTGTGTGGATAAACTGTCGAGCCCGAACCCCTAATCCCTTGGCCGCAAGGCTAAGGGGGCGGAGAGTAGGGATAACGACAGCAACGGCGACGGGTCCAGCGGATCAGAATGGGCCCCACTGAAGGAATGCTCACGCGGTGCCGGTGGGGTTCCGGTGTCGCAGAGCCACTGGCTGGGGAGCTTGCTCCCTCCACGCCCACTACAAAAAAAAAAAGTACTTACCTACATACAAATATACCTACATACGTAAATACGTACAGACACATACACATACACACACACATACGCTGCGCGTGAGTTGTCGCACGAGCGATGTGAGGGCGAAAAACGCGCAGGTTCACACAACCCACTATATGCACGAGTGCAATGTACAATTTTTTAACACGACTATCGTAAAATTCGTACTCGTTTCCCGCCGAAAAGCCTCACTCTCGTTTACAGCGCAACGCACTGTTTGTACCCGAGCCGAAGGCGAGGGCACATGTGCGTGGCGCTGGGAACTAGAGTAGGGGTAGGGAATGAACATAGCACTTTTTTCCCGCTTCGGCAGGAATAAAGTACGAACTTTACGATGGGGTGTGTTAAAAATAGATTTTTTTAAAACCTATTATTCTGACTCGGGAACGTCAAAAATATTGTAATTCATAAAAATCCTTGATTCCAAAATTTTCAACGTTACAAATCTTTCTCTTTGAGAAAGCAATTATTATTGGATAATTTGCTGCTAATTATCCGCAAATTATCCATAAAAGCCAAAATTTCCGAAAGTGACCTGTCAACTTAACCTTTAGAGGACCGGGATTTGAGCTGCTCTATTCCCCATAGAAAACCCATGAAAAAGGTATCTCATATCATGGATTCATCATGGGTAAAGTGTCGAACATGGGTTGAGCCAGTATACTGGCTTTCCGGTCCTCCAATGGTTAAAGGACGTTTGGAAGTCTCTGGGACTATCTCAGAAAAGTGGCGATATCGAAAACGAAGTCAAACTTATAGAAAGTTCCACGACTTCTCGAGGCTTCGAGAGATTTTCAGAATATTTAGGGGATTTCCAAATTTCCTAACAAAATTATTTAATTATAACATGAAAAAAATCCTTCTTTATTAATAATTAGTTAACAAATATTAAGAAGTGCAAATATAGGTGAATAAAACCTCATTTTTTTACACAGAGAAAACATAGAAAAAGACCCAAATTAAAATAGCCGGGAGATAAGAGATCTGGGCAGAAGAGAAGCGCCACGCAGATGGGCATCAGCGAATATGGGAAGAGAAAAATACCAAAATTAAAGTAGTCGGGGGAAGCAAGCTCCAAGCATAAGTCGAAACAGCATGCAGACGGTCAGCAAAGGATATAGATAGAAGTAATCCCCAAAACCAAAGTATCCGGGGGATACGACATCCAGGCAGAAGAGAAGAAGCACATAGACGAGCAGCAATAGTATACCTACAAAAAAAATCCCAAAACTAGAGTAGCCGAGGCACGTGTGATCAAGGTAGATGTGGTACGCAGATAGGCAGCAAAGAATATATCTAGAAAAAGATACCAAAAGTGGACACGTCTAAATTTTGTTGTCTTTTTAAAAAACGGAAATTTGATAAATGTATAATTGAAGCAACGAGATCAGATACATAAAGTACAGAACGAGCCCGATGATTTTCCAGTGCCAGTGAATCTCAACTCAAATAATAGTAATTTAATTTAATTTAATTTTCGACACGAAATGTGCGCATTTTCAACTGAAATCGACGTGACCGCTTTTTCAACGAATAATCGACGTGTCCGCTTTTTCAACGAAAAATCGATATGGCCGCATTTTCAACGAAAACTTGACGTGAAATTAACTCATTAAGAAGCTCAAATTCTCATAATCAAGAGATTAAGAAATTAAGATTGATGAAACTCACTTACAATGTAAAAAATTGTAATTTTTTGTCGATTCACCTATTTATTTTGATGTGTTTTTTATATAATAACTATTTCTACTCAAATGCCAATGTCAAGAGAGGTTTCTGCAATAAATTTACTACAAAAATGTATTCTTTTCTATTTTTTATATCATTATTTTATTATAGTTTTACTTTCATAATTATTAAAAATTCTAATTTTTCTGTTTTTTTATCTTAGGGAGGGGGTAAAACACATTTTTTTTTCAAAATCTTAGTAGCAAACTATTTTTACAGTCAGAAGACAACGAATTTTAGGTAGAGCGAATGAAAATTCAAAAATGAAAGTTTTTCGCTACACCTCACTATACAATGCACCATGAACTCAAGATGAAATAGTGCCAATATGCGCATTCCAAAAAAAAATCCGATAGGAGAGTGACTCCTAAACTCCTAACATGGTTCAGAAACTCTACAACCTGCCTGGCAATTAATACTGGTGAATGATTGAGCGACCGAATGTATGTTTAGGGAGATGCTAAATATTATTGGTTTAGTCTTTTTTGCATTTAACTGCATGCCATAGTCTCTTGCCTAGTTAAAAATGCACTGCCCACTAACATTAATATTATTGATTGTAAATTGAATCAATTTCGGTGCTAGTTTCGCGTTAAATTTCTTCGCGGCATCGGATAAACAGTGCGTTTTTCTCATCACGTAATCACCTACTGAGAACTGCACATCCTTTCTTCCCTTACCATAGTGCTTTCTTTGTAATTCCCTGACCTCGTCGATGTGACAACTCACCAGGTCTCTCAACGCGTTCAAACGCTTCATACGATCACCCATACTCCCGGATCTATCTTCTCCACTAAATTTAGCCGGGAATTTGCACTTTCGCCAGCCGCCGGTAAATTAGCAGGCGGTCCACCAATCTTTTCACTTTCTCTCTTTTGTCTTCCTCCAACTCAGAAATCCCTGCACACTCAACATGAATCACGGCGTTTCTCTCCACGCCCCTATCTCGCCCTCCACACTCCTCTCCCGACCTACGCGTCCACGTTGAACAGTTTACAGAAATCATCCCTAGGATTCCTGGTCTAGATTGCGCAGAGTCTTCATTGGTAACGACGCAGCATGATGATTGATCTCCAACATCACGTTGAGCACGCCCATGACCTTGGTGATTCCCCCAGTGACGTTGCGTACCGCCGCGGTGCTATCTCCTAATCAATCCTCGAACGGCTCTGCTACGCTGGGTCCAACTAGCGATAACATAGCCCCCGGGTCGAACAAGGCTTTATAAACCTGTCCACTAAGCTTCATTAAAATGAAGTTTCGATTCTCCCCGCATAATCCTGCGACTGCATTGGGATCTTCCTCTAACTCCTTCTCTCCACTTCCATCTAGTGTCCTTTCCTCTTTCCTCTTCACGTCAATCCCCTTGATCTCCTTCAACAGCAACAAGTCATCGGGCGATTTCTCTTCCTCTATCTTCACACTTTCCAGCTCAGACATGATATCTTCGAGCCACCCGTCGTCACTGGACTCCTCATTCCATCCGTCTACTGACAAACGGAATTCTGACTCAACCAACTCTAGCTGTCTGGCCTCGGGCGCGCCGCTCTCCTCTTTAGTCGTCTCCTCTCTTTTACTCGTCTCGTTTTCCCCTTGTGTTCCCGTTATCACTAACCTCCGCTTCATTTCTCCACTCTCCTTCTTCGCTTGTCTCTCCTTCTCCACGAGACTCACTTCACCTCTTACTTCTACGCTTATATCTCCCTCTACCTTCTTCACTCTTCCTCCTTACTCTCTAAACTTTCTCTGTCTCCACGAGTCTTCCCTGACTCCTCTGAAGGCTGCTGGGGAACAAACACATTTAAGCTGCCCGTCCCCCAGCCTGCCCGTTTCCCAACTTCGTAGGGACAGGTCTTGAAGGTTACATTCGCCGCGACACAGTTCTGGCAGCACACACGTGGAGGCTGAGCTGACTGATTACGTGTCAAACAATTTCGCACCGTATGTCCCTTCTGTTTACACCAGTAACAAACCACTTCAAGACACACGGAGGCATTGTAACCCACTGCTTGACAGAGGTTGGAAACCCCCTTAAATGGTCTGTCCTCTCCTCCTGCAGTCGAGGTTTAGCCAAATACAGCTGAACGCTCATACCTGCCTCTCAGAGGACCAGAACGCCATTCTCCAGGGCCCTGTCTCTGAGCCGGAGCCCCTCTCCACGGTTCACCCCCATAATCTCGACCTGCTCTGTAGGAAGGCCTGGAATTTCCAGAGCCCCCTTAGATCCCTGGTCCGCCCTGCACCACAGCAGCGAAGGTCCTCGCCTCTTCTCTCTCCACCATCTGCCCATCTGTCATTTTCGATTGCACAGTCTCCGGCTTCGATTCTCCGTCACTTGTCTTTCCGCCCATAGGCCGGGTCGTTTTAGCCGCTTTCTTTGGCTCTTTCTTCTCTCCTGTCCTCGCAGACGTCAGGGAAGCTCCCTGTACCTCTTCTCCCTTCTCCACCGCCGCTACGGCTTTTTGACGGCCAGAGGTGCCCGTGTAAGCTACTCCAGGTACCCTCATCTTCTCGGCCGGAGGCGGCGGAGGATAGTGGCTATCCAACTCCTTCTGCCTCTCCCAACGACGCCCGTACTTCTCCAAGTCCTCCACAGTCTCCACTATTTTGTCGAACATCGCCTTCCTATACTCCGGAAGGATGTTACGGTAAGCCGTCTCAACCAGCTGCCTCTCTGACTGTGGTCGTTTGAAGCGGAAGACGATGTAGTTAAAATTGGAGAGGTAGGTGGCGATCTTCTCGCCCGTAGCTTGCGTCCTTCGTCTCAAATCAACCAACAAATCTTCACGATCATACTCCATGACGAATTGGTGTTTAAAGGTCTTGCGGAATCCCAACTACGAGTGGATCTGCAACCTTTTACGTGCTGCGACATGGAAGTTGTCACTCGCATTCGACTCCCGGTCGTCTGCAGAACGGGACCCATGTTGTTCATGCACGTACTTAATCAGCTGGTAACACTTACCGTCGAAGGCGTTGATCCCTCCTGCTGATGCAACATAACCTCCACCATGTGTTTGCTCGCCATCTCCACATTCTCCTCTTCGCTCACCATCCGTGAGCCTTCACTGCACGTGTCAGCTCGGGAACGGGTCGCTCTTTTCTTCTTCGAAGTCCTCTTCCGTGGGACAGCTTCATCTTTCCCCCCTCGCATCTTCACCGCTACTCCTATTATGTCTTCAATAGTTTCAGAACCTACTTCGTCAGAAATATACCAATGTATACCTGGTCGTGCGAGATTGTGATAATTCCACCATCCTCGCGGCGTGCTCCCCCACGTCTCGTCTTGGCATCTCCGCACCTTCCAATTCGCTCGTGCAAAACCGAGTAATTAAACTATCTCAACTCTTTCTATTCCGTCTACACTCGCTCTCTCTCTCCCTGCCAGGTACGCTCACGTTCGCGCCACTGGATACTATCTGTCAAAAAACTACCCGGAATTTTTAAATAAAACACACAATATTCAATTATTTATCAATATTTATTTTGTCGCCTTCAAAGTAGGCCCCATTTGATGCAACACACATGTGCCAACGATTTTTCCAATCATCAAAACATTTTTTATATATTTATTATAAGCGTTTTCTGGGATGGCCTTCAGTTCCCTCAACGAATTTTGTTTTATGGCTTCGATCGCTTCAAAACGTTTTCCACGGAGAGGTAATTTTAGTTTCGGGAACAGAAAAAAGTCACATGGGGCCAAATCTGGTGAATACGTGGTTGCTCGATTGTATTTATTGAGTTTTTGGCCTTAAATTCGGTTACAACTGCGGCTCTATGCGGTGGTGCATTATCGTCGTGCAAAATCCACGAATTGTTCTTCCACAATTCTGGCCGTTTTTGACGGATTTTTTCACGCAAACACTTCAAAACGATCAAATAATATTGTTTATTGACCGTCTGTCCCTCTGCTAGGAATTCATGATGCACCAAACCTTGACTATCAAAGAAAATAGTCAGCATGACTTTCACTTTTGATCGACTTTGACGTGGTTTTTTCGGTTTTAGTTCGTCTTTTGTTTGCCATTGAGATGCCTGTTGACTTGTTTGCATCTCAAACTCGTAGACCCATGTCTCATCTCCAGTTATAATGCGTTCCATGAATGTAGGATCGGAATTAGCACGATCCAGCATGTCCAGAGAGATCTGTCTGCGGTACTCTTTTTGAAGAAAATTCAGCTCTTTTGGAACAAGTCGAGCGGCGACGCGTTTCATGCCCAAAACATCCACCAAAATCTTACGAACTGACTCGTGGGAGATGTTTAGCTCTTGTGCTATCTCTCTTAAGCCTGAATGGCGATTTTCCAATACGATTTGTTTCACTTTTTTAATGTTCTCCTCGGTGGATGCTGTCGATGGCCGTCCGGACCGAGGCAAATCTTCACACACTTCTCGACCTTCCTTGAATGCTTTGTACCAATCGTAAATTTGTGTTTTTGATAAAACTGATTCCCCATAAGTCTTTTCCAACATTTTCAAAGATTCCGCGCAGGAAATTTCGTTGGCAACACAAAATTTGAGGCAAACTCTTTGTTCAATATTTGTATTCATTGTGAAAATCGTGACGCACTACTGAGCTTAACTGACTATAATAGCTGGCGTAAACAAACTGCTTGATGGAACGCGCTCAAACTTGGCATCATAATTTGGTACAGTGATGCCAACATACAACAAAAAAAAATTTGAAATATCTATAACGCGGGAGATTAAAAATACTTTTCCGGATACTTTTCTGACAGAAGGTATATATTTGTGTATGTGTATATATATATATATATATGTATATGTATATATATATATATATATATATATATATATATATATATATATATATATATATATATATATATATATATATATATATGTTTTATGTTAGTTTCCAGGACATTCCAGATGTTTAACGTTGGTTTCGGGGACATTTGTTAGTTTTGGGGACAGTCCCTGAATCTACATATGTTTAACGTCAGTTTTGAGGACATCGGCCCCCATAAGAGACATGATTTCTTTAGTCACGTATAGGTATACAGTAACATGGGGTCCTGGGAACTAACGTTATACAAGTTTATATATATATATATATATATATATATATATATATATATATATATATATGTGTGTGTGTGTTTGTTACGGGGGGTTTATGGCGTCCAACACTGTAGTTAGTCCAACACTGTATTAGTACCTACAGTCCAGAGTTCCGCAATATAAATGGGTAAGGGCGCGCGCTGCGCGCGCGCCATTGTGTCCTATCCACCGTCCTTCTCAGTATTGACTAACACCACGACGCCTGCGGCGCCCCCTTCAGTTTCCGCAGAATTTTTCCGGAAATTTTGTTTGAACTCTCAAAGTCGAAACTCTAGGTCGGGCGGCATAAACCCCTATATTATAGAAGTTTATGTCGCCCGGTGACCATAAACCTATCCGGTCGTCACAAACCCCGGTATATATATAAAAACGGTTACCATAAATCCCTCAAGAGAAATATATATATATATATATATATATATATATATATATATATATATATATATATATATATATATATATATATATATATATATATATATATATATATATATATATATATATATATATATATATATATATATATATATATATATATATATATATATATATATATATATATATATATATATATATATATATATATATATATATATATATATATATATATATATATATATATATATATATATATATATATATATATATATATATATAGAGCGATGCCTGTAATGGAGCTGGCACTGTTAAATATACCTTGTCTATTTTAACAATGGAATTCCAACTTTATACTACATTTTGTTAAGAATTTACATCTATATAATTATATATATTTTGTTACTAAGTTACATAGGCATATCTATATTCAGATAAGTAGCAAACTTTTAAATAGTAGAAAACTGTTATTAATATAATAATAAGTATTGTTACTTTGTGAAATTTTGTTTTTATTTCTACAGAGTATCAGAACGTATGAATCATATGGATAAAAAGATCTTGATTGAACAGTTTATCAGTAGAACTGTTAACAAGTACATAAATTACACGTCTGTCAAATTTAAAGAACCCACAAGACATTCTATAGAAAAAGCAGCTTAAAAGAACATTCGAATTTAAAACTTTTGTTAATACCAATACTACTATTTAATAATGATATTAAAAATATACTCTAATAAACTGCAATAACGTTATCACATTCTGTAATTATTAACTGTACAAATAATAATATTGTTGATATAAAACTTTCTGCGAAGTTATAAAATACGGCAAGTACAGACATTTTTTCTGTATAATCTACCTCGCCCTCCGTCTCTTCTCCCCTCTCTCTCGCCCTCTATTTCTCCCGCTCTCTTCCCTCTCTCTTTCTCTCTCAACATCCGTCAAACTCTGTACCAAAAACTTTAATAAGAGTTTAAAAATTTTTTTTTAAATAATCAACACGTTTAAAAAAAAAAAATTTTTATTTACGTTTTAACAACACAATTTATCTAGTCCTTTAATTTCTTCTAATCTCATCTATTTAATAAGCACTCTCTACAAATGGTAATAATTTTTTTCATGACTGTACAAATAAAAACTTTCTATAAAAATAAAAAGAATTATGTTTTTTTTTTCATATGATTTTACAATTAATAATATTGTTAATTTATCATCATACCTAAGAAAATACATGTTTGATTAAATTATTTCAAAAAATTTAACTAAAATAATCATTTTATAGAGCTCCTTGAAGAAAAATTTAACTGTTTCTTCAAATTTAAAACTTTTATGAATAACAATACAGCCATTTAACAATGATATAAAAAATATACTATAATAAACTCTCATAACGTTATCACATTATGTAATTATTATTTTCTCTTAAAAAGGTGTGAAATCTATCTAAAAAAACATATTACAAAAGTTTAAACTAAGATAAGTACCTATTAGTCTCTCTCCCACCCTATCTCTCCCTCCCTCTCTTTCCGACCTCTCTCTCGCTCTCTCTCTCTCTCTCTCTGGCACTCTCTCTCTATCTCTCCCTCGCTCTCAATATCCGGCAAACTAAGTACCAAAAACTTTAATGAGTGCTTAAATATTTTTTTAGAAGAATTAACACGTTTTTTAAAGCTAATTTTTTAATAAAACTTTCTACGAAAGTATAAAATAAGGCAAGTATAGACGTTTTTTCTGAATAATCTATAAAAAACAACACAATTTATCTAGTCCTTTTATTTCTTCGAATCTCATCTATTCAATAAACACTCTCTACAAATGGTAATAATTTTTTTCATGACTGTACAAATAATCTATAAAATAATAATATTTATGATTTTGTAAAAGAAAACAAATAAATAAGAATGAAAAAGTCTTTTAATTCTTTGAGGCATTGTATGCTGAACAAATTATATGTAAGTACATTCAAAAAATTGTTCACTGCAAATCAAAGAAACGAAAGTTGTGAAATCAATTATCGATAGTCAAGTAATGCAAACAACTCTCGAAAACTACTGTATGACTGTTCTCAGAAATATATTCAAATTTGTTCATCTTTCTGAGCTATAGAAATTAAACACAAGAAAGTACTGAAATCAATTTATTGTAGTCAAGTACCGGCCATAAGTTAACTTGACTGACATAATAGAACTTTTCGTATCTAGCGTGTAAAATTACATTTTACGCCCACGTTGTAACTTCAAAATTATTCAGCCAGCGGGCATAATATACTACTTAGCGCCCAAGAGGCCCAATAGCTCACACACTTGAATCCTACAAAACTATATAGTACCTACGTACTTTACGCCCGTGTGGGCGAAAATTATTTTAATTATATAACTTTAATGCCTTCTCTTTATTTCTAAAATTCATAAGAATTTTTTTAGATATTTCGAAAAGTCAAAGCCTATATAAAAAAAATTACATAGTTACCAACACATCACTATTTTTCATGATTCTTTCTCAATTTTGAACTTTCTATAATATTACGCACCTTGGGAGGAAAAGAGAAGTCTAGAGCTGCTCTAGCAGGGGTGGTCCTCCGATCTCCCATACATACTTGGCGGGCCCGACGATTTGCAGTTTACCGGTGGGCTACTTAAATGTAGAACACAAAATTTTTGCATAAATTCATTAACAATATTTATACCTATAAGTCTACTATAAATAATTACATTGACTTTAATTTTTAATTGGTACCGTTAAGTACAACATCCCTATATGTGCAGAATCATGATTTACTTTTATTACCCACAATATTTTTCTTTGTGTCCGTCCTTTTTAAACGAGAATAAAATAAAAAATTCATATAAATTTATAGTCTACTTAAAAGTGCTTTACATTTTACTAACCGTTTTATAAGCAACCTATTGTATATCCTTTTCCTGCGTGTAAATATCATATAAGATCTCATATGAGAATTTCAGGCATCGCATATCTCGTATCAGATCTCATATGCGATGTCATCTGCAATTTTATATATTATGGGATTACATATGAGATCTCATATGATACTTTCAGGCGGATTTGCACTTCCTATTTAAAAAAAGAGTGATAGATTCACGGATCAGAAGTTAATATCTAGAAGCAACCCGTTTAAACATTTTATCTGATCTTTAAACATATGAATAGTTACATGAAAATGACCATGTCTTACACCTTGAACTGCAAATCGTCGGTCCCGCCAAGTATGTATGGGAGATCGGAGGACCACCCCTACTAGAGCAGCTCTAGACTTCTCTTTTCCTCCCAAGGTGCGTAATATTATAGAAAGTTCAAAATTGAGAAAGAATCATGAAAAATAGTGATGTGTTGGTAACTATGTAATTTTTTTATGTAAGCTTTGACTTTTCGTAAATATCTAAAAAAATTCTTATGAATTTTAGAAATAAAGAGAAGGCATTAAAGTTATATAATTAAAATAATTTTCGCCCACACGGGCGTAAAGTACGTAGGTACTATAAAGTTTTGTAGGATTCAAGTGTGTGAGCTATTGAGCCTCTTGGGCGCTAAGTAGTATTTTATGCCCGCTGGCTGAATAATTTTGAAGTTACAACGTGGGCGCAAAATGTAATTTTACACGCTAGATACGAAAAGTTCTATTATGTCAGTCAAGTTAACTTATGGCCGGTACTTGACTACAATAAATTGATTTCAGTACTTTCTTGTGTTTAATTTCTATAGCTCAGAAAGATGAACAAATTTGAATATATTTCTGAGAACAGTCATACAGTAGTTTCCGGGAGTTGTTTGCATTACTTAACTATCGATAATTGATTTCACAACTTTCGTTTGTTCGATTTGCAGTGAACAATTTTTTGAATGTACTCACATATAATTTGTTCAGCATACAATGCCTCAAAGAATTAAAAGACTTTTTCATTCGTATTTATTTGTTCTTTTACAAAATCATAAATATTATTATTTTATAGATTATTTGTACAGTCATGAAAAAAATTATTACCATTTGTAGAGAGTGTTTATTGAATAGATGAGATTCGAAGAAATAAAAGGAGTAGATAAATTGTGTTTTTTTTATAGATTATCCAGAAAAAACGCCTATACTTGCCTTATTTTATACTTTCGTAGAAAGTTTTATTAAAAAATTAGCTTTAAAAAACGTGTTGATTCTTCTAAAAAAATATTTAAGCACTCATTAAAGTTTTTGGTACTCAGTTTGCCGGATGTTGAGAGAGAGGGAGAGATAGAGAGAGAGTGCCAGAGAGAGAGAGAGAGAGAGAGAGAGAGAGAGAGAGAGAGAGAGAGAGAGAGAGAGAGAGAGAGAGAGAGAGAGAGAGGTCGAAAAGAGAGGGAGGGAGAGATAGGGTGGGAGAGAGACTAATAGGTACTTGCCTTAGTTTAAACTTTTGTAATATGTTTTTTTAGATAGATTTCACACCTTTTTAAGAGAAAATAATAATTACATAATGTGATAACGTTATGAGAGTTTATTATAGTATATTTTTAATATCATTATTAAATGCCTGTTTTGTTATTCATAAAAGTTTTAAATTTGAAGAAACAGTCAAATTTTTCTTGAAGGAGCTCTATAAAATGATTATTTTAGTTAAATTTGTTGAAATAATTTAATCAAACATGTATTTTCTTAGGTATGATGATAAATTAACAATATTATTAATTGTAAAATCATATGAAAAAAAAAAACATAATTCTTTTTATTTTTATAGAAAGTTTTTATTTGTACAGTCATGAAAAAATTATTACCATTTGTAGAGAGTGCTTATTAAATAGATGAGATTAGAAGAAATTAAAGGACTAGATAAATTGTGTTGTTAAAACGTAAATAAAATTTTTTTTTTTTTCTTAAACGTGTTGATTATTTAAAAAAAATTTTTAAACTCTTATTAAAGTTTTTGGTACAGAGTTTGACGGATGTTGAGAGAGAAAGAGAGAGGGAAGAGAGCGGAAGAAATAGAGGGCGAGAGAGAAGGGAGAAAAGACGGAGGGCGAGGTAGATTATACAGAAAAAATGTCTGTACTTGCCTTATTTTATAACTTCGCAGAAAGTTTTATATCAACAATATTATTATTTGTACAATTAATAATTACATAATGTGATAACGTTATGACAGTTTATTACAGTATATTTTTAATATCATTATTAAATAGTAGTATAAATATATAAATGCAAAAAACTACAGTGCGCACCACCTAGACATCGTCATCGGCTACCTCGAACACCTAGACTTCCTGTAAAATGCGCGCTGACATATAAATGCAAAAAACTACGGTGCTCACCACCTAGACATCATCCTCGGCTACCCCGAACACCTGGACCTCCTATTAGATGCGCCGTGACATCTAAATGCAAAAAACTACGGAGCGCACCACCTAGACATCGTCATCGGCTACCTCGAACACCTGGACTTCCTATAAAATGCGCCCTCACATATAAATGCAAAAAGCTACGATACGCACCACCTAGACATCATCATCGGCTACCCCGAACACCTGGACCACGTTAAATCGTCGATCCCGCCAAGTATGTATGGGAGATCGGAGGACCACCCCTACTAGAGCAGCTCTAGACTTCTCTTTTCCTCCCAAGGTGCGTAATATTATAGAAAGTTCAAAATTGAGAAAGAATCATGAAAAATAGTGATGTGTTGGTAACTATGTAATTTTTTTATGTAAGCTTTGACTTTTCGTAAATATCTAAAAAAATTCTTATGAATTTTAGAAATAAAGAGAAGGCATTAAAGTTATATAATTAAAATAATTTTCGCCCACACGGGCGTAAAGTACGTAGGTACTATAAAGTTTTGTAGGATTCAAGTGTGTAAGCTATTGGGCCTCTTGGGCGCTAAGTAGTATTTTATGCCCGCTGGCTGAATAATTTTGAAGTTACAACGTGGGCGCAAAATGTAATTTTACACGCTAGATACGAAAAGTTCTATTATGTCAGTCAAGTTAACTTATGGCCGGTACTTGACTACAATAAATTGATTTCAGTACTTTCTTGTGTTTAATTTCTATAGCTCAGAAAGATGAACAAATTTGAATATATTTCTGAGAACAGTCATACAGTAGTTTCCGGGAGTTGTTTGCATTACTTAACTATCGATAATTGATTTCACAACTTTCGTTTGTTCGATTTGCAGTGAACAATTTTTTGAATGTACTTACATATAATTTGTTCAGCATACAATGCCTCAAAGAATTAAAAGACTTTTTCATTCGTATTTATTTGTTCTTTTACAAAATCATAAATATTATTATTTTATAGATTATTTGTACAGTCATGAAAAAAATTATTACCATTTGTAGAGAGTGTTTATTGAATAGATGAGATTCGAAGAAATAAAAGGAGTAGATAAATTGTGTTTTTTTATAGATTATCCAGAAAAAACGCCTATACTTGCCTTATTTTATACTTTCGTAGAAAGTTTTATTAAAAAATTAGCTTTAAAAAACGTATTGATTCTTCTAAAAAAATATTTAAGCACTCATTAAAGTTTTTGGTACTCAGTTTGCCGGATGTTGAGAGAGAGGGAGAGATAGAGAGAGAGTGCCAGAGAGAGAGAGAGAGAGAGAGAGAGAGAGAGAGAGAGAGAGAGAGAGAGAGAGAGAGGTCGAAAAGAGAGGGAGGGAGAGATAGGGTGGGAGAGAGACTAATAGGTACTTGCCTTAGTTTAAACTTTTGTAATATGTTTTTTTAGATAGATTTCACACCTTTTTAAGAGAAAATAATAATTACATAATGTGATAACGTTATGAGAGTTTATTATAGTATATTTTTAATATCATTATTAAATGCCTGTTTTGTTATTCATAAAAGTTTTAAATTTGAAGAAACAGTCAAATTTTTCTTGAAGGAGCTCTATAAAATGATTATTTTAGTTAAATTTGTTGAAATAATTTAATCAAACATGTATTTTCTTAGGTATGATGATAAATTAACAATATTATTAATTGTAAAATCATATGAAAAAAAAAAAACATAATTCTTTTTATTTTTATAGAAAGTTTTTATTTGTACAGTCATGAAAAAAATTATTACCATTTGTAGAGAGTGCTTATTAAATAGATGAGATTAGAAGAAATTAAAGGACTAGATAAATTGTGTTGTTAAAACGTAAATAAAATTTTTTTTTTTTCTTAAACGTGTTGATTATTTAAAAAAAAATTTTTAAACTCTTATTAAAGTTTTTGGTACAGAGTTTGACGGATGTTGAGAGAGAAAGAGAGAGGGAAGAGAGCGGAAGAAATAGAGGGCGAGAGAGAAGGGAGAAAAGACGGAGGGCGAGGTAGATTATACAGAAAAAATGTCTGTACTTGCCTTATTTTATAACTTCGCAGAAAGTTTTATATCAACAATATTATTATTTGTACAATTAATAATTACATAATGTGATAACGTTATGACAGTTTATTACAGTATATTTTTAATATCATTATTAAATAGTAGTATAAATATATAAATGCAAAAAACTACAGTGCGCACCACCTAGACATCGTCATCGGCTACCTCGAACACCTAGACTTCCTGTAAAATGCGCGCTGACATATAAATGCAAAAAACTACGGTGCTCACCACCTAGACATCATCCTCGGCTACCCCGAACACCTGGACCTCCTATTAGATGCGCCGTGACATCTAAATGCAAAAAACTACGGAGCGCACCACCTAGACATCGTCATCGGCTACCTCGAACACCTGGACTTCCTATAAAATGCGCCCTCACATATAAATGCAAAAAGCTACGATGCGCACCACCTAGACATCATCATCGGCTACCCCGAACACCTGGACCACGTATTAGATGCACCCTGAGATCTAATCGCCAAAAACTATGGAGCGCATAACCTAGACTCCGTCATCGGCCACCCCAAAGACCTAGACCACGCATTCGATGCGTTCCAATACCTAGAGATAAAAAACTACGAAGCGCACCACCTAGACATCGTCATCGGCTACCTCGAACACCTAGGCTTCCTGTAAAATGCGCGCTGACATATAAATGCAAAAAACTACGGTGCGCACCACGTAGACATCATGCTCGGCTACCCTGAACACCTGGACCTCCTATTAGATGCGCCGTGACATCTAAATGCAAAAAACTACGGAGCGTACCACCTAGACATCGTCATCGGTTACTTCGAGTACCTGGACCTCGTATTACATTCGCCCTGACATCTAAATGCAAAAAACTACGGAGCGCACCACCTAGACATCGTCATCGGCTTCCTCGAACACCTGGACTTCCTGTAAAATGCTCCTTGACATATAAATGCAAAAAGCTACGGTGCGCACCACCTAGACATCATCATCGGCTACCCCGAATACCTGGACCACGTATTAGATGCACCCTGAGATCTAATCGCAAAAAACTACGGAGCGCACAACGTAGACTCCATCATCGGCCACCCCGAACACCTGGACCACGTATTAAATGCACCCTGAGATCCAATCACAAAAAACTACGGAGCGCACTACCTAGACTCCATAATCGGCCACCTCTAAGACCTAGACCACGCATTCGATGCGTTCCAATACTTAGAGGTAAAACGCTACGGAGCGCACCACCTAGACATCATCATCTTCTACCCCGAAGGCTTTACCTCGAGTTCCTCGGGTACAGTTCTGATGAGCCTCGAATTCTCCTGAAGCTAGCTGCGGGTTTGCCTCGGATTAGCCTCGGCAGCACCTTGGCTGTACGTCGGCTCGCGCCGCGGCAAATCCGGGGCTGGAGCCGAGGTCCGAGCCGAGGTAAAGCCGAGGTCCGATCCGAGGTCCGAGCCGAGGTAAAGCCGAGGTCCGAGCCGAGTTCTAGCCGAAGCTCGACCGAGGTCCAACCGAGGCTCGACCGAGGTCCGAGCCGTAGTAAGGCCGAGGTCCGAGCCGAGTACTCTATACCTTTGGAAAAGTCTACATTGTTATGACTCATCTCGCGCAATTCGATCTTACATATCGTCGCTTCCCGGTTAAAAGGTGTTATTTACAAATCGGCCTGAAAAAGGCGTTATTTGGAAATCGACCTGAAGAAGGCGTTATCTTGTAATCAATCTGAAAAAGGCGTTATCTAGAAATCGTCCTGAAAAAGACGTTATCTAGAAATCGGCCTGAAAAAGGCGTTATCTCGGAATGAACCTGAAGAAGGTGTTATCTCGCGCGTAAATTTTTTTTACTCTAATTTAAGTTGGCAACACTGTCAACATTTTCTTTATTTAATTTCAGAAATATGTTATATGATAATAGTGTACAATTTTTTAAGTTAACTATACAAATGCGGGGCGATAGTAAAATTAATATTTGTTTTTTTTTTTTATTAACGATTTTTTATACAATACTATATTGATTTTATAACACACACACACACACACACACACACACACACACACACACACAAACACACGCACACGCACACACACACACACACATACACACACACACACACACACACACATACACACACACACACACACACACACACACACACACACACACACACACAGACACACACACACACACACACACACACACACACACACACACACACACACACACACACACACACACACACACACACACACACACACACACACACACACACACACACACACACACACACACACACACACACACACACACACACACACACACACACACACACACACACACACACACACACACACACACACACGCACACACACACACACACACACACACACACACACACACACACACACACACACACACACACACACACACACATGAGTCAATCTACAAAAAAGTAGCTCTTGTTTTTAAGGCAAAAAAGATACTTAAACTAGATAGCGAGAGCTTTCATTTACTTTTTTGTAAAAATAAAAAATGTTAATTTCTTGTAAAGTTATATGAGTTTGGAGATATCGCTTTTACCGCTTTTTAACATTTTTGGTGTATCTTAAACATACCTTCAAACTCACGTAACTTTTAAGGGAAATGGTTAGCATTTGAAAAAGGGCAATTTTTTAGCATTTGTTTCTGTAATTAAGAAAAAACCTTTTCTTATTCCCAATGTCGAGAAAAGGGATGTCGTTTTGGATCGTACACGAGTACTTTCCATTCCTTTATGGTATAAAGAAGTAGTAGAAAAAATCTGTTTGGGAGGTGTGTTTAAAAAAAAAATGATATAATATTGGTTATTACAAATATTTATTATATATTTATTATAAAATCAATATTTATTTATTTATTTATTTATTTATTTATTTAACCAGAAAAGTTACAATGCAGTTTACAAAGTAAAATCTATTAGAGGTAAACATTGTTACCTGTACAATAGTCTGGTTGCATACAACTAATACTATATCTATAACTTAAAACTAACAGATTACTCATTCGAGTAACATAAACATTTTCAAAAACTTTATTTCATTTAACAATTTATATATTCTATAAATAAAATCCGCCAAAACGTAATATTATAATCTTCATTTTTCCAAAAGTAAACAGTGAAAATGATATGAAATTGTGCGTAATGTTACAATTAAATGTTATTATCGAAAGAGCTTTTGTTTTAATTTGTACTTAATTGTACTCTTCTTATAATTTAAAATTTTGAGATCATTAGGCAATTCGTTAAATACCCTCATAGCTTCTACCAGACTATCTCTATCACTAATAGCTTTGGTCATTTTAGGTAGTTGTAGTGATTTTTTTCTAGTATTGCGTTTTATTGTAAGAAAAGCATCTTTTAGATTATTATAATGATAGCATAAGGATTCTAGAGTGAACATTTGTTCTATTTTTAGCGGAGTGTTGTGCACCTGGAATTTATTTTTGGCAATGATTTTGAGCAATTTATTTTGGATTTGTTGTATTATTTTAATTTCTGTTCTACAAGCACCCCCCCAAGCAATGATGCCATAGTTTATAACATTATGAAAGAAGGAGTAATAAATAATCATCAATGTGTTTGTATCCATAATTTTTCTTAGCTTTGCGACTATAAATATTAAATATTTTGTTCTGTTAATTAAATATTTAATGTGACTATCCCATTTCATATTAAAGTCGAAAATTAATCCCAAGTACTTGTAACATTCTGTTCTAGTTATTTGCTGATTTTGTATATTTATATTTACATTAATTGGGGCACTATCACGATAGTTACCAAAAGTTATAAACTTAGTTTTTTGTATATTTAGGGATAGCTTATTTAAAGCAAGCCATTCCGCCGCTTGATCTAGTAGTTTGTTTATTCTATCCTGCGCCATTGACCACGTGTCTTCACTAGAAATGATGACAGTGTCATCAGCGTAGGACAGAATAGACCCTTCCGGCATATCTCTCAATAGATCGTTTACATGTAATATAAAAAGTATCGGTCCTAATATTGTTCCCTGTAGCACCCCACAAGATACATATTTGTATTCACTTATTTGGTTTTGTATTCGAACTTTTTGTTGTCTATCGGAGAGATAGCTTTTGAACAAAAGTAAGACCTTTCCTCTTATTCCATAACGTTCTAATTTGCTAAGTAATATGTCATGGTTAACAGTATCGAACGCTTTTGCCAGATCTAAAAAAGTAGCAATAATACGTTTGCTTTTATCTAGATTTTGATAGATTTTATGTGTTATGTAGTTAAGTGCATCCGCCGTACCTTTGTTTTTAACAAAGCCATATTGGTGTTCAGAAAGTATTTGATGTTTTTCCAAAAAAGTATAAAGTCTGTTATAAAGTATTTTTTCAAAAATTTTGGCAACATTGGATATTAGAGATATTGGTCTGTAGTTAGAAATGCATGATTTGCTTCCAGCTTTGTGGATAGAACAACTTCGGCACTTTTGAGATTATCTGGCCAGATAGACTTTTCAATACTCAAGTTGTATATATGTTCTAAAGGAATAATTATGTAGTTTGCTAACGTCTTTAAAATTTTTGTATTTATATTATCTACACCTCCAGCTTTGTTTTCCATGTTACGTATAATTGTATTTATTTCAAGTGCATCAGCGGGTTCTAAAAACATTGATTTGTTATTTGGTTTAGGCATATTCAATCTTTTATTTGTAGGTTGTATAATTTTTTTACTTACTTCAGATCCTACTTCACAAAAATACTTATTCATAACATTAGCAATTTCCCTTTGATCTTCTATTTTTTTATTGTCTTGATCGTAAATATTAGTTATATTATTTGATTGCACTTTGTTTTTTCCTAATTTCTTATTTATTAAGTTCCACAGTTGTCTAGGATTGTTGTCACATTTTTTAAACGTTTCGAAGTCAAATTTGTGTTTGGCATCTTTAATAATCTTATCTAATATTTTACAATAGTCCCTGTATTCTTTTTTGCGGATTCACTAGTTGGGTTTCTTTTAAAAATATTATATAAAGTTTCTTTAGTTTTACATGATATTATAATTGCGTTTGATCCATATCTTTCTAGGAATCATATTTTTTGTTTATTTTGTTTTTGTGAAAAAGTTGCCTTCTCAACACATCCATTCACTAGTTCAACTAATAACTCTGAGGCAGAGTTAGGATTTTGTATAGTCAAAATCGAATTCCAGTCTATGCTTCTAGCTACGTTAATTAGTTTTTTATAATTTATGGTTTTATTGTTCTGCTTTGTTGAGTCGCTATGTATTATATGATCGAAAGTTAAAAACAAAGGGTAGTGATCAGTAAATGGAGTAGTTATTTTGTAGGCTTTTGTTGTTAGATTTTTACTTTTTAGATACATATTATCGATACATGAACCCCCGAAGATATTTTCTGGCTCTGGTCGTGTGACTCCAAGGAAACATGGGGTATACTCATGTTCTAAAAGATGATTCAAAAAATCTTGGCTTAAAGTCATGTCATATGCACTATCAAGAGATTTGCTCATTATATTAATATTGAAGTCTCCGATTAACCAATGATTTTTACTGTTTATATAATTCATAATGTATTTTTTTAGACTCAAAATAAATTCTGTTTTCGAGATGTCATGGCATCTGTAGACAGCCGAGATTATTATCTCATCTTTATTTTTTAGTCTAATTCTGGAACATAGAAAACTAACTCTATCAATTACTATTGTTTCTGTGTCTTCAAATATTTTACTATTTATATATACAAGAACCCCGTTGTTTTGGTTAATTCTACTATTATTATAAAAAATTTTGTAATTAGGTAATTGATATTGTTTATAGTTTTCCAGTTTTCTAGTCTCTGTACAAACAATTACACATGGTTTAACATACAGACTCTCAATAATAATTTCTAGATTTTTTAGATTAGCATTTATGCTTCTTATATTTACATATATAATTAGATTATTTTGGCCTGTTAGATTATTGTTGAGAGTCTGCATGTTAGCGCAGCTACATTCACGTTGTAAGAAGTTTTCAATGTCTTGCTGGACTTGATCCATTATCATTTAGCGATTCTCTCGAAGACTGCAAGCCCAAGGGGCAATGGATAAAACAGATTGACTCATTGACATTGCAGTAACAGTATGTGGCTGTGTTTGATTAGTTGTAATTTTGATGTTTTCTACTTTACCGATGAGTCTGGGTACATAAGGCCTCACTGGGTAATCTGTCATATCTATATCTCGGTTGATTTTACCTTTTAAGATTTTGCATTTCTCACTGTCATTCGCCATGTGGTTAACCTCAAAATTCGTTTTATATTTAGTATTGCTGTAGAAACAATTTACACATGTGAAATTATCTTTTATTTGACATTGTGCTGATATATGAGATCCTGCACATTTTAAACATGTTAAATCATTAGAGCACTTATTTAAATTATGTCCAAAACGTCCACACTTGTAACATGGCTTGATATTTATTAAGTCATATATTTTACAGTTTTGATATCCTACGTAGATTTTATTATTATAACATTCTCTTATTATCTTGTATATTTCCGAAGGAACTTCAATAATAGCTGTTATTGTATTATTTTTGGTATTTTTATAAGTACTTAACACTACACATTTTCCATCACAGTCTTTAAAATTTCTTGTGTTGATGTCACTTTCTAATTCTTTATCATTCATATTTTCAAAATTGTCTATACCCACCACCTTTATTTTCGGTTTAGAGATGCTTTCTGTTCCTATTTTACACTTATCCGACATTTTACTACTTAAAATTTTGGCTGCTTTATTGGTACTATCTTCGTTAAGGCAGTTAATGTTGATTTCCTTGTTATTTTTTACCTGTAAACTTTTCGTCTTGATTGTTTTTTCTTTCGTTAAATAGTGGGTAACCCTTTTTTTAATTTTGTTTATGTCGTCATCCTCATTTTTCATTTGAATAATTATTTTCGGTATGCGTTTTTTTAAGGGTTTACTGTTAATTGTAGCTTCAGCAAACGTTTTCTTGTTAGTTGTTACTTCTGAGTTTACTTTTTCTTTTTCAGCATTTAGAAGTTCCTGAGTAAATAATTTTTCTCTTGTAGCTCCTTGTTAAGTTCTCTTAATAGAGTTGTTTCAATTTTTAAATTTTCCAGTTCAGTGTTATTATCAAAGATTGTTTCATTATGAGGGTCTTCAACGTTAGTACTATTGGCAGCTGCAATTTCATCTAGTATTTCTTTTTGTATTACCTCTTTTCGTGTAGCTTTTATTTCCGCTATTATCAATTTTACATCGTCACTCAAGGTATCCACGTTGAAATTTGAGGTTAGTTTCAGATGCGCATGCTTTGGGCATACTGCCAAGATTTCACCAATTCTTTTTGTGTTTTTCAATCTATCAAAACAACTAAAGTGGTAAGGATCCTCACAAAAAAAACAAACTATCGCACCAAATCTGGCACTAGAATGACACTTATAATATTTATCAGGCGGCTTACCGGCGGGGGCTGTATGCTGCCCCGCCATCTTGACGGTTAAATATAGTATTGTATAAAAAAATCGTTAATAAAAAAAAAACAAATATTTGTACAACGCATTTGTATAGTTAACTTAAAAAATTGTACACTATTATCATATAACATATTTCTGAAATACAATGAAAAAAATGTTGACAGTGTTGCCAACTTAAATTAGAGTAAAAAAAATTTACGCACGAGATAAAGCCTTCTTCAGGTTCATTCCGAGATAACGCCTTTTTCAGGCCGATTTCTAGATAACTCCTTTTTCAGATTGATTACAAGATAACGCCTTCTTCAGGTCGATTTCCAAATAACGCCTTTTTCAGGCCGATTTTTAAATAACGCCTTTTAACCGGGAGGCGACGAAATATACTGTAACGGGGTAGGTTTTCCCCTCAGTGCCGCAAATCTCCAAAGCGGACTTGCCGATGAACGGCGCAGCGGTTGACAGGCGCGAGCACTGGCCCGTGCCAACCCTCGGCGAAATCTCCTCGCTCTCGCCGGCGCGCCGTCGCTCGCCGTCGGCTGCCTTCGTCGGTAGCCGTACCTACCGGCGTTACAACGCGCGACTTCGCTGTCGCGCTCTCTCTCTCTCTCTCGTGCGTACTAACTCGGCCGCTCAGAAATGCGCGAGCACCGTGTACTCGCGCCCGCGGAGGCCGGTGGTATTCTATACCGCCGCGCCACCGACTAGGAAAAGGGATCCGGGACTACGCGCCAAATAATGCACGAACGTGGATGGAAAATAAAAGAAGTTTATTGCCCCTCGGGCACAAAGAATAATATACAGGTGGCGCGTACGCAGTGTACGCGCCGTTTCGGGTGGTGCGCCCGCGCTCTAGTTACGTGTGCGCGCGGTCGCACACACGCACCCGTAAAAGCGGCCCGCGCCGACGTTGATCGATCGCCGCGCGCGATCGACACACGCGCGCGCGTCGGTGAACCTCGCTCGCTCGCGCTGAAGTCGCTCTCCGGACGCACGTCGTCCGCGGGGAGAGCGCGCTAGCGCCTGGCCAGGACTTACCTCGCGAAGACTCGGCTGATGCAGGGAGGCAGGCCGAGTGGTGCCGGAAGCCTCGCGCGTCGTATCTCTCTCTCTCTCTCGTTCCTACGCGAGCAGTCCGGCTGTGGCAGAGGATCGGCCGGTGTCTCTCTCTCTCTCTTTCTCTCTGGAGTGATAGTCGTGAGTTTTTCGCTCTTGCGTTTCTGTCTGGTTTTCGCTGTTATCTGCCGCAAAAGTGTTCTCCTGCATATGCAGTATTATAATTGACTCATCTGGCTTCGCCTTGGGCTGATTTTCCACGACGACGAGACGTTTTTTGCGGAGTTATCGACTTTTCTTCGTGGATGTCTCTTGGAGGTTAGGAGCTCTTCGATTGTGAGATTTTCATAGTCATCAAGGACATCATTTGATTCCAGCTGTGGTTGATCCCAATTCGAGAAGAGTTTACAACGGAGAAGCTGATCACCGTCGCGCTCTCTCTCCTCGAGTAGCTCACGACCCGATGGCAGCGAACGCCGAAATGGAGACCGACGTTAGTGGCTATGATAATGCACCAGGCTGGTTTATGACCTACATTTCGCAATTCCAAAATTTCGTCACCGAGTATCGCAACGACAAGATTAAGCTATGGGAGGATATGAAAGCCCTTTCCGATCGGCTTGAGATAGTCGAATCTGCGCATGGCTCGCAACTTATCCAGCATACGACTGAGCTGGCGGCGCTCAAGTCCACGGTGGAAGCTCTTTCTGGTCAGAAGCAAACATGCGACAACTGCGAGTTAATCGTCATGGGCATCCGGACGGCCGCTACGCTCAGCGACTGAGATGTCATGAGGAGAGTCCTTGAGGCCCTAAAGCTACCGCAGATTCACCATTACATCATCACGACCCGGTCATGGTCACCTGCTTCTGTATCTACCGCTGCTACTCCTTTTGTGGCGGATGCTGCAGAGCCAGCTATTAAAAGCACTCGCAGTTTTGTATGTAAATTCGTCTCAGAAGCTGTTCGCGATACTGTTATGGTTCACAGCAAAAAGCTTGGTACCTTCGACTCGCAGTTGCTTTTTGGCACTGGTGGAAACCTGCATGTCTTCTTAAGACCCTTATTGCCTAAACACGTCTTCGATTTGTGGCGAAAAGCCTGCGTTAAAGCTAAATCGCTTAACTATTTGCGGCCTTATGTCTATCACCTAGATGTTTTTATGCGCGAGTCGCGCGACCGCACTCCCTTAAAAATTAGTAACGAGTCCGATCTTGCGTCGCTCGTACCACGCGCCCCGAATAATTGAATCTCTGCCGACCGGTCGGCGCGCACCCGTTCTTGTGAGACACTTTCAGTCATGCATATTAACGTCAATCGGCTTACTACCGAGTCACATTTTAATCTACTCGAAGCTCATGTAGCTAACAATTACTATGATGTTATTGCTGTGACCGAAGCGTTTCTCACTTCGGACTCTTCTGACGCTATAATTAACCTTGAGGGATTCAATTTCTATAGATTAGACAGAGTAGGTATGGGGGGAGGCGTGTCGGCATTTATGTACGCGATACGTTTTGTGTAACTGTCTTAGCGGAATCTGAAGATTATATTTACGACAATAAGCCAGAATTTCTTATTCTCGAATTAACCTCTGGCGAGAATGAGCTATTGTTTGCGGTCGTTTATCGCCGTCCGACTTTTTCGCCTGCCTAACCAAAGTCCTTCCCCTGTACCATAACATAATTATTACGGGTGATATTAACATAAACATGGCCGTGAAAAACGGAGCATCGAAATTTCTCGGTTCACACATCGAGGCCAGTAATCTATATCTTGTACCGTCGCAGCCAACACATCATGCTTCTTATAGAGGTCGCCCCACTCACACTTGAATAGACCTTTTTATCATTCGGGCTGCCGAGGGGCTGATCTCTTACGAGAAGTCGGACGCTCCCTTTATCGCTGGCCATGATCGCATCGAAATGAAACTGCGCTTTCTAAAAAAACCCCACGTGTCGAAAAGAGTCGTCACCCGTAAACTATGCCATTTAGACTCCGTAATTTTGCATAGTTAATTTAATCAGAATTTTGAATACCTCACTCGTGCATCGCTGCGTGCACCAGCGCCTTCCGGTCCCTCGGAATCCCTCTCTTCACCGCGGCTTATCCCGCCTGTTCACGCCGGAATATCTTCCGAACCAACATTAGAATTAGCATCTAACACCTTATCAGCGGCCATCCTCAGCAGTTTCAACTCTTGTGCGCCTAAGCGCGAAATCACCGTTTCTTCTCGCTGCAAACCCTGGGTATCCCAAGATTTGCGACTGCAGATGAAAGAACGCGACCGAGCATACAAACGAGCTGCAGCATCAGGAATCTATAATGATTTTGTTCATTTCAAACAACTGCGCAGTCGGGTCTCCAACTTACTCGATACCGCTAAAAATAGCTACATATCGAGTAAGTTGGCTGGCGCACGCGATGCGCGTGAGAAGTGGAAGGAGCTCCGCAAATTCGGCGTCGTCGGCAAGCGACTTCCGTCGCCATTCTCGCATTTTTCAGCCGATGCGCTCTCCAGACACTATGCAGCCGTGTGTTCAGGAGCTCCTCCCCTCTCTTCCACCGATCTAGTCAATGCTATAAGTGAACTTCCGCTGTCAGAGCACACTTTTAGCTTCAGCACTGTCTCAACCGATGAGGCCACGGCGGCCTTAAATAAATCATCTTCTAACGCCGTAGGTATCGATGATATTTCAATACCGATGCTAAAGCGTCTTCTCCCTGCCCTTCTGAACCCTCTAACTACGCTATTCAATCAGTCTCTTCTACAGCACACCTTTCCGGAACAGTGGAAGCGCTCACTTTTGTTCCCTCTCGCAAAGCAGTCAGTTCTTCAGTCGCCCTCGGATACACGTCCCATCGCTAACCTTTGCGAAATATCAAAAGTACTTGAACGGCTGGTGCATAGTCAGCTCACCAACTTTCTCAGTGAAAACCAGCTGCTTGACCGGCGCCAAGCCGGCTTTCGCAAAGGCCATAGCACCCAAACTGCCCTTCTTGGGGTCCTTGATGACGTCCGTGAAGCTATCGACCGTGGTAAAATAACTGGGCTCGTACTCTTCGACTTTTCGAAGGCATTTGATACAGTACCCCACGACCTCCTGCTGTGTAAGCTTCGTCGTATTGGCTGCTCGCCAGATGTCGTGAGCTGGTTTTATTCGTATCTCAGCGGGCGCCACCAAGCAGTCCGCGACGAGCACGGAAATATATCAGCTTGGACTCAAGTCACGACCGGAGTACCTCAAGGTAGCGTTTTGGGCCCCCTTCTTTTTTCGATCTTTATCAACGATCTGCCCAGCTGCCTTGAGTACTCGAAACACATGATTTTCGCCGACGATACGCAAATTTATCATTCTTTTTTTCCCAGCGGCTTGAACGAGGGTATAGCCGCTTTAAGTCGTGATGCTACTGCAGTCGCTGATTGGGCAGCTGCCAATGGTTTGAACCTAAATGTTGGTAAAACTAAGGCTATCATCCTTGGCAGCCAACATTATACTTCGCGTCTGGACCTCGATTCGATCTCGAAAATTTCAGTCGCTGGTCGCGACCTGCCCTATGAACGCGAGGTGAAAAGTCTGGGAGTAATGATTACGCCTACTCTCAACTGGAGCAACCACGTGAATCTATGCCTCCGTCGAATTCATCGATCATTACATACCTTAAGGCACTTCAAACATGCTCTCACGAGAAGCCTACGACAAAATCTGGTCGAGAGCTTAGTGATCCCGCACTTTGACTATGCCTGCGTAGTATATAACAACCTCGACGGCACGCGCGAGCTTAAGCTCAAGCGTGCTCTGCACGCCTGCATCCGCTTCATCAACGGGAACATACAGCGGCACGCGCATGTTACGCCATATCGTCTCGAGTTGGGCTGGCTCTCCCCAAAAAGTAGACGCGATTATTTTACTGGTACGCTAGGTTTCAATGTAATTTCCCACCGTTCACCTTCTTATCTTGCCAACAAGTTTACTCTGATCAACACCGACATCATCATTAGATCCTCTGACCGTCTTCCCAATCGCTCTCTCTTTTTCCGCACCCCCCGTACACAAGCACTTAAGACCTCCTTCAACATCCTCGCCGCCTATCTTATCAATTCCCTGCCACCTACCCCCTTCTCTTCCCTTTTTCTTAATAGCTTCAAATCATCTCTTTTCTCTTTCCTTCTTGAAAGGAATCGGAAGAACTGGCAATTTCGGGTGATTTCGGAGGGCCTAACGAACCTCTATAACCCCGTAGCGTGAGTGCGAGCGGCACCTCGTCCGTTAAGCCCTCCGGTCTGTCTTTGTAACCTCGCGTTCCGTCCGTTACTCCGTACTCTGTATTTTGTGCTACGTATATCTCGCTATGATCTCTGCATCTTTTTCGCGCCGTCCTATGTTACTAAACTGTCGCCCCGGCGACGTCTGTTACTAGCTTTTAAGTTTAGATCATAAGTTCAATTTTGTTATGCGCTGCTACCTTCACTATCTTTACATTTTCATCGTCATTATTGTATAAGCGACCGACGTCACTCTTTTTATCTTTTTATTTTTATTTTTATTTGTACTATTATTTTATTCTGTAATTCTGTATCATTTTTTGTAAACTTAGTGCCTGATTGGGCCATACCCAGTGGCCAAATAAAGAATCTAATCTAATCTAATCTCTCTCCCTGCTTCGCAAGCTACGCTGCTGCGCCGCGCTCTCGCTCACTCTCTCGGCTGCACTTTCCTGCACTCACGTTCGCTAGTTCGCACTTTTCTCTCTCTCTCTCTCTCTCTCTCTCAGTGAGGGCTATTGCTCGCGGCGATGGCCGAAACGATACTGCCTGCCTGTTCCTTCGTCGGCACGCGCGATCATCTCTCGGGCTTTGCCCTTCGCGCAAGGTTGAGAGATGTTTACCTCTTACGTATTTGCGCGGGCCGTCGCGGTGTGCTGAGCCTCGCCTCGAGTCTCATCAGCGCACACCGATATACACACACATGCGCGCACGCACACGAGCCGTCCATTACAATACATAATATTTAAATAAAATATACATTTCGCTCCAAAAATTGAAAATCCCGTCGCACGTCAAAAGAGGAAGAAAAGGAGCTAGCGCCGCACAGTAGGGCCAAACGTCAAAATTACGTTCAAAATTCTGGCTTCAAGCGAAATTAAGGTGAAAAAATTTCCAATAAACAAAACTAGGTACCTCTTGGGATGTACTATACGTCGACGTTTCCCTCGCAAGTGTAGAATATCATAAAAAGGAGTTGGTAATACGTAAACAAAGAGTATTTAAAAAAAACATACTTTCATGATAAGGGTGATTCTGCGATTACTATAGGACTAAAATATAAAATGTTTTTGAATAACTTGCTCATATATTACTTAGTAAAACACGATATAGTATAAAAAATATTTCAAGTAGCGAAAAATTTTTTTTAACAAAATTTCAGTACTTATAAAATAGATATTAACAATTGAAGAAATTATTTGTTGAATAATAATAATAATACTTTATTTTTGATAATTGACAAAAAATGGCAATCATTTTTAAAGAAAATTTTTTTAACAAAAAATTTTTTCCGTTACTTGAAATACTTTTTTATTGTACTACATCGTTTCTTACCACACGGAAAGAAAAATGAGTTGGAAATATTGCTATTTTGGGATCTATAAATGATAAAATGAATAAGAACCACAATATACTATTGAAAAGTGTAATAGTTTTTAAAAATTGAGAACGTACTATTCCCAATTATTCAGCTGTGAATAATTTCAATGTTTCGAAGATGATAATTCTTTTTTTCGGATACATTATATCATTGCATTGTTGTATCGGACCGCCTCGATTTTTAGAAGCGTTTCTCTACAAAGCGTAGTGCGCTGCCGTTCTGAAAGCGGGCGTAGCTGGTGTTTCCTACGCATGGGGGAGATTCCCTCCCAAGCCTTGGACACTGCCATCTCAGACTCGCGCTTTCAGTCTATCTTGCGTTTTGGTAATTATTATTCCCTGTGTCAGTACGGTGCACTTCTGAAAGCGTGCGTAGCCGGTCCTTCTTTCGCATGGGCGAGATTCCCGCCTAAGCCTAGGACACCGCCACTCTCTGAACTTACGCTCTTAATCTGTCTTATATATTACTAAATATTACTGTCAAGTTTAATGTACCTCGATTACTGATACTTACGCTCTTAAATCGCCCTAATATATACGTTTAGGTGAAAATTATTGTTAAGCTGAATCCTTGCGGGTATCGATGTTACAAATTAATATACTTAAAGGTAAGTCGTTATAAGTTAATGAAGTAAATATAAATTATTCTCATACACATTAGTTTTAGTTTTTGTTATTTTACGCAGTTGCATACGTTATGATTTTTTAGCTGCTCCACTAGGAGGAACTTGTTCCATAATTATTAATACTTTTACATTATATAAGCTCGAAATACTTCAACCTACATTACCTCAAATATCTTGATTTTGATTTTTGAACTTTCTAAGTCGCTGAACCTATAAAAAGCGACGAACACATATCCTGCTGTGCGCACTTCACACGACAGGCCAGCTATATAGTTGCAACTCTTCGGATTTCGGATATTTGGTTTTGGTATTGGTTTTCATTTTTACGCATTATTATGTAACATTATTTGTAACTATACCAAAATATGATTTAAGGCTTTTTAATTCAAATACATTATTTCGGTATTTTTTGAACTGTTTGAAATATTTTTTGATTTATATAACAAAAAAAAAAACATTGTTATTCCAAAATGTTATCTTTTGAAAAGTTTCTTTTTAGGAATAAGTTTATTAATAAATTTCGGCGTCACACTTTTTATTTTACCTTTATGCAATGAAAATTCCTTAGTTTACTTTTCTAAAAAAGTGAATTTTGAATTTTACTTTTTTGAAATGGCGAAATTTCGTTTTTTACTTTTATAAAATATTAATGATCGAATTTGCCCTTTAGAAAAGAGTAAATTACTTAATTTGCTCTTTTGGAAATTTAGGGTTAAAATTTCAACTTTTACAAAGTGAGAATTTCTGAATTTATACTTTTAACCTTTCGGAGTTACATTTTCTACTTTTAGAAAATATAAAATTTTCAATTTGCTCTTTGGAAAAGAGTATATTTACTTTTTCACTCTTTGGGAATGAGAACAAAGCATTTTCTCCATTTCAAAAGTTTACTCTCTGTAAGATAGCGATTTTAGTTATTTCTACTTTACAAAGAGTGAAACTTACACTTTATTCTTTTCAAAAAGGTAAATCACTAAATTTCACTTTTTCGCGCCAATTTTTACTCTTTGGGGTTTACAGTGATTATAGAAGTTGAAAAAATTTTTCACAAGAACAGCTAATTTCAGAAAAATCGTCTATCTCTATTCAATATTTACAGTCATAATGCATTTTGTGAGTGTGCGTATGTGCATGCGTGTGTGCGTCTTTCTCTCTCTGTGTGTGCGTGCGTGCGTGCGTGCGTGCGTTTAACCGGACTTGGTCGATTTTAACCGGACACGTCTCATTTTTTTTTGTGTGATGGCGGGTCAAAAATCCGTTTTCTGATTGGGCTGATACGTTTTGTTTTATTTCGAATTTTCGATTTTCTCAAAATTTATTCTTGCTTTTTTTTAATGATAGAATCGTGATATTTTAATCGAATGAGTAACATTCGAAAGAGAATTAAAATATCTATATTTTCTAAAAAAAAATGTTCTAGTTATCACGGTTCTTTTGCTATTAACAAAAACGTGTTTTTTTTTTTAAAGCTTATAACTCTCAAACTAAACGGTATATTTTTTGAGAAAAATCGTGATAATGCAGAATATAAATACCTATAATCTGTAAAAATTTGAATTCATTCTGTTGGTTAGTTTTTGAGGAAAAAATTGAAAAATGAAAAAAAATGAGTTTTGTATGTCCAACGATTACGGGAGTAAAATTGACTTAATCGCTTTAAAATTCTTTGTAGATAGAGATAGATGTTTGGATAGATGTTTGGATAGATGGTAGAGTTTTTTGGGCAAAATGATTGGTCCATAAATTTCAGAGATATTTGAGATCAAAATTTTTTTAACCTTTTCTTAAAATCCTAATTTCTCCAGAACGGCCCTATCTTTCTGAATCAGATGGGTAGCATTCAAAGAGAATTAAAATACCTATATTTAAAAATAAAATATCCTAGCTTTCATGGTTCTTTTATTCTTAACAAAAACGTAAAAATTAAAAACTGAGAAAAATGAGTTTTGTATGTCCAATGATTACGGGAGTTAAATTGTCTTAATCGTTTTAAAATTTTGTGTAAAGGTAGATTATGGATAGCTCTCGGCCGAGTTTTTGGGGAAAATGATTGGTCCATAAATTTCAGGGATATTTGAGGTTTAAATTTTGTTAGCCTTTTTTTGAAATCGTAATTTCTCGGAAACGGCTCTATGTATCTGAATCGGATTAGTAGCTGTTGAAAATAGTATACGTCTATATTATACGCATGGATATATATACAGTAGGTATGTGTGAGCGCGCGACTGTATCGAGAGCGCGCAATGTCGTATGAGTCCGAACGTAAAGATGTACCTCTCCCCTTCCTTATAGTGTGTGCGTGAGTAAGCATCTAAGTCGAGGAGCAGTGAACGATACGCTGCTCTCTCTCTCTACTTTTGTACGCCGAACGAGAAGCACCTCGCGCGTGGCACAAGGTAGCGCCGTGAACTAAGTCTCAATAAACTCTTTATGATATCACTACATTAAATAAGTCTCTCCTTAATTAACCACACCTCAACATGGTAGCAGGAGCCGTGGTTGGTTTGCCACGAGGTGAGTGGTAAGTGTTTTTTCTATTATCTTCTATATCGACTCTCGAGTCGTATAGAGGTAATTAAAGTGCCGCGTATGTGAACACCGTGTGAAACGTATACGGACGAAGAATCGAAATTGAAAATCGAGCAAGAAGAAAAGTCCGAACACGAAGGAACGTTCGAGACATCTATTGAAGAAGAAACGACCTTGGAGGTCAAGCACGAAGAAAATTCCGAACACGAAGGAACGTTCGAGAACGAAGAAGACGAAATGGAGAAAAAGGAAGTCACGATACCGGTGTTTGATGGAGAAGACTACAGGATACCTAAAGTTAAAAAATATGACGTAGTGATAACCAGAGCAAGAGTTGCTGCAGACAAAGAAGACTGGGAAGAAAAGGATTTAAAGGCCATAAATTTGATTTACAGTGCCATTTTCAACAAATAATTGGAGTTTGTGTGTGAAGAAGATACGGCGTATAATATAATAAAGAAATTGGATGATATGTATTTAAAAGAGTCTACAGCACTACAAATTGTGTGTAGAAATAAATTGGAAAAATTGAGACTAAAAAAGTATAGTGATACAGCAACATTTTGCAGTGAATTTAAGAAATCAGTGAATGAATTAAAAAGCGCAGGTGCGAAAATAAGTGAAAAATAAAAACTAAATTATATGTTGAACGCGTTGCCGAACCAGTACAGTTATATTGGTGATTTAATAGACACATTAAAAGAAGAGGACCAAACAGCATCGTATGTGAAAAATAAAATCCAAATCGCTGAAATGAAAAATAATAGCGAGCACAGCGAACAAAGGTCAAATGTATTCGCTGCAAAGAAGGACCAGAAAGGAAGCTGTTTCAAATGTGGCAAAAATGGGCATTTCGCACGAGAATGCCAAATTGGAGAACAAGCAGGACAAAGCGGCACATCATGGCGAGGCTCAACACGTGGCCGCAGTCGAGGCAGAGGAGGAAGAGGCAACATTGACAGGGGGCGCGGAAACTTCCGTCAGCAGGGAGCCAGCACGAGCTAGCAGAGCGGCGAAGGTACGAGCGCATGGATAGCTACGGCGCACGCGATGCAGAGTAACTATAGTCAAGGTAAGCTAGGTAATGAGATACAGTGGTTGCTGGACAGCGGATGTACCGATCATATAATAAATAGCGTCGACTATTTTGATAAATGTATTGATCTTAAAGAACCGCTAAATATATATTTAGGGGATAATAGATATATAAAAGCAACGAAAATTAGAAATTTAGTTAGCTATTTTGACGCATTTGGTAAAAAGAATGAAGTTAATATGAGTAATGTTTTTTATGCCGAAAAAATGAATACAAACTTAATAAGTTTTGGGAAATTAACAGATAACAATACAATTATCTCGAAGAGAAATAAAGCAGAGATAATAGATAAAAATAATAAATTGATAGCTGTAGCATACAAAGAAAATCGAACTTATAAGATAAAGAGTATTTTGTAACATAGGGAAAATTATGTAAATACAGCCGAATGTAAAGGCAACAATAACAGTATGAGTTTGAAATAAAAATGGCATAGAATGTTAGGACACGTAAATTTCGGGTATCTAAATACACTATGTAGACAAGAGTATTAACGGGTATTCCGAATAAACTTGAATCGGAATTTATGAAGTGTAAAACGTGTATAGAGAATAAAATGCACAATTTGACATTTAGTAACGATAGAATAAAAGCTAAAGATATTTTAGAAATAATTCATACAGATGTATGTGGTCCATTTAAAACTACAGGGTTTAAGGGAGAAAATTATTTTGTTACTTTCATTGATGATTATAGCAAAATCGCGAAGGTTTATTGTATCAAAACTAAAGACGAAGTTTGCCCAGTATATGTACACGAGTTAAACGGAACCGCGGAACGATTCAATAGAACTATAATGGATATGGCGCGTTGTTTACTAACAGAGGCACATAGTATGTGCAGCGACGTATTTGAAAAATCGAAACTTGACTAATACGCTAGAGAGAAAAACACCGTACGAAATATTTTTTAAGAAACGGCCGGATGTCAAACATTTACGTCTGTACAGGAGTAGAGTTTTTGTTAGAAAACCGGAACAAAAAAGAAATTCTAAATGGGATAAAAAGGCAGATATGGGAATCCTATTAGGATATAGTGATTTAGGATATAGAGTTCTAGTAAATAATAAAATGGTAGTTGCTAGACATGTAGATATAGTAGAGGAAAATGTAAAATGCATAGGACTTGATGATGTAGAGTCAAAATATACATCTCCTTCTACTTCGACTCTCGAGTCATTTAGAGGAGAACACAATGATCGTGATGATGATTTAAGCGATGATAATGTTTTTCAAATTGCGGATGAGAATAATGAACAGGAACCAAAAGTAGCAAATAAGAAAAATGTAGAACTATTAAAAGTTCCAAGGTGTTTGAAATTTCGAACGTTCATAGTGAACGAAAGATTTTTGCCATTTTCAAATTTAACCGAATTTGGCTACTTAATACATTTAAAATCGGATAATAACTGTATTTCTTTACTTCTCACTCTTGCGGTCACCAGTAAACCACACTCCGAGGAATTCTAACCAGAATTAGAAACTTTAAGTTAATATTTCGTTCATTATGAACGTTCGGAATTTCAAACACGTAAGTTCCACGTAGATCTACACGTGATAGAAAAAGTCCAATAAGATATCCAGAAAATATTTCGAATAATATTTATGTAAATTACTGCAGGGTAGATACTCCATTCCTTTAATGAATTTTTAATAACAAAATTTATAATTTTTGCAACAATTTATGACATAATTATAATTAAATTCATTTATGAAGATTAAAAAGTATTAATTTTTAAATTATGTATAAAATATGAATAAAATAATAGCTATTATTTTTTTTTTTAAATTATGTGTGAAAAATAAATAAAATAATTGATTGTAATGTTATCGTCAAAACTTTTTCAAATTCCTAAATAACCTTTACTTCAAATTATATTTTCTTTGTGAAATTTTACACATATAGGGCACTTATCTCTAGTAGTATGCCTGTCCGTATTTGTGTGCTCTTTCTGGAACTTCCGATGTAAGAATAATGTTCTAATCTTAAAAATAATAAATGGCTATTACAAAACAAAAGCAGATATACAACACGCGCGCATCGGTGCATAGTGCATAGCGTATGTCATTTCCATTTTCTAGTATGCATAAATGCGTTCCCGAATAATTTTAAAATAATAACGATTTTATAAGTGGGCTAAAATAGTTTTAACCTCAAATATCTCTGAAATTCATAAACGAATTCTTTTACCCTAAGAACTCCTCGAATAAATAATATACAAACTCTACATCTCTACCAAATTTCAAAGAAATTAAAACAATTTTAATGTAGTTATATTATGCGACAACAAAGAAAGTGATTTTCAAAAATACTAAAATTTTAAATATCAAACATCTTAAAAAATAACCATATAATCTGGATGAAATTTTACTCAGGTATTGCCTATATCGCATACAAAATAGTTTATAAATTTCAAGCTGATACATGAAGTCGTCATTGAGAAATTACGATGTTGAAAAAAACCGTAAAAGAATTTTAACCTTAAATATCTCTAAAAATCATGAGACAATTCTTTTACCTAAACGACTCATACGATAATATATAAACTCTACATCTCCACAAAATTTCAACATGATTAAACCAATTTCTGTTTCCTCTAGTTATCATGCAACAAAAAAAATAACTTTGTAAAATACGAAAATTTTCAAAATCAAATATCACAAAAAGTAATCATACGATCTTGATCAAAGTTCGCACACATATTATCTATATCACATACAAAATTGTCTATAAATTTGGAGCTGATACATGGAGCCGTTCTCGAGAAATTACGATATGAAAAGAAAGTTAAAAAAATTTTATCCTCAAATATTTCTGGAATTTCTGGGCTAATCATTTTGCCCAAAGAACTGGACCGAGAGCTATCAAAAATCTACCTCTACAAGAAATTTCAAAGCGATTATATCAAGTTTACTCCCGTAATCGTTGGACATACAAAACTCATTTTGTTCACATTTCAATTTTTTTCTCAAAAACTAGTCGAGAAAATGAATTCAAATTTTTACAGATTACAGCTATTTATATACTGCATTACGATGATTTTTCTCAAGAAAATTGACCGTTTAGTTTAGGAGTTATAAGCTTTAAAAAAAAAAAAACAGGTTTTTGTTATTAACAAAAGAACCGTGATAGCTAGAGAATTTTTTTTTTTTAGAAAATATAGGTATTTTAATGCACATTCGAATGCTATCTATTCGATTCAGATATCTCCATCTTATCATTTTTTTTATTTACAAATGTCTTATCTTTCATTGTAGTTTTGAACGAAAATTTATATAATAGAACAACAATTCATTTTTAGGTACTTAGTTAAGTAAGCAATGAATGGGCATCGGTTTTTATTAATGAATATGTAAAAGCAAATAATGCATGAATATAATATATATTTTTCTTATTCAATTTAATGTTTCCAAATCGCTTTTGCCATAAGTTTCATTAAAACGTTTCATAATCAGGCCTTCTACCTTAGAATACGCGAGGCAGTATTCGAATAAAATAAGTCGTAGACTATAGTTTATGATTTATTTTACCTGAACACTGCCTTACGGACTTACATTAAGTATTTAAAAATAAGAAATCAAAAATATAAAATGAAAAGGATTTCCCATCTTTGGTGTAGGATATATGGGCTTAGGTTAATCGAAAACAGAAAATAAAAGGACCTGCTGCTGCTTTTATAGCTCAATACAAAGGCGATGACAGAGAACTATAGAAGCAAGGGATATTAAATGAAATTGATCTAGAGTCAAATAAAGGAAAAACACTAAATGATACCATCTATGAAGAACTAAGTGAAAATGAAAAATACAAAGCAGAAAACAAATTATTAAAACAAATAGTTCAGGTACTGCAAGAAAAAATGAACTACTTAATAAACTACTAATCCAAGAAAAAGAAAAAAATAACAAAAATGAAAACCAACCATGGGCAACATATGCACATGTTCTTACACAAAGCAATATTAAGCCAAAAAACAAAAAAGTGCCAAAGCTCATCATCAAGAAAAACAACAGCAAAGATGAAACAACTATAGTGAAAACTGTGTGCAATTACATAACTAATGACAAAACAGTACAAACAAAAAATGTTAATACTAAAATCAAGGACACTGTGATAATAAACTGTATGAACGTAGAAAGTGTAGAGAAAATAGAATTAAATTTAAAAAACAGTCTAAACGAAAACTTTAAAATTGAAAAAGAACAAATAAATAAACCTACAATGAAAGTAATAGGAATAGATAAGCATTTCTCAACCAAAGAAGAAGTAGAAACTGACATAAACCAAAGAAACTTCAGCAACATGTGTTACATCCTGCTATTTGATTCAAAAAAAAAAAATAATTTCAGACCCATAGATATAGGCTTCGAGTTTTTGACCTGCGGGAAAGGTCAGACTCGATAGGAAAGGTTACCACGCTTTCGTCTTCACCAAGGGTCGTAAAGTTGCATGCTATCCTTCAAGATAGTCTTGCTGCTCCTTGGCCTGAACGCGCATTTTCTTTCTCCGGGCCATAAAATCTTTTCTCGCTTTCCCAGGGTCCAATCTGAAGATCCAAACATCAGCAAGCGATAAGTTCCCGGCCTGCGAGCCGCATCGAGAATATTCAGCCGTCACGAAAAACCAATAAACCGGGGAAACCCAGCCGTTAGAAACGTTGGCGTACGTGCCCATTTCTCTCTCGCTTTCTCTCCCTCGCCTCGAAATTTTTTCTCACCACCCGAAACTTCTTAACTGGGGAAACCCAGCGATTACGGCGGTGTCTGTTTCCTTCTCTCTCTTGTTTCCTGGAATCCCCACTATCCATGTCTATGCGGGATATTTCTTTTTTTTTTTCTTTCTCTTCAATGTGGCAAATAATATCATTTCCCCTCATTAAATATTACGCCTAGATTTATTTTGCGTATTGGTAAGGATTCAATTAAAGAATTCCATTAGGTTAGCTTGAATAAGTAACGGAATTCACTGGATCAATTGTATGCGCGATCCAGGTAGGAATTCCGAGAAACATAGCATCTTTTTCGGGGAAGCGTGGGTAGCTGCCTGTAGCTTTCACCATAGAAAAACTTGCTTAAGGGCCAATATCCATCGTAGTATCACCCATATTGAAAAAAATTGAAAATTTTCAATGGTGATAACACAAGGAAAATTCACTTGATTAATTCCATTCATTTTTTTTTATGACTAAGTAAGAACCGTGGTTCAACCTATTATTCTATTAGTTATCACCTTTTTACTTGTTCACTTTATAAAAACCCTTGTTAACAACTGAATTTTCCTTTGTATACTTACAATCACAATAACATTGTAATTAAATTATTGGTATAATAATTATAATAAAAAAATGAAATATTGTTTATGCATTATCTAAATATGCAAATGTTCAATGCCGAATCATCCCTATTATTATCCATTACTTATGTTTATTTCATAATTAATGTTTAATATTAAAATACTTCAAAAATATAATTTCAACTTAAGCATAAGCTATGTTTCATTTTTTTGGATATTACATTTAAGTTACGATGTTAATTTTATTATGTAAAGCAATTAAATTTTTTCCAAAATATTAATTAACCAAATCTTTTTCAGTTTTTAACCAATAATTTTTATGTTACCATATTTGAATTTGTTTCTTTATCCAGTTATTCATTGGTTCAAAATAAATGTTTATAAACAAAGTTATTACTTATTAAAATATTTAATAACTTATATTAACCACGTCTTCTCTAATGCTTTCACCAAGTAAAAATTAACATTTTGAATAAATTTAAATTGCAGAATCACTCCATTGTGTATAAATTATGTGTAATGTTACTTCAATTATTGTATCTCTTATTTTTAAATGCGCAATGAATATCGAGTACTCCCTACTCAAATTTTCCGGAAATAGGAGTGGTCAGGAAACCCGGAACCAATTGTAACCGTTTAGGTAGGTTAAGGTATTCCCCCTTTACAACGCCAAGGGAGGTCCCAACGCGAGCGACCAATACCATCCCTCTACGTCTAAGATTGTAAAGCGTTGGCGTCCCTTCGCTAGCGCAGCTCGTCACTTGTGCGTCCGCTCACTCTCATTCAAGCTCCAACCCTCAAGCCGACAAGGTCTCACTCATTCAAGCTCCAACCCTCAAGCCGACAAGGTCTCACTCATTCTAGCTCCAACCCTCAAGCCGACAAGGTCTCACTCATTCAAGCTCCAACCCTCAACCGAAGAGGTTTTTTTTCTTTTCTCAGAGTTCTTTCTAACTTTTCACCTCTAAGCATCAAAATTATTCAGAGTCCCGCGCCACTCTAAAGTTTTCCGAAAAATTAAAATTTTTGTAAAGTTACCGAGCAAAGGTAACCCGTGTGTGCCAGAATAAATTTAATATTTTCTTTCCTTCTATTTTGTGTTTGACTCATTTATTTTCTACACTATCTACCATCATCGACACCAAGGAACATCCCAAGCTGCCAACAACAGGAAAAGTAAGTAAACTTTAAGTTGCTGTCTATCTTTTCCTACAGCTAGTGTGATTTTTCCCCATACATTGTCCCCATTTCTTGTAATGTAATCCGTGTTCTTTTGACCGCGTCCCCCTTAAAATAAAAGTGTTTTTTTTTATTCTATTTAAAAAATCCTCTAAATTCGCGTAATACACAAGCCAAATCTGGCCTAGTAACCGACTGTACAGGGGTTCGTCCTCTGTTTCTCGGTAGATCTAGGTAAGTTGGCAAAATACAAACATACATTTGCATCAACGTTTTGTTTCAAGCGTTTAAATTATATCGCGTCCTTTTGCTGCCCAAACCTTATCCTATCCTATTAGTATCTAGCTCTATCCCGAGCTAGTAGGTTTTCTTTAGCCTAGGCTCTAAACAGAGCAATTATTAGTTTTCTTTTAAACTAAACATCGGGTCTTCTTTGGTAGACCCGACGTAACACATGGATGAAAAGTGCAAAGTGCTACATATTTTCATAAACCAAACATCAAATAGTGCAATAATAGAAGTAACTTCTAGTATATATAAACATATAAAGGAAAATAGAAGCAAAATTCTAATAGGCTATCAAAATTGCAGAGCCTATGACATTATTAATACAAATCCGTGCAATAAATGTGCTGGCTATGGACACGGTGGCAAAAAATGCACGAACGAGGTTATGTGCTTTAAATGTACATTGTTGAAAGTAAAAAAAAACGACGATTGTGTGGTTTGTTGAGTGACTGTCTGGGGGCGCTGCACGAGCAAAAGGTTGGGCTCGCCGCGGGTTAAAAGGGAAAAAGTCAGTCAGGGTTAAGCCGTTCGACAATGCGCATCCATCAATGTATTACCTGTAACATCTTATTTACAATATATAGTCAATCATATCAGCAGTGTAATTGTTTTATTTGAGTACACCCAAACATTTCTGCCCATCACGCGTAAAAGAATTCTGCGAAACGTAACATATATCATAGTGCAATTGATAGTGAGCAATGTGAAATTTTAAAAAAGAAAATAAAAAGATACATAGATGCAACAGATTATCCATTACAACCTACTTATCAAAGATACTTTGGTAAAGTAGAAAACACAAAACATACAGATAAAGTAAATGAAGAGGAACCTACAGTACCAACAAATGAGACAACTTCAACACCGACGATAATTAGAATTAGACAATCAACTTTCAGAGATCTACCACTAATTGGGCAAACATTCACAAATACAAGAAGCACAAATGGATGAAACAGAGAAAATTATAAACAATGAAATAATAGTTGATACAGTAAGTAAACTTAAGAAACTTCTGAATATTGAAAAAGAACTCATTGTATGCATAAATATAAGAAGCATAAACCACAACTATAATAAATTACTAACATTCTTAAAGAGCCTTACAGTAAAACCATGTATTATAATTTGCCTGAAACTTGGAATATGGATCATCATGAATACTTCAATATAAATGGATACAAAATATCTTACAATAATAGCAGAATAAATCAGAATGATGGGGTCGTTATGTACATAGACAGTAAATTAATTGAAACAACTGAGGTAACTGAAATAAACAAACTTAAAATAATAAATTCAATAATAATAATGGACAATAACAAACAAATACTAATATCAGCATTGTACAGATGTCATAGCTTAAAAAAAAACAGAATTTATAATATATTTCAATGAAATGTTGATAATGAACAAAAAATTTTAAAATAACCTAATAATCGCTGACTTTAACATAGGCATAAACAATAATAAAATAATAGACCAAGAGTTTTTACAGATCCTCTTAGAAAATGGATATCACCCAAGATTCAATCAAATAACTAGACCAGCAAACAGTGACATTGGTAAAGGAACTTGCATAGACAATATTTATTTAAAACTTGATAAAATTGCGCACAAAAGTTATACGATAACAATACCTTTTAATGATGATTACCCGATATTAATGTCTATAAAGAAGATAAAAAAAATGATAACAAAATCAATTACAAAATAATAAATTATAACAAATTAAAAACTATAAGTAATAACATTAACTGGGGAGATATCTCCATAACCACAGACCCAAACAATGCACTAGATCAGCTGATACTCAAAATTAAAAAATGCATATATGAATCTGAATCAACTAATAACAATAAAAAAATAAAATCTACACCCAGAAAATGCTGGATAACCAAAGCCATAATTACATCATGTGAAACGAAAGAAAAATTATACAACATATGGAAAAAAGACCCACAAAATACATCAAAAAAAGATACTTACAAGAATTATGTAAAAATATTAAACCAAACTATAAACGAAGAAAAAAATGGCTATGATAAAAAACAAATAGAAAAGAACCAAAATAACCAAAAGATAGTAACTACTCAAAATGAAAATTTACAAATGCCACCCATGAATCCCAAAAACATGTATCTATTCCCAACTAACCAAATTGAAATGAATGACATTATCACAAGTTTAAAGAACAAAAAAGGAAGTATAGATGAAATAGATTCACAAATTATAAAAACACTAAAACAACACATCAGCAAACCACTTGTAGACATCTACAACATATGCATAGAACATGGTGTCTGACCACATGCACTCAAAATAGCTGAAGTCATTCCGATATAAAAAGGAAAAGAAAAAGATTTACCAAACAACTATAGACCAATATCGCTTATCTCCAATATCGCAAAAATATTTGAAAAATTATTACACAAACGGTTACTAAGCTTTCTAGATAAAAACAAAATTATATCACAAAAACAATTCGGCTTCAGAAAAAATAAAAGTACTAAAGATGCACTAAATGCTCGAACAAGCTTAATATACAATCAAATAGATCAAAGTGAACCTATAGCAGCCACCTTTCTTGATCTTGCCAAGGCATTTGACACAGTGGATCATAAGATACTTCTCAATAAATTATACAACTATGGAATAAGAGGTAAAGTTTATAAACTACTAAAAAGCTACCTAGATAACAGAAAACAAAGAGTAAAAGTAAACAATTCAAATAGCACATTCGATACAATACAAATGGGAGTCCCAAGGAACAATAATAGGACCATTATTATTTATTATCTACATTAATGACATGTTTCAAACTATACCAGAACTTTCAATATTGGCTTTTGCTGATGACACTACAATAATAATTGTAAAAGGAAAATCATGGCTAGAAATAGAAATAAAAATGAACCTATACCTCAATAAAGTATCTAACTGATTGGCTCCAAACAAACTATCCTTAAACATTCATAAAACAGTTTACATGGAATTTGGAAGTACACGAAACAGCACTCCGGGAAATTTAAATATCTGTACACAAGGAAAACAAATAACAAGAGTTGACAGTACCAAATACCTAGGAATAACCATTGATAGTAACATGAGATGGGAAAACCACATCATAAATATTTACAATAAATCGAAATATTTAATCTTTATTTTTTATAAACTAACTAAAATACTATCGCAACAAAATCTAAGGATGCTCTATTACGCTCTTTTTCATAGTATCATGTCTTATGGCATAATTGCATGGGGAGGAGCATACATAAACATAACTAGAACTCTTCAAACTCTACAGTACAGAATTCTCAAAATAATAAACAAAAATAACTTTTTAAATGAAAAACAGCCACTAAATTTAGATCAACAATTCACTTACGAATCTCTATTATATCATTACGAAGATTTAAAAGAAAACTTTATAAATTCAAATAGCATCACGAGAAAGAAATGCATCATAGTTCCAAAACAAAACAAAAGAATAAGTAACAAGATCGGTTATTTAAGGGCCATTACTTGTTACAACAGTCTGCCTAACAATCTCAAAACACTAACAAACAAAAACGACAGACAAATTGAACTAAGAGAATGGATAAAAACAAACTAAGATCAACAAGTTATGAACACACAGCAACAGAAGAAATTAGAATAGACTGCAACAAAATCAGAACAATCTTACATGAAGTAAAATACACTAGAAAGGGCTATGCCCTAATATTACAATATAAAGGAAGGAAAACAACCGTCAAGTATGACTGTCTAACATTGGAAGTCCATGTGGATAAGACTATACTATAATAATGATAGATACTTGCAAAATATAAACATAATCGCAGACAGCATAATCCAGTTATTTACTACAGAAACGGAAGAAAAAATTAAACAACCAAAAAAAGTATATTCTTTTATAAGAAAATTTACTAAGTGGCCCAACTCGAACAGTAATCCACAAACAATAACAAATAACAAAAATTGTCCTTATTGCCATGATGCTAAAACACGTGGAAATAAGCATACCCATTTCTTAAAAAGCACTGATACAACTGAAAATCAAGGAAAAAATCAAAAACCCACCAAAATTGAACATCATGAAATAGAAGAAATATATGATATGATTTACAATATAGCCAATGAAAATAGCATTAAATTACTACAAAAACCAGTAACAACAGAACCAGGAAATAAAACAACTACAAACATCATTCGTATGACATATGGTGATATTAACTACCTAGGATCTAACAAAGCACTTTTTTATTTTGATAGAGGAATCAGAGGCAAGCAAACTTTTACTAATTCAATGTACCCACTAGATGCACAACCAAAACACAAGGATATAGTAGTAATAGATGAAATAGTCTTCACATCAAACTGTAAATGCGATTCGAGTAACCAACACAGGGACATGTTCCCTCATTATAGGGTCACTTGTGCAGTTGGGCTTACATGCCCAGCTCGACTCAACAAACATGAAACGATAATTTATGCAAGAAACAAGAATGCAACAACAGAAACACCTACAACTGTGAGATCTATGCCAATACGATATTGGTGAGAGTGCTAGTGACATAATTTTATTTATAGTTAAAGTTTGTTTCTCCCTGTAGCCAAGTTACAGGAGAGTAAACAAATACGCTCTAAAAGAAATGTATTAGATTGTAAGTTTAGATTGTACGTTTATTATATATACCAGACCAGCATACAGGAAGTGACTTCTTCTGCTGGACAACTTTTGTAATGTAATTTTGTATTACTCTGGTTAATAAAAAATAAAAATAAAAAAAAAGAATTTTCCGTTTGCCATGTAAGGCACTAACTAGGGTAAGTGTGCCAGTTCCTGTGCCCTCACCAGTTACTGGCTTTTAACATGCATTCAAATGTCCAGTAACTGAAACTTGTCGTCTGCTTAGGGGGCACAGTAACTGGTACACTTATCCTATATAGGCCCCAGTGAAGATATGTGAGATCTGATAACTTTCGTATGAAATTTCCTTTGCAATTTTATTAAATAAAATTTAAAAAATCGCTGTCAATTCATTAGCACGTATGATGGCTTCCTCAAACTTACAAGGAAAGAATACTTGGTGTCCGCCTCCGATTTTCATGAAACTTGGCATATAAGTAGAGTGTCAAAAAATATTCGACACGTATTTTTTTTATCTGCGGAAAAACACATCTAAGGGGTGAAAACCGCCCTTAAAGTTCACCCCCAAAAACCGTTTTTTTTAATATCTCAAGATGGAATTGGAATTTTTTAATGAAACCAACACCTATTTGTTTCTTATGAAAAGTCGAGTTTTTCGGCACTGTTTTAATGCTGGGGGGTTGCATCTCCTAATTTTTATAAGGGTAAATATGATATTTTCCCTTGAATTTTATATATAAAAATGTTTTAATGAGCTAAATTTGATTGAAAATTGCCATGCTATAAAGAAAATTGAAAATTATAGTCGACCTGTTTCGAGATTTAAAAATAAAAACACGTTGACGGGGTGAATTACCCCTAATTTAATTAATCACCTTTTTGTTAGTATCTGCCTCCGATTTTCATTAAACTTTGCAACTGGTTAGAGTATCGAAAAATATTTGTCACGTATTTTTTTTTTATCTGTGGAGAAAGACATCTGGGGTGAAAACCACCCTTAAAGTTCACCCCCAAAAACAGTTTTTTTAATATCTCGAGATGGAATCGGAATTTTTTAATGAAACCAACACCTATTTGTTTCTTATAAAAAGACGAGTATTTGGATACAGTTTTAATGATAAGGGGTTGCAACCCCTATTTTTATGGGGGTAAATATAATTTTTTTCACCCTGTTTTTAAAATAACAAAGTTTTGACGAGCCATATTGATTAAAAAATGCCATGTTGTAAAGAAATTTAAAAATTATAGTTGACCTGTTTCGAGGTTTAAAAAAAACACATAGAAGGGGTGAGCTACCCCTACTTTAGTTATTTATCTTTTAGTGATTAAAAAAAATTGATCACAACATTCTTTTTGATTTTTAATTTTGAGATGCTTATTTCAAATCATATTTTACGTGAAATACTAAAATTGACTACTAAAATTTAATACATTAAATGAAAATTTGCAAGAAAACTTTTATCGATTATTTCTTTTTTGTTTATGAAATTAATGATGAAATTATTTATAAACAAAGAATTTTTCTGGGTAAAATTCTATTAAAAATTCATCTTTTTTTCTATTATATTAGGATAATATTTCATTTCCCGTATTAATACTTTTATTGTTGATGTCATAAAAATTTAAGTTTTTTTTATCAACGAAGGTTTCATTCTTACCAAAATATGCAATATAATTATAATTATATTAAATTTACATTACAATTTTCAATGTCATCACGCTTCTACGAATATTTTTTTCGCGACGACATTTAGAAAAATATCGGTAAGTTAAAAATAAACTTTTAATACGAGATAATTCTCGAGTAAACAAGAGATATTTTTATTCGATTGTGGTCAGTTTGTAGTGTTTTTTTGTATTGACTACACGCTAGTTACTAAACTGATTACATATTGTTGGTGTTTATACAATTGTTTAAGTTGATATAATTATACATTTTATTATATACTCTTAAAAAAAAAAATTTAAATTACGCATTGAGGATACAGAAAATATATTATTAAAAAGGGCTTGTAAGTATTGCTATTTTATTTTTAGTCACATGGGCGAAACGTTTAAACAAATAAGAACTTTCTTGAAAAAAATAAAATAGTTTAAATATTAAAATGATATCTAAAGTCAAATAGTAAGTTTGATTAAAAGAAGTGATATAATGTAAATAGGATTATTATAAAAACGTAAAATAAAATCATGATTCTAATAATGTTCAATTTATTAATATAACCATGATAAGAATATTTGTAAAAAAACATCGACTTGTTTTCATTTTTTTTCTAGAGTTAATAGAATTTATGATATTTATTATATACATAAATATCATATCATGATATATTAATAAATTTTTCATTTGCCTTTTATTGAGTGTATGTTAAATAATTACAATTATCTAAACAAGTCGTCAGATTTTTCAATCCAAATATCTCACAGATACTATAACAAAAATGATCCACAAAATTTCTGAAAATTATCTCCGTAAAAATCGAAGGCCTGAAGTCGAGATTATATCAAATAAATGTTTACAAATTAATTTTTTAATCAAAACACGTGGTGGCCGGTAAAGTTTCTTATTCTTATTCGGCATGCTCTCAATAACTGTTTTAAATAAAACTAGTATAATATTTTATTGTAATAAGTATCTTGCCCATTTAATACAATTAATAAATAAAATTAATGAAATCGTATGAGCGTGCGTGTGTAAGCGTGTGAGTGCGTGCGCGCGCTTGAGTGTAAATACATATATTGAATTTCATTATTTTATGTATTTATTATATTAAACTGGCACGATTCTCTCTACCATATAATAAACAAATAAAATAAATTAAATTATTTGTGTGTGTCTGTTACGTGACAACTTTTTCGATTTGATTTTTGGCTTATTAAATGTATTTCAACTAAGGAATAATTTCTAGATTTTTATACGCGAGTCTATTAAGCGCTTATCGCCCAAAGGCCGCAACAAGTTGCGTTGACGCAGCACTCTTCCCTTGTGGCCGAAGACGCATTCCTACACGCGCCGAGTAATAGGACACCCCTTGACGACGATAAGCATGACACTGTGCTGCGACATTGTCATCAAGGGGCTAATGCTGCGTGGATGCGAAAGAGAAAGCGAGCGAACAATTAAGGGGAAGACGAAGCGCAGCGCGACGGCGCCACGCCGCTTGAATCAGTTAGTAATTAGCAGCCTTCGCGCTCAGTCAGAGCCAAGCCTAATCAAAGTATAATTCGAATTAGTGCATTGTAAGAGTTTAGTAGTGCCATTATCATTTCCATTTTTCTTTTTTTTTGTGTCGCATATACCTATACGTTATCGAAAATCCGAATCATCTTAATATAATTGTTTTTATAATACAACACCACTATAAGACAAATTAAGGATCAACTATCGATAATCCGTGAAGCCTTAGCAAGGATCGAATCCAAATTTCACAAATATCTAGATCATATCAGGAGTACATAGATCTGTTGACATTTATCGCCTAGGGCGATAATTACAAAAGAAAGTATATAAGTACACTCACCCAAAAAAAAAGTAAGTTACATTACATTTCGGCTTTACTATTTTTCGTCCGTGATTTATATATATACATATACATATATTCAAATAGTGCTCGCGTGAATTCTATGCATGTGCATCGGATGCCAGTGTCACACTCGTCGTAATTAAGGGGTTAATTAAAGTCTCCCTTCTAACAGAAAAAGAAGTAACTAATAACCCTATAAATTAGGATTTTACTACAAATTTCATTAGTTCGTGTGTCTAATTTGTATACTACTGCTGCACGGTTTAATGAAAATAAACACACAAAAAAAAAACATTTCATTCATTAAGTAAATCCAGAAGTGCTATCCGTCAACTGCAGCAACACATGAAGATCATCGTAGACGCTAGGAGTTTATCTGAGTAGGTTATCGGACAGGTCGTGGCTGATCCCTCCTTATTTCTTTTTCACATAGCTGCAGCTCCCTGTAAAACTAATAGGCTAATAAATGTCGGGATAGAGATTGGAATAAAGATTCTTTTTATTATTTATTTTATATAGCTTT